>CM066315.1:142626566-143871566 GCA_033807775.1 Saussurea involucrata
TATTCTTATACTTAATTTTACATAAATGTAGGAAATTTTTGGGGCCGAATCGGGGATGTGTTCTTTACTCGCATGGGTCGTGAACCAGGTTATAGATCAACCCATCAACTCAATAGCAAGTTCAACGACCTCAATAAAATAGTTAATTCGTTTGGCGGCATCTACAACAACTTGCTCAATAATAGATCAAGCGGGATGAGTGAGGCCGATATATCCCGAACGGCACACGAACGGTATGTAGCACGCCATAAAGTTGCTTTCACTCACGAACAAGTTTGGGACGTCCTAAAAAAATGTCCAAAATGGGGAGCCGTTCCAACGATGACGACAACTTCATCGCGGGGTTCAAAACGTACCCAACCTTCCGATGATGACGATGACGAGCAAATTCAACGACCCATCGGGAGAAACAAGGCAAAAAAATCATCAACGAGTAATACGTCCGGGGCGAATACGGACGAAAGTGTTACTCAGTTGTTGACGACGTTCAACAACAAGATTGATGATACAATGGAATACAAAATGAAAAAACTCGATCTCGAAATCGAAATCGAACGCTCAAACCGATTTGAGAAAGACTTCGAGTTTTTCATAACCCCGCATGATCACCTTACGGGAAACGCTTTGAGGGCTACTTTAGCGAGAAAAAAGCAACTCCAAAAATTTCATAATTGGTAGTGTTTTGTATTTTGTAATTTTTATTTTTAATGAATGATATGAATTTTAATTTTTATTATTTATCTTATTTTTATTTATTAAAAAATATATAAATATTTTTATTTTGTTAAATAATTAAATGTATAAATAAAAGAATTAAAATAAATGAGGTGGCAAAAGAGTTTGAGGGAATGGGGTACGGATGTTTAGGGATCGTGAGGGATGGAGTGAGGGATGGGAGAAAAGCTGATGTGGCGCTGAGGTGGAGGGGAATCTTTGAAAGATGCTGTGGATGGGGTACTGATGGCCTAAGTGAATAGAACAACTCCAAAAAAATAAAATGATAAAAGAAACCTAATAAGAGTGATGTGACACATTGTTAAAGTAATATAAATTTTCTCATTGTTTTGAATTTTTAAAAATTTAAATAAGTTAAAATTATTCTACCCTTACATAAAAAATGTGTATTTCATTAAAAGATTTTTTTCATAATTTAACTTCCAATTTAATTACCTTTGCATTCTAAACTATCTAACTTCCTAAAGACATTTATTTTAATCTCTCCATCTTTCCATCTATAAATTAAAAGAAACCTATAACAAAATTATTTATAAGTTACAACTTAATGCTCTATCAAAATGGAATAACATTTATGGTCTATGTTATGTTTGATTGGGTTTGTATGTTTTTTTCTCTCTTTCTTTTCTCAAATTTTGCCTTTTTTGATGTAGTTATTAACAAAATGTTTAATTACTTAGACCATTCGTCTTCTTTGTTTATACGTAAATTTTTTTATTTCTTTTAATTCACAATGATTCTATTTTTTTTATTTACATAGCATTTAATAAATATATATACCTACATATTCAAGAACTTATTATATAAATTGGATTACTATTAGGAGACTTGAATATAATAATATGTGTATTTTTATTTATGTAATAATAAAATGATTATAATTAATATAAATAAATGAAGACGATTACTCACGTCATTATGATCATTATCAGTTAGAACACTCTATATATAACAAAATTATTTATAAGCTACAACCTAATGCTCTATCAAAATGGAATAACATTTATGGTATATGTTATGTTTGATTGGGTTTGTATGTTTTTTTCTCTCTTTCTTTTCTCAAAATTTGCCATTTTTGATGTATTTATTAACAAAATGTTTAATTACTTAGACCATTCGTCTTCTTTGTTTATACGTAAATTTCTTTACTTCTTTTATTTCACAATGATTCTATTTTATTTATTTACATAGCATTTAATAAATATATGTACCAACATATTCAAGAAATTATTATATAAATTGAATTACTATTATGAGACTTGAATATAATAATATGTGTATTTTTATTTATGTAATAATAAAATGATTATAATTTTATAAATAAATGAAGACGATTACTCACGTCATTATGATCATTATCAGTTAGAACACTCTATATATATAACATTTGAAAAACAATATATTTTTATGATCAATCACACATATTTCAATCATTTTTCTACTACAACATATATATATATTAATTTGTATTATCTTCAAATAAAATTAAATATCTAAAATTTGAATAAATATATAAAGTTTGAATCAATATATAAAACTCAAAAAATTATTATCATTTAAAATCCTATTAAAATCAATATATAAATATAACTGACATTACAACCAATATATATTAATGAAAATATAATCAATATATAAGTAAATTCTTATTATTGAGCTCTTTTTTAATAAACGAAATAGTTATTACATTTAATATCACAAAATAAGATTAACATATAAGTAAATACTATTACCAACTCTATCATTAACAAATAAAATGCCTATTACATTTAGTATCACTAATTAAAATTAATACATAAAATAAATAAATCCAAGAAACAATATATATATATATACATATATATATATATAATTAAAACTAAAAGTTATTAGAGAAATATAGTAATATATATATAAATGATAGAAACATATATATAAAAATTAAAGTAGAATAACAAAGTATATAAAATTAGAAAGAATAACCTACTACAATCATGAATATATAATTATATCAATATTATTATTTAGTTTAAACTGAAATCAAACTATGAATTGATATAATATCTTTCATTTTACATATATGACTAAATCCTATTTTTTTGAAGATTCTTTACCGATAATGTATGCTTGGAATAAATAGTCTCAAGTGAACCAAGGATGATGAAAATATTTCATATTAGGTGAAATATCAATTCTTATTAGTCTAATGTATGTTATGTGACCATCAACCCATTTAATTTTTATTTTTTCTAAAACTTTTATCGTCACCACGCAACGCGTGGTGTCGAACACTAGTGATAATAAAAATTGTGGTTTGGTTTGATACAATATAATGAGTTCATTACCCCAAACCCATTAATTTCCATTACTGATCAAATTGGGGGAAATGAAAATCTTGTTCCTGCTCGACCATCTTTTCTCATGCGTCCCTTCATCTCTTCATGTTGAATGGAAAATATTTTTTATTTTCAGTTGGACGTCACATATTTGTATTAAAAATATTATAAAAAATAATTTTTTTATTAATTATATTGATTTAACCAAAACAGCATCAATGCAATGCTTATTTTTATACTCAATCTTCTGCATTCCCATTTTCATTCTCGGTTCTTAAAAGAAACCAAACACCCCCTAAATAGAGTGGACCTAGGGGTCTTCATCTAAGACAAAGGATCATGTGAGAATGGAAGTGAAAATGAGAAGCTTAAGACGCTATATTAACTTTTGATTACTTTTAATCTCACTTTCACCTCATAAATTACATTTATTACGGAAATTGATCTGGTGTATCTTGATACACTGCATTAGAGTTGATCTTTAATTATGATTGATCCAAGGGTGAAGATTCTTTCTTACCCTTCTCACCGTAACTTCCTTCCTCTGAACCCAACCTTTTCATCTAAACCGCAAAGCCCCACAAAGCGTATGTACAGTACCATACCACAACAAGCAGTTTAGAACTTTCATGGTATTGTTTGCAGTTTTGAATCATCAAACAGTTGTTCAAACTACACCACACCACATATTTTCAAATATTTTTTGAATATATATTATACATACATGATCATTTATCAAATAAAAATATTTATACTTATACATTATTGATTATTTATTAGTTAGTCAGTTTTCCTTCTAAGTTTTACGTTATAGATTCCTTATTTGAATTGTCTTCTTTTGTTTATGTTGGTCCTGAGATACCATGACTTACACATGATTTGCCGGTAGAAGGGGGTTGAATACAAACATGACGCAGTGGGGGTTTACGGAAGGATCGACAAGCGTCTAAACCCTTTGATAAACGTGATTACGAATTGTAAAACACGAAGAATTAGAGAATCCACTCTAAAAACGAAAACGTTTATTGAATAATTGATAAAAAGCTTATTAACAATGAACCCTAATAACCCTATTTATAATCTAAAACTAATAGAAGGAGATAAATACTAAACTATTACAGATAAATAAGAAACTTAATACTTAATCCTAATCTAATATGAATAACTAAAAGATAATAATTATTAATTACTAAATAAAGAAAGCTGGAAAGAAAAGGGAACCACGTGAGAATAATTAATTTAGGAGACGAAGGTCACGTGAGGGAACTTGGGATGAAACGGAAACAGTTCCCGGCGCCCCTTGTGGCGCGGATCAACTAGCGCCGGCGTGCGCGCCGTTTGCCAAACAGTCCCCGACGCGACTCGTGGCGCGGGTCAGGTGGCGCCGCCACTAGCGCCGATGGCTTCCTTGTTTTCCCGTTTTTTGACTTGCCTCTCGATTCGATTCTCGATCCGTATCGTCCCCTTCTTAATGCTTTATGCTTGCTCTTTTTTCGATGCCAATTTCCGAGTCTCTTTCGAGCTCGCTTTCCTTTTCGAACTTGTTTCTTTCTCCTCCAATTATTTACGAAAATCCTTCGATTTCTCCCTGTATCAAAACACCACAAATTTAACTTCCAATTTTATATTTTATTAAAAACATAAGATTACAAATTCGTTGCCGAAAATAGGAAGGTAAGACATGTGATCCAAACAATCTACCCAGTGACAAGTTTGCTAATACTGAAAGAGAGAACAAAGAAGGTTCTCTTTCAGATCTACGGAACTAAGATAGTTCTTTAGATAGTGGCGTTGAATCTCAGATTTTTCCCAAGAAACTTTCATAGAGTTCGTTCCAAATGGGTGAGTAGCAACTAATGACAAGGGGTGACTTTTTATAGCCACCATTGTATTAAATTTATTCTTCCAAATTTAACATGTATCTTCATATGATTTGTTGGTTCTATGCATACTTGTACTTTTCACTTCAGGCTTTGTAGTTGATGTAGACACTTGTTAACCCACTTCATCTTTTCGAATGCAGCGAGAACAGTAAAGAAAGTATGACACTAATAATATAAGAACTTTTGAACTTATTTTGGTTGACATACATTGCATGTTCCCATACTAGAATAGGAGTTTAGGAGAGTTGGTAAGCCAAACCTTGTTGGACAAGTTTGTACTGCAAAATTTGGCTTGCTAGTAATATATGTTAGACTACTAGTTGACTTTATCTTGTATCAATCTTCTTTCGGCTAGATGACAAACCAATCCACTTTGAGACTATCTTGACCTCACTTTAACTAGTCTTCGATTTTGCTGGACGCATTTTGCTTTTTGGATCAATACAGATAGTTATAAGACTTTTACAAATAGAACTAATCTGTCTATTCCGAAATATAATCATTAGATCAGCTTTCATCTATGGACTATTTATGAAGTAAAGCTATTGGATGCTAAATGACTTAGAATATTTTGAATATTAGTTATGAATCTGGTAGGTTGAAGTTACAGATATTTCTTATTTGTAACGCCCTAGATTTTCATCGGTAAGTAACTCAAGCATGAATTTGTCACTTGCACTCTAAGGATTTAGAACTTAGGAATTTTCTCATGATTTGACTTTTCATAAACTAAAGTTAGTTAAGCATGATAGAATACGTTATCTGAACTATTTGAAACTGGCTTATTGTGTATGCCCACCTTACAAAACTGATATTTGAGAATTTTGGGATTTGTGCATGCGGACATCCGCATATGGAATATGCCAGACGTCCGTGTTTATCCGGAAGTCCGCATTGTTCCACAGAGCAACATAAAATTTTGGAGTGCTAGTCGAGTCAAGGTCGAACATCCGCATGGACTCCAGCCGGAAGTCCACATGGCCTTTGACGAAATTTTTTTCTTTTTCTTTTAATACTTACCTCACCTCTCTCCTACTTTAATAAAACCCAAACTAGATCTGAACCTTTCCTTTTCCTGCAATCCCCCCCCCCCCCCCCCTATTTCTCTCCCTCATTCTCTTCCACCTTTATTTCTTCATTTATTTTCTAAAAAATGGTGGTTGGGAGCATTCAATACACATCAAGGGAATTATTGGAGCTACAAGTAGTGGGAAATCAAGTCTCCAAAGCTTCACTTCATCTTCTCCCTCAAGTTTCTAAGGTGTTTACCATTTTCTAGGTTTTTGTTCAAAACCCAAATTGTGAGTCTTCTAAACTCTTTTGTTAAACTAGATGCATGTATTATTGTGTTTTCCTTGTCATTTTCTTCGTCCCATGTTATTAAATTTTAATTATTTAAAAACAAATCCTACAAGGGTATTGGAAGAACTAATGGGTTTGAAATGATAAACATTCTACGTGATTCCTTGAAGTTTTGGTGTGGTTAAAATTTGGAAATATCTTGATACATAACTTTTGAGTAAATACCCAAATTTTAGGGTTTTGACCTAATTTATAGATTGGTTAAATATGATGTTATTTGATGATTTCATGTATATTTTTGAGTATTGGGCCTGTAGGTTTCTCTATGCCCACGTGACCACGTCACATGAACACACTGCTGACGTCAGATGAACCTATATGCCTTGGATTGACCATGATGGTTGTGAACCAAATAACTACATGTTGTAATGGAAAAATAATTATTGTTCTAGTAGAATAATCTATACTATATTATAAAACATTTATGAAAAATTCTTATAAACAATCCATAAAGCCTTATGTAATGCTATTTAATGTTGATTACTTAAAATCTATTAAAAACAACTAACGAAGATTTATGTACCAGTGTTAATGCTTATTACTTAATTAGTACTTATCTCTAACTCCTTTCTTTTAGTCCTTATCTCTAACTCCCTACAAATTCTCAAATGGTAAACCCCTAAAATCAGCATCATTTTTTAATCCTCATTAGTTACCTAATTAATCCTTATCTCTTAACCCCTTTCAAATCCTCAAATCATGAACCCCTCAAAAGACATCATTCTTTGTACAAATTTATGAATATATATATTATAATTTTCTCAAAACTACACAAAACTGTTTTATAAAATCGACAATGATAAAAAATAAAACAAACATTAAAATCAAGATATATCGTGCTGCATTGCACGAGTAGCCTTCTAGTAATTATAAAGTGTGTGTATAACATATAATTATGATAATTATATAATGGACTTAATACGGATAATTAATTATTATGTTAGGCCAAAAGCCCATTGTTTAAAAGTAATGATTACTTGAGGCCTAAGTTTAATCTATTATGTTAATAATTAATTGAAAGGGCCTTAAGCCCATTAATTTAATTATGAAATTGAAATGTAGGGCTGGTCCAAATATGGTAAGGGAGGTATTTAAACCTAACCTTGTTTAGGTTTAGGTTTAGGTTTAGGTTTATGCTAATCATAATACAAGAAATCTCTCCCTCCCTCTCCTCTTCTCTTGGCCGTCGATACACACACACACAAGCAAAACCAATTTTTTTCCTTGTGTTATTTCAGTTCATCGGGCTAGCATTCGTTTAGGAATTAAAGCTAATCACGTGTGGATACTTCTAGAAAAGGCCTACGTTGATTTCTCGTGCTTTGATTTTCATTCTGACACATTCATTAAGGTAGTTTTCTAAACCCCATATGGTTGGTTTTTGTCCCTATTTTTGTTCGTTACGAATCCGTGCTAGTGGGGTTTTGCGGTTTGTTTTTATTATTATTGTATCTTATTTTCGTTGCAATCCTTTAGGACCGTATTACATAAATGGATGGTAGTAGTATCACTTGGAACTCTTTGTGATACCATGTATGCCTTCTTGGCTAAATTGTTCATGTTGGGATATTATGTAAAACCGACTAAGAAGTATGTGGTATGTGAATCCACAAGTTGCCTATGATGACATTGAATATGTCTCTTGGACTCAAGTGTCGTATGGCTTATTTGAACTATTGGATGAACCAAGTTAAGTATACACTAGGAGGACATAGTCTTGGGTGCCACCGTGTATGGCCTATTTGGGGTATGTATTGGAAGCTAAGTTGGAAAAAAGAAGATCGAAGATGTAGAGGTGGTTCGCGAATACCTGGACGACGTTCCGGATGAACTGCCCAGTTTATCATCAGAGCGACAAATGGAAATCCTACTCGACCTTGTTCTAGGAGCGGCCCCAATAGCTCGTGCTCCCTACCGTCCACTACCGGCGGAAATACAAGAGATGGTGACTCAACTGTAAGAGTTACTTGAGAAGGGGTTCCCAGAATTGATGATATCTTCGACCAATTACAAGAAGCGGGGTGTTTCTCTATGATTGATCTCCGATCTGGATATCAAGTGAAGGTCAGAGACGAAGATGTCTCAATAACGACTTTCCAGACAACATATGGACATTTCGAGTTATTGGTGATGTCGTTTGAATTAACAAACACTCCACTCGTATTTATGGATTTGATGAACCGAGTCTGTCACCCTTTCTTAGACAAGTCGGTAACAGTATTTAAGGGAATTATTGGAGCTACAAGTGGTGGGAAATCAAGTCTCCTAAGCTTCACTTCATCTTCTCCCTCAAGTTTCTAGGGTGTTTACCATTTTTCTAGGTTTTTTTTCAAAACCTAGATTGTGAGTCTTCTAAACTCTTTTGTTAAACTAGATATATGTCTAATTGTGTTTTCCTTGTCATTTTGTTCATCTCATGTTATTAAGCTTTAATGATTTAAAAAATATGCCTACAATATACACAACAAGTAGAATCAATTTGCCCTTAAGTTTTTAATTGATGCAAATAAGAATGCCAAAAAATATACACAACAAGTAGATCAAAAGAATACCGTCCCTTGGAGTAGGGGTGGATGTATTGCATAGGTAGTGGGGGATGGGACCCCACTAAAAAGATTTTTTTTTTTTAAATATATAAGTTAAAAACATGGATTTTTCAAATTTCTATCTTAATGTCCCCTCTATTAATTTCTCGCCCGGGACCCCATCAACCAAAAAAGTGTTTTGAAATCAACCAAAAAACCAAAACCACTCTCGAAATCGACTAAAAAACCCAAGAAAGTCACTCGAAATCGACAAAAAACTAAAAAATCTCTTCAAATCTACCAAATAAAACTTTAAAAAGACCTCAAAACGTCGGATTTAGGTTAAAAATATATTGGCCAATTTTACGGGCATTTAAGTTAACTTAAAGGACCCCAGTAAAATAAATCTAGATGTGCCACTAGCATGGTCGCATGGAGGATTGAACCCACCATATTTTTTCAACAAAACCCAAAGCAACCATTTATTGCCAATCTCACCAAACGCATGTAAGTAATCATCCGACTATATAAACAATAGAGAAACATCTTTAGACATAAGACATCAACCAACCCTTTTAATGATTCCATTACCATTTCCAAAATGTTTATATTTAAGATAATTTTATATTACGATAAATATGTTTAATCTTTATAAAGTATATTATAAGCAGGGGCGGATTGAATAAGGGTTCACAGGGGTCCTAGGCTAGGGGTGTGGAAAGTCAACCGATCCAATCAGAACCGATCGATCCAATTAAAACCAACCGACCTTGATTGGATATCCAAATGTAATTGGATCGGATCGGATCAAAATTTTCAACATTCAATTTGGATCGGTCGGTTCTTGGATGACAGTCCAGAACCGACCAAAACCGAACCGAACCGATTCACGATCCAACCATCCATCCAATTATCATTCAACCACTCATCCAATTATCATCCAACCACTCATTCGGTTATCATCCAACCACCCATCCGGTTATCATCCAACAACCATCCAATACATTATAATTCAAAGTTTCAAAAGTAAAAAGTTTTTATTTTTAAAACATAATAATTTAAAAACATTTGTAAAAAATAAAAATTTAGAAAGAAACATAAAAACATTGGATGGATCCGATCGATCCAACGGATATCCAATGGATATCCAATGAGCATAAGTTCAGTTTATGTATATACAATACAGTTTGTATTGGTTATGTTCAAAACTATGTAATAAGTGATTGCACAATGTTTATAAATCTTTGATGTTTCAAAAACCATGTATGTCGATCTTTAAGATACAATGATTTCCGTAGGATCCCAAGTTTACACATAAATGACAACGTCTGTAACCTCTAAACAATTAGATCAACTGAATGCGGAGTGAGAGATTAATATCTAAAACACAATCAAATTTCTAGAGATTATCATATACTCGACTTAGAGGTTGTTTACTAAACGCTTACCCGAGTAAGCACTTACCAATCAAATTTACAGTATCACTTACTTACCGGGTAAGATTTTAGTCAGCCAAATCGGTTTCGTATGCAACAATTCACCCGATAAGCGCTAACCGTGGTAAAAGTTTTTGCCCTAACTTATCGGGGTAAGACTCTCGATCCTTGCATTCACTCTTTCTCTCTTACCGGGTAAGATTTTTGGTCCTTGCCATATCAGTTCGGTAGGTAATGTGACTTGGTATTTACTCGAGTAAGTGTTTGATAAACATCCCCTTATTAAACATTACAATCCAAGACCAAAAGGAGCTGTTTGGAGATGAAGTCTTTGTAGGGAATCTTATTTAGAGGGAAAGAAGAGATAATGTTTTTTTAAATAACCCCATAAGTTTATCCTTTTAGCACTTTTTACACTAAATTTGATACTAACAAGTTTATCTTGACTTTCACCTTAAAAAGTAGATTCGTTTTTATAAACAGTAGAGTCGTTTTCATGAAAACTCGCGAGTTATGCAAGAGTGTGAAAAAAGGAGCAAGAATGACACATTTGTCAACCTATGTTACTTTTGATAAGGATAACTAAGCTGTTGTTTATATTTATCTAATGTTGTTGTTATCCCATATTTTCCTCATTGTTTGTTTCATTTGCTTAGCTTTATCCGTGTATTCATCTTGTATAAATACCTCTTCTATTAATGAGAAACATATAACTTTCTCACAAAATTCATCTCTCTATATGGTATCAGAGCCCTGATCCTCCCTTCTCATTTATCAATTTTCCGCCATCATCTCCATGGATTCTCACCACACTCTTCCAAACAGCAGTGATCCAACCAAACCGCTTGTTGTCGTGAACATCCATTCCGTTCAAAAACTCACCCCTACAACCTACCTCACATGGAAATCACAGATCGAAGCTCTTCTTATAGGGTATGATCTCTTCCACTTTGTGGACGGATCACACCCACCACCCTCGAAAACAGTATAAAACTGAGCCAAATCCAGCCTATACATCTTGGTTTCGTTAAGATAAGCTGTTGTTCGGCGCATTAGTTGGCACCTTATCGCCTACCCTTGGTCCTCTTATCACTCGGGCCACAACAACCAAGGAGGCATGGGACATCCTAGCCAACACATACACTAACGCATCCCGTGGCCATGTCAAACAACTGAAAGCTCAACTCCGTAACATCACCAAAGGCTCGCTATCTATTGAAGAATTCATGCACAAGATCAAACGAATCGTGGTTGAATTAGCACTATTGAGCACCCACATATCTCAAGAAGATGTCACTGATCGTGTTCTAGATGGGCTTGATGAAATCTATCAATCGGTCATCGATGCAGTCCATGCACCTGACTCTCCAATCTCCTTCGAAAAGCTTAACGAAAAGCTCATAAACACCTGCCACGACAATTTCTACAAACACCCGATGGAACAATAACCGTAATCCATCCTTTTCTCCTCACAACAAACAACCCCTAATCACCCACCCAAACACTTCAAACCATTTGAAGGGAAGTGTCAATGGTGCAATGAGAAAGGTCATGTTCTTGCTTACTGTCCAATATTCAAACAACTCCACCCTAGCATCCATCTCCCACCTCGTGGCAACCGTACCCGACTCCAAGATCATGAAAATACTACCCACACCGTTTCTTCTCCTCAAGGCACACCGGGATGGCTACTCGACAGCGGAGCAAGTCATCATGTCACTACCGACATCACCAACCTCTCGCTTCACTCTCCTTACGATGGGACGGATAAAATTGTAATTGGCGATGGATCTGGACTTCCGATCTCACACACCGATTCATCTCTTCTACATTCCTCCTCTCATTCCTTTAATTTATCTAATATTCTTTGTGTTCCTTCCATGCATTAAAACATCATCTCAGTTCGTCAATTTTGTCATGATAATAATGTCAACATTGAATTCCCACCCTCCTTTTTCTATGTCAAGGAACCTAGCACCGGGATGATTTAATTCCAAGGTCCAACCAAAAATGGAGTTTATGAGTGGCCAAAGTCCTTTCCTTTTCCACCTAGAGTCTATAACACCACCAAAAATGTTGATTGGCACCACCGTCTTGGCCATCCTTCCGCCCCAATTTTAAAACAATTATTATCTACTTTAGCAGTTTCTTATATTCCAGTTTCGCATTGTAATGCTCACTTAGTTAATAAAAGTCACAAACTCCCATTTGGTTTATCTACTCTTGTCACGTCTTCTCCATTTGAAGTCATTTTTAGTAATGTTTGGTGTTCTCCCATTCACTCTTCTGATAACTTCAAGTATTACGTGATTTTTGTTGATCATTACACAAAATATGTTTGGATATATCCTATGAAAAACAAATATGATACTGCCATCATATTTCCCAAATTTAAGGCCTTGGTGGAAAACTACTTCAATAGAAACATCAAAACCCTCTACTCCGATAACGGTGGTGAATATACAAAACTTGCTTCCTATCTTGCTCATCACGGGATCACTCACCTCACCTCACTGCCACACACACCTGAACACAACGGATATGCGGAGCGTCATCATCGACATATAGTCGAGACTAGTTTAGCTCTCCTCACACACGCATCAATGACGTTAAAGTATTGGTCTTATGCTACTCTTACATCGGCTTATCTCATCAATCGAATGCCAACTCCAACCCTCAACAACCAATCTCCATATCAAAAACTATTCGGGAAAACTCCGAAATACACAAATCTCCACAGTTTCGGGTGTCTCTGTTATCCATGGCTAAGGCCGTACACTCCTCATAAACTTGCCACAAAATCAATAACATGTGTCTTTCTTGGCTACTCACCTAGTCAACATGCATATCTATGTCTTGATCCATCCACCCATCGCATTTATTCATCCCGACACGTAAGGTTTGTGGAAACCATTTATCCGTTTTCTCAATCTCATCCTACTACTCACATGACCAGTGAAGCTCTTGAGGAATGGTGTTCCTTTGTGGTTGCCACCATACCCGCAACCCACCTACAACCACCAGAATCGCCCCTCACACCATCCTCACCTACCTCACCAACTCCCGAACCCCCAACACCACCACTAACTCCAACGTCCGAACCTATCATCCACTCACAACAACCAACAACACCAACACCGCCCCCTTCATCGCCACCTCATCCATCCAGCACCATCACCACAATAGCTAAAAATAACATCTTTAAGTCGATCAATAAGCTGAATCTCAATGCTCGGCTTCACCCGATTGAGCCAAAAACGGTCAAACAAGCCTTATCAGATCCGACATGGAAAGAAGCTATGTCCACTCAATATAAAGCTCTTATCAACAACGGCACATGGGAGTTAGTCCCTCTCTCTTCGGCTCAAAATTTGGTAGGCTGCAAATGGGTCTTTCGTGTAAAATATACCAAAGAACGAAAGGTTGAACGATTAAAAGCTCGTCTTGTAGCTAAAGGGTTTCATCAACGACCTGGTCTTGATTACACAGAACGTTTAGCCCGGTCATTAAACCCTCAACAGTCCGTCTCATCCTCACTCTTGCCACCACTAATGGTTGGCCTTTGCGGTAACTCGATATCAACGATGCCTTCCTCCAAGGCACCCTCAAGGAAGACGTGTACATGGCTCAACCCCAAGGCTTTGTTGACAAGACCAAGCCTCATCATTTTTATCGGCTTCGAAAGGCGATCTATGGTCTAAAACAAGCACCTCGTGCATGGTACACCGAACTTAGAACCTACCTTCTTGAAGTTGGATTCACAAACTCAGTCATGGATACTTCCCTGTTCTTTACAAAAGGCACTAACCCTCCTATTTACGTACTTGTGTATGTTGATGACATAATTGTTACAGGATCATGCTCAGCAAAAGTATCCAACTTCATCGCTCGTCTTGCAAACAGGTTCTCACTCAAAAATCTCGGTGACCTTGGTTATTTTTTAGGTGTCGAAGTTCAAAGGTGCTCCTACGGATTATTCTTATCCCAACGAAAATGCATCGCCGACCTTCTTGATCGTGCAAAGATGTCTGATTGTAAACTAGTTTCTTCTCCTCTTAACCTCAACGTCAAGCTAACCCTAGGTGTGGGCACCACTCTCGATATCCAACAGAATATCGCACTCTCGTCGGTGGTCTCAAATATGTATCTCTCACTCACATTGATGTTGCATTTGCCGTGAGCAAACTCTCACAATTCATGCATAAACCAACTACAGTGCATCTTCAGGTCTTGAGACGTCTACTTCGATACCTCCAAGGTACGATTAATCTCGGTCTCCACCTATACTCTAACTCCCCGCTTCATCTTCATGCATTCTCCGATGCCGACTAGGCAGGTGATCGAGATGATTACGTCTCCACCGGTGGTCATATTGTTTACCTCGGTAAAAATTCTATCTTGTGGAGCTCGAAGAAGCAAAATTCGGTATCAAGATCATCCACGGAGGCTGAATATAGATGTGTAGCCCAAACAACAGCAGAAATTGCATGGGTTAATCATCTTATGAGAGAATTTCACCTTTCTTGCTCAAATGTACCAGTTATCTACTATGACAATCTCGGAGCCACGAAACTTAGTGCAAATCATGTTTTTCAGTCACGTATGAAACATCTGGGTGTCGATTACCACTTTATTCGTGAACGAGTACAGACCGGCATTCTACGAGTTGTCAATGTGGCTAACGACGATCAGTTGGCAGACGTCCTAACCAAGCCATTACCGCGGAGTCGCTTAAAGATGCTTCTAGCCAAGATCGGACTTTCTCTTTCGGCCGTCCATCTTGAGGGGCCATGATAAGGATAACTAAGCTGCTGTTTATATTTATCTAATGTTGTTGTTATCCCATATTTTCCTCATTGTTTGTTTCATTAGCTTAGCGTTATCAGTGTATTCATCTTGTATAAATAGCTCTTCTATTAATGAGAAACATATAACTTTCTCACATAATTCATCTCTATAACTTTTACATACGAATGATCTGCATTTTTTTTTTTTGCATTTTTAGACGATTTTCATGTACCACAAACGAATTCAAAAAAAAGCAACAAAAGAGACTTCTAATTTGATTCAAATTATTGTTCTCCATCTTTTTCAATATTCGTATATACGAGCTAGAAGATAAAAAATTCAAACGAATCAGATAATCAACCAATCTTGCAACAGTCAACAGTCATCCAATCATATGTCAACACGATACTATTTAACAACCCATGACTTTTTACAAATGTGCATAGAGCAAGTACCAGAAAATACTCTTGATCAGAAAAAGATAAGGCATAACATTATGCAACAAAATAAGAAAAAGCAAACGCGACCAAGGGACCGATCGGCTTGCATTGCCTGCCTTCTAGCTCGTTGAGTACTAATCGACACTAGATTATACGAATTGGGATACGCATATAAAGACACTTGCGTGTTCCCAAAAATCCTCCCGGATACCATTTCCTCAAGCATCCCAGTTGTTGGACTCATCGGGTTGATCCCAGATGTGGGCCCCGGTGCTAGCTGCTGAGTTGGCACCGTGTAGGCCCCACAGCTCGGACCAGTGGGCCTACGTGGGATCACGAAAGCCTTCTCATCCGACCGAAGTTTTGTAGTTTGACCACGACCATATAACGGAACTAGAGTCTTCTGAGAAATGTCGTTTTTGCATACAGGACATTGTGGGTGTTTGTTTGGAGTTTCGGAGGAAGAGTTTTGGTGATGAATCCATTTGTAAATGCAAGGCCAACAATAGAGATGGCCACATAGTGTAACTACGGGATCTTGAACGGAATCTAGACAGATGTTACAATCGAACCCGCTGAAGGAACTGTTTTCGGATTCGTCAACGACTTCAGACGATGATTTCCACTTGTCCAAAGAGGCTTCGTTCTCTTTGATAAACGCGTTTTGAGGCACGGGTTCTTGGGAATACTGCTCCATGGCGTTCGATTCGATTTGATTAAACGTAATTCTTGGATGTTGATGTCTGAAACACAAATAGAAAGATCAGGGTTTTGAATTGAAGTACTTCTTGTTGACATTGAAAACTATTGAATTTTAAGGGATGATTTTAGTTAGTTTTAGATAACATTTAGAGCATCTCCAACAGTTTCTCCATAATTTCTCCAAAATGGAGAACCAAAAGCCAAAATCCCTAAAATAAAATACATTCATCTCCAACAGCTTTCCCATTTTGGAGAATCCAACATTAATTAAAATATTAAAATATTTCATTCATCTATTAAAATATTATCTCTCTAAATATTTATTTTCAAAGTTTCCTATTGGTCTTCTCACTTGGTAATCATTTTTGGAGAAAAAAACCTTCTCTCTCCAACTTTCTCCATTTTGAAAAAGCTGTTGAAGCAAAATATTAGACCAAAATCCTCATTCTCTCTATTTTCCCCATTTTGGGGAGCTCTTGGAGATGCTCCAAGACGGCAAAAGGGAGAAGACATATGAATATATGATTAGTAACCATTGTCAATGTGGTTAAGTGTCCAAATTATCAAACAAAATTGTAGATTAATGTTCTAAGCTAGGATTAAAAGAAATCATATATGAACCAAATGCCATTATCATGTCTATGGTTTGTTTATCTAGCAATTAACATTCTTATTTAACTGATCGAGTAAGATTTTAGCCCATAAAACAACATTATATGCAAAGTTTTTATTTATGAGAAACACTATGGTACTATTGAAGTTTATGTTTGATTCTAAAACCCAAAAATATATTTTCTATTAATAAATGGAGGAGGATATTTAGTTTTCCTTGCAATAGCATCGTAAATGCTTTTGACAAATTAATTTAATCAAGCTAAAAATCAAACATAAAGGTAGTTTAGAGCATCTCTAAAAGATCCTAAAAAATAAGATTTTAAGGATTTTTATTATAATTGATTCTCTAAAATATTATCAAAATTAACCGAATGAAATTCTCGAGCTCTCCAAAAAAGATTGTCTGAAAAAGAAAAATGACTTCCTATAATTAGCATATTTGAAATTAAATAAGAAAAATAAATAATATTCTATAAATTAAATTATATATTTTAGAATTAAGATTAGTTTGAATTTAGTTTCCATAGTTATCTTAATTAGTTTAGTATAAATAGGACTATTAGGTTTCATTGTTTTCCAATTCAAGTATTATTGATTAATAAAGTTATATTTTAGGTTTTATCTCTAGTTTGAGAGTTTTCTCATTATTTCTGAGTTCTACGCTTGTAGACTCGTTCGTCTTTTTGGATTTGACGCTTGTCGATCCGTTCCATGCAATTCCTACTGCATCACTATTCAAGATTTATAGTTTATAATTTTTTAAAAGTTTTAAGGAAAAAGACGAAAGTATAATAAAATAGCAGGATTTAACTTATTGTTAGAAGAAAATTACAAAACTGTCTGAAATCTTTCGTTTATAAGTTTTAACCATAGCTTGAAAGCTAATATTGCTATTTTAACATATCTACGCATTTGATTTTAGCACCCTACAATAACAGAAAGCACTAGATGTCTAGATTGAAGAGTTATCAAGTTAGATAACCTTCCCACCTAAGAAAATTTAACTCGGTTTTTAACCATTCAAACTGTTCTTTTATCAAAATGACCAGAATCCTGTAAGTCTGACACCGCAAGATACCTTTTACATGTGGTGTCAGACTTTTTCTGACGCATTTAAAAAAATTCATGATGTTACGTTTTAGCGGCTTGCGGGACACAACTTGCGGTGATGCAGCTTGTGGTTTACTATAATAGCTTGCGGTTTTCCTTTTTCTTTTTCCCTTACACGTGTCATTTTTTTGCAATATCTAAAAACTTGTGGTAACGAGGATAACAACATGTGGCCTCGTATCCCTTGCAGTGGCTTGCGGTTTTATCAATTTTTAAAAAGTCGTGATTTTTTTAGAACGCGTTAGAAAAAATCTGACACTGCAAGTAAAAGGTTGCGAGATTCTGGTCATTTTGGTAAAAAAAAAAAATTGGATGGTTAAAAGTTAAATTTATGAGAAAATTATTTAAGTTAATAACTCAGTGGATTGAAATATCCATTAATTACACAGCAGGAGCAGCAACAACAAAAAAAATCCTGAAGGCAAATTTATTTTACCACAGCATGTAAAATCCAAAATCGAACCTAATCAATCGTAAATTCTTCATCAAAAACACAAACAGATGGAAAATCTATGAAAAATAACCTGAGTCAACACCGTGATTAACTCGTTATGAACTCATGATCATGAACACAGTTTTCAGAATCAGAAACAGAGATGCAGAAGATTTATCTCGATTTCAATATCTCTCCAAATTGCCAATTGATATGGCTTCGCAATCGAATCGAGTAACAGTAAGTACAAAGAATTCATAGAAAAAGAGATCAAACTTACCGCAGATTTTTGGAAATTGTCTTTGAGATCGATTTGATGAAGGAATTAGATGCTAATTGAAATTTGAAGTGATGAAGACGATGAGAGAGATTGGATTTTGGATCAATTGGAAGATGGGGAGAGAGGCTTGCACCAGCTGAAATATATATAGATACAAACAGTGTATGTAATGATGACTATTAGATTAAGAGGGACGGGGTAGACTCGGTTTGGTCCATATAGGCTGACGTGGCGTGGAGTGTACTCTGGTGCTCCGTAACTGCCGACGCGCTCTTCATGCGACCTTATCCTTATGACATGGAGTTATTTTTGCTTTTTACGTCTTAAATATTAACTTTTTTTTTTTTTTGCAAAGCTTTAATTATTTTCTAAATATTCTTATAAACAAAATAAATTTTAGATAGTAAAAGAAAAAGAGATAAAATATTATTGTTTTATATCATTTTCTAAGATGTTCATATTAATGTAAATCAGCTAACTAAAAAGTCCAAAGGAAATCATAATTTTTGTTTAATCAGTATTAGTAATAATAAAGTCGATCAACAATTATTAAATTAATAAAGAAAGAAAATGACCATTAGGCCGTGCGTACCGCTCTCGGGTACCACGGCCGGGTTCCATTTCGGGTTCATGCGGGTAGTGAGGGGTAGGCGGTACGGTGGGTGCGGCTTCACATCGGGTAAGGAGGTGCGGGTACGAGTGGGTTCACGAAGCCGATGATATCTCTCTCGGGTAGGGGGTTTTAAGGAGTGGGTAGTGGGTAGCGGGTTCGATGGGTAAGCGGTACTCCACTTTAGGGTAAGGAGGGTAGAAAAGAGAAAAGCTGATGTGACGCTGAAGTGGCATTCGGGTTCAGTGGGTTCGTGGATAGGCGGTACTCATGGTCTTATATCAATCAACTTGTTATCTAAATCTTGTACGATACAAAATGGCCCACCTCACTCACAAGTCACTACATCTCCATTCGGCCCGTCCCCTCGTGTCGTTGTCCTTGTCTCCTTTTGAAAACCTTTTTCATCGTCTATCTTCTGTAATCATAAGACCATCTACATAGGACCTGCAAACATCTTTAAGAAGGAATTGCAAATGGCCACCTCATCAAATTCTTGTCCAACACTTACAAATCTTGCAATTGGTAAAAAGAAAATTAACTAAAATAGCAATTTTACCAATTAAAATTGGTATCATAGTCAATTTTCTCTCGGTTTTGTATAAATGTCACTACGTTCGCAATATATAGGTCTGTAATTACGGACCTAACTCAAAAACAAAAAAATATACGAATCTGATCGATTTTTCTTAAAAAATATTCAACCAATGTTAATGCCAAAAATCACCCAAAAGGATAACTTGAGGTTGATGTGGAATTTAACAACTAAAGAAAGGGATCTCTAGACCAATCAACACAATCGCGATAAAAAGTAAATAAGACAAGAGAAATGGTGACGCGGAAAACCCAAACGAGGGAAAAAATCGCGGTCGACTTGTGAGAGTCGACGGTGCACTATAGTCGCCAAACATGGGCGAAAGTCCTTTTGTAACAAGTTTTTGTGTACAACAGATTACAATAAGAGAAAAAGTAAACTTAATCGTAAGAAAAAGTCGTGCGTCGTGCGAAATAAGCTGTTGTCGTGCGGTTCGAACTGCTGTCGTGCGAAACTTGCGTCAGCGAGGTGTGTTCGAATGCTTCGTTTATCACCGTTGTATTGTGTGAGAAATGTTGGTGAGTTGAGTTCGGATGTTTATAATCGATGTGTCACAGATTGATCCCAGATGTCTTTTTCGGATGTAGAGCAGGTCTTTATATAGCTTCCGTCGGCAATAAATGCGTCTTGATGACTTGTTTTGTAACCGTTGTCGGGTCTTTAATGCCATTAAGAGATCGTCCGTTACTGGCCGTTGTACCATGAATGTTCGTGGACCTGCATTAATGAACAAAAGAAACGGATGTTGACTATTAACGGTTAGTGTAGTCGTACGACCGTCTTGAGTCTCGGACGTCGGTCGTATGAAACATACAACCATCATGAAAGTGTACGACCACATGTTCGTTTGTAAATAACCTGCAAGACCTTATCTTAATACAATAGTGGTCTTATGTAAACGTTATTTGAGTTTTCTATCGTCGGTCGTAAGGTGTGATTTTTACCCAAACAGTTTGCCCCCAAAATTTGAATTTAGGCGTGAAATTCAAATTTTAAATCCGACGAAGTGATTTGACACGTGTCAGATTGGGAGAGGGTCTGGTCGAATCCCAACCGTCTTGGTTCGATTCGGACTAGAGGAGACGAAGAGGTTGTGACGTCATGATGACGTATCAGAGGCGTGGAGCCGTTAGAGGACAAGTGTCGCCCATCGGCATGATGCATGCAAAAAGATGGTGGACAGCTGTTGACCATCCACCGGGTCGACCTAACACGACCTTGCTATAAATATCGCGATCGTTGGGATCACTTCCTTTCTATGCTTGCGATACTCTTCTGAGAACTATTTTTAAGAGAGATTCAGAGGAAATCTACTGGTGCTTGATCGTTCGAGGTTTTTAGAGATCTAAGGTATGATCTTTTACCCTTTTAACCATGTGGAAAAAGTCGATAGCTAAAAAGGCTACTGCGTATAGGAATCTTATGGACTTGTACGTAGTACAAGTTTCTGTGCCCGACTTTTCTGTCTCCTCCGAGCCGGCGAGCTCTTTTCAAGAGAAGGAGGAGGTGGAAGCCTTTAGGTTATCGGCGGGCATTCCTGCCGAGGTCCGATTATATACTTCCGACCAACTTAGACCGGCAGAGTGTCTAAGAGGATTCTTCGTTTTATACGAGTATCCTTTTAGAATAGGATTTAGATGACCTTTTACTCCCCTAGTCAGGGAGTTTTTGGATGCTTTTGACCTATCTCCTGGGTAGATTTTGCCTGAACTTTGGCAGATCTTTCAGGAGATTAATCGGATCACCGCTGATTGGGACGTTCCTTTCACGGTGTGTGATCTTTTGACAGCTTTTGACGTAAAGTCGGACGACTACTATCGTTATAGCCTGTCCTCTAAGCTGAGAGGCGGACATACTCTGGTTCCTGACACCCTGGTCTACGATCGTGGGTGGAAGGCCAAATATGTTATTGGTCGGGTGCGGACGCTTGGTCGTATAGACGAGGATACTTCCTGGGTCGCATCTGGGTGGAACACCAGGGGTATATAAACTTTAACTTATTGTACGTCTTTCAGTATTTAACTTTGTCTTTTGCTAAATTTTTATCGCTTGTTTCAGATATCAACTTTGCCGCAGTCGGGTCTGCTCCTGACTCTCAAGAGAAAGTCGCAAGACTTTTTTCTTGCTGCGTCGAAGAGTTGTTCGACTCTTCTGATCGTACGACTGTTGGAGCTTTGGAAGCCGAGGAGAGAAGTCGACAAGAGACTTCAACAAGTAAGTGCTGATCGTACGTTTTCCTTTTCTAATTTGGGTCGTACGATAATTACTGACAATTGTCGTTTTTGCAGGTGATTCTGAGATGCAGTCTATCTCCGGTAAGAGGAAGGAATCACAACTAGCTCTGGCCCGGAAGGCCAAGGAGCTGAAGAGGAAGGATCCTCTAACTTCAGGGTCGGAGGTTTTAAAGAAAACGAAGCTGGTTCCCCTAAAGAAACCGTCGTCGACGGGTGGAGAGCCTACGATGGTCTCCACTCCGGAGAAGGAGAAGACACCTTCGGGTGTACCTGGGATGATACCTTCGCCTCCGACATCGTCCGCTGCAGAGGATAAAGGAAAAGGTCCCCAGGTCGAGGAGACCCCCGAAGTTACGACGGTCAACTTTTCGTTGCCGTCGAACTTTTTGATGGACGACGTCTTGGACAGGACGAAGATTTTCCCAAACTTGGGAAAATTTCTCCTGCCAGCCTTCAAGGAACGCTATCGGGGCGTTTCTGTGGATGAGACGGGGTCTCATGTTACAGGACTCTCCTTTCTGGTATGTCCTTTTTTTCTTGTATCGTATGATTTTCCTCTCTGATAAGATAGACTTACCATTTTTTGTACGACTGCAGGCGTTTCAGGCGTCGTTGTGCCTTTTCGGCCAACTGGAGGAGCTCCAGAAGGTCGACCCTTCCGTCGCTGAGGAGCTTCAGCGAGCACAGGAGGGTGAGCGTAAAGATCGAGAGGATGAACGGGCGACGAAGGCCAGGGTGGAGGCTCTCTCCGTTCAACTGGACGATCTCCTCAGTAGTTTTGGCGACAAAGGCGACCCTCACCATGCGCGAAAAATAGGTGGGGGACCTGAAGTCGGTCGTTAAGGCCGCTGAGGCCAAGACGGGGGCCTTAGAGGAGAAGTTCCTCTCGTTTGAGGCGCTGACGCATCTGAAGGTTAGGGCGGCAATTATGCGCCGTCATCTGCAGGGGAAAAATCCCTTGGCTGGCGCGGAGGCCGAGGTCGCGTCCTACCTCGAGCATGTCGGGACCGAGGAGGATCTCGACCAAGAGGATAGGGTCGACGACACTGATTCCGCGGAGACCAGGATGGGTGGTGCGGAAGACGAGGGCGGAGTCGACCAGGGCCCTAAGTAGGCCTTTTTACTTTTTGTAATTTTTCATTTCAGGGCGACCGTTGGTGGTCGTGCCTTTGCTTTGTATCTTTTTGATTTAATACAAGTGTATTTCTTGTCGTACTATCGTTATTTTTACTTTGTCGTAATAAAGAAAATAAACGAGAGATAACAAGACTTAAAGTACGAGCGTATAAAGCAGTAAGATAAATGTAAGAGCCGACTACCGTACGACATAATTTCGGAAGTAATCGGGCGACTAGGCCGAAAATGTTCTAAGTATGGAGTTCAAGTCATAAGACTTTTGATTCCAAAACTTAGATTAAAAAGCACATGTTGTGATCGTAAGATCCATGAGATGAATCATAAGATTCATGTTTATGTCGAGCGAGTCATGAATTATTGGTCATGACTTATTGGTCGTGACATATCAGTCGTGACCTTGTAGTCTTAGAGACTTATTTCTTACGATATATGAATCATAAGACTGGCGTTCGTATGATCCTGTAAGCCTGCAATGTAAGATTCAGGGGTGGCCGTTGGTTTTACCAACGACCCTCCGATGCTTAAGTCAGTAATCGTTTGTCGAAATAAATCGAAAGTAAAATGTTAAAAGAAATACTGCTTAAGTCAGTACTGCGTTCCAGCTACGTGGGATGTCTTGGTCGTCGAGGGTTTGAAGCCTGCACGCACCCTTTCCGACGACCTCTGATATTCGATAAGGTCCTTCCCACTTAGTGGATAACTTACCTGAGTTTGGTTTCTTAGTGTTTTGGAATACCCGTCGTAAGACATAGTCACCTTCCTGAAAGATTTTGGCTTTAACATTTTTGTTGAAATGTCGCTCAATGACCTGTCGTTGAGATGCCATCTTGACTAAAGCAGACTCTCTTAGATCTTCGAGAGCGTCGTGGTCGTAGCTCAAGTCCAAATTATGATCGACGGACGTATGTCTCGATGTCGGGAGCTGCACTTCAATAGGTAAGACGGCTTCACAGCCGTAAACCAATGAAAATAGTGTCTGTCTTGTCGATGTTCGAGGTGTCGTACGATTGGCCCATAGGACCGATGGGAGTTCTTCGACCCACTTTCCCTTCGCAGCCTTAAGTCTTTTCTTGATTGAATTGATAATGACTTTATTGCTCGATTCTGCAAGACCGTTAGACTGGGGATAACGTGGGGTTGAGGTCGTACGTTTGATACTACGGTCATCACAAAATCGTTGTGTACGATCACTTATGAACTATGACCCATTGTCACACACGATTTCGGAAGGGATTCCGAACCTGCATAGAATGTTAGTCTGGATAAAAGAAATGACTTCTTTGTCCCGAATCTGGGAGTAGGCGGCTGCTTTTATCCATTTAGAAAAGTAATATGTAAGGACTAACAGAAAGACCTTCTGCCCTGGGGCAGGAGGTAATTTACCAACGATGTCTATTCCCCACCTCATGAAAGGCTATGGAATTAAGGACATATGTAAAGGTTCGGAGGGCTGGTGGATCATACCTGAATGTCGTTGACATGCGTCACAGCTTTGGACGTACCTGGTTGCATCTTGCCTTAATGTCGGCCAATAATAGCCTTGTCGTGAGATACGGTTTGCAAGACTGCAACCACCTGAGTGGTTGCCACACTCGCCATCGTGCATCTCCTTTAAGATATTTTGTACATGTTCGGGATTATCGATGCATCTTAGATTTAGACCTGTCGACGAGCGTCGATAGAGTCTGTCGCCAATGATTATGTATTTCGATGCTTTGAATCGAATCTTGCGAGCTTCCATTCTGTCCTCAGGCAGTTGGTCGTGCACAAGATAGTTCTTGATGTCGTGCGACCAACCGTTCTCTGTGTTAAGAACACAAATCGTTTCAGAGCCCTCGATGGATGAGGTCGCTAGATGAATCATAGGAATAGCATCGAACAACGGCTTATTGAGTGCTAATCCAAGATTTGCTAGTGCATCGGCTTGAGTGTTTTGATCTTTGGGGATTTGTTCGATTGAGAACGGATCAAACATCTTGGATTTATCCTTAGCTATCCTGAGATAGGCCATCATCTTGGAATCTTTGGCTGCGAATTCCCCGCTCATTTGGTTTACGACCAGTAGGGAGTCGCTTCTGACATGAAGTCCGACTGCCCCCAGGTCGTGAGCCATACTCATGTCTACGATTAGAGATTTGTATTCTGCCTCGTTGTTAGTAGCTTTGAAGCTGCATCGTATGGAGTACACCATCTTTCCCCCTTGTGGGGACTTTAAGACGACACCAATACCTGCTCCTCTGGAGTTTGAAGGGCCGTCGACATGGAGCACCCAGGTCGTGTCACTTATAGTCGCCACAATACAGGTCTCGATCTGTGCTTCTTCTTCCAGTTTAGGGCTGAAGTCAGCGACGAAATCGGCCAGGACCTATGACTTAATTGCCGCGCGAGGCTTAAAGTCAATATCGTAACTACTGAGGTAGATACTCCATTTAGCTAGTCGTCCTGATAGCTCGGGTTTTCTCAAGACTGACTTGAGAGGAAAATTTGTTACGACGGTAATGGGATGAGATTCGAAGTAGTGTCGTAACTTCTTTGCTGCTGTGACTAGTGACAGAAGTAATTTCTCCATGGACGTATATCGTGTTTCAGCGTCCAATAGAGACTTACTGACGTAGTAAATCGGTAGTTGCTGTCTGCCGTCCTCTCTAGTCAAGACGGCACTGACCGAGTGAGGACTTACGGCGAGATACAGTTGTAGGATCTCGTGTTCCTCGGGTTTCGAAAGCAGCGGCGGAACGGCCATATATTCTTTCAATCGTTGTAGCGCTTGCTCGTGATCGTCCGTCCAGTCGAAGCCCTTGTTCTTTCTTAAGACGTTATAAAACAGACGACATTTATCCGACGACCGTGAGATGAAGCGATTTAACGCAGCCACATGACCCGTAAGTCGTTGGACCTCCTTGAAATTTCTGGGCGACTTAATGTTAATCAAGGCTTTGATTTGATCAGGATTTGCCTCTATGCCTCGCCGTGTGACCATGTATCCCAGGAATTTCCCGGCGCTGACTCCGAAAGAACATTTCGTAGGATTCAGCTTCATCTGATATTTTCGCAGGATGTCGAAGGATTTCTTTAGATGATCGATATGGTCGGTCGCCTTCTTGGATTTGACAAGCATGTCGTCAATGTAGACCTCCATGGTGTCGCCAAGATGCTCCTTGAACATCTTGTTAACCAATCGCTGATAGATCGAACCTGCATTCTTCAAACCAAAAGGCATGACTTTGTAACAGTAGATGCCTTTGTCTGTCATTAAAGCAGTCTTCTCTTGGTCTTCGCTGTGCATCAGTATCTGGTTGTACCCAGAATAAGCATCCATGAACGTCAAGAGTTCATGTCTTGCGGTCGCGTCGACCATAGCGTCGATGTGGGGTAGTGGGAACGGATCCTTAGGACATGCCTTATTAAGGTCTGTGAAGTCGATACATACGCGCCACTTCCCATTCTTCTTTTGTACGACCACGACATTGGCTAACCAATCAGGGTATTTTACTTCTCTGATCTTCCCAGTCTTAAGCAAGTTGTCGACCTCATCGTTGATCACCTTGTTCCGCTCAGGGGCGAATTGTCGACGTTTTTGCTTTATTGGCTTGAAGGATGGGTCGACGTTCAGCTTGTGGGATATGACATTGGGGTCTATGCCCACCATGTCCTCGTGTGTCCAGGCGAAACAGTCAGCATGTTCCTGCAAAAAGGAGATTAGCTGACCCTTTATGACAGGATCTAATGATGCCCCCACGAAGACAATCTGGTCAGGCTTATCCTTGTCCAGGATTACTTCTTCTAGGCGATAATTGTTTGGGAAAAATTTCACCAGTCTCGACCACGACCAAGACATTAAGAACGTTTATTGCACTTCTCTTGTAACAAAGTCAAATCACAAACACTTCGTCTTTTGACCAAAGCCAGAGTCGAGAATACCTCTCGACACTCGACCGTCGTGTAGAAACACACGACCTCGACCGACTAACGTATGATTCTTCTATTATGTTTTCATCATTTAATGTAGGTCAACGTCATTTATAATCAACGAACGAAACCGACAGAGCAGTTATGCGCATTAAACAACAAAGACCGTTGCGACCGTTACTAGAAGAATTAATGGAGCCATTGAATGCATTCGAAGACTATAAATACGAAGGCAAAGCTATCATTCGAAAGAGACATCGAATTCAGGAATCACACTGCGTACTCAAGAACATCCGAAGCGAAGAATTTTCTCTCAAGTGATCACTCTCGACGCACGACTTACACACTCGACCTACAGTTTTAACACACGACACACTTGTTTTTACGATTGAAACACTTGTAACTTTACATTTAAAGTATTTCCTTTCATCTGTATTGTAATCTCTGTACGATCGACACCAGAAACAAAGGACATCACCCATGTTTGGCGATCATAGTGCAGCGATGACTTCCACAGTCGTCCGCGGGTTTTTTCCTCGTTGAGGTTTTTCCCGCGTCACCAAAATCTATGTCTCCTTTACGATTTTTTCTCTTTGTCGCATTGCTTTGTCGCAAGATTCCTTTCTTTAGTTGTTAAGCTCCACAATCAACCTTAAGTTATCCTTTTGGACGATTTTTGGCATTAACAGTTTGGCACTGATAAGTGCTCAATTTTGAGTATTTATGCACTTCCTTTTTAGTCTTTTTATAGAATTTTGCACTTTAAAATCCCAAATTGAGTCATCTTTTTACTTCTTTTCTCTTTTAGTAGATTGGAGCTAAGGTTTGTGGTTTACTTGTACTATTTAGGATGAATGGCTAATGTTCGGTACAAATTGTAAATCCTTGTTTATCACAGGCAAGTGCTGCAGCATGGCTGGAGCATGAAACTGACGCTTTTGGAGAAGGAGAATTGGCGGATGGCTAAAGTGGAGTGAAAATGGCTAATCTTTTGACCAATGGATTTTCTTTTGTTCAAATGGTTTTTACATTTGTATCAACTGGCTAAACACTCTAGTTACAATTCAAGTCTTTTGTGTACTTTTTAGTTACCTTTTTCATAACTTAGTTAATGTAACTTAATGGGATTAGTTAATTGTTACCCTTTTGGTCCCTCTATTGGTACTATAAATAGAGGGATTGGGCTCATTTAATTGTACACCACTTGGACTGATCTTAAATCAGTGCCAATTCTCTCCTGTAATTCCAATCACCTTCAGAAACATTCTTCTTGTTCTTAGTGTTCTTCATTTCTTCTTAAGATCTCCTTATACCCAGATGAATGCTTGCAGCAACCTCCGTAGCACCAAGCTGACTGTTTTAATTTGCTTTCTTTAAATCCATTGTTCATCTCTAATATTGTCAATTACTTTACGTCTTTACTTTTCTGCACTTCATTTCAGTACTCTACATTATTGTATTTATTTTCCGCTTTACATTCTTGTCATTTTCCTTACTTGTAATTTTTTTTCTTATCATTTTAGTTATAGCCATTTACATTTCCAAGTCATTTACATTCTAGCATCATGTTCACATTCCAAGTCTTTTACATTTGCTTTCTTGTATGTATTGTCATGAGTAGCTAAGCATAAAAACTTGGGTGTGAGGCAAAGGGTGATATGTTAACCAAAAGAACGTAGGCATTTTGTGGCAAAAATGATGTTTTATTATTCCAACCCAAGTTCTATCAAGATAATATAATCCTTTGACAAATTGATCACTTTGAAAGTGTTAAAGTATCATGGACCTAGAGATAGGCCATGGAATAGCACGTCAATTTGGATGACATAAGGGGTAATATCGAGAGAGTTACTTGCAACGAGAGTTGTTACTTTTGTTTTCAAAATGATTCATTCTAGATAAGTTATCTTTTTCTCAACGGGTTAAAATGGAGTAGACTTAGAGATAAGCTACTTAGGATTACACAAACTTGGGAGGTACGGGGGTTATGTCGAGAGAGTAACTTTTAACAAAGAGAATTTGTTTTGCCGTATACTTTGAGAACTCCATTCCATCATTCCTTTACCTTTGGTTCTGCTCAGAGATGGGATTGCTGACTGCTACTGGAATCATGGGATGGTGAGAGTCCGAGAGGAACGTGTCTCAAAGTAGATAATAAAACTAGTTTTTGTCACTGTTATGCTGCATCGTCGTTGCAGCATTAATCTACTAAAATTTGGTTTAACGTATCATCACAAGTCTTACACCCTTGCTTCTCTTTTAATCTTGTTAATTAGAATCTGTGATAATCATCAACCAACCAACCAACCAAAGATATTTTCTTCCAAATCGTCATCTGAAATCATTTCTTTCATCATACTTTAATTTTAATTTTAACTCCAATCTTTGTGGGACGATATTCGGTATTTTACCACTTTATTACTTGAGAGACGACATAGTTCCGTATAAGTATACTTGCTTATTGGTTCTATTAGCACACATCTGTAGGTGTATTCAAAGCAATGTCTCATCAAGTTTTTGGCGCCGTTGCCGGGGATTGGTAAGCTAAAAGACTATAAAAGTATTTTCAAAGATTTGATTTTTCTAGCACCATTGGGAATTTTAAAAGATTTTCTGAAAGTGGTGTATGCCAAGAATATCACGTGGGGAACTTTTCGAGTTAGATCCGGATATTGAGAGAACTTTTCGTCAAAGAAGAAGAATTCAAAGAACATCAAACTCTCTCAATATGGACGGACCCCCACCCGGTTTTAAAAATAGACCACCAAATCCACCACCTATAGAAAATCCCGTTCGGCCGCCTTTGGAAAATCCCGTGAGACCACCTTTAGAAAATCCAGTTCAGCCTCCACCAATCTTTGTAAATAACCATCAAAATCCACCACTTTTTGGTAATCCACCGCTTTTTGGAAATCCACCGTTTCATCCATTTCAACAAAATCCACATTTTCAACAAAATCCACCACATCACAATCATAATAATGAGGAAGGAGATGATAATGGATCTATTGGTAATGTTGAACCACTTAACATCATTGATCTTGCAAACTCGAAAGATGGAAGAATTATGGACTACGTAATCCCAAATTTTGAGCAATTAAATTCTGGGATTGTTAGGCCGCAATTAGATACTTTACATTTTGAACCAAAACCCATCATGTTTCATATGTTGCAAGCAAATGGTCAATTTGCCGGATTACCATCGGAGGATCCTCATTCCCATTTAAAATCTTTTATGGAGATCACCGATGTTTTTCTAATCCCTGGAGTATCTCCCGAAGCCTTAAGGCTCACTTTATTTCCATTTTCTCTAAGGGATAAGGCAAGAATATGGTTCAATTCATTAGCACCAGGTTCAGTACCATCTTGGGGGGATATTGCTGAAAAGTTTTTGCGAAAATATGTTCCACCTACCCGGAATGCTAAGTCCAGAAACGATTTGCATGTTTAAACAAATGGACGATGAAGCAATTCCCGATGCATGGGAAAGGTTTAAAGATTATTAAGGAAATGCCCTCATCATGGCATTCCCTACTGTATTCAACTTGAGACATTTTACAATGGACTTGATTCCAATGCAAAACAAATGCTCGATGCGACTTCAGGAGGGGCCTTTACCTTTAACACCTACAATACCGGGTATGAAATTCTTGAAAAGATTTCAGTAAACAATGGACAATGGGCTGACCCAAGAGCTCAAATTTCAACTCAAAAGAAGACTGTCGGGTTGCATGAGATTGATGCATACACTGCATTGACAGCTCAGCTTGCTTCCATGACTAATATGCTTAAAAACATCACTTCATGTCAAGGAGCACATCCAGCTGCCACTAAACCTCCTGCACCTGTCCTTTCTGTGCAATGTGTATGTTGTGGTGAGGAACATTCTTATGAACACTATCCTCATAATTCCGAATCTATAAATTATGTTCAAAATAGACCCAATCCTCACTCCAACACATACAATGCCAGTTGGAAGCAGCACCCAAACTTCTCTTGGAACACTCCATGTTTGAATCCACCTGCACAAAAGCCACAAGGGAACTCTAATTTTCAAAATCAAGCAAGCAGTTCTCAAAACCACTACAAGGGAAATTTTCAAGGCAGTCATCATCAGAATAACCGTAACCAAGGTTTTCAAAACAATCAACCACCTTTTCAAAACCAAAATCATGCACCTCCACATGATGATTCAAATCTTTGCTTGGAAGCAATCATGAAAGGGTTTATGATCCAAACTCAGGATTCAATCAGGAATCTTGAAACACAAGTCAGTCAACTTGCTTTAAATCAAAGTACTAGGGCCTCAGGAACTTTACCTAGTAACACTGAAATCCCTAAGGCCCCAGGAAAGGAACATGTAAAGGCTGTGACTCTTAGGAGTCGGAAAGAATTACCTGAAGTTGTGGAAAAGGAATTTGGCCCTTTAACCAAAACAGATTTTGAAAAATTATCCAAGGCCAATCCTAATCCAGAGATTCAGATTATTCCAAAACCACCAAGTTAAAAAGAAGACCAAGACCTTAAGATTACAAGTTCAAGTCCATCCAATTTGACCAAAAGCATACTGGAACCATCTGGCTCAAAACTTTCAAACAACGATGTTATCAAACCAGTTCCCCCTTACATCCCTTACCCCCAAAGGATAAGGAATGAGAAGGAGGAATTGCAATTTAAAAAGTTTTTGGATGTTTTCAAACAATTGCACATCAACATACCTCTTGTTAAAGCAATTGAGCAGATGCCCAATTATGCCAAGTTCCTTAAGGATATTTTGAGTAAGAAAAAGAAGCTGTCTGAGTATGAGACTGTAGCCCTCACTGAAGGTTGCAGTGCTCTGTTTTCCAACAAAATACCCCCTAAGCAAAAAGATCCAGGGAGTTTTACCATTCCTTGTTCCATAGGTGGGAAAGACGTTGGACATGCTTTATGTGATTTAGGTGCTAGTGTCAATCTTATGCCCTTTTCCATATTCAAAAGCTTAGGCATAGGAGAAGCTAGACCTACCACAGTCACACTCATTTTAGCCGACAAGACCATTGCCTATCCAAAGGGTAAGATTGAAGATGTGTTAGTCCAGGTTGACAAATTCATCTTTCCAGCTGACTTTATCATTTTAGACTTTGAAGCTGACAAAGATATTCCTATTCTTTTAGGAAGACCTTTCTTTGCCACTGGTAGAACTTTGATAGATGTCCAGAAGGGAGAATTGACCATGAGACTTCAAGACCAAAAGGTCACGTTTAATGTTTTCAATTCTTTAAAGTACCCTAATGATATGGAAGATTGTTCAAGCCTAGGTACCATTGAGTCATTGTGTCATGAGGAAGAAGTCAAACATACATGTAGGATAGAAGAGGAGGATGAGAAAGAAATTGAGGAATATGATGATGATGATGATGATGATGATGATGAAATTCCCATAAAGAAGGAAACTGTCCCTTTGGTTGCTGTAGTATTTGAGCTGCTGGAAAATAGTGAGCAAAAATCAGCCGTACCTTCCATAGTTTCACACCTGACCTGGAGTTGAAGAAACTCCCATCTCACCTGAAATATGCCTTTTTAGGAAAAGAAGACAAATTACCTGTTATCATATCAGCTACCCTAGAATTCCATCAGGAAAAGAAGTTAGTGGATATATTGAAGTTGCACCAAAGCCATAGGATGGACCATTGCTGACCTTAGGGGGATTAGTCCTTCCATTTGTCAACATAAGATCATCTTAGAAGAAAAGAAATTCAAGTCCATAGAACCTCAAAGAAGGCTGAACCCTGTCATGAAAGAAGTAGTGAAAAAGGAAATTTTAAAATGGTTAGATGCAAGAATTATTTTCCCAATAGCCAGTAGTTCTTGGGTTAGTCCAGTCCAATGTGTGCCTAAGAAGGGAGGGATCACTGTCATTTCCAATGACAAGAACGAACTCATCCCAACTAGAATAGTCTCCGGATGGAGAATTTGCATGGACTGCCGTAGGCTAAACAATGCTACTCAAAAAGATCATTTTCCTTTACCTTTTGTTGATCAAATATTGGACAGGTTGACTGGAAAAGATTTCTACTGCTTCTTGGATGGATACTCAGGTTACAATCAGATAGCCATAGCACCTGAAGACCAAGAAAAGACTACCTTCACTTGTCCTTTTGGCACTTTTGCCTTTAGGAGAATGTCGTTTGGACTTTGCAATGCTCCTGCTACTTCCTAAAGATGCATGATGTCCATATTCTCTGACATGCTTGAAAAATCCATTGAAATATTTATGATGCATGATGTCCATATTCTCTGACATGCTTGAAAAATCCATTGAAATATTTATGGATGATTTTTCTGTTTATGGTTCATCTTTTGATCATTGTTTGGAAAATTTAAAACAAAGTCTTAAAATGTGTGAAGAAACTGACTTGGTTCTTAACTGGGAAAAATGTCATTTCATGGTTACAGAAGGAATTGTCCTTGGTCATTTAATTTCAAAAAGAGGAGTTGAGGTAGACAAAGCTAAACTTGAAGTTATTGAAAAACAACCTGCACCAACCACTGTTAAAGGAATCAGAAGCTTTCTTGGTCATGCTGGTTTTTATAGACGTTTTATAAAAGATTTTTCAAAGATTTCAAAACCTTTATGTCTATTATTACAGCAAGACCAAAAAATGGATTTTAATGAGGACTGCAGAAATGCATTCCTTACTTTAAAGAAAGCTTTGGTAATTGCTCCAGTGGTTGTTGCTCCTGAATGGGACAAACCTTTTGAAATCATGTGTGATGCAAGTCATTGGGCTGTTGGTGCAGTTTTGGGTCAAAGAAAAGAAAAGATTTTTCATTCCATCTACTATGCAAGCAAAACCCTTAATGAAGCTCAAATTAATTACACAACAACTGAGAAAGAATTATTAGCAGTGGTTTTTGCATTTTAAAAGTTTAGATCATATTTAATGGGAGCTAAGTCATTGTTCACACTGACCATGCTGCCATTAAATATCTCATTTCAAAGAAAGATGCAAAACCAAGGCTAATAAGATGGGTTTTGTTACTGCAAGAGTTTGACCTGGAAATTGTTGATAGGAAAGGAGTGGAGAACCAAGTGGTTGATCACCTATCTAGGTTAGAAAAGTTAGTTGAAAGCAGGGAAGGAGGAGACATCATAGAAACCTTCCCTGATGAAAAGATTCTTATGGTGCAGTCACAACTGCCATGGTTTGCTGACATAGCTAATTATTTAGCTTGTGGCATCAAACCTTCTGATTATACTCACCATATGCTGAAGAAATTTCTCCATGATTGCAAATTTTACATATGGGATGACCCTTTTCTGTTTAAACTTGGTGCAGATCAAATACTAAGAAGGTGCATCCCTGAATCAGAAGTGGTAGCAATTTTGCAGCATTGCCACCAATCAGCTTATGGAGGACATTTTGGAGGCCAAAGAACAGCAGCTAAAGTTCTTCAATCTGGTTTTTATTGGCCTACTCTCTTCAAAGATGCCCATAGCTTTGCACAAAGGTGTAATGAATGCCAAAGAAGTGGTTCCATTTCTCAAAGAAATGAAATGCCTTTGAATGGGATCTTGAAAGTTGAATTGTTTGATGTGTGGGGAATTGATTTTATGGGTCCATTCCCACCATCAAACAATTGCCAATACATTCTTGTTGCTGTTGATTATGTGTCAAAATGGGTTGAGGCAATGGCATGTGTTTCAAATGATGCAAAAATTGTTGTTAAGTTTTTACAAAAACAAAATTTTACAAGGTTTGGTACCCCCGTGCACTAATCAGTGATGAGGGTACCAATTTTATAAACAATTTGTTGAGTAAAGTTCTTGAAAAGTACAATGTGAAACACATAGTTGCCACTGCTTATCACCCACAAACAAATGGTTTAGCTGAACTCTCAAATAGGGAAATTAAAGGGATTCTTGAAAAAGTTGTCAAGCCAAATAGAAAAGACTGGGCTTTCAAATTAGATGATGCTTTGTGGGCATACAGGACTGCTTTCAAAACACCTTTAGGTATGTCCCCATACAAGTTAGTCTTTGGAAAAACTTGTCACCTCCCTTTAGAGTTAGAACACAAAGCATACTAGGCCATAAAGGAATTAAACATGAACTTAGATGATGCTGGTAACAAAAGAAAGTTACAACTCTGTGAACAAGAGGAACATAGGAACATGTCCTATGAGAATGCCAAGCTCTATAAAGAGAAAACCAAAAAATGGCATGACAATAGAATTAAACACCGAGAGTTGAAAGCAGGTCAGAAATGTCTTTTGTTCAATTCCAGGCTGAAATTTTTTCCTGGTAAACTAAAGTCTAGATGGTCAGGCCCATTTGTAATCCGCAAATTTTACCCACATGGGGCCGTAGACTTAGTTAACCCGGAAGACAATACTGTGTTCAAGGTAAATGGTCAGAGAGTAAAGCTATACCATGATGCTGCAGCATCTCCACAGTATTATCATGTGGAGGTGATCTCTTTGTGCTGAAAAGTTACAGACTAGAGATGGGAACTATCTTAAAGTTCCAAAACTTTTGTAAATATTATTTTAATGTTTTAGGTTAAGATTATGTATTACTTGCATTTGATGTGTTCGTTAGTGTGTAGATAAAGTGAAAGAAAGAGAGTCACCAAGAAAAAGATCAAAAGTAATTTTTGGGAGAGATCTGGAATAGCAATTGTCATATGGGAATTACCAGGGGTATATTGGGAACTTCAGTATAAATTTTAAAAAGAGAAGGCATCATAGCTATTTTTTTATAGCTTGAGCTCCATAGTACATACTGATGTTTCCACATTGTACAACCTTAGTCTTTATCCATTGAGCAAAACCCCTTTACCCAAAAGATACAGCTGTAAAACAGATAGAAACCCTCTCCTTATTTTTTATAAGTACAAACCTCTCTCTTACCATCCTTTCAACTTCTACTTTTCCCTCTCTCTCTCTCTCTCAACCGTATCTCTCTCACTCTCTTCTCTCTGCTTCTGCTATCGAAAACCATCACCAAGAACAACAAAATCACCCTGAAATCTCTTCTTCTTGATCGATTCAATGGCTCGAGTAAAAAGGGCTGCACCGAGAAACCCTAATGGCGATGAAACTCGTCCTGTTCGGAGAAGCGGACGCAATCAGGCTGTGGTTCGGCCTCCGGCCACCACCAATCGACCACCGGAAACTGTGGTGCTCGAGGATGAATCCGCCACACCGATGAAACGAGCAGAAATGTTGCTAAAGAAAAAGCATGCAGTTGTGGGTAGACCCTCTAAAGCCGCAACCAAGACCGATGAACCTGTCAGAGTTGCGACCGCCATTACCGAACCATCTGAGGCCACGAAACCGACTGAGGAGCTCGCTGGAACCAAAACCCTTATTGATGAACCTGCGGAAATCGCAAAGTCCACCACCACCGAGCCTACTGGAGTCGAAACCACCACCACAAAACAACCTTCAAGCACCATGGCTTTGGTGCTTCACTCCAAAGAGGTACTCTCTAAACCACCTGCTCCTAAAACCAACTCTAACACTACATTGGAAGAGGGTCAGATCACTTCGTGTTCAGAAGATGATTCTGGCAGACCCATTGGACCAATGGACTCTTTCTTTGGTGTAAACACCCAAATATTTTAAAAAAATGGACCAATGGACTCTTTCTTTGGTGTAAATCCTGAAAATATCACCACCACCAAGGCTAATGTTGAGACTGAGAAAACGACCACAGTGGAGGGGGTGACTCAAACAGAAAAGACAAGGGAAGGGGTGAATGAGAGTGAGGCTAATAGGGAGAAAATGGACAATGTGGAAACTATGACTATAGATGCAGGGGTGGGAATGGCAGAAACAAGGGTTGAGTTGGTCGAAAATGAAGAACGTATGGGAGAAAAATTACCTGACCTAAATGAGAGTTTGTTCTACTCGGATGATGAGTTGTTTATTGAGGCCGTTAGGCCAAAGAAAATAAAGGCTTTAGGAAAAACCCATGCCACCAAGACCACAACACAGCCTAGAAAGAAGACTAGGAGAAACATGGAAAAATGTGAGCCTTCTGGAACCAAAACAGGGGAAACCAACTGCCATGCTGCAGCATCCATGCAGCATGAACAGTCTATCAAGAAGAAAAAGAGTAAGAAGGGTAAAGGGAAAGAGGATGAGCGAGAAGGTTTTGTACCTAGACCACAGAAACCACACCACGGTTTCAGTTCCAAAGCCGCATTTAAAGTGTGGTCTAAATTCCAAACCAAGGTAGGATTACTCGACAAGGGTTTTGATGAACAAAGCCTTAGAGAATACCAATTCATTAGCCAAGTTATTGATTCCCAAGGACTTGAGAAACTTTTCCAAGTCTACACCCATTACAACCTCAGCCTCATTCGGGAGTTTTACTGCGAACTCTATGTGAACTCGTCTCCAAAACTCCATGTTAGGGGTGTCCCAGTCAATATGACATCCAGAAGAATCAACCGATACCTCAACCTGTCACCTCCAAAGAAAACCGAGTACTCCAGGTTATTGCATCATGCTACCCACGATGATTTAGCTGAAGTTGTGGCTGTCTTGGGCAAGCCAAGATCTGATTGGGAGTCCCATGCCAGTTTAATGCTAAGAACCTTTCAAGCTGGAAATTTAACTGCTAATTCGAATGTTTGAATTAATCTGGTACGACATTCTATCTTTCCTACTACTCACGACAGCTCCATTTAGGTGGAAAGGATGCTGTTTCTATATTGTTTATTAACAGGAAAGACGATAAATTTGGGACGAATCATTTTGGGGAGTATGCGGGAGTGTGCAACCAGGGTACGGGGAAAGTTCTACTTCCCCGGTATGCTCACTCAGATGTTGATAGAGGATGGTGTGCCGCAATATACGGATGATTTGGTCGTGAAGGAACATCAGGAAAAATGGGAAATTGACATGAAGACGGTTGTTCGCCTGACAAACAGGAAAGAAAAGGGGATGGAATCGGCTGACATGATGAACGTGATCCATGATCTGTTGAATCAAAATGGGGCTGTGATGGAAGCGATGGACAAGCAGAAAGAATTGGTCGCGGCTGTAGAAGCGAAGAAGAAGAAAGCTGAGGAGGGTTATGTTGTGGAGAAGGAAGTGATGAGGTTGAAACATAGGCTGGAAGAGAAGAAAGCCAAGATAACCAACTGAAAGCGGAGAAGGCTGAGCTGGTGGAGAAAAACACGACCTTAAGAGCATAAGCTGCTGTCCACATTGGTGCTGCAGCATCCAGGGAGGAAGGACCCCACAAAACCACTGCTTTTGGGATCAGGCAGCCTACTCACGTCTGAGTAGGTCAGGTTAAATCATGCCCTTATGCTCAATTTTCTGTTAGTTTTAGTTACTTGAGTCTGGGATATGTTTTTACACTTTTTAGGTTTATTTTGCATGCGTTAAATACATGATTGGTACATGGATAATTGTGGGCATAACCTGAATAATTCTGAAAAGTCCAAGTTACATTTCTAGGGGTGATTTATGCTAGAACTAGAATCACACTTGCTTGGGACACAATTTGGTGTTTCATCACAAGTCACAAAAAGGATCTATGCTTTTATTCCTTTTTCACATTTTTAGCCACCTTATTCTTTTGCTATACACTTCTTTTCCCTTAGAATGAGGACATTACAAATTCTTTAGTTTGGGGTGGGGGGTGCCTAAAAATGGCAAAAGAAATTGGCAAGGGCAAAGCTCATCAAAAATCAAAATCATAGATTGCCATGTGGTTTAAAACACCAAAAATACCCCATAGGGGTAGGTGTATGCATTCAACAAAGAAAAGAGCCAAAAAGTGCCAAATTTGAAAAAAATTCAATGTTGATACATGGGGTGTGAAAAGGCTAAGGTGAGAAAAGATGTGCCAAAAGAGAGAAACCCAATTCACCGAAAGGCTTTAGTAATTTGTGATGATGAATGTGTGACCATAACAAAGAGAATGTGATGCTAGCATATGGTTGGAAATTGCACTTAGAATTTGTTTTCTTTGGTTACTTTGGATTTATGAAAGGTTATTGTTAGACAACCTAAGGGGGGGTAAGGTTGTATTTTAAAATCTTTTACTTTCAAAAATTCTTTTATAAATAAATACAGTACAGAAACAGTATAAATAAATCAGAGTATACAAATAATAAAGAAGAGTGTAAATATAAACAAATACACAGAGATTATATAAATAAATATAAATGCAAAGCAGTTTATATAAACAAATATAATAAAGCACAGCGGAATAAATAAAGAGATAAAGGTAAGAGATACTTGACACGGAGATTTACTGATTTACCACCAACTGTGATAAACCAGCAGCCGAGACACTTCCCGACACGATCCAATAAATGTATTCTTTACGGTAGAATACAAACCAAATACAGAGCAAAGTAAACGGTTCTCTAAGCCTCAGCTTATTGAGATGTACAGGATCACACACCCGTTATTCAAATACTTACAAGAGGAGTATAACTCACAATGGGTAATCACTCTTGTATAATATCTCACACTTGGATATTTTATAAAAAAAAGTTTTATAAAATATATATATTAATTAGATGAGAGAGGTCAGATGAGCAGTGATGGTGTTGGTTGTATCTGTATTTGTCTGGTCTACCTTCTTCATCACCAGCATGCTTCTTTATATATCAGCATCTCCAACGGATATATGAGGCGCGGTATACCGCCAAATGCACGCGGTATACCGTGCAGTAAAAAAGGACACTTACACACAACGGCTCTCATGCAAAGTTGACTTCTGGAATACGTACCCGCGGTATACCGGCTAGGACTCGCGGTATACCGCCGTCAGAAAAAGTACTTTCAACCAATCAGAGATGCACACCGAGCCTGCCGCGGTATACCGGCTGAACACCCGCGGTATACCGGCCAATATGTACCCGCGGTATACCGGCTCTACCTTCGCGGTATACCTGCGTCAGAAAGTGGTTGCAGAAACAGTACGCAGGGCAGATACTTCTAGAACCAAAAATTCTTATAAAATTATTTAAAAGGTTTTTAGAAATATCCAAGTGGTATATTATTTTAGGGTGTTTATCATTATTAGTTATAAACAATGATGACGACGTAAACACTTCCGTCTTGAACCCTTCAGAATAAATCTTCGTGTTCTTCAACAACTGCACACTTGGATTAAATTGTTAGATAAACAATAATGCGGTGTGTTTGTAATCATCAAAATAAATATATATAAATATATAGAGATGTGGTACACTTGCACCAACAATCTCCCCCTTTTTGATGATGACAAACACAACCGCTAAGCATGAGCATGTGCGGTTTCTCTCCCCCGTTTGTCGAAACAAAAAGGGTCAAGAAAGACGGTATGCTTCCCCTCGAGAGATGCTCCCCCTCAAAATATGCATATAATTGAGGTAGCATAAGCTCATGGGTAAAGAGCTAAAACGCTCCCCCTCAAATTAATAGCGATATCAATTTGATTTTATAAAATTTGAGGGATAAAATAAGCATAATAAATGACATGAAACAAAATAACCAAAAAGAAACACTTGCACCAAAACGGATCTTAAGGCTTCGATTTTCGGTTAATTTTATGTGAAAAAAAATCACCACGTATTATGACCTCGTCAGGTAACCACGTATTATAACCTCGGCAGGTAACCACGTATTATAACCTCGGCAGGTAACCACGTATTATAACCTCGGCAGGTAACACGTATTATATCCTCGTCAGGAAACACCTACAAAAGGCAAAGAAAATTTTTCGTGGTACCCTTTTCTTATGGGTCCTTTTAACAGTTAGTATAAAACATAAACTGCAAAAAATATGTTGTCGACATAAAACAAAATACGACAACATATAAAACCATAAAAATGGTTTAAAACCACAAACGCATCCCACCGGGATTGTCAACATTAAACATTCCTTTCGGAATCCATTTTCTAACCATTCTAATTTTACGATCGTATTTATCATAGACGTAAAATGAAGCATTTATATTCACATTATTGTTAGGTCTAGAAAAATTACCATTATACATACGAGCATGCGGTTTCCTCCCATAATTCACATTTTTTATTTTTGACATATATGGAGGTTTTCTCGTATCAACTTTAGGAGATGCAAAAAATCTTTTAATGGGTTTACACGAACATTTATCAACACATGTATCGGAACCAATGCCTTTACGACAATTTATACGATTAGGCATATTTAGCATGTTAAGAATTTTTTCATTACTATTTTGAAAAGCATTTGCTAATAAATTATCTTTTTCATGCGATTTACATTTAGCATTTAAACATGCAATTTCATTTTCAAGAGACTCGCATTTTGTACATGTAATATCTTCATGTGTCTTTTTATTTAAGCATGCAATTTTATCATTTAAAATAACACAAGATTTACAAATATCTTTTTCACTTAATTTATTTTCTAATTTAGTGATAACATCTAAATCATAAGCAGATTTTTGTTTACCGTCATCTATTTCTTTTTTATATGCGGATACGGTTTCTTTTAAATTAGAGATTTCATCTTTATACCTATTTGCAAGAGCGGCCATATCATGAAATGATTTATATAATTCGTCAAGATTATTTTCATCGTCACTATAATAATTATCACAATTATTTTTAGAAGATATGATGAAGATACCTCATTATCATGGTCGGCCATGAAACAAAAATTTTTGGCCTCATTTATGCTTGCGCTCATCGCGCCTCCAACTAAAGCTTTTGGTGTGTTGATTTGTTTTGCTCGATTCGGACACACACTTGCATAGTGATCCTTGTCACCACACACATAGCAAAAGCCTTTCTTTTTATTGGCTTTTTCATTGTCGCTAGATTCGTCATATTTGTCTTCACTTTTATGGACGTTGCGACTTTGGTTTTTACCACCACGACGGTAGTCTCCATTTTCTTGAAACCTATCATTTTTGGCAAACTTTCTGTTAGATAAAAGTTTAGAAAGTTTTCTTACCAACTTGACTAAATCGTCAAGATTTTCGGGTTCGTCATCGGATGAGCTAGCTTCTTCCTCCTCTTCTTTTGAGGCAATGACTTTTAAAGCTATGGATTTCTTTTTGACTTGCTCCCGGACTTGATTTCTTCTTAGTGCAATTTCGTGCACTTTAAGATTGCCGATGAGATCATCGAGCTTCATAGTTGCGAGATCTCGGGAGTCTTCCAAGGATGTGATTTTTGCCATCCACTCCGACGGAAGTGCTCGAAGAATTTTCCTTACATAATCCTCATTAGGATAAGTACGACCTAATCCCTTCAAAGTAGTCATAATGAGGTTAAAACGTTTAAACATTGAGTCGATTGACTCATCTTTTGACATTTCAAATAATTCATAATCATGAACAAGAATATTTATTTTAGAGCTTTTAACTTGAGTATTTCCACGATGAGTGTCGCTCAAGCTTTGCCAGATTTGATTAGCAGTTTTATAAGTATAAACTCTTTCTATTTCATCGGAAGTTAAAGCAGCATATAATATATTTTTAGCTTCAAAATTTAAACAATAATGAGATTCTTCAGCGGGAGTCCAATCTTTTATGGGTTTATCAACAATAAGATCATTTTCAACTTTGGTTGGTCTAAAATTCCCATTTTCTATAATATCCCAAATTTTTTGACTTTTGCCACGAACGTGACATTCAAAAAGCTCGGCCCAAATGCCAAACTTTTCAGTATCTATAATAGGAGGTTTTGAAAACAAAACAGTTTGTTGAGCCATTATATAAAAGATATAACTTTAAAAATTTAAACAGATAATTTTTGAAAGCCCCGCTCTGATACCAATTGTTAGACAACCTAAGGGGGGGTAAGGTTGTATTTTAAAATCTTTTACTTTCAAAAATTCTTTTATAAATAAATACAGTACAGAAACAGTATAAATAAATCAGAGTATACAAATAATAAAGAAGAGTGTAAATATAAACAAATACACAGAGATTATATAAATAAATATAAATGCAAAGCAGTTTATATAAACAAATATAATAAAGCACAGCGGAATAAATAAAGAGATAAAGGTAAGAGATACTTGACACGGAGATTTACTGATTTACCACCAACTGTGATAAACCAGCAGCCGAGACACTTCCCGACACGATCCAATAAATGTATTCTTTACGGTAGAATACAAACCAAATACAGAGCAAAGTAAACGGTTCTCTAAGCCTCAGCTTATTGAGATGTACAGGATCACACACCCGTTATTCAAATACTTACAAGAGGAGTATAACTCACAATGGGTAATCACTCTTGTATAATATCTCACACTTGGATATTTTATAAAAAAAAGTTTTATAAAATATATATATTAATTAGATGAGAGAGGTCAGATGAGCAGTGATGGTGTTGGTTGTATCTGTATTTGTCTGGTCTACCTTCTTCATCACCAGCATGCTTCTTTATATATCAGCATCTCCAACGGATATATGAGGCGCGGTATACCGCCAAATGCACGCGGTATACCGTGCAGTAAAAAAGGACACTGACACACAACGGCTCTCATGCAAAGTTGACTTCTGGAATACGTACCCGCGGTATACCGGCTAGGACTCGCGGTATACCGCCGTCAGAAAAAGTACTTTCAACCAATCAGAGATGCACACCGAGCCTGCCGCGGTATACCGGCTGAACACCCGCGGTATACCGGCCAATATGTACCCGCGGTATACCGGCTCTACCTTCGCGGTATACCTGCGTCAGAAAGTGGTTGCAGAAACAGTACGCAGGGCAGATACTTCTAGAACCAAAAATTCTTATAAAATTATTTAAAAGGTTTTTAGAAATATCCAAGTGGTATATTATTTTAGGGTGTTTATCATTATTAGTTATAAACAATGATGACGACGTAAACACTTCCGTCTTGAACCCTTCAGAATAAATCTTCGTGTTCTTCAACAACTGCACACTTGGATTAAATTGTTAGATAAACAATAATGCGGTGTGTTTGTAATCATCAAAATAAATATATATAAATATATAGAGATGTGGTACACTTGCACCAACAGTTATGCTTTGCACATTTGACATTACCAATTTCATGGCTTGCACTTAATGCTCATATCTTGCAAAATTCTAAAAAATTGAGTCTTTTCTTTTGTCTTTTTATTGCTTGGGGACAAGCAAAGTTCTTAGTTTGGGGTGGTGATAAGTGCTCAATTTTGAGTATTTACGCACTTCCTTTTTAGTCTTTTTATAGAAATTTGCACTTTAAAATCCCAAATTGAGTCATCTTTTTACTTCTTTTCTCTTTTAGTAGATTGGAGCTAAGCTTTGTGGTTTACTTGTACTATTTAGGATGAATGGCTAATGTTCGGTACAAATTGCAAATCCTTGTTTATCACAGGCAAGTGCTGCAGCATGGCTGGAGCATGAAACTGACGCTTTTGGAGAAGGAGAATTGGCGGATGGCTAAAGTGGAGTGGAAATGGCTAATCTTTTGACCAATGGCTTTTCTTTTGTTCAAATGGTCTTTACATTTGTATCAACTGGCTAAACACTCTAGTTACAATTCAAGTCTTTTGTGTACTTTTTAGTTACCTTTTGCATAACTTAGTTAATGTCACTTAATGGGATTAGTTAATTGTTACCCTTTTGGTCCCTCTATTGGTACTATAAATAGAGGGCTTGGGCTCATTTAATTGTACACCACTTGGACTGATCTTAAATCAGTGCCAATTCTCTCTTTTAATTCCAATCACCTTCAGAAAGATTCTTCTTGTTCTTAGTGTTCTTAGTGTTCTTCATTTCTTCTTAAGATCTCCTTATACCCAGATGAATGCTTGCAGCAACCTCCGTAGCACCAAGCTGACTGTTTTAATTTTCTTTCTTTAAATCCATTGTTCGTCTCTAATATTGTCAATTACTTTACGTCTTTAATTTTCTACACTTCAGTTCAGTACTCTACATTATTGTATTTATTTTCCGCTTTACATTCTTGTCATTTTCCTTACTTGTAATTTATTTTCTTATCATTTTAGTTATAGCCATTTACATTTCCAAGTCATTTACATTCTAGCATCATGTTCACATTCCAAGTCTTTTACATTTGCTTTCTTGTATGTATTGTCATGAGTAGCTAAGCATAAAAGCTTGGGTGTGAGGCAAAGGGTGATATGTTAACCAAAAGAAAGTAGGCATTTTGTGGCAAAAATGATGTTTTATTATTCCAACCCAAGTTCTATCAAGATAATATAATCCTTTGACAAATTGATCACTTTGAAAGTGTTAAAGTATCATGGACCTAGAGATAGGCCATGGAATAGCACGTCAATTTGGATGACATAAGGGGTAATATCGAGAGAGTTACTTGCAACGAGAGTTGTTACTTTTGTTTTCAAAATGATTCATTCTTGATAAGTTATCTTTTTCTCAATGGGTTAAAATGGAGTAGACTTAGAGATAAGCTACTTAGGATTACACAAACTTGGGAGGTACGGGGGGTTATGTCGAGAGAGTAACTTTTAACAAAGAGAATTTGTTTCGTCGTATACTTTGAGAACTCCATTCCATCATTCCTTTACCTTTGGTTCTGCTCAGAGATGGGATTGCTGACTGCTACTGGAATCATGGGATGGTGAGAGTCCGAGAGGAACATGTCTCAAAGTAGATAAAAAAAACTAGTTTTTGTCACTGTTATGCTGCAACGTCGTTGCAGCATTAATCTACTGGAATTTGGTTTAACGTATCATCACAAGTCTTACACCCTTGCTTCTCTTTTAATCTTGTTAATTAGAATCTGTGATAATCATCAACCAACCAACCAAAGATATTTTCTTCCAAATCGTCATCTGAAATCATTTCTTTCATCATACTTTAATTGCAATTTTAACTCCAATCTCTATGGGACGATATTCGGTATTTTACCACTTTATTACTTGAGAGACGACATGGTTCCGTATAAGTATACTTGCTTATTGGTTCTATTAGCACACGTCTGTAGGTGTATTCAAAGCAATGTCTCATCAGGCGCCCACCGTGGGGCCCCATCTAGAGAAAATATTTGACAAACCTGCGTCTTACTAACATTTTCTTGGAGTTCCCCTTCTTTTCTTTGAAAAGAAAATGGCAGGTGATGGAAACCCGGAACAAGCCACTACCCAAATGCATGAGGAGCTTGAGAATGCACAAGACTCCCCTACGATAGTTGACGACTATCAAATAATCCTGGATCAGAACAAGCCTGATAAAAAAGTCTTTATAGGATCGTCCCTCGATCCCTGCATTAAAGACAAGCTAATATCTTTCTTGCAGGAGTATGCCGATTGTTTTGCCTGGTCGCATTAAGACATGGTCGGTATCGATCCTGGCGTCATTTCTCATAAGCTCAATGTCGACCCATCGTTCAAACCTATTAAGCAAAAGCGCAGGAAATTTGCTCCTGAAAGGAATAAGGTGATAAATGACGAGGTCGACAACCTCCTCAAGACAGGGAAAATTCGAGAGGTAAAGTACCTCGACTGGCTTGCTAATGTCGTGGTCGTGGCGAAGAAAAATGGCAAATGGAGGGTCTGTATCGATTTTACAGATCTCAACAAAGCCTGTCCTAAAGACCCTTTCCCATTGCCACATATCGATGCCATGGTCGACGCGACAGCTGGGCATGAACTATTAACGTTCATGGATGCGTATTCTGGATACAATCAGATCCTGATGCACGTCGATGACTAGGAGAAAACTGCGTTCATGACAGATCGAGGTATTTATTGTTATAAAGGTATGCCTTTCGGACTAAAAAATGCAGGTTCTACCTACCAACGTCTGGTGAATAAGATGTTCAAAGATCATCTCGGCGACACGATGGAAGTTTACCTCGACGACATGCTCGTCAAGTCGAAGCAAGCTGTCGACCACGTCGAGCATCTGAGGCAGTCGTTCGACATCCTTCGGAGGTACAACATGAAGCTCAATCCGACGAAGTGTTCCTTTGGCGTCAGTGCCGGGAAATTCTTAGGCTACATGGTCACTCGTCGGGGAATCGAAGCCAATCCCGACCAGATCAAAGCCATTATCGAGAATAAGTCTCTGAGAAATTTCAAGGAGGAAAAACAAAGGCTTCGATTGGACTGACGACCATGAACAAGCGCTACAAAAATTGAAAGAATACATGACATCACCGCCCTTGCTGTCGAAGCCTCACGATCATGAGACCGTGCAGCTATATTGAGCTGTTAGTCCAAATGCAGTGAGTGTCGTCCTGACGCGGGAAGATGAAAACCAACAATTGCCGATCTACTATGTAAGTAAGTCCCTTTTGGACGCCGAAACCAGGTATTCCTCGATGGAAAAACTACTCATGTCGCTTGTTACAGCCGCAAAGAAATTGCGACACTACTTCGAATCACACTCGATTATTGTCGTTACTAACTACCCCCTTAAGTCTGTCTTGAGAAAACCTGAGTTGACAGGTCAATTGGTGAAATGGAGCGTATATCTCAGCAGCTACGACATCGATTTCAAACCCAGGACAGCGATCAAGTCGCAAGCTTTAGCTGATTTTATCGCCGACTTTAGTCCCGAATTGGGGAAAGAAGCAGAGCTCGAAGTGTCTAATGTGGCGACTCACGACGACATGCCTTGGACCTTACACGTCGATGGGTCATCCAACGTTAGGGGTTCGGGACTTGGCGTCGTCTTAGAGTCGCCACAGGGGGGCAAGATGGTGTACTCCGTACGATGCGATTTCAAAGGCACCAACAACGAAGCTGAGTACGAAGCCCTGATAGTGGGAATGGATATGGCCTATGACTCGGGGGCAACTTCGCTGCATGTCAGAAGCGATTCTCTTTTGGTCGTGAACCAGATGAATGGAGAATTCGCAGCCAAGGATTCAAAGATGACATCGTACCTGAAGATAGCAAAAGGAAAATCAGAAAAATTCAAATCATTTTCTATCGAACAGATCCCGAGGGATCAGAATACTCAGGCCGACGGTCTAGCAAACCTTGGATCCGCTCTAGTCGAACCAGTATTCGACAGTATTCCTCTGATCCACCTAGCGACATCGTCCATCGAAAATGACGATGTCGTCCAGATCGAAGAGCAAGAAGATGACTGGTCGTGCGACATTCGAAGTTTTCTTGTGCACGACCAACTCCCAGAAGACAAGATGGAAGCTCGAAAGATCAGATTCAAGGCCTCCATGTATGTCATGATCGGAGATAGACTTTATCGACGATCATCGACAGGTTTAAACCTGAGATGCGTCGTTAATAACAATCAAATTCAAAAGATCCTCCAAGAAATGCACGATGGGGAGTGTGGCAATCACTCCGGAGGTCGTAGTCTAGCTAATCGTATCTCTCGGCAAGGCTACTTTTGGCCGACGCTACGACAAGACGCCGTCAGGTACGTCCAGAACTGTGATCCTTGTCAACGACATTCAGGTACGTCTCATAAGCCATTTGAACCCTTACATTCAACACTGATCCCATGGCCCTTCATGAGGTGGGGTATAGATATTATCGGCAAGTTGCCACCTGCCCCTGTGCAAAAGGTATTTCTCCTCGTACTTACAGATTATTTCTCCAAATGGGTAGAAGCAGTTGCCTTTTCCCAAATTCGGGAAAAGGAAGTCGTGTCTTTTATCAACACTAACATTATATGCAGGTTTGGGATTCCATCTGAAATTGTCTGCGACAATGGGTCCCAATTCATAAGCGACAGGACTCGACAGTTCTGTGAGGACCGCAGCATCAAGATAACGACCTCGACGCCCAGGTATCCCCAGGCAAATGGACTTGCTGAATCGAGCAATAAGACCATCGTTGCTTCAATTAAGAAAAGGTTGCAAGCCACAAAAGGAAGATGGGTCGAAGAACTTCCTTCAGTCCTGTAGGCGAATCACACGACGCCTCGTATGTCCACAGGACAAACCCCTTTCTCTTTGGTCTATGGTTGTGAAGCAGTTTTGCCGGTCGAGGCTCAACTCCCGACCTCAAGACATACCTCCTTCGACCACAATCTGGTCGACCTAAGTTATGACCTAGACGCCCTCGAGAAGTTCAGAGAATTAGCATTGATCAAGATGGCATCACAAAAGCAAGTGGTCGAACGACACTTCAACAAAAATGTTAGAATTAAAATCTTTCAAGTAGGCGACTACGTCCTCCGACGAGTGTTCCAAAACACTCAGGAGCTTAATGCCGGTAAACTTTCCACTAAATGGGAAGGTCCTTATCGTATCTCAGAAGTCGTGGGTAAAGGTGCCTATCGGCTCCAAACCCTCGACAATCAAGATATCCCACGTAGCTGGAATGCAACACACTTAAAAAGGTATTTCTTTTAAGTCTTTTTCCTTTTCTCACACGATTTTTACCATGACGATTACTAACTTAAGCATCGGAGGGTCGTTGGCAAGCCAACGACCAACCTCTGACATTATTTTATCGTAGATCGCATGACATCGTAAAGTCTATACGACTTTAATCTCGCAAAATCGCAAGACATAAGTAATCAGGTCAATAACCTGTCAACTCTATTGCAGGGACGCACGAACCAAGGACGTCGTACGATTTATCTGTACGATCGTAAGTTCTAAACGACCATTCGATCTAAGTTTCCAGACTTGGAAAATTTTGTATGTTCTGAATAAACACATCGATTGCATATATTTGTGTTTATCAATACGATTCAAATGTATGACTTATGTCTCAATCATTATATCACAATGGATGCCTAAGTCGCATGTTTTCTTCCACGATCGAAATTCGCAATTAAACGTTGTGTTTACTTATGAAACATATAGATACGCAAAACAAAAAGTTCATTCATCAGATCGACCATTACATCAAATAACTCGATCACCAACGATCAAGCATGAAAACAAAAATCATAAAATTTATCCTAAGGCTGAGGAGGAGTGTCGGTCGCATCTTTACCCGAGGCCTCGACCTTGGAGCCTTCATCCACCTCTTCCTCTTCGACTTCCTTCTCGTCATCGGAGTCGAGATCTCTTGCAGACCCGACCTCTTGCAAAAAGTAAGCAAGCTCGACCGACGCCAGGGCCAGAGGGTTCTTTCTCGATAAGTGTTGCCTCATTATGGCAGCACGAGCGGTCAATCGAGCCAGGGCAAAGGTAGACGCGGCCTCGTCTTTTAGCTTTCCCACCTCCGTCTCTAGACTGACCACCTTGGCCTTGGAATCCTCAACTTCCCTCTCCTTCGCGACCAAGGACTCCCTCACCTTGTTCAGCTCCTCCCTATGACCGTCGATCATCGACAGGGACTGCTTTAGACGACGATTCGCATCATCCTTCGCACGACCGACGACCTCCAACTCCTTTTTGGCCTCGTCGAGCTGTTTAGACATAGCCTCTTCGCGCTCCAAAGCGACCTTCTCCCGATCCAACGCTGCGTTCCCCCTCTCATGGGCAGAAGACACCAGACCCTTGATCTTCTCTGTCTCCGCACGCAAGGCAAGAGAAGATTGAAGTGTCTGTAAAACACAAAGAAACATGTTAGTAAACATTCGACAAAAGCTAAGAAAACATCGAAAACACAAGTTTTGAAAGAAAAACTTACAAGAAACGCCAGTCCGGCGACATGGGATCCCGTCTCCTCGATGGGAAATCCCTCGAAACGCTCCCTGAAAGAAGGGAGCAAATATTTCCCCAGATGAGGAAACAAGTCCGTCTCGGATAGGACATCATCAACCATAAAGTCTGAAGGCAACGTAAAGTTGACCTTCGTGACTTTATCCCCTCCCGTCGCATGTTCCTTGCCCTTGTCGGCCGACGTAGGGATCGACGTGGTAGTGGGGGACTTCGCCGACTTCGCCATTTTCGCCTGTGGCGCAGAACTAACGGGTGTCGCAGCAATCGCGCTAGAAGACGTCTTCGTCTTCAAAGGCGATGCGACCTTCGCCTTCTCAGGCGTAACGACTCTCGACGAGTCATCAACCTTTGAAGACGGTTCCCTCGGGATCATCGTCCTCATCTTCGGTAAAGCTCCCGGTTTAGTTGTCGAGGCCTTTAGTCTCTTCTCCTTGCCCTTACGGACGAGCTCGAGTTGAGCTGTTCTTTTAGCCAAGATCGTCGGCACCTTCATCTGAGATTCGCTTAGAAGCAGGTAAGAGAGAAATGTTAGGCGAAGAACATAAAAGGATCATAGCCGAGCAATTAGAAGGTACACTTACCAGTCATCTCTTCTTCTCCCCTCGACTCTTCCTCCTCTGTCTCCTCTTCTTCCTCCGCTTTCTCTCCCAGATTCTCTCCTAGGTATACCAGATCTTCGTCGTCGTCCGCCAAATGTCGAGTGACAAACGATCGCTCGACAGTACTAAACTCTAGAAACGCGTCAACCTTCGCTTGAGAGTTAGCGTAAGGCTTTACGTCTTCGAATTTTATAGCTGTTGACACATTAAAGCAGGTTAGAAATCAGTCAGAAATTACAACCAGCCCTAATCTAGTTGCTTTAAGAGTCGAGAGTCGACTTACGCACAAGCACATACCTAGTCTTCCACTTACGATTGTTTACAGCGGTCTGTAAGACTAAGGTTCGATCGCCCTTATACCTAGAGAACAAGTTATAGCGGTGACACTTATCCCTCTTGACTTGATAAGCCAAGAGAAGATCACGCACGTTCATAGGAGAATCCCATTTTTCCGTAAGGCGCTCGATCACCTGTATTACCCTCCAGAATTGGGGCATTAACTGGGCCGGCGCTAAGTCGAACTCGGTCATAAAGGCCTTGGCCAAAGGCGAGTAAGGCCATTCGAATCCTATGTTAAAAGGGTATTCGTAAATGACCACAAACCTATCGGGACACGAATCAGGTCGGATTTGACCTGCTTTAACCAATGTAATCCCCGCAGGGATTTTTGCCAAACTTCTAAGATCATCGAGATCTTCAATAGAACTAGCAGGCTCTATCGACATTACTAGACCTAAAAGTTTTTTCAAAGTTTTCTAGTAATCGACTTATGAAGAACCAAGAGATCGTACCTTTTATAGGCGTTCTAAACCTTGAATCTCTAACAAGTCGAAGATCTCTCGCAAGTTTGGAAAGGATTCGGCGAAGAATAGCAAGCAAATCAAAGAAAATATCTCTTAAAATCTCTTCGAAATCGTAAAAGAAAAAGATCCGTCGAAGGTCTCTATTTATGCAAATGATCATGTCAGGTCGAACCTCTCGATCGTCGACACGTGTCCCTGTCTTTTTGAATGCTCGACAGATCGTCGACACCTGGTGAATACAGCTGTAGTGCACGATCGGACGCCAGCATGACGTCACGACCTTATCCTCTTTTCGACTTCCCATTCAGTTAGAATTGGACCGATCCAGTTCCAAGGCAACTAAAAGGTTTTTTTACACGTGTCACGACCCTAGACGTCCGACTAGCAAAATTTAAAAAACTTTTGAAATTTGAATTTGCTCCACTTTTTCAAATTTTGGGGGCAAACTGTTTGGGCAAAATTTCACCAGTCTCGACCACGACCAAGACATTAAGAACGTTTATTGCACTTCTCTTGTAACAAAGTCAAATCACAAACACTCCGTTTTTTGACCAAAGCCAGAGTCGAGAATACCTCTCGACACTCGACCGTCGTGTAGAAACACACGACCTCGACCGACTAACGTATGATTCTTCTATTATGTTTTCATCATTTAATGCAGGTCAACGTCATTTATGATCAACGGATGAAACCGACAGAGCAGTTATGAGCATTAAACAACAAAGACCGTTGCGACCGTTACTAGAAGAATTAATGGAGCCATTGAATGCATTCGAAGACTATAAATACGAAGGCAAAGCTATCATTCGAAAGAGACATCGAATTCAGGAATCACACTGCGTACTCAAGAACATCCGAAGCAAAGAATTTTCTCTCAAGTGATCACTCTCGACGCACGACTTACACACTCGACCTACAGTTTTAACACAAGACACACTTGTTTTTACAATTGAAACACTTGTTACTTTACATTTAAAGTATTTCCTTTCATCTGTATTGTAATCTCTGTACGATCGACACCAGAAACAAAGGACATCGCCTCTGTTTGGCGATCATAGTGCAACGACGACTTCCACAGTCGTCCGCGGGTTTTTTCCTCGTTGAGGTTTTTCCCGCGTCACCAAAATCTTTGTCTCCTTTACGATTTTTTCTCTTTGTCGCATTGCTTTGTCGCAAGATTCCTTTCTTTAGTTGTTAAGCTCCACAATCAACCTTAAGTTATCCTTTTGGACGATTTTTGGCATTAACAATAATCATTTGAGGATTCAGGAATATCCTGGATCTGTAACTGCTGCGCCATAGGATCTGGTTGGGATGTCATTATTCTGGAAACAACAAAAACTTTACGAGATCGTTAGAGCGATGTATGCGTTGGCTTGAGATTTTCACTAGATGGGGTCCCACGGATGGCGCCAAACTGTTAATGCCAAAAATCACCCAAAAGATAACTTGAAGTTGATGTGGAATTTAACAACTAAAGAAAGGGATCTCAAGACCAATCAAAACAATCGCGATAAAAAGTAAATAAGACAAGAGAATTGGTGACGCGGAAAACCCAAACGAGGGAAAAAACCGCGGTCGACTTGTGAGAGTCGACGGTGCACTATAGTCGCCAAACAGGGGCGAAAGGCCTTTTGTAACAAGTGTTTTGTGTACAACAGATTACAATAAGAGAAAAAGTAAACTTAATCGTAAGAAAAAGTCGTGCGTCGTGCGAAATAAGCTGTTGTCGTGCGGTTCAAACTGCTGTCGTGCGAAACTTGCGTCAGCGATGTGTGTTCGAATGCTTCGTTTATCACTGTTGTAATGTATGAGAAATGTTGGTGAGTTGAGTTCGGATGTTTATAATCGATGTGTCACAGATTGATCACAGATGTCTTTTTCGGATGTAGAGCAGGTCTTTATATAGCTTCCGTCGGCAATAAATGTGTCTTGATGACTAGTTTTGTAACCGCTGTCGGGTCTTTAATGTCATTAAGAGATTGTCCGTTACAGGCCGTTGTACCATGAATGTTTGTGGACCTGCATTAATGAACAGAAGAAACGGATGTTGACTGTTAACGGTTAGTGTAATCGTACGACCGTCTTGAGTCTCGGACGTCGATCGTATGAAACATACAACCATCATGAAAGTGTACGACCACATGTTCGTTTATAAATAACCTGCAAGACCTTATCTTAATACAAGAGTGGTCTTATGTAAACGTTATTTGAGTTTTCTATCGTCGGTCGTAAGGTGTGATTTTTTACTCAAACAACCAATATCCGCAATATACGAAAAAAAAACCTAAAAAAATTGATCAGATTCATATTTTTATTTTTTGTTTTTAAACTCGGTCAACAATTACGGAGCTATATATTAAGGATGTTTTTGAGATGAGTCGGTTTCCCTTGTTAAAAATGTCACATAGACTTCCAACAACTCAACAAGTACATGGGTCATCTTTATCCCTACCTTTTCCATTTTCATAATTTTTAATTGTTTAGATAAACGAATTCATTATAAATAATATATTTTATTAATTAATAATATTAATTTATTTTTAATTAAACTAATTATTCTTTTTAAAAAATCTTATATGTATGTTTATTATTATTTAAATAAAATTGAACTAAAATATAATTAAATTAATTTAAATATTAAGTTTTATAATTACCTAAAATTACAATTATACATATTAAAATATATAATATTGATTATCTATCTATTAACAAAAAAATAATTAATATGTATAAAGTTGTAGAAATGTAGATAATTTAAGTATTTTAGTGATTAGGGTCACCTTCGTTTGACTTTTTTATTTTTATTGTAGTTAATATGAATATTATTAATACAATATTGTCATGTTATAAAAAGGAATACTATGTTCTTTATTCAAAACTAAATTGAAAATAAAATTGGGGTTTTGGGATATTTTTATAGTTCATTGATTTGGTCATGTATGGCCAATTGTATTTTTTAATTGTTTTTAAAGACTTCTGAAATTAATTAATTAAGGTATGTATCATGGTTTTAAAAAACAAATCAATTCAAAATTATAGTTACTTGAGGTTCATTGAAGAGTTGAAAGTGAGATTTAAACTTTGATAAGTTCAAAAAATCATCGTTATGGTTCTTGTTTTGTTTTCCAGGGTACTAACTTCGTTTATTTTATTCGTTAGAGCAAGGGGTATTTCGTCTTTTCAATATATGTTTAATTTTTTTTTACAAATAACTTGATATTTTGTTTATACTCCGTACTATTTTTTTTTATTTTGTGTTATATATATATATATATATATATATATATATATATATATCGATCTCCTTCTTCGGCTCATCATCTCCAGCCAAAAAACCGGCAACCATATCCATCAAACCCCAAAGATCATCTTTTTCGCCCACACCTTCTCCTCTCCCCACTCTTTTGTAACCACGTACCCCCTACCCCCCGAAGATTTGCACAACTTCGATGAACTAGAAGCAAACTCTGGCTACCAGGTTTAATAAGAGTGGTTCATCAACAAAGATTGGATATCGGTCTGGTGTGGGCGGCTGGAGATCGAGTGTCAAAGACATAAATGTCGAAGGGGAGACGAGATGTCGTCGGAGATGTGGTCAGTGGCGATACGATGGTTAGAAGTCGAACCAGCAGTCTTTTAATTTTGTAGTGGGTGTCCTGTGATATACGGAGGTCGATGGGGTCTTGTATTCGACGGGAAAGAAGAGGAGGACCGATGGGTTTCAAACCCATGTTTGAAATCCTTGAAAGTCGGTTGGTTTCTGGAGGTGAAGGCGTGAGCAACTGGATCGAAGTTATGTTGCATTATGGTCTAGAGGGAGAAGAGAAGAGGGAAAGGGGAAGGTTCCATTTGTTGGATCATCGAGAGTTCTTTTGGGCTGCCGGAGACGACGCCAGAGTTAGTGTAGGAGTGGCTTGCCGAAGATGATGCTATGTTTGTGTGTTAGTATAAATGATAAATAACATAATATAATTAACTTATGGGAAAAGTTTGAAAAAAACTCAACAAACTATCCGATTTTGAATGATTAAGTCCCTAAACTATTTTTTTGAATGATATAAAACCCTTACACTTTCTAAAATCGGTTAAATACATCATTGTAACTTGTAAAAGTGGGTTAATGTGATATAAAATTTGCAAAAAGTCTAAAATAACCCAACAAACTATCTGATTTTGAATGATTAAGTCCCTGAATCTTTTAACAAATAAATCTCCAAAGTTTTTCTTAAATATTTTTACCAAATAAGTTCTTGAATTTTTTTGAGCAAATAAATCCCAAAGTTTTTTTTTGAAAAAACAAAATCATGAACTTAATTTTGAACAAATTAATAAATCAGGAACTTTTTTTGAGCAAAAAAACTATATACAATTTCTCTCACCGACAACAAAGTTAAATCAATTAAACAGAGAAATTTTTTACCAACCAATTAAACGGAGAAAAAGTATACCATTTCTATTGAAACACCCTAAAAATTCGAAAAAATTTAAACCTTAACTTTACAAGGTTTACAACCTCTTCAAAAACTTTCATTCATAAATGGAGAATTAGGGACAAAGGTTCATAATTACAAATGAAAATATCATAAACAACCTACTAATCTAATCCATAACAAACAAGATCAGATTCTAAGGGTTGTCTATGCGATCTCCCAAAATATCTTTGATTCAACTATTTCTCCATTACATCTCCAAAAGTTATGATTCTCGTACCCTTCTTCACTCATCCCCTCGATTCCCTGCCATGCTAGTACTGGTAAGAAAATTAGTTTTGGAAATATTAGGCTTACGCCTAGTGAGAACATCCAGTTTTAAAATCAAAACATTAATAAGCTTTGAAAACCAAATCTGTAAACAAAGCATATAAAGTAACCTCTTCGCAAATTCCATAACGTACACATAACATCTTTCGATGACGGAAATCATACCCGATTCCATGAGAATGACGAACACCAAGTAAGTCATAATATCATGTTTAAAAGAGCCACTACGAATCACTGAGGATCCTAGATTTCAGCTCATGTCCAAGAAATTACAATTCAACCATGCATATTTCTTGGTGTGAAAGTAGGGATTACAATTAAACCATGTCTATCCCTCATCTCTCAATAGAAAACGGGAATTACAATTATACCTTGTCTATTCCACGTTTTCACGTCACAATAAACGAGAATTTCAATTTACCTTGCCTATTCCACGTTTATCAAATAATGCTAGTGCCTATGGATCCATTACACTTACTAGCATACGTACATACACAATCAAACATATATATATATATATATATATATATATATATATCAAATCTGTGAAAACCCAAATCTCTAGCAATAAGATATGAATGTAGTGAGAGAGAATCTAGAGAGCAAATATGTCATCCATGTATTGAGCTCAAAGGATTACAAAAGGTTTCTAAAAGATTACAAAGGCTTTTTAAGTGTTACGAAGTGTTACTAACAAATGGTCTAGACAAGCCTATTTATACCCATAACATACAAGGTATAAAGGCATTCACAATACTGTATAGACTCATACAGTACATTGACTTTACAGTAAATCTTGAATACAACAATGCTCTAACAATCTCCCCCTTTGGATTCAAGATTTAAAAAATTTGACAGCAGTCTTCAGCTCTTTGTAAAGTCAATCTTCTTCAACAGACACTTTATCAAACTATCTTAAAGTAACTTTATCTCCACTAGTTCACGACGAACTATATGCTTTGACACTCTTTAAGAACTCAGCTTTGAAGAATCTTCAGACAAACATGAAAAGTCATTGTCTTTTTCTTTGAAAAATCAACCTTCTTCAATACAATCTTCAACAGATTGTCTTCAAGTCTTGAACATGGATTTCATATCTTTATATAGAACCATCAATTCGGAACAAGATAAATCAGAAACGATTAGAGTTTGGATCAGAAAGATGTGAAACCATCCACATTGTTGAACTTTTAGGTGTAAGCGCATTCCGAGAATCACTCAGAACTAAGATAACCAAATTCAGCAATATTTAGACTTCTCATGATCCTTCTCCCCAATCTTCATTCTTTGTTCACGAATCTTTGACTTGAAATATCTTTGATTTGAAAATTCTTTGACATGAAATTGAAATTAAACTTTTCTCCCCCTTTTTCGATGATGGTGAGCATCATAATCATCGAATACCATTTTCAATTTCAGTCGTGTCTTTGAGTATTGCTAACAATCTCCTCCTTACAGAATAACCTTGCTCCCCCTCAAAATAAGAATTCTGGAGCAATTTGTTTTCTCCCCCTGAAAGTATGCATATGTTTCAATAACGCACAATATACAAATTTTAAAAAAATTTACACAAGGAAAATAAAATTCATTGAACTTCATTTTATAACTACTAACATTTGATCATTTGAATGCTTTACAAAAGAAATTCAACTTAATGAAATTTAACAGATTTTTCAATCAAATGAAATCAAATGCATGTGTTTGGATTCAAGAACAAGTCATCATTGTATATCAAGTTAAAAAAATGTTCAGTTTCAACCCCTTTATTAAATCTATTTGGTGTGCTAGCATGGGAAATATGATTAGCTTCAAGCATATGCAATTCTAAAACATATAAGAATATTTTGCTCTACTCACACTATTTGTCCAAAATCAGAATTTTCACAAATTTACGGGTTTATCGCGACTTTGTATTTTCCCAAGTTTCAAGAGATGTGTGCTCATTGGCATCTTTTCTTTTGTGCTCATTGGCATCTTTTGATTTGTGCACATTGGCATCTTTTGATTTTGTGCTCATTGGCATCTTTTGATCAAAAAGTTTAGTAAGAATAAGATACACCGTTAAACATGACTTTCTATCTGGTTCTATAGCAGGATTTGGGTCAGCAGATCCCAGACCAGTTGGCCTTAGGTGCTAGGTGTCAAGCACCCCTTAGAACTTAATTTCCCAAACCAGAAAGGCCACATCGATATATCTTAAACCCATTTGTACCAGTAAAACATGGCTTTCTATCTGGTTCTATTGCAGGATTTGGGTCAGCCGATCCCAGACCAGTTGATCTTAGGGACTAGGTGTCGAGCACCCCTTAGGACTTACTCTCCCAAACCAGAAAGGCCACAGGCACAAACTTTCAAACTAAATGATATTCTATATAAGTTCGAATTTCCATCACAAAATATGAATGATATCTCAATCACTTGGTTATTAATCATAGTGCTTCCCCCATATTTTCGTTTCCATTCATCATTCTGATAAATAGGCTTTTTGAGCATTATATTCTATATAAGTCCGAATTCACATAACTTTGAGCATTCAACATAATTTCATTCATGTTTTGCTGACCTTTCGATTAATTTCAGAAGTGAAAGTTGAAACAAATATAACTCAGATAATACAAAGATTCTTGAAAAAAAACATCTTTTAGCACGCATTTAATTCATTGAATGAAAATTGAAAATTGCATCTCATTGAATTAAATTTGTAAAGATTCAAGTTTTCAAATCAGTAGAAACAAATATAATCCAATGTTACCTTTTGCCACGTTCCTTGAAACAGAAAGATGTAACAGTTAAGGATATCACCTGAGAAGTGTGAGTTCTAAACTGATTTGTTTAGAAGTCTTAGTCGTTGAAGTACGGGTCCTGAACTGAATTGTTCAGAAGCCATGGCCGTTGAAGCACGGGTTTTGAACTGATATGTTCAAAAGCCAATTACATTTAAGCACGGGTCCTGAATTGATGTATTCAGAAACCATACATGATTTGTCTCCCCCTTAATGGTACAAATATTCTTCAAAAAATACGCCGCTTCTCTTCTGTTTTCAGTCATGTGTGTGGTATGTATCTACAAATCAGTACAACACATGATGTACCTACAAAACAGATTAAGCAGATTTTGGTACCCAATGGCATTTGGGTCCTAGTGGGTTAGGTGTAGATTTCTTACAAGGAATACTGTAAGAACCATACCAATAAGAAGTATAATCTTTATGCACAAAATCATTTGATCCACAGTAAGAACAACAGATTTTCTTATGTGCCAACCTAATCAGATGATTTACAGAATGAATAGGATTAAGTTTAGCAGAAGATTTACCTTTTGGCGCATTGTTCTTCTTTGCATTTGATGTGGATACAGATGATTTTGGCACATCTTTCTTTGGAATTGTTGTGCCTTTGATTCTCCATTCCATCTTCACCCTCTTGAAGACTGGAACTTCTTCAGATTTGGAAGTATTAATTTTAGGCACCTTAAGAATATCATCCGATTTATCAAACAGAGGATTATAGAAAAGATTAGAAGAACGAATCTGACCTTTTGAGAAATCTGTTGATCTATCAAATTGTTTAGAAGGAATGTTTTTAAAACTTGAACTTGAAGCAGTTTTAAAAGAACATTCAGAATCATTTGAATCAACAAATGGAGTCTGAAAGATAGAATTATGACTAGCCTGCTTTGAGACATCAAATTTAAAAATGACGTCTTCAAGTTCTTTGACTTTGTTTATTAAAACATTTTTCTCTTTAGAAATTAGATCAAATTTCTTTTGGAGATCAGATTTGATCAACTGATCCTTCATAATATCAGCTGATAAACCAGATAATCTTTTGGTAAGATTAAGAATCACATCTTCAAAATATTCACGTTCCGATTCAAAATCTTTTTCCAAAAACTTTCTTTTATCAGTAATCTCTTTGAAAATTTCCATATTTTTCTTTTTAAGGGTTTTACTTTCCTTTTCAAAGAGATTTTTCTTTTCCGTGAAATCTTTTCTTTCCTTTTCCAAAAGATTTTCTAATTCAGAGATTTTCACGGAAAGTTCAGAACTTTTAATCTCAAAAGATTTGCGTTCAGTTTCAAATTTAGCTCTTTCTTTTTTGAGCTTGTCTTTTTCTAAAAATAAAACTTTCTCAAAGTCTGAAACTTGTTTTGAAAGTTTTATACATTTCAGCTCAGTCTCTTTCTTTTCTTCAAAAACTTTCTTTTCTTCAAAAACTTTCTTTTCTTCAAAAGAAAAATTAGACAGTTTTCTCTTTAGATCGGCATTTTCACTATCCAAAATTTTCCCTATATCTTTAACTTCTTTTAATTGAGCATGTAACTTTAAGTTCCACTTCACTCTCTTTTCTTCTCTACTCTTCAAATCGGCATTTTCTTTTTGAAGAGTTGTTACTTTCTCTTGAAGATTCTCGATTTGATCGTGCAGACTTGAGTTGTCTTTCTTTGCTTCAAGATCTGCAATATAAACTTCAAGATCAGTTATTCTTTTAGTAAGTTTAGCATTTGAAGAAGAAATGTCTAAAATTTGTCTTTTCAGATCAACATTTTCTTCTTCCAATGCTTTATTTAAAATAGGAGTTGAAGAATTTGAAGCATTATCTTTAACAGAAGTTTCTGATATAGGAGATGTTTCTGATAAAATAACTTGTTGCAAAATTCCATTATTTGCCTTAGCTTTTTCAAGTGGCTTTGGAGGTGTTTTTGTTATTATGACTTGTTGCAACACTTCATTATTTGGTTTAACAGTTACATGTGAATTAACAGATGTTTCTGTTATAATGACTTGTTGCAACTTTACATTTGGTTTAACAAAAACTTTTGCAATTGGAGGAATCTCCTTTTTCAGAGTTTGCTTCAAATCTTCACCACTGCTTTTAACAATAACTTGTTGTAAAACCATTTTGAATATTGCTAGAAATTGATCGTTAAGAAGATCAAGCAGACAGTGTATGAAAATACACAAAAAAATATATAAAAATTTTTCTTGAAAAGCTCTTACAGTGTATGAAATACACTATAGAAAAAATTTCGGGATAAAAAATTTTCTCAAAAAACTTTTTTTTTTTTTTTAATTCACAAGAATTCGGATGAGTAAGGGTTCGAATTCAACGAATTCGGATGAAGAAGGGTTCGAATTCACTCAATTCGGACTTAACTTGGTTCGAATTCAATGAATTCGGATGCTTAAGGGTTCGAATTCAATGAATTCGGATGCTTAAGGGTTCGAATTCAATGAATTCGGATGCTTAAGGGTTCGAATTCTATGAATTCGGATGCTTAAGGGTTCGAATTCTATGAATTCGGATGCTTAAGGGTTCGAATTCTATGAATTCGGATGCTTAAGGGTTCGAATTCTATGAATTCGGATGCTTAAGGGTTCGAATTCAACACTTGGAAAATTTAATCAACTCAATTCGAATCTAACACAGTTCGAATTCTCCTCAATTCGAATCTAACACGGTTCGAATTCTCCTCAATTCGAATCTAGCTGGGTTCGAATTCAATCAATTCGAATCCTTCTTGAGTCGAATTCTACACTTGTATTTCCAAGAACACTCCGAATTCTTCTTTGAATGATCCGAATTCACCAAGAATGATCCGAATTCACCAAGAATGATCCGAATTCTTCACTTCGAACACGAAAATCACTAAATCAGCCATAACTTTTTCAATTCTTGATCAATTGTTATGAAATTTGCACAGATTTGTTCGAAATTTGATTCCACACACTTTCTTAGTTAATCACAAATCCTAATTCGATCAATTTAATCGAATTTTGATCCAAAAATAGTAGAAAAAGTTTTCGAACAAAAATGATATAAAATGATCAGATCTGCAAATTCTGTGCAGATTTTGGTGTTGATCCAAGAATTAAAGATGTTCAGGAATCAAATCCGAGTGCAATGATGTCAAGAATCAATCCAAAAGATCAAAAATTAAAGAAAAGATGAAATCTGGATGAATAGTAAATGAAGAAGGGTTAGAATTCTTGATGAACAGTGATGAACACCCAATCCGAATTCTTCAGCTTTAGTGTAAAAAATCTTCAATTTGGTCTTCGATCTGCTTGAATCTTCTGTTTAGCTCTGATACCAATTGTGAAAACCCAAATCTCTAGCAATAAGATATGAATGTAGTGAGAGAGAATCTAGAGAGCAAATATGTCATCCATGTATTGAGCTCAAAGGATTACAAAAGGTTTCTAAAAGATTACAAAGGCTTTTTAAGTGTTACGAAGTGTTACTAACAAATGGTCTAGACAAGCCTATTTATACCCATAACATACAAGGTATAAAGGCATTCACAATACTGTATAGACTCATACAGTACATTGACTTTACAGTAAATCTTGAATACAACAATGCTCTAACAAAATCGTATCATACTCGAATTTGAGTTATAATTATGTTCGTAACACCCAACTGATAAAGTTATAATCAAAATGATCAAGGAATGTTTCATATCCGGAAAACACAAGATCAGGAAAACCCCATACGGAAACTATCTAGGAAAAACTTATCCGGAACCTAAGTCCGGAAACAGTCCGTAAATATATCCGGGAATCAAATCCGGAAAGCATATCCGGTAACATCCGGAAATATATAACCCGGTAATATCCGGAAATCCAAGTATTACGGGTAACATCCGGAAACCAAATTAATCCGAGTAACATCCGGAAATCACTATCCGGAACTTTGATCCGGAAACTTTATTCAAAAGTCGGATCCGGTAATTAACTATCCGGAAAATTAGACAATCCGCACACTACCGAAAACCAGGTTATCCGGATACTACCGGAACATAATATCCAACATTACCGGAAACTTTAATATCTGACTACTACCGGAACATAATATCCGGACACTACAGGAAACATGATCATCCGGATACTACCGGACACATTAGCATCCGGATAGATAGTACTGGACATATTAACATCCGGATAGTACCGGACATCGATTTTGCTCAGAAGCATTCGGGATTTACATCAAATCTTTACAAAAATCACTCACTTACTCAGATAAGTTCTTAACTTCCAACCATGATCTAAGAACAATTTAAGGTTCCAAACATCCATTCCCTTGCTGTGAATATGTGAAATCGAAGTAAGAAAAAGAATGAACTCACCTGATTTGAAGAACTCAGAGTCGGTAAACAAAACCAATCAAGATTCAATTCCTTTTCACCAAAATTTATTCAGAACCTAAATAAAAGAAGTAGTGAATTTGTGAATAGCAGTCTTTAAAGGAATTGATCGCAGAAAAGAGTTGAAACCCTTACCGATTAAATCTCTAATCGATCTCACTCCCTGCTCTTGGAAACTGAATTCAAACACCTCCCAATTCAGAAGTTCACAAAAGAAATGACCGACTCTCTCTCTCTCCTCTCAATTTATACCCCAACTTATTTATCCAATTTAACCCAATACACTTCGAATTATAACTTTTTTCCACTTCTGGTCCTTCAACATCGATTTGTAACATAACTTCTAAAATTAACACAACTCACAAGAAATTAACATCCTCCATAATAACGTACATTAATCATGGAAAATTCGAGGTGTTACAAATCTCCCCAACTTGAAAATGATTTCGTCATCGAAATCAAAGTTAGGTAAATAAGTGAGGATATCTATTCATCATATCCTCTTCAGCTTCCCCAGTCACGTTGGCACCTCTATGATGTTTCCACTGTACTTTAATCATAACAACTTCTTTATGACGTAACTTCTTAGTCGTTCTTTCCAAAATTGCTTCAGGCTCCTCGACACAACGACTTTTCTCATCCACCTTTATTTCACAAAAGACACTTAATCTTCCTTCCATATCAACAATTTCATCAAATGGTGAACTTTCATGATTTATAAAATATCATATTTGGATGAAATATAACGTAGTTTGGTAATTGGTATAATTGTAAATCAAAGTACATGGAATATCAATGCATCTTCAAATATAAACCACATATATTTAAATATATGAAATATCACAATTGAGATATTAAAATTAAAGGTTTTTTAAAATACTTTACATAAAATTAAAATTAAAATAAATTAAATTACGTTTTCATGCAGGTATTAAGGTTTTAATAAAAAATTGAAACGAATTTGAATTTTTCTACAGAATCACTAAATTGTTCTTCTAAGTTAACTGCAATTTATTACCTATTTAATTATTTATAATTACTTATGATCCAATTAGAATCGACCGACTATGATTGGATATCCAATTTTAATTGGATCAGATCGGATTGAAAATTTCAACATCCACTTTGGATTGGTTGGTTTTTGGATGGCAGTCCCGAACCACCAAAACTGACTGAACCAAACCGACTAACATCTAATTAACCATCCAGTTATCCATCCAACTATTATCCAATTAATTTTTGTGCATCTTGCTTAAATGTGAATTTGTTTTGTGTTGGTTTTTGAATTTTTAGTCTAGTTTGTGTTGGTTTTAACGCATATTAAAAGTAATTAATCAATATGTTTCATTGTTAGAAAACTGGATTAAAATCCGATCATCCATCGGATGTTGGATGGATCCAATCCGATCCGATGGATATCAAATCCGATCTAACGGATATCCAATAAGAATATCCGATGGATAACCATCCAATCCAACTGATATCCATTAAGAATATCTAATGGATGGAACCAACCCGATCCAATCATCCGGTGGATTAGAAAAATTCAACATCCAATGGATGATTGGATCGATTCGGTTGGAAAAATCCAACATTCAATTGATGATTGAATCAGTTTGGTTTCCCTCACACCCATTAGATGTCAGCTGATGAACAACCCTACTACGCATCACTTTGATGAAACAAGTATATTTTCAAGATATTAAGCTTGAAATGAATATTTTATCTCCTCTTTACCAAATTTTATAGGTGTTTTAACATGTGATATGTTTTGATTTAGTTATTGTTTGTTATACGTTGTGTTCGGGTATCTTGGTTGTAATTCAGAAATGATATCATATTTGTTAGATTACGTTTCTTGCAATTTTATATTTTATAACTTGTTTGAATATTGTGTTCGAAAGCAACTTCTAATACGTTTACGTCCACTCTGTGATGAGACAAGGATGTTTTTCGTGTTGGTATCAAAGCTTCAAGAAAAAACCGTGAAACAATAATTTTACTTGTTTTTTTTATCGAGGGTGTTTTTTTTACCGATATCAAGATTGTGAAAGAAATAATTTATTGTTTTTTTCGAGACAGATTTAGTAAGCTTCTAGTGATAGTTCCATGTCATCCCAAATTTGTTTAGGCATAATGTAAAATATTTATAGTTCTTAATGGTATCATCTTGTTTGGTGTGTGCTAATAGTAGCACCATTTAGGGGGTGTTTGGGATTGCTTGTTTTTTTGACTTATTTGCTTATAGCTTTTCTACACCGCAAATAAGCTATTTTTAGTGTTTGGATTGAAAAAAGAAAAACTGCTTATGACTTTTTCACACCACAAATAAGTTGTTTTTGATAAGTTACTCCATCCTAACTTATTTAAAACCGCTTATTTATTTATTCAACCAAATTACTTTATTACCCCTATAAATTAATAAGCACTTTTAAAAATAAGCATAAGTTGATAAACACTTTTAGAAATAAGCATAAGCTATTTTAATAAGCAATCCCAAACACCCTCTAAAAGAAATCCGGATCCGCCTCTTGTTTTGATCGAACTTCATGAACGTTCTACCATGTGTGCTCTCTTGATATACATTGTTTTAGGCAATGTTTGGCAAACTAGCTGATAAGCTAGCTTATGACTTATAAGCTAGCTGGTAGCTGATAAGCTAGCTGTTGACTGATAAGCTAGCTGATGAAAAAGTCACGTTTGGCAAAAAGTAGCTTATAAGCAATTAAATGACCAAAAAGAACATATTAAAAAAATAGTTAATAAATAATAATTAATATTAATGAGGGCATAATTGGAATATTTACAAAAAGCTACTCATAAGCTATTCCAAGTAGCTTTTCAAAAAGCTAGCTTATGGTCATCCAAACATGTATCCCAAAAATAAGCTAGTTTTTTTTTTTTTGCCAAACAATGACTTAGATTAATAAAAATCTATTGTCCCTAAATTCTTTGTCCCACCAATTAATGGAAACCATGTCATCATTTTATGTAATATAAATTGAATTATTTCATCTCTCTTTCCTCAATAAAAAAAATGATGTGTTTTCACACGATTGATGGACCAAAAGTTGATGTGGAATTTGGGACAACAAGTTTTTATTGGTTTTAGATATCATGGCATAGGCAAAGGATCATTTGAGAAAAAGAGTTATGCTAAGAAACGTAAATGTAGATCTGAATTCTTGCTCACTTTTACTCTCGCATCCACACATGAATGATGATTCTCACAAGAATTGATCTGGTGCATCACATTAGTGTTGAACTTCAATTAGGATTGATTTAAGGGACTAATTCCCTTTTTATGCTTCTCACTATAACTTTCGTTTTTCACCGAAAACCATGACACAAGTCTCAAATAAAAGAAGATATATGTTTATTCATTCAAAATATATTATCTATTTAAGTACTTAGCCAACTACTAAAAAAGAACTTAAACAAACTAGCCTATTTCCACCTCCCTCCCTCTTTCTATTTTATAGCCACATTTTTCAAGAATGAAACCAAATAAACTAACCAACCTTTGGCAAATACTATTTCTGCAACTTACATACTTTTTCATAATAAATAAATGAATCTAACCTTGTTTGCTTTTAGATTTAGATACATATGATTCATAAGTGTATTTGTATTTATATTTGTTAATTAATTTTGGTGGGACCATCACCCCATAGGATGGATGCTTCCTTCTTCAAGTCAAAATTGATAGAAAATGTATATTTGTGTGATTCTCATTTAAAATTTATAAATAAGTTTAGATGCATAAATGATTCATGGGTTTATTTGTGTTTGGTAATTGATTTTGGTGGGATCATCACCTCATAGGATGGATGCTTCCTCTTCAATTCTAGGTAAATGATATAAAAAAATATATACATGATTCTTATTTGTGAATAGTAAGTACATGAATTAGGTTAGATACATGTGATATTGGGTATATTTGTATTTGTTAATTTATTTTGGTTGGACTATCCCCTCTTAGGATGGATGTTTCCTTCTTTAGGTAAATTGCATAAAAACATATGTTTATATGCTTTTTATTCACTATAGTCTATTTTAAATTTGAAATATGTTTATTTTAACACATATTTCGTTACACTACATAAGTTCAATTTGACTTGTTTTTGAAATTACACGAGTAAATTATATTTTTTTGTCTATGTGGTTTGTTAAGAATTACAATTTTTATAGTAAAAATATTCATTCGTAAAAGTGGCACAATAACGATGTAAGTATACACTGACTATTGAGTTCGTTTTTCAAGTAATATATGGTAAGATTTGGACTAACTAGGGATTTGGAGATTTCCACGAAATTCTGATGGAAAGTTTAGAGTTTTAATTAATTGGTTGATTTTTAGTGAATATTGGCGAATTAATTTAACAAGTATTTAAAAAGCGGGTATGGGAGTATGCTTTACCCGAGAGTATGATAGTAACTTAAATGGTCGACAAAACTGGTCACAATATACCCCAATACGATTTCCTCCTCTCGAAGCTACGTCATATGGGATGTGGCCACAGTCTCACCACAAAGTGAAAATATAAAAGGTAAGTCTTAATGTTGATGTGTATGTGGAAGAAATTAGTAAGTATGGATTCATTTAGCAATACCTAGGAGTGCATTTTAGAAATGAGACTCGTGGACTAAATACCCGATCCAAACCGAAACTGAACCGTATGCATGTAATCGGTTCGGTTACCGGTTCCCAGTTTTCTACAATTTCGGGATTCAGTTCTTTGGTTCTCGGTTCCAATTTTTTCCCAAAAAATACCGAAACCGAACCAGAATTTAGGGGGACAATATTACTTTGAAATTATATCTCTATTTTCTCATAAACTATCCATATCTTCTCCTAAACTAACCATATCTTCTCCAATTTATTTGATCCACGAAAAATAACGGTCCCTATTAATCACTATACAATATCGGCCCTATTATTTTGATCATAAAAATCGGAACCTCCATGGATGAAACTCAAATAAGTTTTAAATTTCTTTCATGTTTAATGATTAAGAAGTTTTAATGTTCAACTAAGTTTAATGTGGTTCTTTTTGTTTAGGGAGATGATATATTTGTTAAGGAAACCACTTATGTGGTAGTCGATAATGATTCAAATTTGGTTAATGATAAATGAGAGAATGTCGAATCAAGTGGTAAAGAAAATGAGCAAACAAAGCTCCTAAAAGAGGGAAGGAGAGGGCCCAATGTTGGAAATACTTTTATGTTGTGTTTATTGAAGAGGATAGTGTAAAATGGAAACATGCAAAGTGCAAGTTTTGTTCCACGGTACTTAAAGCCAATCCGGTAAGAAACGATACTTCTAGCCTTAAAAAGCATTATTCTAACAGTGACAAGAATCTCGAGTTCTCCATGAAAAAAACAAAGTCACTTACTATTTAAAAAAGAAGCTAGTGGGAAAGTAGTGTGCAAACTTGGAAGCATAATGAGGCTTAGAATAAAAAAAAGTTCTATTAAATTTGTTTGTTGTTGGTGAATTATCTTTAACTACTACTTTAAATGGAAGATTTAATTTGCCATCACGTCACAAAGTCTCTAAGGATGTTGGAAATATTATATAGATGAAAGAAACAAGTTATTGGCTTATTTAAGTAAACCAACAGACACCGTTCACTTGACTATGTATACTCGCACAACATCGTGTCAAAGGGTGAACTACATAGTTGTTAAGGCTCATTTCATAGATGACGATTGGGTAATGCATAAACGGATTATTAACTATAAACCCATTGATAGTTATAGGGGGATGATGTGGGTCATGGATTGTTAGAGTGCATACATGGTTGGAGGATGAAAAATGTTATGACTATGACTGTTTATAATGCATCTAGTAATGATAAGGCGCTAGACTATTTGGTGAAAAGTTGCCTAATATGTATGATGGTGGGAAACATTTTCATTTTAGGTGCATGCCGCATATTCTAAACCTATTTGTGAAAGATGGTTTAAAGCAGAATAATTATCATATTGAGTGTGTGCAAAAGACGTTAGATGTATTAGACAATCGACACAAACAATAAGCAAATTTAAAAAGTGCATGAAAGATTGTAACATTGAATTAAAAAGGTTTTTGTTTAGTGATTGCCATACTAGGTGGAATTCCACCTTTGAGATGTTGAAGATTGTCGTTGAGTTAAGGGAGGTATTTTTTATGTTTGAAGCTGAAGATGGTAGTTATTTTCGTGATCTTGATTGTAACACCCCATATTATTTATTGTTGCTATTCTGAATAAATGAGACTTTGGGGGCCAAAGTGTGAAACTTGGGACTTAGGTGCCAAGGGTGTGATATGAAGAAGTTAAAATAAGATGGAAAAACCCTCATTCTCTTCAATTGTCGGCTAAGAGAGTGGAGGAGGTGAGGTCTCAAAGAATCATCAATTGGAGGGTTGGAGAAGGAGGAATCCATCAAGAAATTGAAAGAAATCGTCATCAAGGTATAATACTCTCTTCATTTCTTCATCTTCTTGAGTGTTGGGTAGAAAAACTTGAATGGCAACCTTGTTTTCAACTTGTTGCTAAAGCTTTGCATTGATTTCAATGGAGATGGAGTGGTTGCTCAGTTTCATGTAAGTTTCCATCGTCCTTTTTGTGAACTTACACCATTTCCATGGGGGAAGGTGGGTTTTGGCAACAAATTGATTTTGAGGATTTGAATAGATGGATCATTGAATGAGTTTTTAGGTTAAATGATGTTTTTGTGTTTGGGAATTGTGGGGAAAGGTTTAGTTCATCGATTATGTCGTTTGGGAGACTCAAAAATCGTCTTGGGTTGAATTGGGGATGAGAAAGGGCCATTTTCGGCTGAAATGGGAGTGCAGGTGCTCCGCGCCAGTGGTGGCGCCAGTTGGCTAGTGCCAAAACTGGCGCCAGCTACTGTCCAGAGTCCCGCGCCAGTGGTGGCGTCAGTTGGCTAGCGCCAGAACTGGCGCCAGCTACTGTCCAGAGTCCCGCGACAGTGGTGGCGCCAGTTGGCTAGCGCCAGAACTGGCGCCAGCTACTGTATCGCGTTTCCGACTTTCGTTTCGTGTACTGTTTTGAGGCTAGGATTGTGGTATCACCTAAGGGTTGTTTTGGGGGTTTGTTAAGGATGTTTTGGGATGTAATTAGATGGTTTAACACCATTCTTATGACGTCAAATTCAGGTGTTCGGTTTGAACTAAAGTGGGTTTTGGAGCGTGTGTCGATGTGCTAAGGCTAAGGTGAGTTCCCTTAACTCCTTTGTGCAAGTGAAGTGTTTTGCTAAAGTTTTCATAACTGATTATGGTTTTGAGCATGATGACATGATTAAACATTTTGAAAGGTTGTATTACTACATGATGTGAAAACGTTTATGAAAGCATGCAAGTTATTTATACGTTCTTTTCTACGTAAGTGTTGATCGCATGCTCTTGGGATGTGTTGCTATAGGTGGAGTCGGGTTGCACAGTGGTGTTGGACATGGATGGTTGAGAAGATTCGGTGGACAAGTTAGACCGTGTGCCTCGAATCCGTTTTGAGTGCACACAGATACGGCATTGACCGAGTGCCGAGGGGATCTACTGTGGATGCCCTGAGTGTTGACCTCGCACGAGAGAGGTGATGGTAGTTGAGACCACTGTGCAATACCCTTATGTGGAGTCGAGCATTTAAACTGGATTTCCGTTTATTGTTATAACGGTTGAATGTTTTATACTACTGTTTGTATGGAACTGTTTTAAAGAGGGAATTCACTAGACCTCATGGTCTAACCCTCGTTTTTTCAAAAACTAAAACCATTTTCAGGTAAGAGTCGTACTTGGGGTTTCACCTTGTGCCGATGGAAAGACGTGGGGATGTAGAAGAGGCATAGCTTGTTAGAGGCTTGTAGCTTATCGTTGGGCTTCCTGTAGCATCTCAGTTGTGAAGGTGATTATCCGCTGCGTATTGAGAGTATAGAGTATTGCATTTTTAGACAATTTAGGACCGTTCTTTGTTTTAATGTTATGAATTTTATTTTATTTAAATTTGGGTTGTTACAAATGGTATCAGAGCCATAGTTTAAGGGATTTAGGTGACCGGATGGGCCTAAACTTAAACTGTGGAGTAGAGTGGGACGCAACTGAGATATAGGAAGCCATTAGGAAAGACCTTAATCATAGGATGTCTTGATGATGGTTGTGAGAACCCTCGTGTAAGGTAAATTCAAAATCGCATCTGGCCAATGCTATTATGAACTTACAGGTACATGGGTGTACTCAGCCTCCATTGTTAGGACGATTGGTGAGAGTGACAGTATGTAGAAGGTTATAACCTTGCTACTGATAGCAAAGGGTTGATGTGTCATGGGAGATCACTTGTGATGTGATATTTATACCTTCTAGAAGAAGTGTGGTTTAAAAATACTAATGAGCCGACTAGGGGTATAATAGTTGGGATTCAAAATGAGTGAATGGTTGGTTGAAGGCAAAATTCTAGTTACTAGTGAGTCCTCACTCTTAGATTTGAGGTGTCGATCAGTTGGGATAGGAAGTGGGAATTATGTTGGAATCTTGAAAGCTTCAACTCAAGATCGAGTGAGGGAATCTAGTCTTTGAGTCCTTAGTCAAGCGGTTTAGTGGCAGGAATAATAAATGAAAGATATCAGTGTTGTATTGAGGTATGCATAATGAGATAACTGGTCAATTGGTAAACCATGTTGAGTGGTCGATCAGGTGGGTTGTGAAACACTTGTGCAACAAGTTGTCGCAAGGATAAGAAAGCGCTTGTTGGTCATAGTATGGTGTAAATGATGAGTTGAGATGAGTACAACGGTTGACCTGGTTAGAGCGAATAGCCTTCAATTGCATATTGAGTTCATGTGGTATGTCAATAAATGGGTTACACAAGTTCTTTCATATTGAGAGCATGTGTGTGCATAACAAATTTTCTTGTTTTGGGAAATAAGTTGACGCTCGCAAGCGTGTATTTTTTAAAAAGTAAAAGACAAACTTGTTTTCACTATACGATAAAGCTTTAAACTTAGTGATCTACGAATTATTTCACGCTTTTTCTTGTGGAGAGAATCCTCATTACGAAAATATTAAAAACATTTTATTGTGAGGTTTTGTTTTATAAACAAAAGGAGTATTGACTCGTTATTATCATGTAAACGAGTGTTGGAGTTGACTGACCCACTATGGGTGAGTGATTTCGTTCGGAATTTTTTTAATCGTATTGGAAAGGGTTCCGTTGGAGACGACCGTTGTGTCGGCATCGATTGGGATGGACAAGGTTGTGAATTATCGTAGGGTTGCCTGTGAGCGATCCTTGTGGTCGTGGTGTTTTACTATTCATCTTGAATGGTGTTGTATCATGCATACTCAAGCTTGTTTTATGATTTTGTATCTATTGCATTTTTAAAAGTGTGCAAAATGATTTCAATCGTTGCGTCATTATGCATGAAGGCTATGAACTCGCTAGGTCGGGGAGGGTATTACGATTGAGGTTAAGGGAAGGCTTGGGAGTTGAATATGTCGATTGAACCAATTTATGGTTGTATTATTATCTTCGTGTTTTCTGTTAGGAGAGGGTGGAGGATAGTAGAAGTCTCGGATAATGAACTCAGAAATGCGGATATGATGGTAGTTTAAACCCTTGTCCGGTTTTGTGAGAATGGCTTTAATTGCCGTGAAATTTGAAATGGTCAAAGTGTTTCTGTTGGTGGAACAGTAATAAGTAGCGTTACGTTACTTGATGTAATGTTATCGGCTTTGAGTCCAAGTACTGAGATGGACTGGTGATTAGATTTTGCGCTGAGAAAAGTCGTGTGTTTTCCTCAAGTGATAACGGTGGGGTATAAGTTAGTTGTGATGCGTTGGACGAAGTGAGTTCCGTTAAGAATCCTGGATTGTCGGGAAGGAAAGGAATCATCATCATGTAGCCCATTAATATGGAGGTTTGCGACTATTTAACATGTCCCAGGAGGTTTTTTCAGGAGATTGAAACTTTAGAAATGAACCCGTGGTGTGTGAACGGATGAGGACGTCCGAGAATGCGTAAATGATATGGTGTAGGAACACCTAGTGAGGGCATTAGGAGAATGGAAGATCACCAATGTGGATGTGATGTCCATTGAGGTTTTGATGATTCGCTTATGCGTAAGGTGTTTAGCACAGCGGAGAGAGATCGCGAGGAGTTGACGAGAAAAAAGAACTTGTTCGAGGAGTTAGGAAGAGTAGATTCCTTCGGGAATCCTTGTCTGTCGTGAGGCGGCTGGACATTAGCATGTCGATTGTCGATGTTGAAATCCATGGACGTTCTGTTGGATAGTTGTCAGGAGGCTGGTATTGGAGAAGTAACTATGGTGTGGTTATCTTGTTGAGTTTTCTTGCAAGGATGTAAGAAGTTGTTCGGGGAAAGGTGTGTATCCGGCATGACGCTGGACCATCTTGTGTGAGTGCTACAAAAGTGAAAGATCGTGGTTGCATAAGTGATTTCCTATGGGGTTTGTTGATCCATATAAGAACGAAATGTTTAGTGTAACCGAAGCGAGTGTGCTTTGATTACATGATCATGACATGTGGTTCGTCTAGATCCGGGAAAGACAAAGTCGGGAAACGACTTTACTTCAGCTTCAAATGTGTCATGGTTGACATGCAGGAGTCGGTATCTATTCAGTGTGTAAAGGGGCTCGCGAAGGACTGGGTGTAGTATGATATCGTGGTATGGTAGTTGTGTGGGGAAGTTGGTGGTGTTTTATGCCAGGGGAAATGTGTAAATCATTGATGCGATAATGGGGTGTCGTTATTGTTGGTCCCGAAGGGTTATACAAGTTTGTAGAAGGGGGGGGTTGAATACAAACACACAGATTTTACTTTTCTAAATTGTTTATTGATAAATCATTAACAATTTACAGCTTGTTGCGGAAACAAGATTAAGGATAAATCCTAAATCTAAACAAGTTGGAACACTAAGTTTCTTGCACTAAGAAGGAGAAGGAAATTACTAATAATAACCTATCTCAAGATAAGAAAGATGAACTTGTCCAGAGTTAGCAAGTTACTTCAAAATGAAGTGAGTTCTTCTTCTTATATACTGCATGCATTTAATGCATGGCAGTTTACACTTTACACGTGGCAACAGCTCATTGGTTGCAAGTCATTGACTTTTGTTGACAACCTTAGTAGCCGCATGTTTGAACAGTGTAGTATCAGAGTGGTTGTACGATTTCAGACAATAAGGAGGTTTTATTCTGACATTTCGTACGGAGTCGTGCAAGGGTGGTTAAGACAAAAGTACTTTGTACGGAGGACTTCATGATCAGCTTTTCGTTGATTCAGCGGTTTATCATTCTATATCAGCGAATGATAAATTTCAGCGATAGCTAAGTCTTGTACTTGATACTTCACGTTGATTGGACAAATCTGAGTCTTCGTTGATCCGCATCAGTTCATTAGGAGACTTGTCGCTGGTTCTTGAGCTTGATCTTCGACTTCAGCGTAGAACCTATGTTGACGTGAAACTTGTCTTCAGAGATCATAAGTAAACAACTAACTTATCAGCGATCACCATAAGTACTGAACAGACTCAAAATATTATGGTGAACAGTTTCGCTGAATGTTTAATCTAAAGAGTGAGAGTTCCTATCAGCGGTACTGTAAGATCTTAGTACTTATCAGCGATAGTGAAACTCTGATACATATTGTTTACTCATAATTCTCACTAAGTATTTAAGAGAGGGTCATTATCAAATCACTGAGAGTTTGGATCAACAATCTCCCCTATTTGATTATGACATAGCAACAAAGAAAATTGCTATTTAATGAAAACATAAGGATAAAAAGAACTCATAAAATATTTGTCCCTTTTACTGTTTTCCAGGATCTTTTCTGTACTGATGGAGTAAAGTACTTTCGCTGAAATCTTTCTTTAAACTTCGAATCAGAATTACAAAAAGAAGTGGAAAGATTACAAGTACAAGCGAAATAAATTACAAGTACAAAAGAATAACTGATAAAATAGAAGAATGAGGCGATCCTATCAGTCAAAAGGTTCTTCCTTAATGAGAAGTTCATCAAGGGTCTTTGATGTGGGAATCATCCGGTCAGGTACATCGACTCCTTGATTCTTTTTGTTCAGAGCTTCTTCAAAAATCAAGGGCTTCAGGTGTCTAGCTTTAAGGTCGCGTCTGACTTCACACCAGTATATGAGATCTCTGAGTTGTTCGATGGGAGCGAGGTGGAGCTCAGAGATACGTTGAAAGTGATGATTTCCTTCGTAGTCTAAAAAGAATATACCATAAGGATCACTTACAACTGTGCCAGGAATGAAAGTTTCTCCAGGTGGTAGGGAGGTGTCAAGCGCTGAGAGATCAGCATCAGGGCCAAGTACTTCAGCACGAGAGAAACCAATACCTGTTTCATTCCGTATAGGAGGACCTGAGACTTTCTTTCCTTTTGCAGAGACTCTTCTTTGTTGAGGAGGAAGAAGAGTGGAAGGAGGAACATCCACAGCAGAAGAAAGCAAATCGAGTTGTCGATTTAAGATTTTCTCGACATGATCTTTGAACTTTGAGCGCGATCCCTGAATGGCTAATTTCACTTCCAACCATTCAGAGAAACCAAACTTCTCTAAAGTAGCAGCATAGAAGGTTTGCTTGGTCTCGTCTTCTCTGTAGACATCAACTTCAACAACAGGAACATCAACGAATAGTCTTCCTCTGATGTTTACTTTGATAATTTTGGATGGTCGAGATCGATAGTTCAGCATTTCTTTAGCCCATTCCAAAGTTGTATCCGAGAAAGGTCTTCAGCGCTCTTCTCCCCCTCTTTTTCATGATGAGTGGGGGAGGAATGATTCGACTCAGCAGCTGTGGGTTTCTCCCTGTCTTCTTGGCCAGGGACCCCCACATAAGCCTCAATCGTTGATAATCTGGTTTCTAGACCAGAAATACCAGGATTGATCTTCAAGAGTTCAGCACGATCCGCAGGAGTGAAATGCTGAGGAGTAGGAGCAGGGACGGGGGCAGCCGTGTTGGTCAGGATCTGCTCCAACAATGTCTTCATAGAAGTGATGTCATTCTTCATCGTATTGACATCAGACTTCACAGAATTCATGTCAGTCTTCACTGTACTGACATCGGCCTTTACAGCAGACATACCACCTTCGATTGTGCCAACCGATGTCTTCAGCGTTGTGACTTCGCTGGACATGGTGTCAACAGATTTCTTGATGTCGAGGTAGTATGTGTAGATGTCAGCGAGAACTTTAGCAAAACCGCTGAGTGAGTTTTCAACCTTCTCCACGTCAGCTGTGGAGGCATTCTTTCCAATTTTGGTTGTAAGCTTCGTAAGATTTTCTCCAGCGTTTGTTACAGCTGAAGAGTTGCCGGAAAGAGTAGTCGTGAGACCTGTCAGCTTCGTCTCTATTGCTTTCAGAGAAGCGTTGATGTCTCCCAAATTAGGACCTGTAACATAAAAGAACTTGTGAACAGAGGAAAGCTCAGAAGTTTGGGGTTCAGTTACAGTGTTTAGGGGTTGTTGTATACCTGCAAGAGGATTGATGAATTCATCAAAATCTCGATGGCCTGAGAAATGTTCCATATCGTCAGCGAAAGAACCCGAACGTATGGTCAGCTCTGCAGGTCCTACTTCCGTCGTTCCTTTAGCTTCTGGAGGAATGACGGGTACCTCAGTGATAACTGGAATAGAGTCCAAAGGAGTGGAGGGAGGAGCGAAGGAAAAGAATGGTGGTTGGGTGCGGAGTTCAGCGTTGGATTCGCTAAGAATCGCTTCGTCAGTCTTTGGAGAGACTGAAGGAGGTTGGGTAGATTCCAAGTTTGTAACCTCAGCGTTTAGAGACGCTGAAGTTGGGATAGAAGGGGTGGCTTTTTCATCTGTGGCAGAGCGTACCACTGAACTTTCCTTCAGCCCAACAGGAGGAGCTGAGGAGTCTTTAGCAGGAGAATGCTTGGGTTGCTCCTTGGTTTTCTTAGTTCTTTTGGAACTAAGTTGGTGTGAGGAGTGTTTCATTTTCAGAGAAGGAATGGTTGTTGCAGCTGGGGTATCAGCGGTGGGTTTGTCCGCTGAAGGAGCTGCAGAAGTAGAAGAAGTAGGAGGATTAAGAAGAGTTAAGAGCGTAGAAAGACGTACCTCGTTTTCCACCGGTTTAAAGTCGAGTACCTTAGGGCCAACCTGAGAGAGTTTCAGGTCACCCTCTTGAGGGTAGCTGTCCTTTAGGCCTTTTTGGAATATGGCGCTGATGAAACGAGGATAGGGAACCCATGGAGATCTGTCAGCGACGGAGTCCACTCTTAGTACCAGGTCATCATAGATGATCGATGCCCAGTCTATATGGAGACCTTTCAGCAAAGCGTATCCCATTGCTTGCTGAGGCTGAGCTGCTTGGTCAGAGGATCCGGTCTTGGCAGTCATGCAGCTGATTAAGTGAGCGAAGATGAAATTCATCTCGTTGGGCATTTTTGACTTCTTGATGAGGGTCAGCTTCTTCTCGGGCTTCTTGTCCCTTCCAGTTTCCCATACATAGCCCATTGCATCGAAGAATGCAATGATGGCTTCCCTGTCTGAGTTTTTCTTGTGGTCAGGGAGGGGAACAAAAGGTTTTTCTTTGGTGGCGATGGGAAGGCTGAGGGCTTTGCGAATGATGGCAGGTGTAATCTTCATTGTGCCATATTCAATATCGCAGAGGATGCAATCAATTGATTTTGAAGGGTCTTTAGCTGAGGGTAGCTGAGAATGTCTGGCTGAGTACCAGAATTGTGATAGCAAAAGCTGATGTGCGGGAGGTGTTATTGTCAGGGCTGTGGAGATGGAACAATTCTCTAGGAAGTTCACAGCATCATCGAGACGTGTGACTTGCTTTCGAGGAGGAAACTCGAGAAGCGCATAGAGATTGTTTACCTTGGTCCAATCCAATTTGTCAAGAGAGAACTTGACCTGAGGAGCCTTGATGATTTCCAATTCCTCAGCAGAATCAGTAGCAGTGTTCTCAGCGGTGGTGTTCTTGGGAATGTCAGTAGATGCCATTCTGTATTATCAGTTCAACCAAAGATTAACAAATACGAATAATCTTAATGTGGAAAGATTTTTCCATTAAGATGGTTCGAATTTTGTCCATTTCATTCAGACGAAAATGTCTTAATGAAGATTAGGGTTTTTCTTGTTTTTGAAAGACGAAATGTAAACCCATAAATGATCTTGTTTTCCAGTTTCATTTGAAGATTGGGATTCTGGAAAAACGAATGAAGAGCAAGTTTAAGATTTTGCGTTTAAACTTGAAGAACAACCATGAAAGATTGTGTTCATAAAACCATGAAAGAGATGATTTCATTTTAGAAAGTTCTTTTGTTTGATCTTGTTTAAAACAAAGAGAAGATCATTAACAAGTTTGTAGAAACAGGTAAAAAATAAACGAATTATTAACCTGGTTCTTTGAAGAAGATGAAGTTCTTGAACAAGTTTGAAGTTCTTGAAAAAATCGAGAGCACAGATGCAACAGTGATTTTCTTAGCTTGGAGAAGAAGTTCACGTAAAAGAAAAATATAAACCCAGAATGAGTTTATATAGAGTTTAGAGAAAGAGAAAATCTTGAGCGGGAAAAGATTTTCATCATGACACGGACACGTGTTTGCATTTGATTGGTGAGTAAACGAAACGTGCAAACGTGTGTCAGAAAAGAACGTGTCGGAGCTTATCCGTTGTAATGACGTCACAACTGTCCTTTCATATTCTAGGATGTCTCTGAGGTTTTGAAAACTCAGGGACACTTTTGAAAACATGAAGCACAGAATAGAAATATCAGTGTTGGTTTTAGAAATTTCAAAATATCGCTGATAAGGAAGAGATATTCAGCGATACAATACGTTTTGAAATCTTGCATTTATATGCGATTGTCAGAGAGATAAAAACATACCTTGATATCAGCGAATCAAGTTTATTCAGAGAGAAAATGATAGAGTGGGTTATACAAGTTTATTTTATCCCGAGGGCTATACAAGTTTGTATAATCGTATCGCTGATCAAATGTGAACCGCTGAAGATTTTACTCTTCAAAGTTCAGCATTCCAAGCTCGCTGATGAGAAAGTTGAACCTTGTCTCATCAAGAGGTTTGGTGAACAGATCAGCTAACTGATAATCAGTTGGGATAAAGTGAAGTTCTATATCTCCATTCATCACATGATCTCTGATAAAGTGATACCTGATTTCGATGTGTTTTGTCTTTGAGTGAAGCACTGGATTGTTGGCTATAGCGATGGCACTTGTGCTGTCGCAATAGATTGGAATATTTGAGAGCTGAAGGTCATTGTCCAGTAGTTGATTTCTCATCCACAAGACCTGAGAACAACAGCTTCCAGCGGCTACATACTCAGCTTCAGCTGTGGAGGTGGACACTGAGTTTTGCTTTTTACTTGTCCAACTCACCAGTTTTCCACCCAGGAGCTGACATCCTCCTGTGGTGCTTTTCCTATCCATTTTACAACCTGCAAAATCACTATCTGAATAGGCGATTAGATCGAATCCTGAATCTTTGGGATACCAAAGACCTAGATTCGCTGTACCCTTAAGATATCGAAAAATTCGCTTTACAGCTTTCATATGAGACATCTTAGGTTTAGCTTGATATCGTGCACACAAACTGTGGATCCCAGATATGAATGCAATCAAAGATTAATCAACACAAACAGTAATAGCATTCCATAAATCTCACTTGTATTGAAGAACAATTGAATGAATAACAACGGCAGACTGTATAGCCGTGTACAAAGGTTTAGCTAATAATAATAATAATGATCATTAACCTAATACTAGGTTAAACACAAACTACTTATACCCATAAGGTATTTACAAGAAATGATAAAACAAGTCCCTGAACTTTTAATTCCACACATATTGAGACCTAACAATCTCCCCCTTGGAATAGAAGTTCGCGATCACGCCAGTCTGGAACATACCGCTTTCGGATAGCAAAGAGCACTTCAAAATATCTGATGCAGCTTCTGAATTCAAGTCGGTCTTCAATTGCTTTGAGAAGATCTTCGGCAAGGTACTCGCGAAGATTGACATACTGCTCTGGAGGAGCATTCTTGACTTCTTCTTCTAAAATCTTCTTCAGATCAGTCTGGATTTTCTCCAATGTTCCCTCGCTAAATTTATGCACTTCACTTTTTCTGATGATCCGTTTCTCCCCTTTTCCGTTCAGATACACGAACCCTGTTTCTGGTTTAGAAAGTAAAGAGTGTACCTGTGCGTCTTCAGGGAGGTTCAGATTGGGCTTTAGGATGTTGATCTTTTTCTGATTACTTTCGAGTCCCAACTGAAAGTCTTCGATGTATGATAATGTGATCGTGCACTTCATAAATCTTTTGATAGCTTCGAGGGATTTGGTATAAGGTAGAGGCCGAATGGTAAGTGTCTTCAAAAATCTGAGTAGAACTGGGAAATCTCTCAGGCAGAGATGTTTGAAATCGGATTCTGAGAAGGTCCAAATATTTCCGTCATCCCTTTTTACTGAAAAGGTCGGGAAGACAACTTTTACGATTCTGTCTGATTCAATACTCACAATTTTGGTAATTCTGTGCTTGGAGTAGACCTGATGTCTCATTCTGCCTCTTTTCATAACTTCCACATATTGCGATCTGATCGGCTCATCCAGGAACGTGGCCCCATGACATTGAACTGGGTCGAGAGGCCTTATCCAGTGAGCGAAGATTTTCTTCTGAGATTCTTCCAGATACGGTACTAAAATACGAAACCTTTCCCAACGAGCTGGTTGAGGATGTTGAGGTGGAACCGCTTCTGGAATCGACTTATTAATTTCTGGTGAACCTGCAGTATCAGTAAGATCAGCCGAAATGGTAGATACCTGTTCACTCTGAAGAAGAAGTTGGTCATAATCAAAATCTGTCATCATGTCTTCATCGCCCTGTATATCCCACAAGGCATCAGTTTCGGTCTGAATAGCAACAATCGCTCTTTGCCTCCAATCAGTTTCAAGTTCCGGATCCCCGGCCGAGTCCTCATCAATAAGCTCTAGGACGGGCCGCTCCGAAACTGTTGGCATTAACGTGTCTTCCGGTGGACCTTCGGGCTTTTCAACCGTCGGGTCTGCTGAGTCTTCTAAATTATCTCTGACCAGTGAGGAAATCTCCATGTCCTGAACCATTTCGGACTCTGACGGTTGCTTTTGCTGTGGTTCAGTTGGAGTTACCGTTGAAATTTCAGCCGTCGCGGATGACGGCTCGGTCAGTCTCTGTCTCTTCTCCCCCTCATGTTGATCACGGTCATCCGGATCATCATGTCGACGTTTTGAACTCGGGACCTGACCCTTACAGGTGTCTTCAAGGCTGGCGACCCTCTCGGTTAGCTTGTCGAGGGCCTGCCTGATGGCGGATAACTGTTCTGTAATGGAGTCGGTCGGTGTGGTAGGAGGCGGTGTGTGGGATTGAGAGCGAAGAATACTCACGAGATCGGCATTCGCTGAGGCGGAAGTGTCTGAGTCGGTCAACAACTTGCTCAGTAGGGCAGCTTTGAGATCATCAACTGACATGTGCTGGATAGCCGGAGTGGATGACGGTTGAGATAGTCTGAGCTGAGGAGTCGGTTGAGGAGCAGAAGATGCTGTGGCTTTACCTGTGATAGATCGACGAATGAACACCAAATCCTCGGACACCTGCTTCATAATGTCTGATTGGACAGCCTTTAAGGCACCGTCCACGTATTCCTTGGAGACGAACTCCGGGAAACTAACTCCGGCGGCACTTAGCCTTTCCGTTGTAGTAGCTGCGGCGGATTCCACCCAGTCCTTGCGAACTGCCAAAAGGTAGTGTCGCTCCGGGCGTTCCGGTCGAGGCACGAAGACTCTCGACGTTAGCTGAATCAATGACCCGTGTCCTAGCCAAAGGAATGTCAAAATCAAAGGGATCTAGACTCAATTGTGCATCCAAAGAAGGCGAGACCGGGGGAGGCTGGTCTCTAGTTTCAACACCAGAACTCTCCAAGGGAGAGACCGGTGGAAGTTGTGCTTGATCCCCGTGAGAAGTTGAAACCGGATCCTTTTGAGAGGAAACGGAGTGGCTAGGGGGGTTGTGCAAGTGCGTCGCTGGGCCCATGACGTCTTCTTCAATATCCCTATGCAACGAATGCAAAGGAATAGTAGATGTGGCTGCCCGGCCAGGTGAAGGCTGGTTGGGGGTAACCTGTGAAGATTGCCCCATCACTCGCTCATGGTCTTTCTTTAGCTTACTCCTCCTTTCACGCACAGGCTCACTTGCACTTTCTTTTTCAACTAAAACTCCCCCCGCTCTCCTTATCTCTCCAGTAATGGCTTGGGGGTTAGATGCATCATCATCATCGTCTGATTCGGTTTCCTCACTATCGGATGCCTCAGACCCTTCTTCGTCACCGGACGCCGAGCCTGATTGAGACTCAGAGCCGGATTCCGATTCGGAGCCAGAGGCAGTGCCGACAGTTGTTCCGGAGGAAGAACCGGATTCGGAGCTAGAAGAGGAGGCTGCCTCTTCGGCTGTGTGTACTCGGGAAATTCCTTCCACCTCCACATCGTGTAGGGCGGAACCTTCAGCAGGTGGTGATTGAGGTCTAGGTCGAGACGTACTAGCTTCGCGTGATGACCGCCCGGCACTACCCACGCCTGAACCCCTCACTATATTTTCTCTCAGCGCGCCCCGTCCGACAGCCCCTGCTGGTCGGACCCCTCGTCCTCGCATACGTGGACCCTCACGTCGCTCGGCTCGCGCTCCTTGGGGAGGTCCAGCCGGATCTGGCTGGTCCATAGGAGCGACTAGGTTGTTCTCTGTCCTATATGCTATCACACTTAGTGCCGATTGGTCCGCAATAGCTAGTAAGTCAGCAGGAACAACCATGGAAACGATACCTTCTAAGACTCTAATAGTTTGGATACGAGTCATGCGAGTAGAGACTAGTACCTCGTGATTAGCTCGGCGAGGGATGGTGAGATCGGATTCCATGAAGTGTGCGACAATCATCTGAAGAAATCGGGGATACGGAAGGAACGAGAGCCGTCGATTGCCTTCGATCTTCTTTTGCACTTGTGCCACGAGTTTCGCCCAAAGCATCGCCGCGAAGTCAACATTTCGACTGTAGATAACAGCATGAAATAAGCGAAGCATGTTGACTAACGTACGGTCAATGCCCTTCGTAACTGCGGAGAGACACCTGTTCAGGATGGTGAACAGAGTGTACCATACAGGCTGGAGGTGTGTTCGAGTGAAGCTCGAAGGTTGATGAAGACCACCTCGATAGCCGAGTGCCTGAATGTCTCGGCACAGTTCTACATCTGTGACTTGCCCGTCGAAGGCTTCTGGAGCTGGAGATGCATTTGCGGCCTGTAGACCAAGGATTGTGCGAAAGGTCTGGACCGTGATAGTGAACGTTGAGTCGCCGATACGAGCACTAAGATCAAAGTGTTGGCCGCGAGGTATAAGCGCGAGTGATCGCCACAGTTGATGTACGTACACGGCTGGAACCGAAGGATGAGCCGTTAACGCCTGATTGAGCGCATGACGCTTCAGAATCTCCACTATAACTGGGCATTGGCAGTTGAAATTTGTCGGGACAAGGTGATAGTTGTTTGCCACCAGAGGAAGGTTTGGACCCGCAGGGAGTAATGGAGCGTCAGCTTGAAGAGGATTTGGATTTAGCTGCGCCATTTACCTGTAAGAGCGACTGGTTTGTGAGATACGAGCCCATTGGATGACATATACCCCAGTCTCGATGCCCGTATTCTCGGATTTGGAACACCGAGAGTCGGTACAGTGCAAGACCGTTCACAACTCGAGTCTTATAGGATCCGAGTTTAATAAGAGCAAGAAAAAAAAACAGTTAAGGCGCAAATCCCAAACCGTAAGGAGCATGCAAATATTAGGACTCGAAAATTGGAAATACCAAGGCATAGAAAGTAAGACTACCGGGACTTTAAGAAATTTAGGGTACCGGGACTTGGAACTACCGGTACTTGGAACTACCGGTACATGGAACTACCGGTACATGGAACTACCGGGACTTTAAAACTACCGGGACTTTAAAACTACCGGGAGTCGAGACTACCGGGAGTCGAGACTACCGGGAGTCGAGACTACCGGGAGTCCAAAACCCTAACAGTGTCGCGATGGAAAAATCGATCAAATCGATCGAGTGAAGTGTTCGATGGTTCGATTTAAGTGAATAGAAGCAATAATAATCGAGATTAGAAGGCGTACCTGAAGAATGGTGAGGATTGGAGTCCGATTTGACCACGAAATCGCAAGGCAGAGGGATGGTGGTACCGGGAGATTGGGGTGCGGGAGTTTGGGGTGCGGGAGTTATGAAAAAATGAGAAGGTTTAAGGAAAACCTTGTTTATATACTCCGGTCCCGATACGGGGAAAGGTTGGTACCGGGTCCCGTAACTCTCCCGGTTCCATACATTCCAACTGCTAAAAAAAAATTGACACACCAAAAAAAAATTCTTTCTCCCCCTCAGATTTTCAACCTTACATCGCTCCCCCTCAGCTTTTCAAAAATAGCCTTTTTTTTTAATCAACAAGACACAAAATGAAAGAAAAGACTAAGTTAACAAAAAAAACTTTGACAAAATGACAAAACTCCCCCTAGACATATCAGACGGATATTTCTCCCCCTCGATTTCTCAAAAATATATCTTTTCCTCACAGGGATAGAATACGTACCGTTGGAACTAGGCATTCGAGGAATCATCTTGAAAATACACAGTTAGTAGCACGGAAATAACAAAGACTAGACGAATAACGGAAAGACACACGGAAAACTGGGAAAACAAAAAGGAAACACTACACGTGAATATACAGAAAACGAGTCACCGATGTGCTTGAAACACCTAAGCCACGCGACGTGAGAAGTATATCTGTAAGAGATACAGTTATCCCGTTGTGTGGAGAAGGTGAGACTAGTACAACTGAGACTCAAACTTTCAGATTGAGCATACCAAGCTTGGTCACTAGAGCGAAAAAACGTTTTTCGTCCAACGCCTTGGTAAACAAATCTGCCAGTTGATTTTCCGTACACACAAAGTAGAGTTCCACGGTACCTTTCTCCACATGATCTTTGATGAAGTGGTAGCGCACGTCTATATGTTTCGTCTTTGTATGCTGCACCGGATTGCTTGTGATGGCGATAGCACTTTTAGAGTCACAATAGATGGGGATGTTCGAGTAGTTGTACCCGTAATCCTTCAGTTGAGTCCGCATCCAAATTACTTGGGAACAGCAGCTGGCCGCGGCTACGTACTCTGCTTCCGCCGTGGAGGTGGAGACGCAAGTCTGCGTCTTTGAGGCCCAGCTAACCAGCTTGTCGCCTAGGAACTGAACGTGTCCCATCGTTCTTTTCCGGTCAAGCATGCTTCCCGCATGATCAGCATCAGAATACGCCGTAAGCTCGAATCCTGTATCCTTCGGGTACCAAAGGCCAAGATTAGCAGTACCTTTCAAGTAACGAATTATACGCTTAACTGCTATCATATGAGACTCTTTAGGATTAGACTGAAATCTAGCACACAGAAAAGTAGAAAACATTATGTCCGGTCGACTGGCCGTCAAATACATCAGCGAACCAATCATTCCTCGATAGGTAGTAGTGTTAACGGCCTTTCCGTTAGGATCAGCGTGTAACTTCGTACCGGGGGACATAGGAGTACACATGGGTGAGCACTGTTCCATCTTGAATTTCCGAAGAATATCCGCGATGTACTTAGATTGATTGATGAATATCCCGGTCGACAGTTGTTGAACTTGAAGACCGAGAAAGAAATTCATCTGTCCCATCATACTCATTTTAAAATACTTTTTCATGAGGAATGAAAAGTTGCGACAGTACTGTGGGCAAGAGGAACCGAAGATAATATCATCGACATAGACTTGAACTAACAGAATGTGCTCACCTTCCCTCTTTATGAACAGAGTTGTGTCGATCTTACCTTTCGAGAAGCCGGAAATCAGAAGAAAAGTTGACAGTTTATCGTACCAGGCTCTCGGTGCTTGTTTTAGTCCGTATAACGCTTTATCAAGTCGATACACATGGTTCGGATGATCTGGATCTACGAAACCTTCTGGCTGGGAGACATACACCTCTTCTTTTAGATCGCCATTCAGAAACGCCGTCTTCACATCCATTTGATATACCGTGAAGTTTTTGTGTGCGGCGTACGCAAGAAACATCCGAATGGCTTCGATTCGGGCCACTGGTGCAAACGTATCTTCGTAGTCGATCCCCTCTTGTTGTCTATACCCCTTAGCGACCAAACGTGCCTTGTTTCGGACCACAACACCATTCTCGTCCTTTTTGTTCTTGAAAATCCATTTTGTGCCAATAATGGTTCGGTGCTTCGGGCGAGGAACTAGACGCCAAACTTTGAGACTCTCGAATTCGTTGAGCTCCTCTTGCATGGCCATTATCCAGTCCGGGTCATGTAAAGCATCGTTTACTGACGCCGGTTCGACATTGCTCAAGAAAACCGAGAAGAGGCACTCGTTACCGGTTGCCGCACGAATTCGAGTATTGCTCAGCAAAGCAGGTGCAGCGTCATCTTCAGCTTCCGAGGTAGCTCGAGTCTGAACTGGAGCGGTCGGACTGCCAATGATTTGCTCCGGAGGATGTGCTCGAGTCCATTTCCTCGTGTGGGGTAGAGGATCCGAAGAGGTGCTGAATTATCCGCATCGACATAGGATCCAAGGGGTAGATTCTGAACAACTTCAAGGGATGGAACTGGATGTAGTCTTGGAACGGCCGCAGGTGGAGATACAACAGCGGTTGACGAAGATGTGACAGTGTCGTCCGAGCCGTTGCTTGCTCCGGGGGAAGAAGTGGTTGGAACCACTGATGAAGGAGGTGTCGTCGTCGCAATTACAGGTGAAATAGGTGAATCCTCCGAGGATGTATCAGTGGGGGTCGGAGGAGGACCGGAAAGGTCGTTCGACACCACTATAGTGCCATCTGCATTCAAAGAAGCAACAGTAGAAACTGGGGGAAAAATAAATCATGATAAAAATCTTGAAACAGAAGATCTAACTCAGAAGGTTGTGACTTCGACGTATTGGACGACGAAGGATCTACTGTTGTATGCTTGGGTTCCGATCTAGAAAGATCAGAAGCCAGCACGCCAGTAAGTGCGGGTTCCGAACTGTTATGTCCAGAAGCCAGGTCGACCAATTCGTCGAAGGTCACGTTAATACTCTCGATCACACTCTTGGTCCTTTTATTATAGACGCGGTATGCTTTGGAAGATGTCGAGTAGCCAATGAAGATCCCCTCGTCCTCCTTCGGCTTGAGCTTGCCGAGATCATCCTTATCGTTCAGAACGAAGCATTTGCACCCAAACGCATGAAAGTATCCGATGTTGGGGGTGCGCTTATTGATGACCTCATAAGGCGTCTTGTTGAAGCGCTTGTGGATGATGGATCTGTTCTGAGTGTTGCAAGCTGTTGCGATAGCCTCGGCCCATAGAAACATAGGAAGAGCGTACTGCGTCAGCATAGTACGCGCCGCTTCCACCAAAGTACGATTACGACGTTCCACCACACCGTTTTGTTGTGGAGTTCTTGCTGCCGAGAAGGTGTGCGAAATCCCCGCCGAAGTGAGAAAATCGCTGATGGTACGATTCTTGAATTCCGTTCCGTTGTCCGTGCGAATCGTGACTACGGTCAGCTGAAGGTTGTTTTGAACTCCCTTGAGGTGGTTGATTATAACCTCGGGCGTCTCGTCCTTTGAACGAAGGAACTTGACCCAGGTGTACCTTGAATAGTCGTCCACCATCACCAAGACGTAATTCTTGTGACTAATGCTTTGAACGCGCATAGGGCCGCAGAGATCCATGTGGATCAGCTCTAATGGTCGTGACGTGCTTGGAACCGGTTTTGGCTTGTGAGACACCTTCTTCATCTTACCCATCTCGCATGCAGAGCAAAGATGTTCTTTCGCGAATTGTAGTTCTGGCATACCCTTGACTAGTTTGTCCAGCACCAGCTTATTGATGTTCTTGAAGTTGAGATGCGATAGCCGTCGATGCCATAGCCAGTTCTGTTGAGTAGTAGCTTTGGACATCAGGCAAACTTCTTTATCGGTTTTGACTGTGGCAAGATTGATGGTGTACAAGTTCGTCCGTCGAGTACCAGCGAGAATTTCCGTCCCATCGTTAGCTAGAATGCTGCATCTCTTCGCCTTGAATCGCACTTCAAGATCCTTGTCACAAAACTGGCCGATGCTGAAAAGGTTGTGACCAAGGCCATCTACGTAGGACACCCGTTTGATCGTGAGTTTGTCCTGAACTAGGTCTCCGTAGCCCATGATCGGGGCCACATTATCGTTTCCAAACCGAACATCACCGCAGTACTCCTCCTTGAAGTTGGTGAGTAGCTCCCTTTTACCAGTCATGTGCTTGGAGCATCCAGAGTCGAGAAACCACACATGACCGGGCTGCAAAACAGAGATTAAGCACGTTTAGGTACCCATCTGGTAGTGGATCCTTGGGTGTTAGGTGCAGCACCATTGTTTGAGACCTGTTTAGAGCTGGGTCTTCTTGGTTTGGATTTGCGAGAACCATTAGAATTAAAAATATGATATGAGCCAACCCAATCATTTGCATATCTAGAGTCAATCAAGTCATTCACACCACACACATAACAACAAACATATTTACGCGAAAAATCAATCAATTGATGAACATCGTTAAATTTAACAGGAAATTTAAAGCCATGTTCAACAGAATTGTTCCAACCAAAGTCATGTTTGTCGTTATTATGCCTATTATTCAAAACAGAAGTAAATGACTTGGTCTTCTCAGGGCGCATCTTAGCATTCTTCTCTACCCACTCTCTTCGAGCCGCTTTCCCCCGACGCGTACTATCTGAAATTACATTAGTTTGCGCGTTAGAGAAGTTTGAGAAAATAGGTTGTTTAGAAGAGCCTTTACCGGTTGTACCACGTTTCTTAGACCGACGTTTAGATTTGGTTTTTGAAGTGGTCTTGGAAACGGTTTTCGAATTCGAACATTCGCCCTTCTCAAAATTAACCGGTTCGGGCAATTTTTCTAAAAATTTAGAGTGACTAGGAAGCTTCGGATCGAAGTCAAATTTAGAAAAATCATCGTCATGACAAGGAGTGGAGTTCATAAACTCAGAAAATCTTCTGACAGAATCAGGTGAAGTGTTTCCATCAAAGTCAGATAAGGAGTTATCCGCAAACGGATTGTCAAAAATTGGTAAAAGATCCTTTTGATCAAAATCGGATGCGATGGCCTTACCTTTATCCTTAAAGCTCAAATCTTTAGTAGTGGTGTCATCAGATACTCCCATAAAGGCTTTGCACGACGAACTATCCGAAAAGAGCTGAGCATCATCAAACGAGATTGTTTCAGGAGTGACCGGCGTCATTGGAGTATCCATACGGTTCCCCTTAGCTGTTCTCAGCGTTAAGGCTTCAGATGCCAAAACAGCCAGTTGAGACGTCAACTTATCAATCTCGGTTCGATAGGACTCTCTTTCAGATTCGGGTAGTGTGTCGGGTTTAGTCTGTTTGATCTTTTCAATAGAATCTAAAAGTACAATCCTTTCGGTTTCATAAATGACCTTATCTCTTGTAATTGACTCTTCCAGTTTGAAAATGATGTTTTCCAAAATCAGAGGTGGAACATAACGTTTCAACTCTGTTTGATCAATAGAGTCTTCATCTGCAGATGCCGGAACAGGAGGCGGAGTCTCAACCGTTTTGGCAAGAGAGCAGATGTCAAAATAGTCATTGGAGAGATAAGGAATTTTGCTTTTTAAATACGATGCATTAAGCGTTTCGTATACGAAAGGAATTTGTACATTTATGTTCTTCCTAGGCGGCTCATCATCCGATTTCGTGTTATTTTCCGAAGAAGAATTATCCGTCTTAGGTTTTGCCTCTATTGGAGGTAGAGGTATGGCGGTTTTTCTTTTAAAGTCCTCAAACTCCTCATCTTCCTTAGATGCCTTAGTCCACTTGATTTTGTACTCTAGATAGATCTTGTCTAAGCCTATGAAATCAAATTCATAAAGAGTGGGAACCTTTGACAAGACCTTCTTTAGGTAGCACGGATTATCATATCCGAGTCCCCAAAGGGAATTGTAATATTTGAACTCCTTGGGCTTGTTCAAGTGGATGGTTTGTTCAGATTGACCAAGTTTGTAAAGTTTGGATTCAAGTTCCTTAAGCTTAGTGGTCAATTGTTCATTTTCTTTTAAGACATTATCTTGAACTAGAATGCTTTTAGAAAATTCCTCCTGAGATTTCTCTAACTTTTGAGTATATTCAGATATTTGGGTCTCGAGAAGTTTAGCTCTTTCTGAATAGGCCGAGCACTCAGTTTGATAATTATCTATCACACATTTGTCCTCAGCCTTTTCAATCGCTAGTCTGCCTATGGTATCATATTTTAACTTGACCTCAGCTTCTAGCTTAGAGATGTGGGCGTCTTTGGTCTTTACCTTATTTTTAAACGAATCTAAAGTGCGCACTATTTCATGCATTTGAATTATCAAGTTAGCATTGGAAGAACCACATACCTGGCACTCGCGTTTGTCTTTCTTATCGTCGGAAGAGTCATCTTCGGAATCAGTATCTTCCGGATTCAGACCAGTGTAACACATATGAGCTTCCGCATCTTCATGCTCATCATCAGTCTTGAGCAGCCAGTGATCGTATTCCGCCATCAAAGCCTGACCGGCCTCTTTCTGCCTTGCTAGAAGCATTTTGTTCTTGTAATACTCATCATTACGTACTACAGGCTTCCGGCAATCTTTGGCGAAATGACCTCGCCTCCCGCAGTTGTAGCATTTCACGGGTTCATCATCTTCTCGATCATCGGACTGTCCTTCAGATCGCTTCCCATTGTCATTTCTCTTTCTTCAATCATCATTCTTGCGTTTCCCATCGTTCTTGTCCTTGTAATCCCGTCGCTTGGAGTTAGTGGAGTATCGCTGGTTGTTATTTGTTGGCTTCTTGAAGAACTTTTTCCGTGCGTACTCCCGGGTTAACAAGGCGACAGCTTTCTTGATGCTATCAAGCTCAGGATCAGAATCACTTTCTGGTTCGTCATCTTCATGTTCGGATTCACTCGGAGCGTCTTCTCGATGAGAACTGCGTGAAGATTGTTTTTCCTTCTTGTGTGACATTAAGGCAAGAGGATCTTCCTTTATCTTCTCTTTAGACTTGTTATCTCCCATCAATTCGGCAACATCATCTTCATCTTGAAGTAACATCTCGTATATCTCGTGCAGCGGAACATTCTCTAACGAACGGTTGTGGCGAACGTGTTGAACAAAGCCCTTCCATTCAGGTTGAAGGTTTTTGAGAAACTTGATGTTGCATTCTAGATTGGACTTGAAGATATTGTTCTTGTGCAAATCATTCAGAAGAGTACAGAAGCGTTCATATGTCTCAGTGAGTGATTCGCCTCTTTTAGCTTTGAAGGATTCATACCTAGTGAAGCAATTAGTGATCTTCATCTGATTTCCTTCTCGACTGCCTTGCATTATCTTGGCTAGCTGATCCCACATTCCTTTAGCCGTGTCCTTGTAGCTGTCGATGCTACAATAGATGTTGTTGGGAAGACTATACACCAGATAAGTTTTTGCCAATGTATCACCATCGGCCTTACGTTTCTCTTCTACCGTCAGTTTGTCATACGGTTTGGGCACTTTGTGGGCAGGAGGTCCACCTTCAATAGCAGGAACATCCATTAATGGTTTATCAACGGGTCCCTCCTTGAGCGAGCGAAGAATCTCCGCGTAAAGTGGCTTAGTTTGAATGAAGCACAAAAATCTGTCTTTCCATATATTATATTCCCCGCGATATAGAACAGGAGGCTTGAACTCAGATCCGATAGCGAGTGCGTCTTGTGAGGCCATTGAGATTGCAATGGTGATCGTAGGACGTGTTGTGATTCAAAGGATTTTGAGAAACCTAACGCAAATTCTAACAGAGTGAAGCCTAAGACAGTTCTACCGGTTGACAGAAGTAGTACCGGGAGATGGCAGTACCGGAAGTTGAAGTACCGGGAGAAAATAGTACCGGGAATTATCACTACCGGGAGATGACTACACCGGGAGTTAATCTACCGGGAGATATAGCACCGGGAGTTATTAATACCGGGAGATGATTACACCGGGAGTTACACACTACCGGGAGTTGAAGTACCGGGAGATATAGCACCGGGAGTTATCACTACCGGGAGATGGCTACACCGGGAGTTACACACTACCGAGAGTTGAAGTACCGGGAGATATAGCACCGAGAGTTATTACTACCGGGAGATATCAGTACCGGGACTTCGAAACAAGAAAAACTTACCCAGTTCGATGACTTTCTGCACTCTTGCTGAGAATTAATCTGCAAGAACTTAGTACTAACACGAAAACTAGCCTAAAAACACACGAAAACACTACTAAAACGAATCAAATAGCACTTTTGACAAGAAAAATTGATAATTTTCACGAACAGGGAGCAAAAACCAAACAGATCAAGAATTTTAAAAATTAGGGATTTTTACTCAACCAAAACGATTCGAAACCTCATAGATATCTTAGACAACTTATGGGAAGAATTAATCAAGCCTCAATTTTGGGTTTTAACACCAAAATCGAAACTATCAGATTCTTGAGATGAACACAGTGTCTACGATGAATGATCAAGAAAAACAAAAAAAATACCTTTGAATCAACGTCCTTCTGCTCTGATACCAATTGTGGATCCCAAATATGCATGCAATCAAAGATTAATCAACACAAACAGTAATAGCATTCCATAAATCTCACTTGTATTGAAGAACAATTGAATGAATAACAACGGCAGACTGTATAGCCGTGTACAAAGGTTTAGCTAATAATAATAATGATCATTAACCTAATGCTAGGTTAAACACAAACTACTTATACCCATAAGGTATTTACAAGAAATGATAAAACAAGTCCCTGAACTTTTAATTCCACACATATTGATACCTAACACAAACATGTTGCATACATAATATCGGGTCGGCTAGCTGTAAGATACAATAGTGAGCCGATCATCCCACGGTACAGCGTGACATTAACAGGGATTCCTTTCAAGTCCTTGTCAAGTGTCAGCGGAGGTGCCATAGGGGTTTTCATAGCTGAACTTTCAGTTAAATCGAATTTCTTCAGCATATCTTTAACATACTTTCCCTGATTAATAAAAGTTCCCTTTTCATTTTGCTTTATCTGTAGACCAAGGAAATATGTTAGTTCACCCATCATGCTCAACTTATACTCATCTTTCATTCTATCAGCGAAACGAGTACAAAGATCAGGGTTAGTAGAACCAAATATAATGTCATCAACATATATTTGAACAAGAATGATATGACCTTTTACTTTCCTGAAAAATAGAGTCTTGTCTATTTTACCTCGCTCAAATTTTTCAATATGGAGATAAGTAGAAAGAGTGTCATACCATGCACGTGGAGCTTGCTTTAAGCCATAAAGTGCCTTATCCAGTTTATAAACATAACCTGGACGCTTAGGATCCGAGAATCCTGGAGGTTGTTCCACATAGACTTCTTCATTCAGCTTTCCATTTAGAAATGCTGACTTAACATCCATCTGATATACTTTGAAGTCTTTGTGTACAGCATATGCTAAGAATAGACGAATAGATTCTAGTCTTGCTACTGGAGCAAATGTTTCGTCATAATCTATGCCTTCCTCTTGTCTGTATCCCTGAGCAACAAGACGAGCTTTGTTGCGTGTTACAGTTCCATGTTCGTCTAACGTGTTTCAATAGACCCATTTAGTGCCTATCACTGTTTTGTCAGTTGGTCTTTAAACAAGTTTCCAAACTTTGTTTCTTTCGAATTCAGTCAGCTCTTCTTGCATGGCACTGACCCAGTTTGGATCTTTGAGGGCATCATCTACTTTCTTTGGTTCAGTTAGAGAAATAAAATTTACAAATAAACAAATATTACCTACACTTCGTCGAGTCTGAATACCAGCGTTTGGATCACCAAGAATTTGATCAATTGGGTGATTTACAGTCCATCGCTGAGCCGGAGCGTGAGACGCTGACTCAACCTGAACTGGAGGAGCTGAAGATGAAGTTTCAGCGACGTCTGGAGTATCAGCCAAGAGAGGAATGGATGCAGTTGTCATTATATTCACTGATTGCTGAGAGGTAGATGGAATGTCTGAGACATTTGGTTCAGAGGCAGGTATAGTGTTTATAGGAACAGCTGAGACCCATGATGTTTCAGCTTCACTATTCTGCATATTTGGAATGATAGTTGGACCATCATCTTCCACTGTATGAGTATGAGGAGTGGGAATGTCTTCTGAATCACCAAGATGAGAGAACATCCATTGATTCAGTTCTTCAGTATCAACGGACGGTTTAGAGTTCGCTGAACGGGATTCGTCAAGCGTGACGTGAACAGTTTCTTCTACAGTTTGTCTTCTTCGATTGAATACTCTGAAGGCTTTGGAGACTGAGGAGTATCCAAGAAAGATTCCATCATCAGCTTTAGGATCAAACTTTCCAAGGACATCTCTGTTATTCAGTATGAAACACTGACATCCAAAGATGTGAAGAAAGCTGATTGAGGGCTTTCTCCCATGAAAAAGTTCATAGGCTGTTTTATTGAATCTTTTAACTATCAGCGACCTGTTTTGCGTAAAACAAGCAGTATTGACAGCTTCTGCCCAAAACTGAGTAGGCAGGTGAGAATCGCTGAGCATTGAACGTGCAGCTTCAATAATTGTTCTATTTCTTCTTTCAGCGACTCCATTTTGTTGCGGTGTTCTCACTGAAGAAAAGTTGTGAGAAATACCCTTACTCTCAAGGAAGGAATCAAGAGAACTGTTTTTGAATTCAGTTCCATGATCACTCCTTATTGAGCGAACGGTCAAGTTGTTCAGGGTTTCCATCTTTCGAACAAAGGTGATGAGTTCTTCAGGGGTGTCACTCTTAGAGCGGAGAAACATGACCCATGTATAACGAGAGAATTCATCAACTATGACCAGTGTATATTTCTTTCCAGCGATGGATTGTTTGTTAACATGGCCAAACAGATCCATATGGAGTAGTTGTAGAGGATACGACACTGATGAGACTTGCTTTGACTTAAAGCTTGCTTTGGTCTGCTTCCCTTTCTCACACGCTGAACATAAAGACTCTTTGGCGTATGAGTGCTGAGGCAGACCAGTAACTAACTCTTTTGAAGAAAGAGTGTTCAGTGTCTTGAAATTCAGATGAGAGAGCCTCTTATGCCATAGCCAGTTGACATCAGATGAGGCTTTTGAGAAGAAACAGGAGTTCTCAGTGGTTGTTGAGTCCATGTTTATTACATAAACATTTTCCAAACGATAACCGCTGAGAGCTATCTTCTCCTTTTTGTCAGTGACAAAGCAGGATTCCTTGGTAAAGATTACCTTGTTATCCTTGTCGCAAAGCTGACTGATGCTTAACAGATTATGCTTCAGCCCTTCAACATATGCGACTCTTCTGAAGGTGGTTGTACCATTTGAGAGTACACCAAACCCTCTGGTATGTCCTTTTCCATTTCCTCCGAAAGTCACAGAGGGTCCCTTCTCTTCCTTGTATTCAGCGAGCAGGCTTTGCTTTCCAGTCATATGTCTAGAGCATCCGCTATCGAGATACCAGATACCCTTCTTAACCTGCATTACAAAGGAAGATTAGTTTTTCTTGGGTATCCACTTGACCATGTGTACACGTTTTTCATTGGAAGTAGTTGGAATGGAAGGTTCAGCAATCTTCGCAACATTTGAAGATTCAGCTTTGTCAGTCTTCACTTTGGTTAATTTCTTAACCTCAGTGGTCTTCTTTGCCTTGGGGGCAACCTTCACCTTAGCTATCTTTTCAGCTATGGTGGCTGTGGGGCACTTACTAGCAATATGATCAGTGAGTCCACAGTGATAACATTTCCTATAACTAAAGGTAGTTCTAGGACCATTTGAATGCTGAGCTTTTGATTTAGAATTAGAAGGACCAGCACCAAATAAGCTTTTGGCTTTTGAAATGGGAGGAATTTTTAGTTCTTCAGATTTCTTATCAAGGATATCCATTCTGAGTCTAGGAGTAGATCGCTGAATATACCCACGCTGAGTAGATCCAGAGATCTGATTCCTTGATCCAGAGGAATATATCACTAAAGCTTTAGAAGCATTCAGCTTTGGTACAGAGGTACCCTTCTGAGGATTTTGGTTCGAAGCAATTCCTTTACCTTTATCTTTACAGACAGAGGTAGGTTTTGGATAAACCATTTTCTCTTTTCCTTTTGAAGAGGTAGAGATTTCCTCAGGGATAGGTGGTCTAGAGGACGAATACTGAGAAGATGAAGTGTCAGCGACTGTGGATACGAAAGTTCCGAATAAGAGCATGGAACGATCAGTGGTTGGTTCTTGAGTATCAGCTTTGTAACCAAGACCACGTTTATCACTCAGGGGTATCTGAGACTTGATTATCTCAGTGATATTTGTTGAAGAATTACACCATCCTTCAACAGTAGCTTTTTCAGCTTTTAATGCAGCGATAGCTTCTGCTCGTTCGATTTTGACTAGCTGATTTAAGTGCACTTGATCTTTAAAATCTTCTTCAATTTTAGAAAGCTTTTCTATTTGAAGGTGGCAGTTTTTAAGCTGTTCAGCGAGATCAAGGTTTTGGTTTTCAACTATCGTTTTGCCATTCATGGCTTCATATAAACTTCTAGTCAAGAGATCGATTTTACGGAGACTATCAGCTTCATCAATATTAGCAATATTTGTAAAGAAGGAAGGTGATACCTGAATTGCAGAGGTTGAAGTGGAGGGAATGTCTGAACTTTCTTCCTCATCTTCAATCTTTTCCATAAGACACAGATTGGCTTCATCATCTTCAGAGTCAGATGATGATTCTTCTTCTTCAGAGGCAGCCCAATCGTAAGCCATCAGGCCTTTGCCTTTCTTCTTAAAGCTTTTCAGCTTTGCATACTTTTCTTTCAGCTTAGAATATTTGTCATCTTTATTCCTGGGAATAAAGGATTTCTTGGGAAACGCTGAGTTTCTCGATACTTTCTTAGACCTGCACTCGTTAGCGAAATGTCCAATCTTTTCGCAGTTAAAACAAGTAGCAGTAGCCTTATCAACAGGAGCTGATGATCTTGGCTTATCAGTAATAGAAAGGGGTTTGTTCTTTCAAAACATTTTCTTTTTGGCGAATCTCCTGAACTTTTTAGTTAGGAGAGCCAAAGATTCATCATCATCTGAAGAGTCAGAATCTGATGACCTTTCAGAGTTACTTTCTAACTCAGTGATAGTGACCGAGGGTCGCTGAGTAGAAGGTTCCTCTGAGATTAAAGCAACAGGGGTGCTTTTGGAATCTTTTATAAGATTCTTCTTAAGATGGCTTGATTGCTCATGATTCAGCATCGTGCCATATAAGGTAGCAAGAGTCATTGATCTTAGATCTTTTGACAGCTTGAGACACATAGAATAACTGTCCCAGCTTTCAGGTAAACATTCTAAAAACTTTGTCAGCACTTCAAAGTTCGAATATTCCTTACCAACAGTTTTTAGATCTATTATTAAGCAATTAAAACGTTGGTGAACTTCAGAGAGAGTCTCATTCTTACCACAAATGAAACTTTCATACTGTCTTACCAGGTTGATCTTTCGAGAGTCCTGGACTTCAGCAATACCTTCATACTGAACACATATTGTGTCCCACATGGCTTTTGAGGATTTCAGGTTCATGACGGAATGGTAGACTTCGTCTGGAAGAGCCATGGATAGTATGGATCTGGCTTTTGTGTCGATAGGCACTTTCTTCTTATCTTCGTCAGTCTACGTATGAACATCTTTGGGTATCAGCCTTTCTGGAATAGCAGGTCTATTCTCAGCGCCAGGTACAGCGGCATCGATTCTTACAGGAATAAATAGACCGTTTTCAAGATAATAAGGCATAGTAGGGTCTACACCTTCTAAGAAGAGAGTCATCCTATTTTTCCATAGATTAAAATTATCTCTGGAGAATCTAGGGGGTTTTGCAAGAGAACCATTGTCTATATAGTTTGTGTTTGTGTTGGTAGCCATTTTTAGAAATAGCAAGGAAGAGAAATCTTAGTATAGATTATATCTTGTTTATGAGATTAAACAAAACCGCTCTGATACCACTTGTTGGTCCCGAAGGGTTATACAAGTTTGTAGAAGGGGGGGGGGGGTTGAATACAAACACACAGATTTTACTTTTCTAAATTGTTTATTGATAAATCATTAACAATTTACAGATTGTTGCGGAAACAAGATTAAGGATAAATCCTAAATCTAAACAAGTTGGAACACTAAGTTTCTTGCACTAAGAAGGAGAAGGAAATTACTAATAATAACCTATCTCAAGATAAGAAAGATGAACTTGTCCAGAGTTAGCAAGTTACTTCAAAATGAAGTGAGTTCTTCTTCTTATATACTGCATGCATTTAATGCATGGCAGTTTACACTTTACACGTAGCAGCAGCTCATTGGTTGCATGTCATTGACTTTTGTTGACAACCTTAGTAGTCGCATGTTTGAACAGTGTAGTATCAGAGTGGTTGTACGATTTCAGACAATAAGGAGGTTCTATTCTGACATTTCGTACGGAGTCGTGCAAGGGTGGTTAAGACAAAAGTACTTTGTACGGAGGACATCATGATCAGCTTTTCGTTGATTCAGCGGTTTATCATTCTATATCAGCCAATGATAAAGTTCAGCGATAGCTAAGTCTTGTACTTGATACTTCACGTTGATTGCACAAATCTGAGTCTTCGCTGATCTACATCAGTTCATTAGGAGACTTGTCGCTGGTTCTTGGGCTTGATCTTCAACTTCAGCGTAGAACCTATGTTGACGTGAAACTTGTCTTCAGAGATCATAAGTAAACAACTAACTTATCAGCGATCACCATAAGTACTGAACAGACTCAGAATATTATGGTGAACAGTTTCACTGAATGTTTAATCTAAAGAGTGAGAGTTCCTATCAGCGGTACTGTAAGATCTTAGTACTTATCAGCGATAGTGAAACTCTGATACATATTGTTTACTCATAATTTTCACTAAGTATTTAAGAGAGGGTCATTATCAAATCACTGAGAGTTTGGATCAACAATTATATTAACCGATGAACTGACGTTGTTAATCAGATAAGTGTTAGAGTGAATCTTGTTTGGTAAGTTCTGATGAGATATCAAAAGTGGCAAGTATGTTGTTGAGATGTGCGGGATTTTAGTTAGTGCTATGGCATTGCTACCTTGTGAGTGAAGGATTGAAATGTTAGTTGGTGACTACATAGTAGAGGAACTTGCATGCTAGTTGGTTCCGAATAGTGGGTGGGCGAGTTCATCTTATCCAATTGGAATATTGATGAAACATCGGATCGATTAGTGTATGATGTTTTTGTAGTAGATATGAAAATTCGTGGGAATGTTGAAGTACCTTTCAAGTGTAAGGATTCTAGCGGACAAGACAATTCTGTTTGGAGTGAGAAAAATGCATAGTGCTATAGAGCCTTAAGTATTGTTTTGGGAGAACTTGGTTGAGTATCTCGAGTGAGAATTGTGGTGAGACCGTTTGGCTAAGCATAGTAATGTATATGTGTTGTCGACACATTTGGGAATGGTCAAGAAAATGGAGTAAGTAATGTTGAGTAAGCGGTGTTTTACGCAAGCGAAGGGGTGAAGATAGTGTGTCAGAATAAGTGGGTAAACTGAAGGGCAGAAGTTTGACAAATAACACAAAAAGGGTGGAGTTATGCTTATAGATTTTCCGTTGGAGGATATGTGAACTCCTAGTAATGGTTTGAGAAAGAGGTTATCGTGTATGTCATGATTAAAGTGTTGAGAAACATAAATGTGTGTCCGTAAGGTTGGATCAGCTTGAGTGAGTGGGTTATGCGGCTGTTAAGCTGTGCAAGTCTTCTTCTTATAATCATGTGTGGAAACGGGTTATGGCATGGTGATTGATATGTGTTGGATCACTGATTGGATTGGAATGCGGCGGTGGTAAGAATAGGGTAATGATATAAGAATGATCTTGTGTGATGTCGACAAAGGGAGCGGTTAGTCTCTGTTTAGAGACTCGGGTTGTTGTGGCATTGACTCCAGTAGAGTTGCCTTCTTTTAAGAGAGTAATTTGGTGTGATTAGTATAGTTGACTGAGGAGATTGCAAGTGTGTATGTTTTGGCATGTTATTGACCTAAGAACGTCGTAGTTGAACGAGGAACGATTTCAAAGAATGTCGTACGTGTCGGTTCTGATCAGAAATGTATGGATAAAAGTATGAGACTAAAAGGATTGGATTGAAAAGTATGAGTATTTCAATCTCAGGTCGGGGGAAACAGCTGGATGGGAAAACGTTCCCATGGAATGGAGTAGCGTATTTCAAGAGGAAAGTGAGTGGGGTCACGTTGTAACGGACTATTGGCAGTTATCGGAAGAACTGGGAAAATAATTAATGAATTAATTGCACTCGGTGAAGTTATGGAACATTCATGGTGTGTTTCAAACCTTATTGTAGAGAGTGTTGGTTGGAAAGCATAATGGTATATCATTGCAAACAATGCGAATGATTGAGGAGTCGGATTTTGTCGTATCGTTGGAAACAATCATTGGGCAATGTAAGAATTGGAAATCAGAAGTTTGTCAGGATCGAATCTTAACAAGACTAATAATACTTAGAATTCAGAATTAAAGAATCTGCGGAATAGAACTTTAATTCGCACAATCAAAGAACAATATATCTGAAAACACACAGCTGTTTGTATTCACTATTTCAACTCACAATCTTACAACCAAACCTCAATCTTGATGAACAGGCTCAATCAAGACGACTTCTACTTCTCTAGAAATAGGGTTCTTAAACCTTGAGGTTAATTCTCTCTAAAACGAAATCGAAATCTGAAAAAACTCTCTCTTTAATAGCTATCTATCAAAAACTATTTATACACAATAATTACAAGATAACTATCAAAAATAGATTGATCTTCTGAATCTTCTTTAAGCATATCTTATTTCATCTTTATCTTCAATATCTTCGCATAACAAACTTACCACGTCAGCAGTATTAACTTCATTCAGCATGAGCAGTACTAATATTCATTCCAGCAGCATTAACTCATTCCAGCAGCATTAACTTATTCCAGCAGTATTAACTTATTCCAGCAGCATTAACTTATTCCAGCAGTACTAACCTTGCTTCAGCAGCATTAATCTTGACAAGCAGTACTAACTTTGCTTCAGCAGTATTAATCATGACTAGCAGTACTAACTTTGCTTTAGCAGTATTAATCTTGTCAAGCAGTACTAACTTTGTTTCAGCAGTGTTAATCATGACTAGCAGTACTAACTTTGCTTTAGCAGTATTAATCTTGTCAAGCAGTACTAACTTTGTTTCAGCAGTGTTAATCATGACTAGCAGTACTAACTTTGCTTTAGCAGTATTAAATTTGTTCTGGCAGTATTATCCATACTTAGCAAATCTTCAGTTCCCAACAATCTCCCCCTAACTTGACTTTTAGAAAGAGAAGTCAAGTTCTTCAGATGATGCTTCCAAAACTTAATCATGAACGCACAAGTCAGGATTCAATCCCAAACTTTGATTGATAATCCTTCTCACCAAGTATCTTCCCATTTCTGAATCCTTGTTGCAAGCCAACTTGGCATGTAGCATTCCATTCAACCTTTTCTTGCTGTGCTGGTATATTTTATCCACCAAATAATACTCATGATATGTATGGTCAAGTGTAATGACATACACACCACAGTTTTCAATAAGCATCCAGTTGGTAACAACTTGAAATTGTCTTTCTGTCAAATACTTAACTGCTTCCGTATTGAACATTAGACACAAGTATTCCAGTACCATTTTGGTGATGGACATTCCATTCTCAGTCAGCAGATTTCCATAAAGCTTCATTCCCACCTTGAACATTTCTTCCAGGTCTGATCTTGAGCACATTCTTATTAGTCTTCCCCAAGTAGAACAGACTTCAAACTTTCCATGTGCCCTTTTTATTCTAATGTACTCCTTTCTCCCATCTCTCATTGTGTCCCAGAAGATGATTTCAGGTGCCATAGAAGCTAACGGTTTAACTTTGATTGGACTGGTATCAACCACAGTAATATACATATCACATTGAGCATTTGTTTGTGATTGTACATTGCTTGGTTGACCTGATGGAGTAGCCACTTCTTCTTCAGCAACTTTTTGATCCGTTTTCTCTTTCACTACTTCCTCCTTAGCTTCTTCTACAGTGGGTTCCACCCTACGCTTCTTTACAACTTTCTTTTTTGAAGCTATGGACTTTGTTCTTGGTCTTTTGAGTGATTTAACAGCTTCAGGAGTGATTTTAGCTGCTTCCTTTGTTTCTGCTGCTTCAGGGATGGTTTCTGCTGCCTTATGTTTTTCAGCAGCATTAACCATTTCTGCTGCTTGAATGGTTTCTGCTGCCTTTTGACTAGCAGCATTAACCATTTCTGCTGCTCTATCTGTTACTGCTTTCTTTTCACTTTCAGATACTGCTGCATCAACAAGATTCTTCATGATTTCAGTTACTGCTGCTTCAATCTCAGATACTGCTTCCTTCTCATTTTCTGCAGTTTCAGTTACTGCTGCTTTCTCACTTTCTGCTTCCTTTGCCATTTCTTCAACCTGTTCAGCCTCCCCCTCAACCTTATGCTCATTCTCCATGTTTAGTGCAGTTTTTAACTCCCCCTTTTTGGAAGCATCAGTGGTTGATCTTCTCCTTTTCAGAACATACTGAGCTTTCTTCCTTCTTTGCAGCAGCTTGGTGATCATCTTCTTATTTTTCTCTATCTTGGTGTTTTGATAAAGAACCGCCTTCTTAAGCTCATCGATCTCCTTCTGCTGATTCATGACATCAATGTTGATGTTGGCAATAGTTTCCATCAATTCCTCATAAGTATATCTATCCTCACCTGGTTTAGAAGTGTTTACCTCCTTAACAGGATCATTGGAAGTTTTAGTAGGTGTCTCTTGCCTAGCAAAGCACAACCTACTCCCATGGTTTCTTGGCGCCTGGGTCCTCTGAATGTTTTCACATTCTGAGTTGCCGTGGGGAAGGTCTTAGTGATGTTACCACTGTCCTTCTCTTTGCTAGCAGAAGTAGTGGTAGCCTTGCATCCCACATGCTCATCCATCTCCTTAGAGAGCACCTTCTTGGGGTTGGGAGACACCCCTGTGGTTACCCTTTTGATATTCTCTATTGGAGAATGCTCCAATAGAGGGCTTGTAGGCTTTGGGCTATTAGGAGATACACCAAGGGAAGGAACCTTGTGTACCTTTCTTCTTTCAAATGTCTTGGTGATTTGGGAGAGGGTCTTAACAGAATGGACTGTGGGATTTCGTTGGTGATGGAAGGGTGGGATTGGTCATCAGTGGGTGTGTCTAATGGAGGCCTTGACCCTGATGCCATACCTTCAGTGGTGTGGGACACAACCATCATTGTAGAGAACAATGGTGTGTCAACTCCTTCCGAGTCCCTAGGAATTCTTCTCATATTTGAGAAAACCTTCCCTTTAGGGGGTTTTGGCACATATACCTCAGCAGACTGAGGTAAATCCGTCAATTCATGGTTAATTACTTCTTGGACAAACCTGGGATACATGTAAAATTTCTTTTTGGATTCTAGGTTTGCCACAAGATCATTAAAAATCATTGCTGAAAAATTGAACGTTCTGGCAGTGGTTAAGCAGACCAAGGCATAAGCAATGGTACTGCTGAACTCACTCCATCCAGTTGTTTTCTTTGAAATACAGTGCATAAGAGTATGTACAAGAAATCGCCATTGGGTGAAGAACTTTGACTTGTAGAATTTAAAAACTCCAATGGGACCTACATACCCCATTCTTGGTAAGGTCGTGAAAAGTTCATCATTAGAGAGAGAGGTTATACCTGAGGCATCATCTAAGAGAAGAGTGATGCGAATAACTTCCTCTGTGACCTTCAAGGGTTTGTCACAAACCCTTGTTCGAATGATTTTCTGCCCATCTTCGAATAAAACAGTGGCATTCTCCCAAAATTGCTTTTGATGCTCGATATATATGGTCGGGCATACTGTTAGGGCATGTGAGATGTGTGTGGACTTGAGAAAATCCACAATATCATGAAATCCGTCGGCCTGCTTTGGCTTCTGAAGCATCGCAATCTCATTGTGCTCATCGACAAACTCCATTGTCGTAATTCTTCCTGAGGATTTGGATAGAAAACACAGAGATTCTAGGGAGAATAGGTTAGAACGAGAGAGAGATAAAGTGAATGCAAGGAGACGTTATGAACTTTGGCGGGCTGAAAGAGTATTTATAGTAGTACTAGCCCTGATTTTCTTTAAAAGCAGTATTAACGACTTAGCAGTATTAACTACTGAGCAGTATTAACTGCGAAGCAGTATTAACAACACATGCAGTATTAACTACACAAGCAGTAGTAACTACTAAGCAGTATTAACTACAAAGCAGTATTAACTACACATGCAGTATTAACTACTAAGCAGTATTAACTACCAAGCAGTATTAACTACTAAGCAGTATTAACAACAGAGCAGTATTAACTACAAAGCAGTATTAACTACTAAGCAATATTAACAACAGAGCAGTATTAACTACTAGGCAGTATTAACTACTAAGCAGTATTAACTACAAAGCAGTATTAACTATAAAGCAGTATTAACTACACATGCAGTATTAACTACACATGCAGTATAAACTATGGACTAGCAGTAGTAACTCTGCACTGACAGTAGTAACTATACTTACACTTTGCAGCACTTGTCAATCTGAGTCATACTGAGGTTCTGAGAAAGCTAGTTAGTAACACCAAATATACAAAGAAATACAGGTATAAAAACTTAAAAATCATGAATTTATTCAAGGTTGATCAAGCCCACACTTGCTACCAAGAAAGTGAATCTACCCACATCAAAAGCTTTTGTGAATAGATCTGCAAACTGGTCATTGGTATGAACTTTAGCAACTTGAATCAATTTCTTTTCATTACAGTCTCCAATAAAGTGATACCTGATCTCTATGTGCTTTGTTTTTGAGTGCTTGACAGGATTGTTAACAATGCTAATGGCACTGTTGTTGTCAATGAAGATTGGAGTGTGAAGAAATGTTACCCCATAGTCCAACATCTGATTCTGAATCCATAACACCTGAGAACAGCAACTTGCAGCAGCTATATACTCAGCTTCTGTTGTAGATAAGGACACTGTGGTTTGTTTCTTACACTGCCATGATACAAGTCTTGTACCCAAAAACTGACATCCACCTGAAGTAGACTTCCTATCCATGGTAGCTCCACCTAAATCACTGTCTGAGTATGCAAGCAAGTCAAATGAAGATTCATAAGGATACCAAAGACCTAATCTAGGTTGCCCTCTTAGGTATCTAAAAGTTCTTTTGACTGCATGAAGGTGTGATTGCTTAGGTGTAACCTGAAATCTTGCACAAACACATACTGGAAACATAATTTCTGGTCTAGAGGCTATGAGATACATGAGTGATCCAATCATAGATCTGTAATGATGGACATCCACATCCTCCCCCTCAAGATCTGCAGTGATCTGTTTGTGTGTCTCCATTGGTGTGCTTGCTGGCTTTGAGTCTGTTAAACCATACTTGTCCAGGATGTCTTTCACATATTTGGATTGGCTTATGAAAATCCCATCTTTCCTCTGTTTCACCTGAAGCCGAAGGAAGAAAGTAAGTTCTCCCATGGAACTCATCTTGAAGCTCTTGTGCATTAACTCTTCAAACTCTTTACACATGTGATCATTTGTGGATCCAAAGATGATGTCATCCACATAGATCTGAACAAGTAGTGTGTCTTTCTTTCTCCTCTTAATGAACAAGGTCTTGTCAATGACTCCTCTTTCAAAGCCATTTTCCAAGAGATAGGTAGACAGGGTGTCATACCATGCTCTTGGGGCTTGATGTAAACCATAAAGTGCCTTCTTCAACTTGTACACTCTGTCAGGGTGCAATGGATTCTCAAATCCAGGGGGTTGACAGACATATACTTCTTCATCAATACTTCCATACAGAAAAGCACTTTTTACATCCATTTGGTAGACCTTGAACTTCATGTATGAGGCATAGGCTAGAAATAACCTAATTGCTTCAATCCTTGCCACTGGAGCAAAGACTTCCTCATAATCTATGCCCTCTTCCTGAGTATACCCTTGTACAACCAGCCTTGCTTTGTTTCTGATCACAATGCCTCTGTCATCCTTCTTGTTTCTGAAAATCCACTTGGTGCCAATTGCTCTATGACCTTTTGGAAGGTCCACCAAGTCCCAAACATCCTGTAATTTAAACTGTAGCAGCTCCTCTTGCATTGCTTCTATCCAACTTGGATCTTTCATAGCATCATAAGCCTTTTTGGGCTCAATTTGGGATAGAAAGCAAGTAAGTACAGTATTAACTGTATTCTGCTGATCTTGTAGCTCTTGAAGTCTGCTTTGTTTCCTAGTCATCATGGGAGAAGCAATGTCTCCTATAACCAACTCAGGAGGATGATTTTTCTGAGTTCTTGATGGATGACCAGGTTCCTCAACTAAGTTCACATCCAGATTTGACTCATGTAAGTCTGGATTTTCTTCAGCTTCTTCAATCACTTCAGACTCTCTAGAATTTGGCCTTGAAGACTGATTTTCCTCTATTCTTCTCTCTTCTTCATTCTGAATGGGTTCAGCTTCCTTTTCTTGTTCACAGAAGCCAACAGGATCAATGGTAGGGAGTGGAAATATCACAGACTGAATTCTGTGATCTGATGGTGGTGCATCCCTTTGTCCTGCATTTACAACACTACTGATACCCAAAGAATTAGTGAGTGAATCAATGTCAAATAGCCAATCAGGACCTGAACCAATAGGATTTGGTGTGTGCTCATTGCATTTGACATTGTCACTTTCTTCAATTATTCTAGAAGAGGTATTAAACACTCTGTAAGCCTTACTCTGAGATGAGTAACCAACAAGAAAACCATCATCTGCTTTGCTATCAAACTTACCTAAGTGAGACTTGGTATTGAGAATTGTACAAGGACACCCAAATGGTTTGAAAAATCCAATAAATGGTTTCTTTTTCTGAAAAAGCTCATAAGGTGTCTTGTTTTTAGGCTTTATGACTAAAACTCTGTTTTGGACATAGCAAGCAGTATTAACTGCTTCTGCCCAAAAAGTAGTGGGTAATTTTGAATCAGCTAACAGAGATCTAGCAGCCTCAATCAGTGTCCTATTCCTTCTCTCAGCAACACCATTTTGTTGTGGAGTCCTAGGAGCACTGTATTGTCTCTCAATTCCTTTTTCCTCACAAAAGGTGTTTAGATCAAAGTTTTTAAATTCAGTACCATTATCTGATCTAATGACTTTCACTTTTTGATTTGATTGGTTTTCAATTCTAAGAATAAAAGATTTGATCAGTCCACTTGTCTCATCTTTAGTTCTCAGAAAATATACCCAAGTAAATCTAGAGTAATCATCAACAATAACTAAACAGTATGATTTCTTGCCAATGCTCATGACATTTGTAGGGCCAAACAGATCCATATGCAACAACTGAAGAGGATTTGAGATAGTGCTTATCTCTTTGGACTTATGAGAAGTTCTGTGTTGTTTGCCTTTGAGACAAGCAACACAATGATCATCACATGAATATACTTTTGATGGTAAACCCCTAACAAGATTACTTTTAACAAGTTTATTCATTGTTTTAAAGTTCATGTGACACATCCTTCTGTGCCAAAGTGATGATTCATCCATTGAAGCTTTTGAAACCAAACAGTTTAGGGATGAGTCAGATGAAACACTTTCTAAATCTAAACAATACACATTATCCTTTCTAGGAGTTCTCAATAGTATCATGTTTTCATCAACTACTTTGAATCCATGAGCAAGAATAATGCATTCAGAATCAGTAAATAATATACTATGTTTCTTGTCACAGACCTGTGATACACTTAACAGGTTGTATCTCAATTGCTCAACATAGTAAACATCCTCAAATGTCATCTTACCTTTTGATACATCACCTTTACCACTTATCTTACCTCCTGCAGGATTATTCCCAAAAGCAACATGTCCTCCATCAATTCTTTTGAAATTCTTGAGGCAGGCCATGTTACCTGTCATGTGCCTGGAGCAACCACTATCAACATGCCAGATGCTCTTCCCCTTGAGCTGTTGGTTGCCCTGCACATCAGATAAATCAGTTAGTTTTTATTAGGAACCCAAGCCAAAGTGGTCTTGGGTCTCCCTTGCTCATCAAAATACTTGCACTGGGTTTTGATGAGATTTTCAAACTTAGGTACTGCAGTACTGGAGTACTTTGTAAATATGATTGGTCTAGCAGCACAAAAACTAGAAGCAGTATTGTTCTTAGAAGAGGTACTAACAGAGTTAGCAACACTAACAGAGTTAGCAGCACTAACACTGCTAGCAGCAGTATTGTTCTTAGAAGAGGTACTAACAGAGTTAGCAGTACTAACAGAGTTAGCAGCACTAACACTGCTAGCAACAGTATTGGCAGTAGTATTGCTTCTAGCAGCACTATCCTTGTCAGCAGTACTATCTGAGGTAGCAGTACTAACATTAGTGCTTTTGGGGATCCACATATTAACACATTCCTTTTCAGTCTGTTTTCTCATGTGCCTTGTGGATTCAGCTTGTTTCTTAGCCACATTATTCCTTGCAGGCTTCCTATAACCAGAAGATTTTTGAAAACGTCTTTGAAAACTTCTTTGAAAACTTTTCTTTTGGTTAATAGGATTGAAATAACAGTGTTTGGCAAGATGATTCAATTTGCCACAAATAAAACAAGGTTTTGGTCTGTTAATCCTTTGCAGATCAACTCCTTGCTTTTGTGCCCACTGGTTATTCCAATTTCTTTGATTTCCCCTCTTTTTATCATGTTTTTGGGGCTTATTCTCTTGAGATTTCTTGCAAGAACAATGTTCACAAGTATTAGAGTTCACAACAGTGGTCTGAGTATAATGAACTCCCTTTCCCTTTCCAGTCCTTTTCATCTCATTGTTCTTAACACATGGACTTACACATTCCTCATCAGATCCTTCCTTTTCAGTCTTATCCTCATCTAATGGATCTACTTCAGTGGCTCCTTTAGGTAAGTCCTTCCTATCCTTGGTTTCTAATAGGTCTGACTTAGGAGGGATGTAGGTGTTGTTGTAAGGTGGGGGTGTGGCATTGTACCCTAGGCCTGTTTTCAACTTACTATGGATTTGAGAGTTGATTATGTTGTCCATGACTTTAGAGGCACTATTAAACTTTTCTACATCAAGTTTAACTTTCTCAAGCTCTCCTTTTAGTTTCTCACACTCTTCCCTGGATTCTCTAAGCTGGAACTCTAGACCACCCTTTTCCCATTTCCAGTAGTTTGTATCATAGGAGTGTTGAAGTTCATTAGCTTGAAAATCCCTAATCTGCTCTTCAAACTTCTCAACAATTACTACATAGTCTTTTCTGTCCTTTTCTAATCTCTTAAGGTCATCACACATTCCCTGATTGTGATCTCTATACCTTTTAACAGTGTCTATACAAGCTTGAGTACAGAGATTAGATTTTACCTCAGTGGGAAGATCTGAAACTTCAGCCATAAGTGCTTGATTTTGGATGGCCTCTTCTGCTTGATCACTCCAATCAAATCCCATTCCTTGTTGAGAGACAAGAGCTTGAATAGAGTTTCTGTTTTGATTGGAACTTCCAGCCTGAGTTTGTTGATGGCTGTTGTGAGATATTCCACCTCTGCATTCCCTGGAAAAGTGTCCCATCTTGTGACACTTGTAGCATTCAACTTTGGACTTGTCAAATCCAGCACCATCTTCTCTTCTTTGGGAAAAGTTGTTTCTCCCTGTCCTCTTTATGAATCTCTTTACCCTCATAGACAGCATAGCCATCTGCCACTTGATATCCATCTCTTCAAGATCATCAGAATTAATCTGTTCTAAGTCATCATTAATCAATGAGGAATTAACATGACTAGAAAAGAAGGCTTCTAGTACTGAATCATTGGTCTTTTCCTGATTGACTCCTCCAGCAGCACTAACTGATTCAGGGTTAGCAGTAGAATCAGGTGATGCTGAAAGGAGTGCAGCATTATGTATATATCCAGAGGGCTTCTTTTTGGCTTCAACCTCTGCTTCAAAGACTCTAAGATCATTGTAAAGATCATCAAGCTCTTTATCTTCCAATTGGTCATTCTGTCTGAAGGACACAGTATACATTGTCCACTCTTCACCTAATGATCTTAAGAACTTTCTGTTAACATCATCAGCCTCCATCTTGACTCCTACTGTGGCCAATTCTCCAATCAGCTTATTAAATCTATCAAAAGTTTGAGTCATAGACTCATTCTTAGTAGATGTAAAGTTTTCATACTGCTGTTTGAGAATTGCCTTCTGATTCCTCTTGGTGCTTTTGGTGCCAGTGAATCTCTTTTCCAATGCATTCCACAGAATCTGAGCATCAGTGCAGTGATGAAATTGATGCTGATATTCATTGGGTATAGCCAAAAGCAGAGTGCTTAAGGCCTTCATCTCTATATGTCTGACTTTTCTCTCTGCATCAGTCTTTGGAGGAGGTCTGTTGCCATCTGGTCCAATTCTTCCTTCAGCACAAGGACCATTCTCTATGATATCCCAGATGGAATAATCAGTAAGCAGAATATACTGCTTGATTCTAATTTTCCACATATCAAACTCATTGGGTCTGAGCATGGGAACCTTAGAAACAAGAGTACTGTTTGATTCAATAGAATTGTCCATACTGATTGTAGAATTCTAAGAAACACAGGCTCTGATACCACTTGTCAGGATCGAATCTTAACAAGACTAATAATACTTATAATTCAGAATTAAAGAATCTGTGGAATAGAACTTTAATTCGCACAATCAAAGAACAATATATCTGAAAACACACAGCTGTTTGTATTCACTATTTCAACTCACAATCTTACAACCAAACCTCAATCTTGATGAACAGGCTCAATCAAGACGACTTCTACTTCTCTAGAAATAGGGTTCTTAAACCTTGAGGTTAATTCTCTCTAAAACGAAATCGAAATCTGAAAAAACTCTCTCTTTAATAGCTATCTATCAAAAACTATTTATACACAATAATTACAAGATAACTATCAAAAATAGATTGATCTTCTGAATCTTCTTTAAGCATATCTTATTTCATCTTTATCTTCAACATCTTCGCATAACAAACTTACCACGTCAGCAGTATTAACTTCATTCAGCATGAGCAGTACTAATATTCATTCCAGCAGCATTAACTCATTCCAGCAGCATTAACTTATTCCAGCAGTATTAACTTATTCCAGCAGCATTAACTTATTCCAGCAGTACTAACCTTACTTCAGCAGCATTAATCTTGACAAGCAGTACTAACTTTGCTTCAGCAGTATTAATCATGACTAGCAGTACTAACTTTGCTTTAGCAGTATTAATCTTGTCAAGCAGTACTAACTTTGTTTCAGCAGTGTTAATCATGACTAGCAGTACTAACTTTGCTTTAGCAGTATTAATCTTGTCAAGCAGTACTAACTTTGTTTCAGCAGTGTTAATCATGACTAGCAGTACTAACTTTGCTTTAGCAGTATTAAATTTGTTCTGGCAGTATTATCCATACTTAGCAAATCTTCAGTTCCCAACAAAGTTAACTCCAACTTTCAGCATATGTCCGGCAATGGAATTCCGAGGACGGAATTCTAATAAAGGGGGGGGTGATGTAACACCCCATATTATTTATTGTTGCTATTCTGAATAAATGAGACTTTGAGGGCCAAAGTGTGAAACTTCGGACTTAGGTGCCAAGGGGGTGATATGAAGAAGTTAAAATAAGCTGGAAAAACCCTCATTCTCTTCAATTGTCGGCTAAGAGAGTGGAGGAGGTGAGGTCTCAAAGAATCATCAATTGGAGGGTTGGAGAAGGAGGAATCCATCAAGAAATTGAAAGAAATCATCATCAAGGTATAATACTCTCTTCATTTCTTCATCTTCTTGAGTGTTGGGTAGAGAAACTTGAATGGAAACCTTGTTTTCAACTTGTTGCTAAAGCTTTGAATTGATTTCAATGGAGATGGAGTGGTTGCTCAGTTTCATGTTATTTTCCATCATCCTTTTTGTGAACTTACACCATTTCCATGGGGGAAGGTGGGTTTTGGTAACAAATTGATTTTGAGGATTTGAATAGATGGATCATTGAATGAGTTTTTGGGTTAAATGATGTTTTTATGTTTGGGAATTGTGGGGAAAGGTTTAGTTCATCGATTATGTCGTTTGGGAGACTCAAAAATCGTCTTGGGTTGAAATGGGGATGAGAAAGGGCCATTTTCGGCTGAAATGGGAGTGCAGGTGCTCCGCGTCAGTGGTGGCGCCAGTTGGCTAGCGCCAGAACTGGCGCCAGCTACTGTAAAGAGTCCCGCGCCAGTGGTGGCGTCAGTTGGCTAGCGCCAGAACTGGCGCCAGCTACTGTATCGCGTTTCCGACTTTCGTTTCGTGTACTGTTTGAGGCGAGGATTGTGGTATCACCTAAGGGTTGTTTTGGGGGTTTGTTAAGGATGTTTTAGGATGTAATTAGATGGTTTAACACCATTCCTATGACGTCAAATTCAGGTGTTCGGTTTGAACTAAAGTGGGTTTTGGAGCGTGTGTCGATGTGCTAAGGCTAAGGTGAGTTCCCTTTAACTCCTTTGTGCAAGTGAAATGTTTTGCTAAAGTTTTCATAACTGATTATGGTTTTGAGCATGATGACATGATTAAACATTTTGAAAGGTTGTATTACTACATGATGTGAAAACGTTTATGAAAGCATGCAAGTTATTTATACGTTCTTTTCTACGTAAGTGTTGATCGCATGCTCTTGGGATGTGTTGCTATGGGTGGAGTCGGGTTGCACAGTGGTGTTGGACATGGATGGTTGAGAAGATTCGGTGGACAAGTTGGACTGTGTGCCTCGAATCCGTTTTGAGTGCACACGGATACGACATTGACCGAGGGGATCTACTGTGGATGCCCCAATTGTTGACCTCGCACGAGAGAGGTGATGGTAGTTGAGACCACTGTGCAATACCCTTATGTGGAGTCGAGCATTTAAACTGGATTTTCGTTTATTGTTATAACGGTTGAATGTTTTATACTACTGTTTGTATGGAACTGTTTTAAAGAGGGAATTCACTAGACCTCATGGTCTAACCCTCGTTTTTCAAAAACTAAAACCATTTTCAGGTAAGAGTCGTACTTGGGGTTTCACCTTGTGCCGATGGAAAGAGGTGGGGATGTAGAAGAGGCATAGCTTGTTAGAGGCTTGTAGCTTATCGTTGGGCTTCCTGTAGCTTCTCAGTTATGAAGGTGATTATCCGCTGCGTATTGAGAGTAGAGAGTATTGCATTTTTATACAATTTGGGACCGTTATTTGTTGTAATGTTATGAATTTTATTTTATTTAAATTTGGGTTGTTACATTGATAGAGTGCTCGATTATTCGGATTTTGGTATATGCAAACTAGTGGTCGAATTTATAGAGAAATTCAAGATTAAAACGGAAATTGTATCAGCTACTTCAAAGCTCTTGACTCATTTTTTTAGAGAAATTCTAAATATAGACAAACATCTACGTGTATAGGAGGAGGCCCCTGATTGATTTTTAATGGCAAGTCAATGCGACAAAAATACGATACGTACTGAGGAAGTTTGACGAACTGAATGACTTTATGTATTTTGTCGTTATGTTAGATCCTACAATGAAACAATCTTTTATTGGACATGTTTTTAAAAAGATGATTATGTATAACATAATGAAGGAAAATCCCATGTCAAAACAAGAGCTTGAGATGAAGGCGACTATGGTGCAAGAGGTTGAGAAAACATTGGATGTTTTGTTTACAAGATACAAAGAAAGGTTTCCACCTCAAAAAGCATGTAATGAAGAAGATTTTCATGTGATGGGAGTAATGACTTTTTGGGGGATTTTCTACATGTGGAAGAAAGTAAGCCGGATGCAATTGAAACCGAGTTAAAGATGTACCTAAATGAGCCAAAAAAATCCGTTTATTACTGGGTTTGACATACTTAGGTGGGGGGAAACAAAATGCTATTAAGTTCCCAATTTTATCTCGGATGGCCAAAGGTAAATTATTATACAGTTCAATATTTTGTAACATTATGTTTTACAATATTATTAGCAATAAAAATTTCACCGTGGCATCCGAGTCGGAGTTTAGCATGAGATGTCGTGTACTAGATCCATACAGAAAAGACTTGTCAACTTTCATAGTTGAGACTTTCGTTTACACGAGCAGTCGTGCACCCAAGATTCAGTGAGAAAGTCAAGGAAACCGATTGTAGATGACATTAATAATATATTAAAAGATAACGACATTGCCATAGGTAATAAAAATATGTAAATATTAATTTTATTTGTTTCTTGATTGTTGTTAATATCAACTATCTTTGTTTCTTGTTATATATATAGAAATTGAAGAGGCTATAAACGAACAAAATGAAAATGGAAAATGGAAAAAAAACACACCGAAGATTAAGTGGTTTGTGATTGGTTCTGAACTTTTGATTTTTTTTATTGTTGAACTATTGCAGTTGGCTTTTGATACACATTTGAAACATTATAAACTTTTAATTGTCTCTTAACCCACTTTCATATTTCAGTCGTAAATAATCTTAATACCGAATTTTCCTATCCCAAAATCGAATCGATACCAAATCTATACATACGATTCGATTTTCGTTCCTCATTTTGAGTCTTCTATACAAATCTCATCACTAGTGCATTTACCAACAAAATCCATTAAAATGATTTTGACATACGATAGGACAATGGATGAGCTGTAATTCCAGGTTTATCCATATGTCTATCCATCCACGTAGAATGGACCCATACTTTTGTACCATAATATATTTTGTCGTTCGTTTGTTTTATCTATATTATATTATAAAGTATTTATGAAAAACTCTTAAAATCAATCCATAAAGTTTTATGTACTGTTATTTAATGTTGATTACTTAAAATCTCTTAAAAACAACTAATGAAGCTTTATGTACTACTTTTAATGCTAATTAGTTAATTAATCCTTATCTTTAACTCCCTACAAATTCTCAAATGGTAAACCCCTAAAAAAGCATCATTCTTTAATCCTCATTAGTTACCTAATTAATCCTGATCTCTTAACCCCTTTCAAATCCGCAAATCATGAATCCCTCAAAAGGCGTCTTTCTTAGTACAAATTTAGGCTGGTACAGTTTGGGTTGAGCAGTTTAAATGTTTGTTTAAAGAGATCGCTATATTTATGTTTTAAATCAAAAATTATAATATTCGTGGTTGATACTTGACAACTCAAAAATATTACAGTTATCCAAGTCTATCTCGAATTGTCTATGGACATTCATTTAATGAACTACCTAATTGTGTTGTTAATAGATATTTAATAACTAATAATATGATAAAAAAAAATTAAATTTAATATATTTTTTTCGGATTTGAAGGTTGGTTTGGTGTGATATGGACCTAATTCATAACCAACCATACTTTCACCTAGGGGTGCTCAAATTTCTGACCAACCCGATCAACCCGGCCAACCCGACCCAATCCGAGGCAAAAAAACCCAAACCTAGCCAACCCGATGTATAATCGATACTATTTTTTACCAACCCGCATATATTGGGTTGATAACGGGTTAGGCCCAAAACAAACCGAACCAACCCGATAACCCGTGAAAAACATTTAAATCTAATTTTGAATTCTTGTTACTGTCAAAGCAATCTTGTTACTATTGAACATTTATAAACAGACAGTTGTTGGCCACTTGTTACTTTAGTAATCTTGTTACTGGTTTTTGATCCACATCTATAAACAGACAATTTATAAACAAAACATTTGTAAGCAATATTTTATCAGATGACTTAGTAATCTGTTGAACATTTAAATATTTAGAAACGTTTAGTAATTTGTTTAGACAAGATAACTTAGTTAAATGGTGAAATGATCGATAAAAGTTTCAACCCGACCAACCCAACCCAACCCGAACGGTTTGGGTTGGGTTGGATTGGGTTGCATCTTTGATTAGGTTGGGTTGGATTGAGATTTTTCAAACCGCAATTATTGAGTTGGATTGTTAAAGTGCCTTCAACCCTGCCAACCCAACCCATGAGCACCCCTACTTTCACCGGCTTGTGTATCTTGTAAATCAATTAAACCTCACATTAGATTGAGATGGGTTAGTTGGTCTATTATTCAAGTTTTTTGGTAGGTTGGTAGTTTCTTCGGTTCTTTATGTACCATATGTTCACCATAATTTTGAATTAAATTTCGAATTATTTGGTCAATAGGTTGCTTTGAGCTAAGAAATGTTAAAATTTGTGTTAAGTATTTACGGTTTGGAAAATATTCATAATTTTTTTGGGCATATTTATATCACTTAGGGGCCGTTTAGCAAACGCTTACCCGGGTAAGCATTTACCAAGTCACGTTACCTTACGGATGAATATGGCAACGACCAAGAATCTTACCCGGTAAGAGCCAAAACAAGGACCGAGAGTCTTTCCCGGTAATTGACGGCGAAGACTCTTACCACGGTTAGTGCTTACCGGTAAAATTGTTGCATACGATAGCGTTTTGGTGAACTAAAATATTACCCGGTAAATAAGTAATGGTGTTAATTTTACATATAAGTGCTTACCAGGATAAGCATTTGGTAAATGGCCCGTTAGTGGACATATTATTGTATGAAAAGGAGTTGGCGATAACAAACTTTGGTATGTAAAATATCATAATTTTTTTACTCGGACATGTATCCATGGTTAACAAAAAATCATAATTTTTTGATTTTCTGCTTTATTTGTTAATGCTATTTGTATCCTCTCTAATATCATAATCAATTCAAATCATATAGTAAGAATGTATAAAAAAGTTTTGATGTTAACATGTGTAAGTTAAAAAATTACTAGATAGAGATCTATTTAACAATATATAAGAATTAGTCTCACCCTATTTATATCAACTTGAATGAGATATAAATATAAATGTTGGGTTCACATGAGACCAACTTGTTTTCGTGAGATCGTGAAACCAAGAAATTAACACTAAACCTTCACAGTGATTCATTATGAAGATAAGAAAAACAGCTAACCTTTACAGTAAAAACACTATGAAGGTTTACCATCACAGTACCTTCACAGTCTTTTGATATGAAGGTTTAGTCTGAGATATCTCACATGATCTCAAGATCTCACGGTCTCATGGAAATAGTCTGAGATATCTCACATGATCTCAAGTCATAAATATAAAGTTTAAAAGACCAATATATATATATATATATATCTAAATATTTATATTATTTTTTCTTTAAAGTGTTCATTAATTTTTTTGCAAAAAATATATATTAATTACTCTTGGAAATAATATGGGGTGGCCCAAATTGAGTGACACTTAGACTTACCGCATCCATGCCTTGGGTTCGCCCGGGTTGGATGGGGATGAAATTGAACACCAAAACAGGACTTGGGGTTGGCTGGGGTTGGAGCCCTCCCGGGTTAGGCAACCCAGCTCGGGTTGGGATGGATGTGGGGCCCACCAGCTCCTTTTCCTTTCTTTTTTGTTTTTTTATTGTTTTTTAGATTAAATAAAAATAAATAAAATGGGATGGTGGTGTGGGATGGATGTGGGGGTTTGTGGGTTAGAATGGGTTGGAAGGGAAAAATGATGTGGCGCTGATATGGCAGTGAAAAAGTGTGGGTTAGATGGGGTTGGATGCTGATAGTCTTATCATTCATGTTCTACTTTTCTCTTGTCAGCTTTTGACACATACTTGATTTGATTTTGTCACTGAGTCGATACAATTAATTTGAGTTGATTTTGTCAATGAGTCGAGTTTTGACATACATTTATTTTATTTGATTTAAATTTATATAAGACTAAATTATGAACTTGGTCCATATGATTTAGCCTATATTGGACAAACTAGCTGATAAGCTAGCTAGTGGCTGATAAGCTAGACAATGAAAAAGTCATATTTAGCAAAAGTAACTTGTAAGTATGTAAAATGACTAAAAATGGTATCTTTAAATAATTATTAATTACAAATTTAATTATATAATTCAAATAAATTTATAACAATATAATATGTTAATTAATACAACCAATGTAATAAATAAAAATTAAATAATATAATATGTTAATTTAAATAAATTTAAAATTTATAATTACATATATACTATAAAGTTTGAATTTGTTAAAACAAGTTTTTGAAAAAAAAATATTAACTTATGATTTTAAATAACCATTACATACAAATGAGAAGTGCTAAATATATATATATATATATGATGTTAAAAATTCTTCTGCTCAAAAGATTCAAACCCTGATCAAAAGAAAAAGATACAACTATCACCATTCAAACCACTCAATAATCCTACCCCTGCATCTTCTTTTCTTTTCCAAATGATTCCTACACAAAATAAATTTGCTCCAATTACCCCTATGAAGACCCAGCCTTCATATTCTTCTCTAGTTCAAACGCGAGTTACAATATCACCAAATTATACTCCAAAAAAGGCTGTCGTTTCGTCAAACACTCAAACCATTACTCCTAAAAAACCAAGAACAAAAGCTACACCTTCTTCCAAAACCAATATCAGTTCTTATATCCCAAATCCAAACCACCAACTTCTTAAGATCCTCGAAGATTACGAGATACAAATCCACAACAAAGGATTTCCTGCCCTTGTTGATTTCCTTTTTCCCAAAGATTCCTTATTTATCGGAAATAATTAAAAAACAAGAGACTATTATCAAGCAATTTAGAAGACACTAGATCTATCAAGATCCATCACAATTCAAACCCTTCAAATCCTTCTACCATTGCTTTCAGCAAAGTTCATATTTTTCATATTCTTTCAATTCAAGAATGGAAGGCTCGTCCATACACTAATAAGACTCTTTCGAATTACCCAAAACATCCTTCCTACAACTTTTATGATTATCAAGATGCCTGGTACAATCTTTTCTATCTCAAAAACTATACTCATTCATGGTTTCTATTTTTTGATAAGAATTTCGATTGTTCATACCCAAGATGGTTTGTTAGATGGTTCAAATACATGGGTAACATTCCAGATACCCTTCCAGTTCCTATTCAAAAGGGATTTCAAAAGTTCAAAGAAATCTTTGTTCAAGATATTCCAGAATTTTAATACTGTCAGGATCGAATCTTAACAAGATAATTAATACTTAGAATTCAGAATTAAAGAATCTGCGGAATAGAACTTTAATTCTCACAATCAATGAACAGAATATCAGAAAACACACAATTTTCGTATTCACTGTTTCGACTCACAAGATTACAACCAAACCTCAATCTTGATGAACAAGCTCAATCAAGACGACTTCTACTTCTCTAGAAATAGGGTTCTTAAACCTTGAGGTTAATTCTCTCTAAAACACAATCGAATTCTAATTGTATTTATTTTCTCTTGTATGTCGTCTATTTAATAGCTATCTATCAACACTATTTATACACAATAATTACAAGATAACTATCAAAAGTTAAATGATCTTCAGAATATTCTTTTAAGTATATCTTCAATCGTTCCATCTTTATCTCCTTCAATCTCGCATTCCATGTTCTGATCCCAAGCAGTATTAACTTCATCCTTTTCAAGCAGTACTAATAATCTTCCAGCAGTAGTAATCTTAATCTTCCAGCAGTAGTAATCTTCGATATGCCCAAGCAGTACTAACAGTTTTCGTAAGACACTAGCAGTACTAACTTTTGTTCAGCAGTATTAACCATGTACCGGCAGTAGTAACTTGTCTAGCAGTACTAATCATGTTCTTGCAGCATTAATGACTCAGCAGTACTAACCTTGAACTAGCAGTAGTATCTTTGTTCTGGCAGCACTAACATTGATCTGGCAGTAGTAATGTTGTTCTGGCAGTACTAACCATACTTGGCATATCTTCAGTTCCCAACAAATACCTCCTTCAATTCACTATTCTGTTCAAAATTCCATGGATTCTTTCCTGGACTTTTAGTATTGTTCCAGCAGTAGACAGTTCTCTAACCTTGTTACAAAGGATTTTCAGAGTCAAATGGTGGGATAATCTTCCTACTGATCAAATACAAAAGATGATGGTTCAAGGAGTTTCGGAGTACTACTCAACAAATTTTGGTGTTCAAGCCTCTACGACCCCACTTCCTGGAACTCCCAAGTTTATTGAAGATGAAGAAGATGATGATGATTTAACCCAATTTTTTAATATTAATCAATATATTTTAATTACCAATTACTATTATCGTTGTACCAAAATATTTTGTCTATAAACAAAAAATAGTACTTTTTTGTAGATTAACTCAAAATAAAAATAATTACATATTTTAGTATAAAAAAATACATTGTATTATTTTTATTTTTTCTAGATATTCGATTGTATGAATATAAACTTGTTTCATTCAATTTCGTTAACGTAGATGTTGATATTTATATTTTTAAATACCAAAAAAAACAAAAAAAAACACTTGTTATTAGTTGTTTTGAAATGATTGTAACTTTTGTACTATTTTATTAGAGCATCTCCAACAGTATTGCTAAATTTTTTCTATTTTAGAGAATGAAAAGTCAAAATTGCTAAAAAAAATCTTTTCAACTCCAACAGCATTGCTAAATTTTTTTCTAAAGTAGAGAGTTCTCTATATTTAGCAAACCATAGAGATTTTTTTGGAGATTCTCTATTTTAGCAAACCATATAGCAAAACTGTTGGAGATGAATAGCAAACCAAAACTCACTTTTTCTTATTTTAGAAATGTTGTTGGAGATGCTCTTAATGATCTATTTATACTATTATAGATTTTACAATCCTAAAAAAAATTAATGACAAGATTTTTTTTTACTTAGTGGTTGTTTACCAAACACTTCGAACAAACTTTTACCGCAAGAGAAATTACCCTTACTTATTTATCACGTAACATTCTCGACTATCAAAATGATTATTGGTAAGCGTTTTAAACCCGGTAAACGCTTACTGGGTAAGAATCTTTTTTTTCACTTACCGGGCAAGACTCTCGATGGATGCGTTTGGTACACAGGACAGGACAGGACAAGACAGGACAAAGATCACTGTCGGACTTTAATGTGGAACAAACTGGAACAGAGTGGAACATGCATGTTTCACCCCACCCCATGGAACAAGCTGGATCAGACTTATGTTTTACCAATTTAACCTCAAAATAAAATATATTTCTCTTCTAAAACATCAAATACACATTCTATTTCATATTTTATTCATTCTTTAAATTTAATTTATTGTATTTTATCTAATGTTATATATATGTTCTGTTCTGTCCAATTATGTCTACCAAACTCTGAACAACTGTTCTGTCTTGTCCCGTCCCGTCATGTCCTGTCTATTCTGTTTGCGTACCAAACGCACCCTATCGGGTAAGCTTTTTGGTCTATGTCATGTTCAATTTGTAAGGTAAGTGATATCAACAAGCGCTTAGTAAACGACCCCTTAGTCCACATTTAAAGTCATTAAGTAAAAGAGTTAAGTAACTGTTTAAAATATCACGTCTTAGACATCAAATAAAGGTTTTAAAATTACGTTACCTGAATAAAATTTCAGAACAAAATATATTGGAATTGAGATATTCGCTGCTTAATTCTCTCCCAATCTTTCCTTCTATTTTGGCCCTCCTTTTAGCAACCTGCTTTGTTTAGATATTTTCCTTGTATAGCTTTCTCTTATTTATGTGGCCTTCCTTTCCCCTGTTTTTATTCATTAGTGAAATGATAAAACATTTGAGAGCTCTCACCATCGATTCTTTAATGGTATCAGAGCAGGCCTAAGATCAAAATACGAAACCCTACTGCCGCCCCATCCTCATCAAGGATGACTGACGGCAAGAATGAAACCAACCCGAAGAACGAAGGCGTTCTGGATACGAGCTCACCGCTCTATGTCCACCCGTCCGACCATTCGAAACAACTACACGTCAATGACAGTCTTACCGACAGCAACTACGCTGATTGGTCGCAGGAAATGCTCAATTTTCTGTTTGCAAAGAACAAGGTCGGACTCATTGATGGCACCCTTAAGAAGCCCGACAAAACAGCCCCGGATTACATGGCGTGGATGCGTGCAGATGCTATGGTGAAGGGGTGGTTGACCACCGCTATGGAGAAAGACATCAGGGCTAGTGTGAAGTACGCGAACACGAGCCTTGAAATCTGGAATGACCTCATCGAGAGGTTTGGAAAAGAGAGCGCGCCTAGGGCGTACGAATTGAAACAAGCCCTTACAACCGTCAAACAAGACGGTGCTTCTGTCTCCTCCTATTACACACGACTCCGCGGACTGTGGGACGAGATTCACACGGTACAGCCAACTCCTCGATGTACTTGTGATGGATGTATTTGCGAGATGGGAAAGAAGCTGGGTGAGCACCTTGACAAGGAGAAACTATATCAGTTTCTGATGGGCTTAGACAGTGAGTTTTCTGTTATTAAAACTCAAATTCTAGCATTAAAACCTACACCCAACTTGGGCAGCGCCTACCATCTTGTGGCCGAAGACGAACGTCAAAGGCTAATATCTGCTGAAAGAAGATCGGGACCTGAAACCGTTGCCCTTAAAGCTTATGCACCAAACCGGCATGACACAAATCGGCGCGATAAAAATGTTTCCAGGGAACCGAAGCATAGAGAAGCGGTTGAGCATTGCGACTTTTGTAATAAGGATGGACACAACAAGAATGGTTGCTTCAAGAAGATTGGATATCCGGATTGGTGGCCGGGTAACAAAGGGAAACGAGAAGACAGCAAACTGAAGGCATCATGTGTTGTGGCTAACTCAAGTCCTATACCAGGTTTGACAAATAATCAATATCAAATCCTTCTAGACCACTTTTCTGATGATAGCAGTGGCCCCAAGAATGACACACCCCACATGGCCAATATGGCAGGTAAGCATTATCGAAACGATGAGTGGATAGTAGACTCGGGAGCGACCGAACATATTACTCATGATATTGAAGTCCTTGAAACCAGAACAGTAAATAAAATCGAACAACCTGTTATAATTCCCAATGGGGACGCCATACCCGTAAAAGGGAGGGGCGATTGCACTCTAAAGGGTGGTCTAAGAGTAAAAGATGTTCTTTACGTACCAAGTTTTAATTGTAATCTTCTCTCGGTTGGACGATTAACCGATAACCTTCAGTGCTCCGTAACCTTTTTTCCTAACTTTTGTATCATGCAGAAGCTCAAAACGAGGAACTTGATTGGTGCGGGCAAGCGGGATGGCGGTCTATACCGAATGGGGATGATCGACAATGAAAGACGAGTCATGATGACAACCGGAGACACGTGGCATAAAAGGTTGGGTCATGCCTCCAACGAAAAACTCAAAGCTATTGATTTTCTTCAAAGCATTTCCTTTAATAAAGTCTGTGACTCTTGTTCTAAAGGGAAACATACTAGAAGTCCTTTCCCAATTAGTGTTTCAAAGACTAATGAATGTTTTGAATTATTACATTGCGACATTTGGGGAAGATATCGTACACCTTCTTCTACGAGAGCAAGTTATTTTCTTACTATTGTTGACGATTATAGTAGAAGTGTCTGGTTATTTCTTCTAAAACACAAATACCAAGCAAGTGATAGTTTAAAATTCTTTCATAAAATGGTCAAAACGCAATTTGGAAAGGACATTAAACGAATAAGGTGTGACAACGGAGGTGAATTCACATCGAATGCCATGGCTTGCTTTTACGAAGAACAAGGGATATTGCTTGAAACAACTTGTCCTCACACCCCCCAACAAAATGGGGTTGTCGAGCGAAAGCACCGACATTTACTCGAAATTGCTCGAACACTACGGTTCGAAGCTAATTTGCCCAAAAGATTTTGGGGAGAGTGTGTGTTGACAGCAGCCTATATCATTAACCGACTTCCCTCTAAAGTCATCAATAACAAGACACCCTACGAGCTCTTATACAATCGAAAACCCGACTACGATCTTATGAGGGTTTTTGGTTGCCTAACGTATTATTGGAACACCGATACAAAAGGAGACAAGCTCGAAATGAGGGGGAAGCCCGGTGTTCTTTTGGGCTACCCACAAGGAACGAAAGGATACAAGGTTCTGGACATCGAAACAGGGAAAATTATTGTCTCTAGAGACATAAAGTGTTATGAAGAAATATTCCCTTTTGGTAATCTTGAGCAAGAAAAGGATGAGCTGGATGTTTTTTGGCCCAACAATGCTTACTGTGATGAAGACCAAAATCAAAAGGGGTGCACTGAAGGAACCGAAAATAAAGATGAAGGAGACATTGGGCCTAACGAAAATAGAGCAGCCCAACAAAATAATGAAGGTGAAAAATTACCTTTGCAGCATGAAGAACCAAGTCGCGTGTCACATGTTGAACATGTGGACCAGAATAATGATGAAGCGCAAGCCCCACCTTCAGAACCGTCCAGACCCAAGAGAAACCGATCACAGCCGGTTCATCTTGGAGACTATCACGTCAACCTCCTCCCATCGGTAGACCATGCTGACCCCGCGCCAACTCAAGGATCCTCAACGGTACACCCCCTGTCTAACTTCGTTTCATATAATAAATTTTCTAAATCTCACAAGGCTTTCCTAGCGGCCATCAACTCCAATGATGAGCCAAGAAACTTTGGACAAGCTGTACAGGATGAAAGATGGAAAGAAGCCATGCTAAAAGAAATTCGAGCACTTGAAGAAAATGGAACGTGGACCCTCGAAAACTTACCAGAGGGAAAACGGGCCATTGATTCGAAGTGGGTTTATAAAATAAAGTATAAACCAAGTGGAGAAGTGGAACGATACAAGGCGCGTCTCGTTGCCAAGGGTTTTACCCAAATGGAGGGAGTGGACTACCACGACACTTTCGCCCCGGTTGCCAAGATTGTCACCGTAAGAACACTCCTTGCCGTTGCAGTTAAAAAGAATTGGACGATCCACCAACTCGATGTTAATAACGCCTTCTTACATGGCGATCTCCATGAAGAAGTCTACATGAAAATACCACAAGGGTTCTCAAGGGAGGGTGAGACAAAAGTATGCCGATTGAGAAAGTCCCTTTATGGCCTGAAACAAGCATCCCGCAATTGGTATCAAAAGTTCACTACGTTCCTCCTTACCCTCGGTTTTAAACAATCTAAGGCAGACAACTCTCTTTTTCTTTTTAAACAAAACGACAGCTTTATGGCGGCCTTGATATACGTGGACGATGTGATAATAGCAGGCAATGATCTTCCACAGATTCGTGACACAAAAGAGAAACTCAACAAAGAGTTCAGCATCAAAGATTTAGGAAGCTTAAAATACTTCCTTGGTATTGAAGTTGCTCGCACCTCTGAGGGTATTGTTCTAAGCCAACGAAAATATACTCTAGATATCTTGGAAGATTGTGGTTTACAAGGATGCAGACCGAGTACTTTCCCAATGGAACAGAACCTAAAACTGGACAAATACAGTGCCGAGCCCAAAGTTGATGCCAGTCGATACCGTCGCATAGTGGGAAGATTACTATACTTACAGGCCACCAGACCCGACATTGCGTACTCCGTAAATGTCTTGAGTCAGTTTGTTGCCGATCCAAGACAAGACCATTTGGACGCAGTACATAGAATATTAAGATATTTGAAGGGGACACCGGGTCAGGGCATACTCCTCCCTCGAGAAGGTGGATATGGTCTTACAGCCTACAGCGACTCTGACTGGCTTGGATGTCCTTTCTCTAGAAAATCACGCACAGGATACTTAGTCCTTCTTGGTGGTGCGCCGATTTCTTGGAGAACCAAGAAGCAATCTGTAGTTTCACGTTCTTCCGCAGAAGCAGAATACCGCTCTATGGCTCACACGGTTAGTGAGGTCTTGTGGTTAAGATGGCTCTTAAGCGAATTGAACATTGTCCCAAACGGACCAACACCTCTATTTTGTGACAACCAAGCAGCTAGGAATATTGCTAACAATCCGGTTTTTCACGAAAGAACCAAACATGTAGAAATGGATTGTTACTTTGTTCGAGAAAGAGTGGAGTCAAAGGAAATCAAACCGATGGCTATCGATACCAAAAGGCAAATCGCAGATCTTCTCACCAAAGGATTGGGAACACAACAACTCAGAGTTCTCCTTGACAAGCTGGGCATTAAGGATTTACATGCTCCAGCTTGAGGGGGAATATTGGAATTGAGATATTCGCTGCTTAATTCTCTCCCAATCTTTCCTTCTATTTTGGCCCTCCTTTTAGCAACCTGCTTTGTTTAGATATTTTCCTTGTATAGCTTTCTCTTATTTATGTGGCCTTCCTTTCCCCTGTTTTTATTCATTAGTGAAATGATAAAACATTTGAGAGCTCTCACCATCGATTCTTTAAAAATAATGTTCTAGTTTCATGAAATTTACTCGTATGAAACTTTGGGGTAAAAACCATGAAAACTAAGCTAAGAGTTTGGATGTAATAGCCAAGAAATATCAAATTTTTAGGGTGTTGTATAAACATCTTCGTTTGCCTTTTCATATTTAATGATGGATAGACAATTTATTACGTGTTTTCATGTAAAACCATACATATATTACCAAATTTGTCTCCTAGAGACAAAAAAAATACACAATTACGATATGTAGGTTGGTTAATACGACTAGGGGTGTAAACGAGTCGAGTTGAGTAGCAGGTTATTTGAGTCGGACTCGAAAAAAATTATACCAGGCTCGAGCTCCACTCGAGCTCGATTAATTTTTCAAAGTCGGGCTCGAACTCGAGCTCGAATATTTTTTCAATGTCCGAGCTCGAGCTCGATGCTCGTTTATGAGCTCGAATTCAAGATTGATTAACTCGTTTATGTATTCAAGATCGATAACTTTTATATATATTTTGATTATATAATTTGTAAACATATAAATATGTTTGTCTCAAAAAATATATACTCGAATGACTCGGCTCGACTCGTAAAGCTTAATCGAGCTTTCGAACGAGTCGATTCGTTAAGTTAAGCGACATTTATTTTGTATACGAGATCGACTCGAGCTCGACAACTATTAGGCTCTAACTCGAGTAGCTCGTTAAAAGCTCGACTCGTTAACACCCCTAAATACGATTCTAGACATTGTATGACCTTTTCAAGTTTGATATATCATGTGAATAAAATCAAAATCGGGGTGCCATAGAAGCTTCCACCCTTGCCTTTTTTGCATTTATAGATGAGTAAAGAAAGAATTACATGTTTCTTTCGTAAAACAGTATATATCTGGTATCTTGTTGTATCCTATTAAATGTCGATAAATTGCTAAATATGAGTAATTGTTACCAAAATGATAGAGCCAAATTGTCAACGATGTGATGCCTAACATATGGTTTTGAGCCACGTACGTCTCTAGAAGGGGAGACTACTAGGTTTAACGAATAAAGGAGTGGACATGGACTTCGTAAACTACGAAAACATATATGTTTCTATCGTGCCAATGGCGTGTAGCTCAGTTGGTAATGGGTGGAGGCATTTTTATACAAAAAGCAGAAGGTCTCGGGTTCGAACCCAAGACACCCCCATAGCCACAACCGCTGAGTGAGTCAGGTATGCCCCCTATATTATGGATAGACAGCCGAATGTAGGCCGGTATCAACCTTTTTGTACAAAAAATTATGTGTCCCTATCGTGATACAAAGAAAGAAAATTTTGATTGCATCTTGTTTTGGAATCAAGGACCAATATGTACAATAAACTATATGAGTTTGACAATTATAGACCACGTATAATCAACTTTTTGTAATATTAGAAAACAAATATATCATATGAGAACGGTAAATTGTGGAAAATAAATATCAGATCTCATGTCTAAGAAATCGGATAAGATTCAATATTTACATGTCATTAAGTAAATGAGTTACTCAAATATTTTGAAATATCACAAGTTAAGCACCTAAGTAAAGGTTAAAGAACAGGGGATTTAATTAAAATGCCCTAAGTTTGACTTTGACTTACTAAAATGCTCAAAATCTCTTCAATTTAACCAAAATACCAAAAAGAAAATTGCATGAAATAGTGCGTGATCACAGACTGCTTTTATGAATTGAAAATTTTGTCCGTGAGAAAGCACCAATTAGTCCGTGAACTGTTTCAATTTCAATTCTTTATCCAAACCATCAAAAAATGATTAAAATTTGATGTGAGGAACCATTTCAATTTTGGTATGCGTGAGGAACAATTTCAATTATTCCGTGAGGAACCATTTTATATTTATTTGATGTGCTTCACGGAATAATTAAAATTTGATGTGTTTCACGGAATTTTAGATTGTGTCAAACATTTTCACGGACCAACAATCAATTTCACCGATAAAAATCTAATTCACAAAAAGGAGTTTGTGATCATGGACCCGTTCACGGATTTTTTGGGTATTTTGGTTAAATTGAAGAGAGTTTGGACATTTCAGTAAGTCAAACGCGAACTTGGGGCATTTTAATTAATTTTCCTGAAGAATGTTTTACTCATGCTATTTGCTTTTCCAAATTTTTATGTAAAGACCATGAAAACACATTTCAGAAAAAGAATGTAATAGCCATGAAATATCAAATTTTTGGCATGGGGAGTAAACTTCTTCATTTGCCTTTTCATATTTAATAATGAAGAAACAAGATATATATTAGATGTTTCTACCCAAAACCATGATCTCATGTCCCTAAATGAATGTTGTTAAATAAACCATCTTTTGGGTCAAAACAAGGTCATTTATGAGTTGGAAATGTAAAAACGAAACGTTGATGTTAATGTGTATTAGTATAAAAATTATAGGAGGATTATTTAGCATGTAGAGAGGGTTCACTTAAAATCGCCCTCGATAAATATGACTAGCCTAGAAGAAAAAGTCAAACCGACAATGTTCTGGTATGGAATCTAATATCCCATGTTAGAGCATCTTCGACAGATTCTATAAAGTTGAAAATTTAAAAAAAAAATTGGGGATTTTTGGTTGATTATGTGCTCTAAGAGCATCTCCAACAGCTATTATTAAAATGGAGAAAAGAAAAATTTAGGTTTTTTTTGCTTCTATGTCATCTTGTATGCTAAAATAGAGAAAAAATGATCCTCTGCATAGAGAAATCTATAAATAGAGAGATCAATTATTATTTTAATACTTTCCACCAATAAAAAAATATTGAAAATAAATATTTAGGATCATAGGCAAAATTTACAAGTTATTGAGTAAAAGGTTTTAAGTAAAATAAATATCAAAATGAAATCTTTTCCATTTTCATGCTATTTACCCTATTAAATCTTGATGTAAAGACTATCAAAACACATTTCATAAAATGGATGTAATGGCCTTTTCAATTTTTATACATTGATGTATCATATAAATACGGTAGGTTAACAACGAGTGGTACCAAGAAAACAAATCAAAAATGGGGTGCCAATGATGGAAAAAGAAAGAATTACACATTTTCTTCGAAACACAGTATATATTTGGTATCAAGTTGTATCCTATAATAAGTACAATTAAGACCGGTAAATTGTTGAATATGAGTAGTTGTTACCAAAACGAGGTAGCCAAATTGTCAAGGACTGGTTATGCCCCTCAGGGATGTGGCGGAATATCACATCTGTCCAGGGTTCTAATCCAGGCGTACACAACAATTGTAGCCACTGAGGTTTAATCAAGGCTGATGTCTTACAGTCATAATTTGCCAAGGGATTAGTCTAGGCTTAGCCTAGGACACCCTTTCTCAAAAAAATCTTGTCAAGGACTTGGTGCCTAACACCTAGTGTTGGGCCATGTACATCTCTAGAAGGGGGAGACTATTAGGTTTAACAAATAAAGCATGACATGGACTCTATGGACTAGAAAACCCTATATGTCTTATTATTATAGTAATAAGAAAGAAAATTTTGATGTTTTAGAATCAAGGACCAATAAGTACATTAGACTTTGTGAGTTCAACACTTCTAGACATTGTATGAGCATCTTTTTGTAATATTAGAAAAACAAATACATTATGTGTCAACAATAGACTAAGATGAGACCAAGAAATATAAAGACAAATAAAATTTGGTATACATTATTAGAACCTTCTACATTTGTCTTTTTATATTTAATCATGAGCAGACAAAAGATTATGAGTTTTCTATATATAAAAAACTTTGCACGAAATTTACTGATTCATTTGATTTTGTTTATGATGCTTAGTGCTAGGGATGGCAAAAAACCCCGTCAAGGATCCGACACCCGAACCCGGTTTGACCGGGGAATCCCCGAGTTGACCGGGGGATGAGGAATCCCCGAATTTGATAACCGGGGATGGGGATGGGGCCGGGGATGGGGATACCTCTCTAACACGACCCTGGCCCCGGCCCTGAATATTTAATATAAGTTTTATATATAGTATGTGTTTATATATATACGTATATATAACATAATAAAAATGATAAATCCAATGAGTATATGTAGTATATATAACAAACCAACATAATCAATTTTCGATTATGAGAAAACTTTTAAGATATATTATAGTATTGGTATTATTGTTTGGAAAAACTTTTAGTTATATAACGCGGATGTATAAAATATATAGTATTATGTATTGTAATTAAAATATTTATTTACAAAAAACTCTCTTACAAATGCAACAAATTAAAAGTTGGTTTACTAAAGGTTATAAAATTGCGTCATTCAATCGTGAAATTGACATTTATAGAGATATTATATTAAAAAATTAAGTTTTGTAAAAAGGGAAAAATCCTTGATTTTTCCGGTGGGTCCTTTGGACACTAAAAAATGGTTTTATATGAATTATTAGTATTTTTTTTATATATAAAAATAATATATTGATATTCTTTTCATACTTATCGATTGCCCATTTTTATATCTCGTTCAAGGCTTATAAAATATCCGAAATGGACTTGGACCTAGATTGATAGGAAAATAAATGTTATGGGTGCCATGGTATTCAAAAGCAAAATATAGCAAATCGTCTTCTTAGAATTAAGAACCAATTAAGTTCATAGGTTTTATAGGGTTGATGATTCTAGATTGTATATACGACTGTTTTTTTCGAAATTCTTGAAAGTTGAAACATGGTTGCACCATGATAGGCCACAAATTGAAAGGAAAAAAAATATGAACGGGTGGGGACGCAATATCATCTTGGAAGAAACTGCCAAACCATTCGCATGGGCTCGACGCGCACTTGTATTGTCTGGAGAGGGTTACTCTCGAGGACAGATCCAGTGAAGACGGAGTGGGGCCTGTAAACGAACCGCCGAACGGAAAAATTGGGTCTATTTCTCGATGGAGGCAGGGAAGGGGTATATCTTTCCAGGGTTGGGCCACGAGAGTCTCTTAACGCCTTTTTTTTTCTAAGAGTTAAATGTAAATTTGGTCCTTGTGGCTTACATAAAATTAATGAATAAGGTTTCTAAAAAAGAATTTTTAATGATGGACGTTTTTAAAATTTTACTTTTAAAACGGATATGATCACTTCTACTAACAACGTCAATTAAATTTCCATTAGTGGGGGGACTTTGTCCATTAAGCCTCCTCTCCCTCAACCTTCTCGAAAAGGTCGCTAATGAACTACTGCATTTTGAAGCCCATTTACTCCAAAATTTAGACAAAATGAAATTTTCTATTTTTGTCAGAGGACAATATGAATGTTCTAATATGTTCCATCAACACACTAAATGGGTTATACGGTATATCTGGTGTGGGAGTAGGCCAACAATTTTATTGGAAAATTGATAGGGTACATATATCTAAAGATTTTATTTTTAGATACTTTTTCAGACCTATTACTAAGTAGCAATAAAAAATTTGTATCCAGGGTCGTGATTCCGCGAGGGTGAGTTAATTCAAGAAACCCTGGAAGGCCAAGAGCTAACTATCAAGACTTTGTTAAGCGACGACCCTTCCAATCGGCACTCTCGGATCACCGACAAACACATCATTATTGTATATTATTTTATATATATCGTGCAATTCAAGCCATAAATTGTTAAAGCTTTCTTAAAAGCTAGGGTTTTCACAACGAATTGTGATGTCTTTCTATTTTTCTAGACTTGCCACTTTTTTTAGTTACCTTTCTTCTTGACGTCCCCACTGTTTCACACACCTCTTTGTTGATAAAGACTATCGGTAACCCACTTGCTGATGAAGGATATAAGTGGTGGCTGGTCTGTGGGATTGAAGCATACCAAATCCCAAAATACGATTTCAATACGTCAAGTATTGAACAATCTCAAAACGAAAATGGAGTTTCCAGCGACGATAACCTTGGAAGAGCTAGGGTTTAAGCAAGATTTTGATGGGGTCGAGCTCGCTCGATAGCTGTAACGATATCAAAAGAAAATTGAAGTGATGATTTTGTTGTTAGATAATATAGATATTTGGGCCTTTGTTTAGTTTTGGGCTTGTGGGCCAGCCTTTTGTATAGTTATGTTTACCTTTCCTTGTTTTGCTTACATTAGGTTTAGGTATATTCCTTTGTATTCATTTCTATCTTCTTCTTCTTGCATCTTGTAAGAACATAGTATTCTAATAAAACCCTAAAGCACCTTTTGCATTTCTTCTTCATCTATCAAAGTTATCATGGTATCAGAGCAAGGTTAATCTCGTTTCTTCTCTCAAGTACTGTTAATCTCAAGCACTCCTTTGGCGTTCTTTTCTGGTTTGAAGCATTCGTCTTCTGGGTTTCTGCTGGTTCGGATTTCTTCTGAGTTTCTACTGGTTCGAGATACGCTGTTTTTCTTCTGGTTTGGTTTTCTTCTGGTTTTCTAGAGCTGCTCGGATTTCTTCTACTCGAGAATCATTGTCTTCTGCTCGAAAATCGTCTCTGCTATAGGTATCTTTAATCTCTGTGTTTATTTCGATTTTTTGTGCTTACTTTTCTCGCTTGCAATGGCTGGAAACGATTCTCTCCAAGCCATTAGTGTTCGTTTAGATGGGAAAAATTACTCCTATTGGAGTTATGTCTTGAAAAACTTTTTGAAGGGAAAGAAATTGTGGGGTTATATTTCTGGTACCAGTGTGAAACCAACAGGAGCAAAAGAAATTGAATCTTGGGAAGTTGAGAATTCAAAAATTATCACTTGGATAAACAATTCTGTTGAACCTTCAATTGGTGTTCAGTTGGCCAAATATGAAACAGGCAAGGAAGTTTGGGACCATCTTGAGAGACTGTATACACAGTCTAATTTTGCAAAACAATATCAGTTAGAAGCTGATATCCGAGCACTCGAACAGAGAGATATGAGTATTCAAGATTTCTACTCAACAATGACAGATTTATGGGATCAGTTAGCTATTACTGAACCTGCTGCTTTACGTGCATTTGAACCCTACATTGCCCGTAGGGAAGAACAGAGATTGGTGCAGTTTCTTATGGCTCTAAGAAGCGACTTTGAGGGACTTCGTAGTAACATATTGCATCGCACCCCACTTCCCTCAGTTGATTCAGTTGTAAGTGAGTTGTTAGCTGATGAAACTCGTCTGAAAACACAAACTGGAAAGGGTATTCTTCCTATACCAAGTCCTTCTGTCATGGCTGTTCCTCCTTATAGGTATCCTGCTCAAAATCAGAATAAGAGTCGTCCAAGAGTCGGATTTGATGAATGCAGCTTCTGTAAGAAAAAGGGACATTGGAAGTCTCAATGTCCAGAGCTTATGGGTCGAAATCCTTCTATGCAGTCCGGTCATCCGCGACAACCACATCGCTTCTCTCCTCAAGTTAGCACTGCTGTCGCCGTTCCTCCATCTCGGTCAACTACTAATCCTACTCTTGCATCCATAACTGAACAACTCCAGAAGCTTCTTGATGTTAAGTCTCATGCCATGTTCGTCTCTTCTCCCATAGGTCAGTCCATTGATAACGAATCAGGTATTAATCCAACTTCATGGATTTTAGATTCTGGTGCTTCCTTTCATATGTCTCCTAATGCTAAATTATTTGCTTCTGTAAAACCTATGCCATCATTGCCTGTCACTACTGCTGATGGTACTCCTATGCCATTAGCAGGCATTGGTCCTATTATGGGTCCAAAATTCTCTCTTCCTAATGTTTATCATATTCCAAAACTCTCATTGAATCTTGTGTCTGTTGGTCAATTATTTGATTCTGGTTATAAAGTATTCTTTTCTCTTGACTCTTGTTGTGTGCAGGATCCACGTACTCAGAAGCTGATTGGGACCGGCCGTAGGCGTGGGGGCTTATATGTGTTGGATGAGTTGCGGTTACCAGTAGCAGTTGCTCATACCGCAGATCTATCTTCTTTTCGTTTGTCGTCTAAGTCGTCTAATTTCTATTTGTGGCATTCACGCCTTGGACATGTTTCTGCTTCTCGTTTAAAATACTTGGCCTCTTCTGGAATTTTGGGAAATTTGCAAACTCATGATATTTCTACTTGTAGTGGTTGTAAACTTGCTAAATTTTCAGCTTTGCCTTTTAAATTAAGCAAATCTCTGTCTGTTGCTCCTTTTGATTTGATTCATTCTGATGTGTGGGGACCATCTCCTTTTCCTACAAAAGGAGGGTCTCGATATTATGTTTCTTTCATTGATGATTGTACTCGTTTTTGTTGGGTTTTTCTCATGAAACATCGTTCAGAATTCTTTGATGTTTATTGTCGTTTTCGTGCATATGTTAAAACCCAGCATGATTCTGTGATTAAATGTTTTCGGTGTGATTTGGGAGGAGAATATACTTCCAATAAATTCTGTGAATTGCTTGCTTTAGATGGAACTAGTTACCAGACATCCTGTACAGATACTCCCGAGCAGAATGGTGTTGCTGAAAGAAAACATAGACATATACTTGAAACTGCTCGCTCGCTCTTGTTGTCTTCTTCGGTTCCTAACCAATTCTGGGGTGAAGCCGTTCTTACTGCTGTCAATCTGATCAACAAAATTCCATCCTCAATCACCTCAGGTATCTCTCCATTTCAGAAACTTTATGGTCGTTGCCCTGATTATTCTTCTCTACGTGTCTTTGGTTGCACTTGCTTTGTACTTCGTCCACATCTAGAACGTGACAAATTATCTTCTAAATCTGCTGTCTGTGTCTTTCTTGGTTATGGTGAAGGACAAAAATGTTATCGTTGCTATGACCCTACCTCTCAAAAATTATATGTTTCTAGGCATGTTGTGTTTCTTGAGCATATTCCTTTCTATTCCATTCCTAAAACTGAACACAACTTGACCAAGTCAGATGTCATTAATCTTGATCCGTTCTTTGAGCAAGTAAACTCTACTCAGACTTCAGATACTCTTCCAACGGACGAACATGCTACTGGTACTTCAATGCCTGACATTGCTGCCCCCCTCCTACTGTCACTCAAGATGCACCTGAGACTGTGGATCCACCTCGACAATCTCAACGTACTCGTAAGTCTACTCGTCTACCAGAATTTGCTTACTCTACCTACTCTCCCTCTTTTACTTCCTTCTTAGCCTCTATACACTCTCTTTCTGAACCCTCGTCTTATAAAGAAGTAGTTACTAACCCTCTTTGGCAGCATGCCATGAGTGAGGAACTTGAGGCTTTGCAAAAGACCCATACTTGGGATTTGGTTCCTCTTCCGGAAAGTAAACGTGCCATTGGTTCCCGATGGGTATATAAAATCAAGACAAAATCTGATGGATCTGTTGAACGTTACAAAGCCAGGCTTGTAGCTAAGGGCTTTACTCAGGAATATGGGTTGGACTTTGAGGAGACCTTTGCCTCGGTTGCCAAAATGACTACAATTCGCACTCTTATTGCCGTTGCTGCTGTTCGCAAATGGATGTTCGAAATGCCTTTTTGAATGGTGACTTGAATGAGGAAGTATACATGGCTCCTCCTCCCGGTGTTCTTCATAAAACGGGTGAAGTTTGCAAGCTTAGAAAAGCTCTATATGGGCTTAAACAGGCCCCTCGAGCTTGGTTTGAAAAGTTCTCTGATGTTATTCTGTCTCTTGGATTCTCTGCTAGTGAACATGATTCTGCTCTCTTTGTCAAACATACTTCTGCAGGTCGTATATTGCTTTCGTTATATGTTGATGACATGATTATCACTGGTGATGATCTTCAAGGAATTCATACCTTAAAGTCAGAGTTAGCTGCACAGTTTGAGATGAAAGATTTGGGACCTCTTAGATATTTCTTGGGTATTGAGGTTGCTTCTTCTCCCATAGGTTATCTGCTTTCTCAATCTAAATATACTGCTGAAATTATTGATCGAGCTCGCCTCACTGACACTCGTGTTGTGGACTCTCCCTCTGAATTGAATGTCGAGTATTCACCAACTGATGGTTCTCCCCTCAAAGACCCTACCTTGTATCGTACTATAGTTGGCAGCCTGGTTTATCTCATGATTACTCGACCAGATATTGCATACGCGGTTCACATTGTCAGCCAGTTTGTTGCAGCTCCGACTTGTACTCATTGGACAACTGTTGTGCGTATTCTACGTTATCTTCGAGGTACCATGTTCAGAAGTCTCTTGCAATCTTCCACATCTTCTCTGGAACTGCGGGCATACTCTGATGCTTCTTATGCATGCAATCCTACAGACAGACGATCGGTTACAGGTTTTTGTGTCTTCTTGGGAGACTCGCTTATCTCGTGGAAAAGTAAGAAACAGTCTGTGGTTTCTCTTTCTTCCACTGAAGCTGAATATCGGGCTATGGCATCTACTTCCAAGGAGATCATTTGGTTACGTTGGTTACTTGCTGATATGGGTGTTTTTCTTCACCATCCCACTCCTATGTATTGTGACAATCGTAGTGCCATTCAGATTGCTCACAACTCGGTTTTTCATGAACGCACCAAGCATATAGAGGTTGATTGCCACTTCACACGCCAACATCTCAAACATGGCTCTCTTTCCTTACCGTTTGTAAGCTCAACTCTACAACTTGCAGACTTCTTTACGAAGTCTCACCCGATCTCTCGCTTCCGCTTCCTTGTTAGCAAACTCTCGATGCTTCTTGCTCCCGCATCATGAGTTTGAGGGGGGATGTTAGATAATATAGATATTTGGGCCTTTGTTTAGTTTTGGGCTTGTGGGCCAGCCTTTTGTATAGTTATGTTTACCTTTCCTTGTTTTGCTTACATTAGGTTTAGGTATATTCCTTTGTATTCATTTCTATCTTCTTCTTCTTGCATCTTGTAAGAACATAGTATTCTAATAAAACCCTAAAGCACCTTTTGCATTTCTTCTTCATCTATCAAAGTTATCATTTGTAAGAAATTTGTGGTGGGTATTATTAAAGAAGAAATCATGGTTGAATTGAAGTGAAATCATGTTTTAATTGAGTAACATTTGCATTAATGGAAGCCTTTTTCCAGCTTGAGCTCCAAAAATTGCAGAATATAAGATAGTTTGTGTTTGTGTGTGAGAGATGGAGGGGAAGAGAAGGTATGGGTTGTGAAAGATGAACAGTGCGAGAGGGACTCGGTAGGGAAAAGAAAGGAGAGAGTAGTAACAAAAGAGAATTTTTAAATCAAATAAAATAAGAAAAAATAAAAAATAGAACCAAACGACCATAATACTCTTAAATTTACAGATTTTTTAAACTGGGGTTACTGATACGGATCGAAGTTGAAATCAAGTTGCAACTACAATGACCAAAAGTGAAACAGATTGACAACCACAGTGACCAAAAACGTAATTAGTTCAAAAGAGGGGACTAGAGTTGATAGTAAGTGGCAACACATGGACCAAAAGTGTCAAAGTAAGGACTTTGCTTTTTCATATCCCAGACAGGAAGGAAGCTAAAGCTAAAGGTTTTCTCCCTTTCGACACGTGATGAGTTGACCATTCGCCCCCCCCCCCCCCCCCTTTCAGCCCTAGACTGTTAGTTAATTGATGTTTCCATTTGGTAGTTTTTTTCTCGTTGTTGATACTCCCCTATGGATGCAGGAATAGCGACATGTTCTTTATTTCTTGTCTAGCAGAAACTAATCGAGCTCCGTTTGATCTCCCAAAAGCGGAAACTGAAATAGTTGCAGGCTATAATGTAGAATATGCGTGGGAAAAATATTTTATAACTTTAATGGTGCTTTTGGTACTGTAACACCCCAAAATTTTAAGAAACTCGATTTTTGGGCTTGCGGACGTCTGCATAGGGACAAGGCCAGACGTCCGTGTCCAGTCGGATGTCCGTGGGTTGTCCGCGGAAGCAACAAAGTTCGAAGTGCAGGGATCAGATCAAGGGCCGGACGTCCGCATTGGTTGCCAGTCGGACGTCTGCGTGAGGCCTGGTGCAAAATTTTTGGTTGCTTTTAAGACTTTTCCCTCTCTCATCCCTCATTTCATTTCAAAACCCCAAATTCGATTTCTTTCTCTCTCTAGGAGCGATTTCCTCCCCAAGAAACCTCAAACCCTTCCTTTCTCTTCTTCATTTTCTCCACTCAAACCAAACCCATTTCCACCATTGTTGAAGATATGGAAGCTTGAAGCTTTTGTGGGAGACTATGAGCTTTTGCTTGATGAAGGTAATCTCATTGTCTCTTTACCAAAAGCAAGGTTGTTGTTGTTGTTTTTACCTTCTCTTCCATTTTGGGTATTATTGGTGTGATTTTGGTTATGCTTGGTTAAAGGAAACCTTCTCTTTTCTTCATCTATGGGAATTTGGGTTTTGGCATAAGTTGGGATTTTTGATGTAAAATGTTGGGGAATGATTCTGCATGGTTGGATCTGGATATTAATGGTTGGAAACTTATGGATCTAGGTTTTTGGAAGATTTGACTGGAGGATTCATGTTTCTCAGAGGAGCTTGCGTTTGGGGAAAAATCTAGATTTAGCCTAAATCTAGCAAGGTGAGTTCAAGTTGATTTGTGAAAACGTTGTACATACCAAAATGTTTATTTTAAAGTATTTGTGTGCTTTATATAAAATTATCACTTGTTGAGTCAATTGATGGGTTTTGATTAATCAAAGTGTTGAGCTTTACAAATCTTGTAAAACACCCACATTTGGGGATTTTGAGTGATTGGTAAATAAATCACGAGTGAAAGTGTTTTGTTAATTTATTGCATAAGTGAAGATCGCTTGTTCAAAATACACTTCTAGTGTTTGTTGAGATTATGCAGTAGTTATGTTATGTTACGTTTTGAAAATGTGAACGTGTGAGTTGGGGATTTTGGTCAATCTCGGCCTTATGAATATTTTTGAGAGTTATAAACCTTTTGTTTGGGCCAAAGGCCAATTGAGAATTAAAAGGCAAAGATTTTGGGTAACGATGTATTTGGTTTACGTAACCGTGTGGGCAAAGCGTATTTAGCCAAACGTGTATTTTGCCTTTAAGGGCTTGATTTATACTCAAATGGATCTTTTGAGTGTTTGCCGGTTTTAGTAGCTCGAGGTGGAGCCTTGGACATGTTATGCGTTTATTTGCGTTTTATTCGAGTATGTACCTCTTTGGAGGAGTGTGACCTGGACGTTGAGTGTCGACTAAATTCATGCACGGATTTTTTTAAAATAAGCTGCATCGATTGTTTCTTGTGTTTCAAATCGTCGTATGGACGATATTGTGAAATCTTGGAAAATGTTTGGCACACACAAGATTTTAAACCATGATTTTGGAACATGCATGGAATTATTTTATTGCAAGCAATTGTAAATTCTGTCGAGACATGCTTTATTCGTTGTCGTGTCCAATGCTACTTTCGGATACTGTGATATCCATATTTTAATGTCGTTTATGGTTTTGGACAAGTAACCGCGACTTACGACTTTAACATTGGATTTCCTCCACATATGTTAAGGTTTGGACGGAGAGTTACCTTACCTTGTGTCGATGTTGAGCTTTAATGGGAATTTTGATTTTTGCGAGTCTTGACGAAGAGGTGTTGTTTTATCTTGTGTTGCAACAAGAAGGATATTTTTGGAATTATGAAGATTTGGTCATAACGTTGTTTTATGCGATTTGATTATTGAAAACGAAAACTTTGGCACCATTTAATTGGTCGGATGTCGTTGAGTTCCATCGAGTTTTATGGAAGCGTTGTGGAGTATGATGGAGTTTCGTTTTACGACGTTTTGCGGTGCATGGATGACACTTTGTCATGTGCATACTTAAATAATTGGGTGCGTTAATCCATGTGTTTTAGAGAGTATTGGGTCTCATGCGAGTTTTGTTGAGAAATGTTACTTTATGTCGTATTGCACCAAAAAGAGTGGTTTTTTGAGTTTTAATGCCACATGGCTTCTCCTTTGAGAATTGTGATAGCATATTTTGTTGCAACTTGTTTAGGTGTGCGAAATTGATTTATATGTGGCATGAGTAACGCATATAAGAGCATCATGATAACACATCTCTAATGTTCTGTTTTATGCATCCTCGCTTGTTGGCATTTTGATGTCCTTTCTCGCAAATGCACTATATTGATTTATTGACATGAATAGTATTGTAGCCACTATTTTGGGGCGTTAATGTGCATCGCTTGTGCGGTTTAAGGTTTGAAGTCGATTTGAATTATTTTATGTGTCAATCAAATTATGTGCATGTATCGCTTTCCGAAGTTTTGAGAAAAATACATTGAGGTGTGCAAGCCTGGTCAAAAGATTTTGTTTCCTTGTCAATATATGACTGAATGAGAAGTTTTGAAATTTGATTTAATGAATCTCTACATTGAAAATTTAGTATTGACTATCTGGTATGTGCTATACTCTTTCAGAGTGACTACTGAGAAAGTGTTATAAATTGGTGTTGGGTCACCAAAGATTTGAAATTGACTCACCGATGTTTTCCCTAAAATCATACTTTACAATATTTTAGCATGGTTCTTTGAATTGACTTGTACAAGATAGCAACTGTTCGGTGAAGTCGAAGATCAACCGGAACCAAGCTTGAAGAGTTTCTCTTTGCGGAATTAAGAAGACTTCTCAAGATACATACAAGTCAATGTCCACCGAGTTGTGCCTTCACACATCGGTGGACATCCTCACCACCGATGGTGTCTTCACACGTCGGTGGACAAGCTCACCACCGATGGTGTCCTCACACGTCGGTGGACATACTCAAATCGGTGGGATCTTCGTGTAATTAGATTGTCTTGCAGATGATTTTTTTAAAGACCAATGACAGTTTTATTTTGGTAGAACTTCATCGATAAAATTGTCTTGGAAAACACATCAAGAAGATCCTCCAGGTTTGGCTATAATCCAGTGGTTGGTAAAAATGTCAACCTAGTACTCTCCACTTTTAGATAACGTCTAAATCAGCCTGGGCACTCTTTCTAGTAACAAGGAAAAAGGTGATTTGGAAACATCAACTTTTCAGAGTACTACACCTTCTATCCAATCTCCTTATGACAAGTGTCCTGAGCATTTAATGCACAGTACTTGTTATTTCACTATAAAAGGAAGTAGAAGGCTCCATGCAAACTACGCTTTCTGGACTTCTCTCTCAGTGCAAGAAATCTCCATATTGCTTACAAACTTTATAGCTTTGTTCTAAGTGTTCTTAGTTGTTTTGTTAGTATACTTTGTGCAAGATTGTTAGAATAGTTTATCTGTTCTTTTCCGCAACAGTCTTAAGTTTTCTATGTGTAATTCTTGTTGAAAGTTTTTCAATAATAGAATTAAAATTGTGAAAATTTTGAGTATTGTATTCACCCCCCCCCCCCCCCCTTCTACAATACTTGTTATAGCCATTTGGGACTAACAAGTGGTATCAGAGCGGAAAAGTTTAACTCATAAAATTGATCTGCGATGGTTGCCTCATCATCTTCAACTGTTGAAAACTCTTCTCAAAACAACTTTGCTGAAAATGGTTCCATCACCAAACCTCCTAAGTTTAACCCTAACAACTTTTCTCTTTGGAAAAGCCGTATGATTCTATTCATGGAAGGAGTGGATACTAGATATCCAACCATTCTCAAAGAGGGACCCATTATCCCTAGAGTCTGGGCTCGCTATGAAACGCAGAGGTCTGGTAAGGAAACCGCTGAAAAGGCCTAGTGACTCCGATGATTCTGAGCCTTCCGACAAAGAGAAAGCTAAAGGTACTGGACGTTATATTCTCAAAAATCCAAAGAAATATATTGATGAAGAAAAACGTCTTGTTACTCTTGATTCAAAGCTTAGAGCAATCATTGCCCTCTCACTTCCTGATGAAGTCTATCATTCTCTAGTTAACTTTGAATCTGCTAAAGAGATGTGGACCACACTATGTGTCATGTACGAAGGTACAGAGGAAGTGAAGAAATGCAAAAAGATTTCCCTCATAAGAAAGTATGAACTTTTCACTCATGAAAAAGGTGAATCTCTTCCTAGCTATTATAATTGTTTTAACTCTCTTCTGAATGATCTGAAGTTACTAGGCAGAGTCTATGATAATGAGGAAGTTTTAAACAAATTCATGGATTGTCTCCCAGACTTTTGGGAAAACATGTGTACTTATATCAAAACTTCCAAGGACCTTGAGTACATGCCTTTAACTGTTTTATATGGAACTCTCTTCAACTTTGAACAAAACAAGTTACAAAGGAAATCTTTCTTCAAAGATATAAAGGGCACTTCTATTGCTCTTGTTAGTGAAGATTCCAAGAAATCTCAAAGTATTCCGCGCATCACCTATCCGTCATCAGATTCAGAAAATGAAAGCCAAAGCAACTCTTCTCACCAATCGGAGGCATATCTAAGTGATGCCGATGATGAAGGTGAAGAAATGTCTGTCAAAAGGTTGTCTGATGAATTAGCCATGTTAGCTGGTTTCAAAAACAAATATCGTTTTTCGAACAAATCCAAATTTTTCAGAAAACCCTTCTCCTCTACAAAAGCTTCCTCAACTGATAAAACAAATGAGGAATGTTTTAATTGTGGAAAGAAAGGGCATTTTGCAGCTGAGTGTAGAAGTAAGCGTGTGATGAACTCTAGAAATTCATCGTCAGACAAGTTCTCTTCCAAGTATGAAAAATCCAAAAATAACTCTTTCAAATCAAATCTTGCCAAGAAAGATAACCAATCCTTTTCTCAAGATCTTCAAGAAAGAGCTGAGAAGTACAAAGCCAAATACAAGAAAGAAAAGGAAAGAAATGAAGGTCTCCTTAAGAAAGGAAAGGGTCTCATGGCCGAAATACATGATTGGGAAGAAGAGACTTCTGACAGTGAAAACAACTCTCCCAACAAGTGCTTCATGGCCATCTCAGAAGATGTGGAAGATTCTGAAAAAGCAACCTCTCCAATGGCTTTGGTGTCAACTGGGTGCTCGACATCATACTCTCGGGCTTTTGAGCACCATCAAATTTGGTATCTGGATAGTGGGTGCTCACGCCACATGACGGGGAATAAATCTTTTCTCATCAACTATGTGTCTGGAAAGGGTCCATCTGTAACTTTTGGTGACAATTCTAAAGGTTACACCAAAGGATATGGAACTCTCACTAATGGATCTATCACTTTCAACAAAGTGGCACTTGTTGAAGGTCTCATGCATAATCTTCTCAGCATTAGCCAACTGTGTGATCTAGGATATAAAGTTATCTTTGAACTTTGTATCTGTACTGTTGTGGACAAGAACTTCAATGTGGTGTTATCTGGAAAGAGGATGGAAAATGTCTATATCATTAATATGGGACTAAGTAACAATTCATCCAATGTCTGCTTTGTGTCAGATGACACAGCCAAAAGAAATTGGTTGTGGCATAAACGTCTATCTCATCTGAACTTCAAAACACTCCATAAAATCTCAAACAAAGAACTGGTGACTGGCATGCCAAAGTTAAATTTTGTCAAAGAAAAGCTATGTGATGCATGTGAAAAAGGGAAGCTCACCAAAACATCCTTCAAGACCAAGCAATGCTCCTCCATCACTCTTCCTCTTCAGATGTTACACATGGATCTATGTGGACCAGTCAGCACTCCTAGTCTTGGTGGCAAAAGGTACATTCTTGTTATTGTTGATGAATTTACTAGATACACTTGGGTATTTTTTCTCAGGTATAAAAGTGATGCAACTGAAGATATCATCAACTTTGTCAAGAAAAATGAAGTTCTAAATGGGCAGCTTGTAAGATCGGTGAGAAGTGACAATGGTACTGAATTCAGAAACAGTGCTCTTGAAGACTTCTTTAATGAGAAAGGAATTTCTCAAAATTTCTCTGCTGTCAGAACTCCTCAGCAAAATGGTGTGGTGTAACAACCCACAATCCAAATATACATATAACATATAATTCATAACATGTTTTCAACAAAAGTAATTCATATTGCACATTTGGTCCCAAAGTCTGACTAATCAATATAAAAATTCAGTACAAACTTGATCCTATTTAGATAACATAATAACTAATAACACAGTTATAAGTACGAGAGCATCCACAACTTCATAACGTTCATCTTCCCCAAAAAGCTATTCACCAAGTATTTTAATCACTTAGTCTTACTGGAATCACCACCTGGAATACATATTTTAAAACAGAAAATGAGGGTTAGACCTAAGGGTCTAGTGAGTAAATCCCTGACATTTGGAAATCAATAAAAATTCATTTATATAAAATATTCTTTATATAAATACACATATATCACACGTAATTTAATACCAACCAAGATTTGTGCATCATACCTGTCTCATCCCACCTTATCCCTCCACCAATGGCCAAATTTATTGGTTGCGAGCCAATTTAACACACATGTACAAAGCCCGGCCACGTATTATATTCTCATATAATACTCACGTAATTATAATATCTCAATATATTATAATCACCCACGTATGACACATTCATACAATTTATCAAGTATTTGTTATCCACATAATGTATTCCAGTAAAAATACTTTAAAGTAAAACTCACATGTTTTGTTTATCACCAAAGTCTTTCCAAGTTAATTATCAGTACTTCAATCCTTCACAGAATCTGAAATCATGCATAATACCAAATATCTCTTTTTAAAACTAAACTTATAAAATCATCGACTCAAGTCGCAACCTATTAAAAGTAAAATTAGAATCGCAATGCATAGTGCTAAGTCGCAATCAACTACTGCGACTTCACCCCCAAGTCGCAACCCACTATTGCGATTCCAACCCCAAGTCGCAATCAACTACTGCGATTCAAACCCAAGTCGCAATCAACTACTGCGATTCCAACCCAAGTCGCAACCGACCATTGCGACTTCAAAGCCAAATCGCAATCAACCATTGCGACTTCGTTGAATGTCTCAGTTCACTGTTCATCCTAAAAACCCAGAAATCGTACTTTTAAGCTATGCATGTTGCTGTAAAGGTGCAGATATGTTTAAGACTATGAACATAACCTAACCTTAAGCTTAGATTTCCCAAAACATCCATTTTTAACAAAACCCACCTAAAAAACTTAACTAGCAAACTCAAGAACACTTTTAAGAAATTAAAACACATACAAGGATGGATTTGTTACCTTGCTTACTTCAGTTTGGTCCTTAAATCACAGCAACAAACTCTTGATTTCTTCCTTCTTCTTTCCCTTAATCTCTCTCTCGATTTCCTTCTCTCTCTCTCTCTCTAAACCGAACACACTACACACACTAACACTTAGGATAATTTCTCTTAATTGAAATATGGATATCCTTATTAAAATAGGAAGTCGGTTTTGGCTAAAGAGGTTTGGATAAAAGACCAAACAAACCCTAAACTTATCTCACTTGGCAATAAATACCCCTAAACTTTCAAATAAAAATTAAAACTTACCCCTTAACTTCTTACTCCATAAAACACTAACATAAAACTTATAAAATTTTCAAATTTAAATTAGATAAAATATCTGGTTATTACAACATCTCCCCCTTAAAAGAATTCCGTCCCGGAATTCAATTTAAGCGAACAGATGAGGGTATTTGGTTCTCATTTCCGACTCTGATTCCCACGTCGCATCCTGACCTCTATGATGTTTCCACTGAACCTTTACCTGTCTGATCTCTTTGTTCCTCAATACTTTGACTTTGTGATCAACTATAGCTTCCGGTTCCTCCACATAATTCAACTTTTCGTCAACCTGGATATCTGGTAGAGAGACTGCCTGATCTGCTGTAACCAAACACTTTCGAAAATTTGATACATGAAACGCGTTGTGAATCCTGCTTAATTCCAGCGGAAGATCCAATCTGTAAGCTACTTCGCCGATCCTTTCCGTAATTGCAAACGGCCCGATATACCTTGGACTAAGTTTACCTTGCTTCCCAAAACGTATGACTCCTTTCCAGGGCGAGACTTTCAACATCACAAATTCCTCGACTTGGAACTCTAACGGTTTCTGGCGTCGATCTGCATAACTTTTCTGTCTGTCTTGAGCCACTTTTAATCTGTCCCAAATCTGAGTAATCTTATCCGCTGTGAACTGTACTATTTCTGGCCCTGCTAATTGTTTCTCCCCCACTTCATTCCAACACAGAGGCGTTCGGCATTTTCTACCATACAGTACTTCAAACGGTGCCGCTTGAATGCTGGAATGATAACTGTTGTTGTAGGCAAATTCTATCAAAGGCAGATGTTTATCCCACGATCCCCCAAAATCGACTATACAAGCCCGAAGCATATCTTCTAAAGTCTGGATTGTTCTTTCACTCTGCCCGTCAGTTTGAGGATGATATGTTGTACTCAACTTTATCTGCGTTCCCATCTCTTTTTGAAAGCTTCTCCAGAATCTGGAAGTAAAACGGCTATCTCGATCAGAAATAATCGAGATTGGAACTCCATGTCGAGTTACTATTTCATTAATGTACAATTTGGCCAGACGTTCCAAGGAATCAGTTTCTTTTATCGGCAAGAAATGAGCAGACTTCGTCAATCTATCCACAATCACCCAAATAGAATCGAATCCCTTTGAAGTTCTAGGTAACATGGTAATAAAATCAGTAGTGATCTGATCCCATTTCCACATTGGTATATCTAGTCATTGTAACTGACCAAACGACTTCTGATGTTCAATCTTTACTTTCTTGCAAGTAGTACAATCTTCCACATACTTAGCAACACTTCTCTTCATTCCCGACCACCAATAGAATTGTTTCAAATCTCCATACATTTTATTTGTACCTGGATGAATAGAAAATCGAGATTGATGAGCCTCTTGTAGTACACGATCACGTAATCCACCCAAACGAGGCACCCAAATTCTGTTCCCCATACACAATAACCCACGGTCATCTTTCCCAAGCAATGCTGATATTCCCACTAACCGTTCTGATTTCAAACTTTCTTCCTGATAAGCATCTATTTGGCACTTCAGTAATTCGTCAAAGATATTTGGAAGGAGTTCAGCTCGTAGCGATATCGCTTTTATCGTTCCACTTCTTTCTTGACGACTTAGTGCATCTGCTACCACGTTCGCCTTCCCGGGGTGATAAAGGATTTCACAATCGTAATCATTTACCAATTCCAACCATCTTCTTTGCCTCATACTCAGTTCCTTCTGATCGAAAAGATGTTGGAGACTCTTATGGTCAGTGAAAATTTGGCATTTAGAACCATAAAGATAATGTCTCCAAATCTTCAATGCGAAGACAACTACTGCAAGCTCCATATCATGAGTAGGATATTGTCTTTCATGGTCTTTTAATTGACGAGAAGCATAGGCAATCACCTTTCCACGTTGCATAAGTACACATCCCAATCCTAGTTTAGAAGCATCACTGTAGACCACAAAATCATCGGAACCTTCTGGTAATGCTAATATCAGCGCGCTGCAGAGTTTCTCCTTCAATATTCTAAATGCCTCATCGTGTTCTGCTTTCCATTCAAACTTTAGATTCTTCCGAGTCAGCTTAGTCAATGGCGTCGCGATTCGAGAAAAGTCTTTTATAAATTTCCGATAGTATCCAGCTAGACCCAGAAAACTACGTACTTTGGTTGCCGTCTTCGGCGGTTCCCATCTTTCAATTGCTTCCACTTTCGCTGGATCAACTTGTATACCCTTCTCTGAAACTATATGACCCAAAAACTGAACTTCCCGCAACCAGAATTCACATTTAGAGAACTTAGCGTACAACTTTTCTTTCTTCAGTAACTCCAGAATCAAACGAAGATGTTGTGCGTGATCCTCTTTGGATCGAGAATAAATAAGTATATCATCGATACACACAATGACAAATTTATCGAGATAAGGCTTACATACCCGATTCATTAGATCCATAAAAGCGGCTGAAGCGTTCGTTAATCCGAAGGGCATCACCAAAAATTCGTAGTGACCGTACCTCGTACGAAAGGCATTCTTCAGAACGTCTTCTTCTTAACCTTCAATTGATGGTAGCCAGATCTGAGATCAATCTTGGAGAAGTAACAAGCTCCAACTAATTGATCGAAGAGGTCATCAATTCTTGGAAGTGGATACTTGTTCTTGATCGTGCGCTTGTTCAGCTCTCGGTAGTCGATACACATTCTCATTGAACCGTCTTTCTTTTTCACAAATAGAACTGGTGCACCCCACGGCGAAGAGCTGGGTCTGATGAAGCCCTTATCAGACAAGTCTTGAAGTTGTGCCATCATTTCTTTCATCTCTGGAGGTGCTAATCGGTACGGCGCACGAGCGATAGGAGCGGCTCCTGGGATTAAGTCAATACCAAATTCTACTTGTCTAACAGGAGGAAGACTATTCAAGTCTTCAGGGAAAACTTCTGGATATTCACTAACGATAGAAATATCCTCCAGCTTAATCTTTTCAGGCCTACTGTCTATCACATAAGCTAAATAACTAGAGCAACCCTTGTTGACACATTTACGGGCTTTTACCATAGATATAAGACTGGACTGATGATTCTTACGATCTCCATAAATCACTACTGATCTCTTATCAGGTAAAATGACATTGATTATTTTCTTATCACAAACTATGTTATCCTGATTCTCAGCTAACCAATCCATTCCTACTACCACATCAAATTCAATCAAAGCTATTGGGAATAATTGTATCGGTACTCCACACCCCTCTATATTTATCATGCAATGATCAAAAACTTCTTTAACTGCCACCTGGCTATCATTTGAAGTATCTACTAATAAAGCATGTTTTAACATTTTAGGCTCTAAATGCATGTAAGCAGCAAAGGAGGGAGACACAAAAGATCGATTTGCACCAGAATCAAATAACACTTTAGCACGCGTGGAGTTTATGAAAAATGTACCTGTGACCACATCCGGAGTTTCCTCCGCCTCTTTAGCTTTCATTTGGAATGTACGACCCCTCGTTTTCGGCGGTTCTATTCTTGGGACTACTGGTCTAGTAATGGCTGGTTTCCCAGATGTACCCCCTTGTTGTATTCTACCTCGTGGACAATCTGATTGGAGGTGATCCGGAGAATTGCACAAAAAGCAAAACCGTGTTAATCGACAATCTTTAACAACATGACCGGTTTTCCCACACTTAAAACAAACCCGAGATTCCACTTGACAATTTCCCTGATGGTAGCGATTACATCTCGGACATGGTCTTTCCGCTGGTCGAAACGACGGACGGTTATCGAACCTCTGGAATCTAGACTTCCTTGGATCCCGTGGTGGTCCTTCCCATTTCCTTTTCCCTAAACTCTTATCACCGGCATCCCTTTTATTGTCTCGTTCTACATTTTCTGCAGCATCCACTGCAGCTGTAAAAGTATCTGGCCTTGTTGCAGTCACTAGTCTTCGGACTTCTGAATTCAACCCATAGATAAATCTCTCCATTTTCATCTTTTCTGTAGCAACATAATATCCTGCAAAACGAGATTTTTCTAAAAATCGTGCAGTATAGTCTCTGACTAACAAATTTCCTTGCTGTAGATTCATAAATTCTTCTTCCAATTGTCTGACAGCAGCTTGTGGACAGAAGTGTGTTGTGAAAGCTAACACGAATTCCTCCCATGAAAAAGTAGAGTATATATCCGCTCCTCTCGATTCTATATGAGCCTCCCACCAATGCAGAGCATCACCTTTTAGCATTGCCGTTCCATAAAGTACTTTATCTTCTTCAGCACATTTACACGTTTTGAAGATAGCCTCTATTTCTTTCAGCCATCTCATAGCTTTTACAGGATCCCGATCTCCTGAGTATGTAGGGGGCTTGCAACTAAGAAACATTTTATAGTCACACCTTTTCATTACCGGTAAAACAGTAGCGGTAAGTGGTATCTCAACTTCATGTTCCGGATTTGGTCTTTCAGTTTCATTATGACGATTACGTTCGAACATGGCTTGTATGCTATCCTGTAATCTCCCTATTTCAGCAGTCAGATCATCCCGTGTAACAAACTCTGTAGCATGCGGTTGTGTTCTACCTCCAGTTCGGCCCCCAGTTCCCCTTCCGGTTCTGCCTCTACCACGATCTCCTCATCTTCCCCCTGATCCTATTGGTGGATTCTCTCCACTCGAATTCCTTCCTCTTCCCTGATTCCTTTGTCTAGTGCCACTTGCCATTCTGTGGATTCGAACAAAGTTAATATACACATAAGCACATACCCCATATAACAAGGTACTCCAGTTCAAACATGTACCTGTAAGATCATAATTACACTGGCCAGGTGTAATCTGAAATTACCTTACATGATGTTCCTTCTACCTTTTATACTTAGCATCCCCAGGTTCTAAAATAATAGGGACATCCTACTTCACATGCAGTTTATGTCTAGGTACACATACTAATACCTAAATCCCTTAAACTAGGGCTCTGATACCATCTGTAACAACCCACAATCCAAATATACATATAACATATAATTCATAACATGTTTTCAACAAAAGTAATTCATATTGCACATTTGGTCCCAAAGTCTGACTAATCAATATAAAAATTCAGTACAAACTTGATCCTATTTAGATAACATAATAACTAATAACACAGTTATAAGTACGAGAGCATCCACAACTTCATAACGTTCATCTTCCCCAAAAAGCTATTCACCAAGTATTCTAATCACTTAGTCTTACTGGAATCACCACCTGGAATACATATTTTAAAACAGAAAATGAGGGTTAGACCTAAGGGTCTAGTGAGTAAATCCCTGACATTTGAAAATCAATAAAAATTCATTTATATAAAATATTTTTTATATAAATACACATATATCACACGTAATTTAATACCAACCAAGATTTGAGCATCATACCTGTCTCATCCCACCTTATCCCTCCACCAATGGCCAAATTTATTGGTTGCGAGCCAATTTAACACACCGGTCCAAAGCCCGACCACGTATTATATTCTCATATAATACTCACGTAATTATAATATCTCAATATATTATAATCACCCACGTATGACACATTCATACAATTTATCAAGTATTTGTTATCCACATAATGTATTCCAGTAAAAATATTTTAAAGTAAAACTCACATGTTTTGTTTATCACCAAAGTCTTTCCAAGTTAATTATCAGTACTTCAATCCTTCACAGAATCTGAAATCATGCATAATACCAAATATCTCTTTTTAAAACTAAACTTATAAAATCCTCGACTCAAGTCGCAACCTATTAAAAGTAAAATTAGAATCGCAATGCATAGTGCTAAGTCGCAATCAACTACTGCGACTTCACCCCCAAGTCGCAACCCACTATTGCGATTCCAACCCCAAGTCGCGATCAATTACTGCGATTCCAACCCAAGTCGCAATCAACTACTGCGATTCCAACCCAAGTCACAACCGACCATTGCGACTTCAAAGCCAAATCGCAATCAACCATTGCGACTTCGTTGAATGTCTCAGTTCACTGTTCATCCTAAAAACCCAGAAATTGTACTTTTAAGCTATGCATGTTGCTGTAAAGGTGCAGATATGTTTAAGACTATGAACATAACCTAACCTTAAGCTTAGATTTCCCAAAACATCCATTTTTAACAAAACCCACCTAAAAAACTTAACTAGCAAACTCAAGAACACTTTTAAGAAATTAAAACACATACAAGGATGGATTTGTTACCTTGCTTACTTCAGTTTGGTCCTTAAATCACAGCAACAAACTCTTGATTTCTTCCTTCTTCTTTCCCTTAATCTCTCTCTCGATTTCCTTCTCTCTCTCTCTCTAAACCGAACACACTACACACACTAACACTTAGGATAATTTCTATTAATTGAAATATGTACCGTGGGATGATCGGCTCACTACTGTATCTTACAGCTAGCCGACCCGATATTATGTTTGCAACATGTCTGTGCGCACGATATCAAGCTGAACCTAAGATATCTCATATGAAAGCTGTAAAGCGAATCTTTCGATATCTTAAGGGTACAGCGAATCTAGGTCTTTCGTATCCCAAAGATTCAGGATTCGATCTAACCGCCTATTCAGACAGTGATTTTGCAGGTTGCAAAATGGATAGGAAAAGCACCACAGGAGGATGTCAGCTCCTGGGTGGAAAGCTGGTAAGTTGGACAAGTAAGAAGCAAAACTCAGTGTCCACTTCCACAGCTGAAGCTGAGTATGTAGCCGTTGGAAGCTGCTGTTCTCAAGTCTTGTGGATGAGAAATCAACTACTAGACTATGATCTTCAGCTCTCCAAAATTCCAATCTATTGCGACAGCACAAGTGCCATCGCTATAGCAAACAATCCAGTGCTACACTCAAAGACAAAACACATAGAAATCAGATATCATTTTATCAGAGATCATGTTATGAATGGTGATATAGAACTTCATTTTATCCCAACTGATTATCAGTTAGCTGATTTGTTTACCAAACCTCTTGATGAGACAAGATTCAACTTTCTCATCAGCGAGCTTGGAATGCTGAACTTTGAAGGATAAATCTTCAGCGGTTCACATTTAATCAGCGATACGTTTATACATTCTTGTATAGGCTCTGGATAAAATAAACTTGTACAATCCATTTCATCATCTTCTCTCTGAATAAATTGGGTTAAACTGATATCAAGGTATGTTTTCTCTGACAAAACGCATGAAAACGCAAGATTTCAAATTCTTTCATCGCTGAATATCTCTTCCTTAACAGCGATATTTTGAAATTTCTTAAAACCCTCACTGATATTTCTATTCAGTGCTTCATATTTTCCAAAGAGTCCCTGAGTTTTTTCTTTCAAAACCTCAGAGACAACGAAAGAATGTGAAAGGACAGTTGTGACGTCATTGCAACGGATAACACCAGGCACGCTCTTTTTCTGACACACGTTTGCACGTTTCGTTGTCTATCCAATCAAATGCAAACACGTGTCCGTGTCATGATGAAAAACTTTCCCGCTCAAGTTTTTCTCTCTCTACTCTCTTCCTATATAAACACTCTCAAAGTTTATATTTGTCTTTTACGCGAGTCAATCTTTCTCCGCAAGAAAAGAACACTGTTGCATTTTGTGCTCTCAATATTCAAGAACTGTTCATCATCTTCTTCATCAAACTCAAGGTTATTATGTTCTTATCTATTATCAAATGCAAATAACTTGTTTTCGATCTTATCATTGTTTTACACAAGATCAAACAAAAGAACTCAAAAATAAAATCATTTTCTTTCATGGTTTTATAAACACAACCATTTCATGGTTTTATAAACACAACCATTTCATGGTTGTTCTTCAAGTTTTAAATCTAAAATCTTAAACTTGTTCTTCTTTCGTATCCATTTTTAAAAAAAAAAAAACTGGAATACAAGACTTATAGGTGTTATATTCGTTTTTTTTTAAAACAAGAAAAACCCTAATCTTCATTAAGACTTTTTGTCTGAATGAAATGGACAAAATTCGAAAAATCTTAATGGAAATTTTCTTTCCACATTAAGATTTTCTTATTTGTTAACATCTTTGGTTGAACTGATAATACAGTGAAATGGCAACTTCAAAGCTGAATGTTACCGCTGAGTCCATCTCCGCTGATTCTGAGGAACTGGAAATCACCAAAGCTCCTCAGGTTAAGTTTGAGCTGGATCAACTAGACTGGACAAAGGCAAACAACCTTTCAGCGCTTCTCGAGTTTCCTCCTCGGAAGCAGGTATCCCATCTAGACGACGCTGTAAATTTTTTGAAGAATAGCCCCATCTACACAGCACTGACAATCACACCTCCTGCCAGTCAGCGTCTATTATCCCAATTCTGGTACTCTGCCAGACACACCAACCTACCCTCAGCCAAAGATCCATCTAAAACCATCGACTGCATACTCAGCGATACTGAGTATGGCACCATCAAGATAACCCCTGCAATAATCCGCAAAGCTCTGAAATTCCCTAATGCTACCTCAGAAAATCCTTTCATTCCATTTCCTGACCACAAGAAGCACGCTGACAGGGAAGAAATCATTGCTTTCCTTGATGCGATGGGTTACATCTGGGAGACTGGAAGAGACAAGCTACCTGAGAAGAAGCTGACGCTGATAAAGAAATCCAAGATGCCCAGCGAGATGAACTTCATCTTCGCTCACCTGATCAGCTGCATGACAGCGAAATCCGGATCTTCTGATCAAGCCGCTCAACCTCAGCAGGCCATGGGTTACGCACTGCTGAAAGGTCTCAACATTGACTGGGCCTCCATCATCTATGAAGACCTCATTCAACGTGTTGATTCTGCCGCTGACCGACCAACATGGGTTCCTTACCCGCGATTCATCAGCGCCATCTTTCAATATGGCCTGAAGGACAGCTATCCTGAAGAGGGTGATCTGAAACTCTCTCAGATTGGCCCTAAAGTTCTCGACTTCAAGCCTGTCGCCAACGAGGTACGTCTCTCTACCCTTCTCACTCTACTTAATTCTCCGCTTTCTGTGGCTCCTTCAGCGACTATACCCCTCGCTAATTCCCAGGCCACAAAATCTTTTCCTTCTAAGAAAAGGAAACAATCTCTTACCCCTCTTGATTCCAAAAGGATCAAGAAAACCAAGGAGCAACCCCAGCAATTGCATGCTGAAGACTCCTCAGCTCATTCTGAAGAGCTGAAGGAAAGTTCCGTGGTACGCTCTGCCACACCAATTCAAGCCATCCCTTCTAAACCTACTTCAGCGTCCTTAAACGCTGAGGTTAGAACTTTGGAATCTACCCAACCTTCGTCAGTCTCTCAAAAGACTGATGAAGTACTTCTCAGCGAATCCAACGCTGAACTTGAAACCCAACCCCAATTCTTATCCTTCGCTCCTCCCTCTACTTCTTTGGACACTCCTCCAGTCAAAACAGGAGATGCCATCATTCAAGAAGCCGTTGAAGCTTCTCAGCGAATGACGAAGAAAGGACCTGCAGAGATCTCCATCCCTCACGGAACTTTTGAGGGAGATATGGAACACTATGGAGGGACTCGAAACTTTGATGAGTTCGTCAACGCTCCTGCAGGTACAGATCCCACCTTAAACACTGTAACTAAACCTGAAACTTCTGAGCTTTCCTTTGTTCACAAGTACTTATATGTTACAGGTCCTTATTTGGGAGACATCAACCAGTCTCTGAAGTCTATGGAGATGAAACTTACGGATCTCACCACCGGTCTATCAAATAACTCTACAGCTGTAACAAACGCTGGAGAGAATCTGACGAAGCTGACTACTGTGGTGGAAAAGAAGGCCTCCTCTGATGACATCAAAGACCTTGATAAAACTCTCGCCGACTTTGCCAAAGTGCTCTCCGACATCTACACTGACTACACCAACCTCAAATCATCAGTTTCCACCATTTCCAGCGAGGTTACAACGCTGAAGAAATCGGTTGGTACACTCGAAGGTGATATGTCAGTGGTCAAGACCGACTTGGGCTCAGTGAAGACCGATCTTAGTTCTGTCAAGACAATGATCGAGACGCTGGTGAACAAGGCAAATAATCCAGCTCCTGCTCCGGCCCCTGCACCTGTTTTGGACTCATTCACCGCAGAGGATCGCCAAGAGCTGAAGAAAATCACGCCTGCTATTTCTGGCCTAGAAGACAGAATAGCTAAGCTTGAAGGTTGTGTGTAAGTCTCTGGCCCAGAAGACAGAGACAACACCAATGCTGAATCTACCCATTCCTCCCCCGCCCATCATGAGAAAGAGGGGGAGAAGAGCGCTGAACAGGAGAAGAGCGCTGAAGACCTTTCCCATGATGAATCTATCAGGGGAGAGGGTAATGAAGATCGGATTACTGGACCTCAGGGAGATGAAAACCCTGAGGGAACCGAGAACCTCGTCTCTGTATCTGAGGGGGAGCAACTCGAAGAAGATGCTGAGGAATCTGAAGCAGAAGAAGACGAAGACATCGACATCCCTGAAGCTGAACCATCCTCCTCTCCAAGGAACGATGATGATGATGATGAAGATGACGATGATTTCTTTGTTGTCAAACCTGCTCCTCGAACCAAAGCTCTTAAAGGTATTTCAATAAAAGAACCTTCAGGGGAGAAGACAAAGACAAAGCACTCAGCCTCTGGCGCTGAGAAAAGCAAAGACAAAGGCATCGCTGAAGATGATAATCTGGCGATCCTACTTGCAAAGCCGATTTGTCAGGTACACTAAACTTATTTTTCCTTCCCTGATCATCTCTGAAAAATCAGTTATCCATTCCACAAACACCATACACATCCACATTTTTTTCTATCTTTTCTACCCAAGTTCTTCTACCCAGTTCTTATTTATAAGATCGCTGCGTTTCAGCTAGTCCTCTCCCCTGTTTGAGGATATCCCTGAAAGATCTTCTATTGCGACTTCACCAATTATTCCAGCTACCGCTGAAGACATAATCCCAGTCTTAGATTTAATCTCTGAGACTGATGAATCAGAAGAACAACCTCTCTCGCACAGAAACAGACCCTCCTCAGTTCCTCAAAAGAGGAGAGAAGAAATGATAAAGCGATTCGAGGATCAGCGAATCATCCTAAGGCGCGATCAACTACCTTCAGTTCCTCCTAAGTTCAGAATTTCAAAAGCTGAATACCAGGATCATCTCAGAGCTGAACGCCTCATCGCTGAAAGGAAGGAAGCTGAAGATAAAGACAGAGAATACGCCATCAAGCTCACTCAAGAATCTGTCAAAGACCCCAAGCTGAAGCGTATTCCCATTCAAATCCAACGAAAGCTTTGGGAACAAGCCCAGAAGATCGTGGAAAAGAAAGCTGAAGTTTCTCAGACCACCCTGATCTGGTGTAAAGAGAAAATCCACTTCAGATATCGTCCAGCGAAGATCAACAAGGTATTCATCTCTGGAAGAACCTCCATCGGAGTACCTATTGTTGACATCAAACTGTTCAGAGAAGATGACTCATCTGAAACCTTTCGTGCTGACACTGTAAAAAGGTATGGTCTCTCTGAATGGCTGGAGATGAGGTTAGCTATCCAACCATCAAAATCTAAGTACAAGGATCATTTCGAAAAGCTGATAAACAGACAGATCGATTTGATATCTTCTTGTGTGGATATTCCTCCTGTTCCTGATCTAAAGCCGAAAAGAAAAAAGGGCTCTCCAAGGAAGAAACGTCAAGATTCAAACTCAGGTCCTGTCATACGAAATGAAACTGGAATTGGTTTCTCTCGCGCTGAAGTACTTGGTCCTGATCCTGATCTATCTGCCCTTGACATCTCTTTGCCACCATGTGAACTTTTCGTCCCTGGTAAAGTCATCAGTAATCCTTATGGAATATTCTTTCTTGACTACGACGGACGTAAATGCTTTCAACGGATCGCTGAGCTTCCAATCACTCCAATCGAACAGCTCAAAGATCTCATCTACTGGTGCGACTTCAGAAAAGACATTCAGGCACGACACCTAAAACCCTTGATTTTTGAAGCTGCTCTGAAGCTAAAGAATAAAGGAGAAAAGGTTCCTGACTGGATGATTCCAACTGAAAAGACAACCCTTGATGAACTTCTCATTAAGGAAGAACCCTTTGAAGGCTGACAACAATCACCATTTTTCTCTATTGTATCAGTCATCCTTCAGTACTTGTAATTTATTTCGCTTGTACTTGTAATCTTTCTTATTCATATTGTAACCTGATTCAAAGATTTAAAGAAAGATTTCAGCGAATGTACTTTACTCCATCAGTACTGAAAAGATCCCAGAAAACAGTAAAAGGGACAAATATTTTATGAGTTCTTTTTATCCTTATGTTTTCATTAAATAGCAATTTTCTCTGTTGCTATGTCATAATCAAATAGGGGGAGATTGTTGATCCAAACCCTCAGTGATTTGATAATGACCCTATCTTAAATACTTAGTGAAAATTGTAAGTAAACAATATGTATCAGAGTTTCACTATCGCTGATAAGTACTAAGATCTTACAGTACTGCTGATAGGAACTCTCGCACTTTTAGATTTAAACATTCAGCGAACAATGTTCACCATATCGCTGAGTCTGTTCAGTCCTTATGGTGATCGCTGATAAGTTAGTTGTTTACTTATGATCCCTGAAGACAAGATTCACGTCAACAAAGGTTCTACGCTGAAGTCGAAGATCAAGCTCAAGAACCAGCGACAAGTCTCCTAATGAACTGATGCGGATCAGCGAAGACTCAGATTTGTCCACTCAACGTGAAGTATCAAGTACAAGACTTCAGCTATCGCTGAACTTTATCATCTGCTGAATAGTAAATGATAATCGCTGAATCAACGAAAGCTGATCATGAAGTCCTCCGTACAAAGTACTTTTGTCTTAACCTCCCTTGCACGCCACCGTACGAAATGTCAGAAAAGAACCTCCGAAAATCTGAAATCGTACAACCACTCTAATACTACACTGTTCATTCATGCGGCTGCTAAGGTTGTCAACAAAGGTCAATGACATGCAACCAATCCGCTGATGACACGTGTAAAGTGAATACTGAATTGCATTAAATGCATGCAGTATATAAAGAGATGAACTCACTTCATTTGAAGTAACTTGCTAACTCTGGACAAGTTCAAATCTCTCAAGATAGGATTTTATTAGTAATCTCCTTATCTTTCTTAGTGCAAGAAAATCTTAGTGTTCCAACTTGTTTAGATTTAGGTTTATCCTTAATCTTGTTTCCGCAACAAGCTGTAAATTGTTAATGATTTATCAATAAACAATTTAGAAAAGTAAAATAGTGTGTTTGTATTCAACCCCCCCCCCTTCTACAAACTTGTTTAAGCCTTTCGGGACCAACACTCTCTCTCGATTTCCTTCTCTCTCTCTCTAAACCGAACACACTGCACACGCTAACACTTAGGTTAATTTCTCTTAATTGAAATATGGACACCTATCCTTATTAAAATAGGAAGTCGGTTTTGGCTAAATAGGTTTGGATAAAAGACCAAACAAACCCTAAACTTATCTCACTTGGCAATAAATACCCCTAAACTGTCAAATAAAAATTAAAACTTACCCCTTAACTTCTTACTCCATAAAACACTAACATAAAACTTATAAAATTTTCAAATTTAAATTAGATAAAATACCTGGTTATTACATGTGGTGGAAAGGAAAAAAGAACTCTATGTGAGGCTGCTAGATCTATGCTAAGTGAATCAAATCTTCCCACCTATTTTTGGGCTGAAGCTGTTAATACTGCTTGCTTTACCCAAAATGGGTCTGTGATTTCCAAAAGACATGATAAGACTCCATATGAAGTTTTCCATGGCAGAAAACCAAATATTGGCTTTCTTCATGTTTTGGTTATGTGTGCTTTATTCTAAATGATCGTGACAATCTTGGGAAGTTTGATCCCAAAGCTGATGAAGGTATTTTTGTTGGATACCCTTTATCCTCCAAAGCATATCGTGTGTTCAATCTCAGGAGAAAATGAATTGATGAGTCTATCCATGTCAAATTTAATGACCTAAGATCATCATCTCTTTCAAATGATGATGATGAATTGCACAGGTGGATTTTCTCATGCATAGGTGATGCTCCCATAGTTAACTCCACCGACGCTTCTTTCATTCCTTTGAACCCATCAAATTACCAAGTTGGGTCATCTTCCTTTGTGCATCCTTCCACCGATTTTCCCTCTCCCACCGACATATATCCTACTGCCACTATGCATTGTTCCACCGATCCCATACCCTCCACCGATCCTATGCCCTCTACCGATAATACTGCTTTCCACCGATCCTCTGATCCCACTCCACCGATTTCTTCCACACAAAATGTTCTACTACCTCTACCTCCTGCCACAAAATGGACCAAAGATCACCCCATAAATCAAATCATTGGTGATCAACAAGTAGGTGTCTAAACTCGCAGAGGAGTTGGAAATATTTGTCTCTATGTGAACTTTCTCTCTCTTATTGAACCCAAGAAGATTGATGAAGCTCTTGCAGATCCTTGTCGGATCACTGCCATGCAAGAAGAGCTTTCTCAATTTGAGAGAAACAAAGTTTGGAGATTGGTTCCTAGACCCCGAATGAAAACAATCATTGGAACCAAATGGATCTTCAGGAACAAGATGGATAAAGATGATACAGTTATCAGAAATAAGGCCAGATTGGTTGCTCAAGGATACCGACAGGAAGAAGGCATTGATTATGATGAAACTTTTGCCCCTGTTGCAAGACTTGAAGCCATAAGAATTTTCTTAGCTCATGCTGCCCACCGAAATTTTAGGGTCTTTCAGATGGATGTCAAAAGTGCTTTCCTCAATGGGGATCTTGCAGAGGAAGTCTATGTGAAACATCCACCTGGCTTTGAAGACCCAGCTCATCCAGACTATGTGTACAGACTTGACAAAGCTCTATATGGACTCAAACAAGCTCCACGTGCTTGGTATGACACACTTGCTGTCTTTCTCTTGAAAAATGGATACTCTAGAGGTACTATTGACAACACTCTGTTTCTCAAGCACACCTCAGGTAATCTTATCCTTGTTCAAATCTATGTGGATGACATCATCTTTGGTGCCACTAATGAATCACTTTGTGATGAGTTTGCCTCTCTCGTGATGAGTGAATATGAGATGAGCATGATGGGAGAGCTTACATTCTTTTTGGGCCTTCAGGTCAAGCAATCTTCAGAAGGAATTTTTATAAATCAAAGTAAATATATTCGTGACCTTCTGAAGAAGTTCAACTTTTTGGACAGCTCTCCTATGAAAACTCCCATGGCACCACATTTGAAACTTGATGCTGATTTAAATGGTGAATCTGTGGATGTTACCCATTATTGGAGTATGATTGGTTCTCTCCTTTACTTAACTGCTAGCAGACCGGATATTATGTTTGCTAGATGTCTTTGTGCCCGTTATCAAGCCAATCCAAAGAAATCTCATTTGGATGCGGTTAAACGAATTTTCAGGTATCTAAAAGGTACCATGCACCTGGGTTTTTGGTATCCCAAAGACTCAGGCTTTGAACTAATTGGGTATTCAGATTCAGATTATGCAGGTTCCAAGATTGATAGAAAAAGTACCACAGGTAGCTGCCAACTTCTGGGTGGCAAAATAGTAAGTTGGTCCAGCAAGAAACAAAACTCTGTGTCAACCTCTACTGCTGAGGCTGAATATGTAGCTGCTGGAAACTGCTGTGCTCAGATCTTGTGGATGAAAAACCAGTTGAAGGACTACAATCAAAACTACTCCAAAGTTCCCATTCTATGTGATAACTCTAGTGCAATTGCCATTGCAAATAATCCTGTCTTGCACTCAAGATCAAAGCACATAGACATCAGATATCATTTCATCAGGGACCACATTTCCAAAGGTGACATTGAGCTGCACTTCATTCCTACAGATCTTCAGCTTGCAGACTTGTTCACCAAACCCTTGGATGAAGCCAGGTTCAATTTTATGATAAGTGAACTTGGAATGTGCAACCTTTAGTAGGTGGCTTCAAAAAAAAAATTGGGACTTGCCTTTTCGGTTGAAATGTCCTTCGGTGTTAATTGCTTTCGGTGATCAGCCTCTTCACTGACAACATCTTTCTAGGTCAATCTTCATCGGTGACCTTGCTATTCACCGAAATTCACCTGAATCATCGGTGATCAACCTCCTCACCACCAATGTCACCAATCTCCGTGGTAATTCTTCTTCATCGGTGAGGTTTCTTCCACCGACACCTCTTGAATTTCCCCATCGGTGGCTATGTGTTACACCGATTCTCGATATTACACCGATTCTCTCTAAATTCTTTTCGGTAGAACATCTTCATCGGTGGCCCTGCTCAACACCGAAATCCTATTCGGTAATCTCCTCCGACGTTTGGTTCCTCATCTCTCCACCGACATATACACCGATCTACTTTGACGTTCGTCGGTAAGATTTCTACCACCGATGTCTCTTGATCATATATCGTCGGTGAGTAATGTTCCACCGAATTATCTACCGAATTTTTTTTAAAACTTATCTCATACGTTTCCCTATGCAACCATGAGTCTATAAGAAACCCTAAGTGTCAGTGATGGTTGACCGTTCCCATTCCAAGCCATTTTTGACCACACATTCCCAAAATCGCTCATCATTATTTTTTTAATTTGTTTATTTTATTTTAACCCCCCTCCTAACCGTTCCCTCTACTTTTTGAATTCATAACCCTATTCCTTTCCCCTATAAATAAACCCATCGCCTTCCTCATTCAAACCCTATTCATCCTCTCACTTTTACGAAACCTGCAACAACCTTTTGGTACGCATTTCTTCTTCTCCTTCACCACCCTGTTCTCCATGTCATCCTCCAAGAATGCAATCCCTACGTGCTTTGAGGACCTCAAGTTTAACTCATGCAATCACGTCGCGCGCTTCGAAGCTGACCCATCTCATCCCGAGTTCTCTACTGTGGCTAAATTTCTCACTCGGTCTCCTCTCCTTCATGCTTTTACCTGCAACCCAAAGATGAGCAAAATGCTCATTGGTAAATTTTGGTTAACATGTGTGTACGACCTTTCGAACGAAGCTATCCACGCCTCAATCCTCACTGAAGAAGAAGGTGATCACGACCTTACCTTTGGGGTCGATGATGTTCGTCTAGCCCTGAAGATTGATGCCTTTACCGCCTATGATGACATGTATGTAGATAACTTACATGAAGAAGTTATTCGGACGACTGGTTATGTGATCGACGATTCTTCCAAAAGCTCCAAATTCCCTGGTACTCTTCTTCGTGGCAAAATGGGAGGAGTATGGAACTTCTTCTTTGCCCATGTAATCCATTGTCTCTCTAGAAAGACAAGTGGGCACGATCAATCTCCGTCATACATCACTAAGCTAGTTCATGCACTAATCTTCCAAAGACATGTGGACTTTGCACAATACTTCTTCACTGAACTCACTGAAGTGATTAGGCACCCCAAGAAGTGTTACGTTGCCTACCCGCGCTTCATCTCCATGATCATTCAGCACATGCTTGGAAAGGCCTTGGAGGTCGATCGAAGATCTCCTTCTCCCCGATTTTCCTATGATTGGACTTCTCCAATAGTCAGGGTCAAAACTCTCAATGTTGGACCTCTCGCCACCGATCGCCCGTTAAGACAAGGTATGATCACTTTTGCTCTCTCTCCCGATCTACATTAGGGTGATGCGGAAATCCCCGGATTTCAACACCCGGAAATTCCCGAAATCACTCTAAATGTAGTGGTCCCTTCTCCACGTTCCCGAGTTAAGTCGGGTGGCACTCAAAAGAAACAACGTAAGGCCACCGACACCTCTGCACCCGCTTCTCGAACCACGCCACCGAGAGATCCCTCGGAGGCTTCCACGGTTCACATCTCTTCTCACAAGCGGAGGCACTCATCATCCCCTTTGAGATCTCCTTTAAAGAGGTCTCGAAAGCTTTCGACCCCACCGACTAAGCCAACTGACGATTCTCAAAAATCGCCAGTTGTTGAACTTCAACCCTCTGGGCTAAGGGAATCCGTTTTTAACCCCACCGACTCCTTCGTTGTCTCTCCACAGACCTCGGTTGTACATTTGGAGGAACCACACTTTACCTCCCCATGCACTTTTTTGGGTGGAGGAGATGACTTCGGGGTCTCTCCCCTCGAAGGCTCTGATTTCTCACTACACAGCCTTTCACCCGATCAGTTTATGATCGATGACATCTCACAACCTGATCAGGGTTCCCCCCCATCGATTCCCCCCTCACATGACTTCTTTGATTTTCTTTTGGGTGACACTGGTTCTCCCCGAACCATCCCGTCCACCGAAGAAAATCCCACCGAGTCCCCAGAGCAAGATACACCCCGACGATCTCCATCTCCACCGAAAGAACACACACCCGACGATCTTCATCTCCACCGAAAGAACCCACACCCCGACGATCTTCATCTCCACCGAAAGAACCCACACCCCGTCGTTCTCCCACACTGATACGTGAGGCTTCTCCTCGCCGAAACCCCCCTCCACCGAAAATACTATATCCCGATGTGTTGTCGAATTTTCTCCCTACTATCACTCCCGAAGAAGATCGACTACGACTACCATTTCGTCTCCCGGAATTCGGTGTTGTTACCTCTTCTAGTACTAAGCCACGCTCTGAACTCCATGCTGATATTCAGGAATGTGCTCATCAATGTCGGCTCGTGAGCACTAAGCTTGAATCCCTCAAGGAATCAACTCTTTCCATAACAACACAGGTAAACTCAAGAATCTCCGTGATCGAGTCTCAATTACCGCAGACACTCTCTGATGTACTTGCAGCTGCTCTTCAGCCTGTCCATAATTCCATTGTTTCCTTATCTTCAAAGGTGGAATCATTGACAACTTCTCATAAGGATCTTGCTACTTCGTTTGGTACCTTCAAGGCATCCTCTCTCGTCAAGGATACTGAACTCCTGAGACTCATTCAAGAAGCCAAGTCTCATCAAGATCTTAAACAGAGCATAGTCGATTCTCTCAACTCTCTTCACACCAAATCTGACAACATGCAGGAGAAAGCCCAATAGGAAATGGACTTGGGTGATTTTACACTGATCTCCGATGACACCACTCGGAGTTTGGCTCATCTCCACTCCAAGTTTGACAGTGTGTTCACTCAGTTGGGTTTTAAGATTCCGGTTGCTGCTGAGGGGGAGAAATCTACAGATCAATCAAAATTGCCCTCTATTAAAAGAACTATCAGCAACATGCCTCCACCTTTCACCGAAAAATCATCACAAGCCACCGAAGCTTCAGAAATACCTTCACCTAAAACCTCTCCTTCGAAACATACAGGTACCACTGATGTTATCTTCACACCACCGAAATCACCATCGGTGGAAATCACACATGCAGCTGTTGAGGGGGAGAAAATCCATGCATCTGCTAAGGGGGAGCAAAAGTCCAAAACTACCAAAGACAAAGGTAAAGAAACTCTCACAGCTGAACAGTTGGCCGAAGAAGAAAAGAAAAGCAAAGAATTGGCAAAATATGGAACTCGACCTGCCGATGCACAAACCTTGAAGCTAAAACCTCCTTCTCAACAATCTCAGGAATCCAACCTTGGCTTGACTCCTCAGGAGATCGAGGAAGCCATATTAGCTCAGAAAGCCTTAGATGATTCCAAGGCTCTCTCTATGGAAGTTGCAAAAGAAGAGGCCCTCAAAGTCAAGTCTGCCGATGCACTTTCCACCCAAAAATCGGTGCTAAGTGAAATAGAAAAAGAAAGGAATGAAGAGATCAATTGGTACAAAAAGACCATGTACCACCGAATCAACAGCTCCCCGATCTCAAACGTCAAAATTGCTACCTCCAGATCCAACCCAAAGGATATTAGGCTAATCATCGATAGAGAAGATGGCTCAATGAAAAGTGTGAGAGATGTTCACCTCAAACATTTCGGTCTCCCCGAATGGTATGAGATCTCTCGACACTTGGTCAGAAGTGCAAACCCAAAGAAAGACATCTTTGTCAAATACATTGATGGATTGATGAAAAAGATGAAAGAGATTTAAAGAAAACACAACATCATTCTATCCACCGATGAAAGATCAAAACTTTAATCGATGAAAGAAGAAATCATTCTTCCCAAAGTTAAGAATCCTATAGACAAGGTGTTCAAGGAAATGGCAACTGAAGGGAAAATTCCAAACATAAGCAACCTAAATTTGTCCATCCCTACATCTGTGTCTTATCCAACTACGACTTTGTGCCTCTCACCGATTCCAGGGTTATTCTTCAATGATGGTTTTGGTCATCGGGGCTTTTTCAGATTTGCACAAATCTCCATCGCCGATTCTTTGTTCCTTGAAGGTATCTCCAATCTTTTTCCCTACATCACCGAAGCTCAACCTTTCTACCGAAATGTGTTAGATGAGATCAAGCGCCGACAAACTTCCAAGAAATAGATCTTCATCTTTCTATGTGGTACGTGTAAAAGTTTGTTTCTCCTTTTGACAAATGTATGAAAAAAACTTATCCAAATACAAGTACTTGTCTTTTTGAATTCTTTTTTTGCACATAACTTCTCTTTACTTTTACTTGTAAATATTGTAAATAGTATACATACTCATACAAAAGAAAAATAGATCAAAAAGAAAAAAAAGAATGGTCTATGTGAAAAGAACCCAAAAAGAGTAAAAATGGTCAAAATGCATTTTACCTTTCAAAACTCTTAAATATTCTAAGGAAGAAGCTCAAATTCAAATAGGGGGAGATTGTTGGGTCACCAAAGATTTGAAATTGACTCACCGATGTTTTCCCTAAAATCATACTTAGAATATTTTAGCATGGTTCTTTGAATTGACTTGTACAAGATAGCAACTGTTCGGTGAAGTCGAAGATCAACCGAAACCAAGCTTGAAGAGTTTCTCTTTGCAGAATTAAGAAGACTTCTCAAGATACATACAAGTCAATGTCCACCGAATTGTGTCTTCACACATCGGTGGACATCCTCACCATCGATGGTGTCTTCACACGTCGGTGGACAAGCTCACCACCGATGGTGTCTTCACACATCGGTGGACATGCTCACCACCGATGGTGTCCTCACACGTCGGTGGACTTACTCAAATCGGTGGGATCTTCGTGTAATTAGATTGTCTTGCAGATGATTTTTTTAAAGACCAATGACAGTTTTATTTCGGTAGAACTTCATCGATAAAATTGTCTTGGAAAACACATCAAGAAGATGCTCCAGGTTTGGCTATAATCCAGTGGTTGGTAAAAATGTCAACCTAGTACTCTCCACTTTTAGATAACGTCTAAATCAGCCTGGGCACTCTTTCTGGTTCCAAGGAAAAAGGTGATTTGGAAACATCAACTTTTCAGAGTACTACACCTTCTATCCAATCTCCTTATGACAAGTGTCCTGAGCATTTAATGCACAGTACTTGTTATTTCACTATAAAAGGAAGTAGAAGGCTCCATGCAAACTACGCTTTCTGGACTTCTCTCTCAGTGCAAGAAATCTCCATATTGCTTACAAACTTTATAGCTTTGTTCTAAGTGTTCTTAGTTGTTTTGTTAGTATACTTTGTGCAAGATTGTTAGAATAGTTTATCTGTTCTTTTCCGCAACAGTCTTAAGTTTTCTATGTGTAATTCTTGTTGAAAGTTTTTCAATAATAGAATTAAAATTGTGAAAATTTTGAGTATTGTATTCAAATACTTGTTATAGCCATCTGGGACTAACAATTGGCATACATAATTTTGATTTGAGATTCCCTTATGATGTTTAAGCCGATATTTCCAAATGATGAAAGCATCTTATTATCCGACTAAAAACGGGAAAATCACCCAAATCATTTCATGTTTTTAACCAAGGTGTGTAAATGGATTGCTACGTTTCTCTGCGAACAAACTGACACATGCGAAGTTGCTAATGAATTACAGTTCATGTCGTTTTATGGTTAAAAAAAGAGAGAATTTTGGAAATTAATGGCGTGTAAATCCTTCTTTTGGAGTTCGTACAAACATTATGTTGAACATTTTTTTAATGTAGGAAATTACTTTGCGTGTTTAGCATAAGTAAATCCGTGATAGAACTCTAGCGGTTCATTTTAAAAGTTGTTGAGTATGTTTTTGTGTTTTGTTAGTAACCTGATTTGTGATGAAATAGTTTTTAAAAATGATTTTGCATACGTGGGAAGAGTGTGTCCATGTTTGTGCATCTACTGGCTAGGTAGTGGTAAGATTTGTACGCATGTTATGTGGTATAAAAACCTTCGTGTTGAAAAATCTAGTGAAAACTTTATTGGCATATTTGTTGAGTCTGTCACTTGAAAACCTTGAACTCATTAGGCTTGGTGAGGTTGAGCAACCCCAGTTAAGGATGAGGGCGTGTAGAACCATTCAGTGAAAGATTGGGTTTCTGACGCGTATTATCACTGTGGGCCGTATGGTGTCGTTTGCGAGGTTAAACTATTTCCTGCTGGTAACTGAAAGGTGAGACCTGCGGTGCCTTCTGATAATGCTTGTGGTAATTGTTCACTACGGCAACCTTGTTTTGGGTTGCAGTTTTGTATGAAGGACGTGTCGGACCCTTTAGACCGTGGGGGATGACCTTGGATTGGTGGGGATGTTTGATGAATGAAGCTCATGTGTGGAGCTCTGGGATGGGTCAAGTTTTGGTGGTGTGACTAGGTGTCAACTTTTGGATTTCGAGGCCAAGAACCACTAGTGTGATCGGAGGGTATAACTAAATTTTGATAAATTGTGGTATCGGTTGTGATAATCGTAAGAAGTTCAATTGTGGTAAATAGATGTAGCGGGATGACCCTCTTGTGTGATAAAAGAATATGTCGATTGGATGATTGGTAATTAGACGTTTCTTTTTTGAGTTGTGCAATCGGTGGGTCAGTGGCGACCGTCGGTGTTGGAGTCTAATGAGACTCGTTAGGAGTAAGTGCCAGTTCAGCAGTGGGAACCTTGAATTTGGAGGTTTGTTGGCTTCAATGGTGATCAAACTTTGGGCTAATGGGAGAGAATTTAAGAGTGTGTGGACACGGATCGATTTAGAGTCGGGATCCGCCGTTGGGGGAGTATGGAACACTTAAGGTTGGGAGTCAACCGAAGTCATCTGGTTGGAAGTGGTCATAGCAGTCCTGCATGAAGAAGTTGGATTTCAGTTGGGAAGCTGAGGGATCATGGAAGGTGTTGAGTTCGATATCCTTTGGTGGTAAAGGATATAGATTTCGAGGACGAAATCTCTTTTAAGGTTGGGAGGATTGTAACACCCCAAAATTTTAAGAAACTCAATTTTTGGGCTTGCGAACGTCCGCATAGGGACAATGTCGGACGCCCGTGTCCAGACGGATGTCCGTGGGTCGTCCGCGGAAGCAACAGAGTTAGAAGTGCAGGGATCAGATCAAGGGTCGGACGTCCGCATTGGTTGCCAGTCGGACATCCGCGTGAGGCCTGGTGCGAAATTTTTGGTTACTTTTAAGACTTTTCCCTCTCTCTTCCCTCATTTCATTTCAAAACCCCAAATAGATTTATCTCTCTCTCTAGGAACGATTTCCTCCTCAAGAAACCTCAAACCCTTCCTTTCTCTTCTGTATCTTCTCCACTCAAACCAAACCCATTTCCACCATTGTTGAAGATATGGAAGCTTGAAGCTTTTGTGGGAGACTATGAGCTTTTGCTTGATGAAGGTAATCTCATTGTCTCTCTACCAAAAGCAAGGTTGTTGTTGTTGTTGTTGTTGTTGTTGTTTTCACCTTCTCTTCCATTTTGGGTATTATTGGTGTGATTTTGGTTATGCTTGATTAAGGAAACCTTCTCTTTCTTCATCTATGAGAATTTGGGTTTTGGCATAAGTTGGGATTTTTGATGTAAAATGTTGGGGAATGATTCTACATGGTTGGATCTGGATATTAATGGTTAGAAACTTATGGATCTAGGTTTTTGGAAGATTTTACTGGAGGATTCATGTTTCTCATAGGAGCTTACTTTTGGGGAAAATCTAGATTTAGCCTAAATCTAGCAAGGTGAGTTCAAGTTGATTTGTGAAAACGTTGTACATGCCAAAATGTTTATTTTAAAGTATTTGTATGCTTTATATAAAATTATCACTTGTTGAGTCAATTGGTGGGTTTTGATTAATCAAAGTGTTGAGCTTTACAAATCTTGTAAAACACCCACATTTGGGGATTTTGAGTGATTGGTAAATAAATCACGAGTGAAAGTGTTTTGTTAATTTATTGCGTAAGTGAAGGTCGCTTGGTCAAAATACACTTCTAGTGTTTTTTGTGATTATGCAATAGTTATGTTATGTTACGTTTTGAAAATGTGAACGTGTGAGTTGGGGATTTTGGTCAATCTCGACCTTATGAATATTTTTTAGAGTTGTAAACCTTTTGTTTGGGCTGAATGCCTATTGAGAATTAAAAGGCAAAGCGTATTTAGCCAAACGTGTATTTTGTCTTTAAGGGCTTGATTTATACTCAAATGGGTCCTTTGAGTGTTTGCCGATTTTAGTAGCTCGATGTGGAGCCTTGGACGTGTTATGCGTTTATTTGCGTTTTATTCGAGTATGTGCCTCTTTGAGTGTTTTGTCTTATATGTGAAGACCATTCGACGATTATGTGTACATGGTACTTTTGGGTCTAATCAACCATTGCAGATTTTATGCATTATCATGTTATAAAGGATTTGAGTATACGTACTGTAACACCCCGAATTTCCATGATCAAAGTTATGTTATATTTATTATGAAGGGGTCGAAAGAGTAATTAGTCAAAGTTTTGGACTAATTGTTTAGGTAAAAACTTCAGGGTTGAATTGGTATTTTGTTGATAGTTGATTTGGTTTATAAAGGTTGAGTCAGTCAATTGAGATAATATCTCAATTTTGTTCCTGAAGTCGGTAAAAGGCAGAAGGAAGAAGAAGTCCAGGATTTCTTTTGGTTACTGATTCTGTGGTGAAGAAAAGTTGATTCTAAGCCTGTATCGATTTCGGATTAAACCCAGGTGAGTTCATCTCTTCTTCTAAACATTTGCAGTTGAATCAAATGAAATAATGGGTTATAAACTGTCTATATGTTTTAGTAATTATGTATTGGAATGAAGATGATTGAGAATTGGTTTAAGATAGGTTTTAAACTGAAAATCGATTTGCATGAATTGCATTGTATTTGAGAATTACATGATTTGAATACATTGGTTATTCTTTTGAGGTCATGTACAAGTTTTTAAATTAAGTAAGCTTGTTTTGGATGGTGGGATTCCAAGGTAAAGATCAGGTCGGATTGAACTTGGTGGTTTTAGGCTAGAGATCCAGTTTGGGTTGATGCCTCAATAGACTAGAGATCAGGTTTGGATTGATGTCTCCGTGGACTAAAGATCCAGTTTGGATTGATGTCACAATAGACTAGAGATCCTGTTTGGATTGATGTCACAATAGACTAGAGATCCGGTTTGGGTTGATGTCACAATGGACTTGAGATCCGGTTTGGATTGATGTCTCCATGGACTAAAGATCCAGTTTCGGTTGATGTCTAAAATTGACTAAATACCTGGATGTGGTTGATGTCATATGTTTTCTCATCCATGAAACATGCTTATATTTTATAATTGGGGTTTAACTTGTGTGTTCGCCACATTCGATGAAATCGGGTCTCCCCCGTCACCGAAGGGTGTTGTTTTCGGGTAGTGTGTTTATCCGTATTGACATTCGATGGATTGTTTTGCCATGATTGATGGGCAGTATTTCATGTCTCATCCTTGTTTGGATGTTTCCAACTATTGGAGTTTTATTCGCATTGATGATTATTTGAGAATTTATTATTTATTTACCTCTTGTGTAAGTTTTGGATTTGAGTCCATTGTTGAGAAATGATTTTCATTGGAAATTTTCCTTACGGAAATTGTGTGCGTTTGGAAATTGGGTTGTCGGCGTATTTTATACAAACCCATTTTGGAAATCATGAATTAAGTTGGATATTTTGGTCTACCAAATTATTTGCTCATGATGTAAACTCTTGAACTCACTAGGCGTTAGCCTAACCCTTATTTGTCGGCATGTGCAACAGGTTCAGGTTGGGGAATAGCTTTAGCTACACTGTGAAGTAATGAGTGCTAGCAGAGTGCACGAGGAGTGATTTGCTTAGTGAAGTCTTCCGCACTTATTTGGGATTAGCAACTTGTATTTGTGTTAAGTAACACCCGTCTTAAGTTATTAATTGTGGAAGTTGTGGTGTTTAAATTTTGAGGTATTTTCAAGGATGATTTGTAGAAAGGATTTTATTTGATGTAATTGATATTAGATTACTTATATTTTAAATGAGACGTTTAACTTATATTTGATTATGTTTATCCTTTAGTTAGTTATTAATTCAAATATGTAGCTTTAAGAAATTGTACTTATGCATCCTTAATTATAATGTAATATGCATCAATAAACAATATATGATGCATAAAAAATTGTTTTTAAGAGTTTTTCTCAAATGTTTTATAGTATAGTATAGATCGGAGGAAAGAATGTATACATGTTTTAATTTAATATGGTAGTTTAGTAATTTAACAATATTACTTTATATCTGGTTATTTACCTTGATAGGCAATGTTAAAAGAACCACCTATATTTGGTTTTAAAATATTTTTAAACAAGATTTTATGGTGTTAAGGATGGATTTGATTTTCTCTATACTTTAGACAGTCGAATATGATTTATCTTACCATTTCGGAAGGAACTGGAGTTCCATATCCTTTTCATTTCCGTTCAAGGGTTCTTCTGTGTTTCCATGCTCATTTGAGACCCCCAAAAATGGACAAATTCCTTTTCTTAGGAATACATACGTACATATTCATCACTACAAAAATGATAAAGGTAACCCCACTACTAACTACTTCGTTTATGAAATTCATAATAATAGAGATACATGTTCTACTGAGACAAAATTTGTAACTTGCTATCCTTTTACCTAACAGGCAAAGATTTGCCTCTGTGGAAAGGATGATTCATTCGGATCAACATCAGAGTCCCACTATATTTCATTGCAAGAATCAATGAGAGTTAACATGAGAAACGTAAGAAGGGATATGTACCATTGATCACTTTTAGTCTCATGCCCATCCATGAGTTGTGTTTTAGAAAGGAATTGATCTGGTGCATCTCATTAGTGTTGTTCTTTGATTATGATTGATTCAAGGGTTGAAATCCCTTCATACCCTTCTCACCGGAACCCAACCCTATTACCACACTACTAATATCCACACACTTATGTTATAGTGTTTACGAGAAGAGTGACACTCTACGTGTGTATCATCACCGCTAGAAAAGAGGGCCAACATATGGATGTAATTTGTAGCAGTGAACAACCCGTCAAGGGGCTGTATCGACAACAAGAAACCAGTAGCCAAAGGGGATATTGTATGTTATTTTAAATGGTCTCGGTAAGGGAGGTCCAGTCCAAACATTTATAGGGTTTTAACTTTTGAGTTTTATTTTCTTATAATAAGAGCATCTCTAATAACTATGTTAAAATCGAGAAAATAAGGATTTTAACAATTTTCTGCTCCAACATGTATGTATGTTATCTTATATGTTAAAAATAAAGAAAAGATGAAAGAAATTATAAAAATCTATAAATAGAGAGATAAATTATTATTTCAATACTTCTCACCAATAATAATAATAGGTATTGAAAATAAATGTTTAGAAGAGAAAAATAATATTTTTTTTAAATATTTTAATAATATAATTAATATTATTATTGTTAAAATAAAATAGATGTTGAAGTTAGATGTAATTTTTTAAGAGATTTTAACTCTCATATTTTATTTTAAAGAAAATATAATAGAGCCATTAAAAACACTCTAGAAGAACTGTTGTACAACACTACATAGACACCAAAATAAGGTTTTAAAGATGAATTTTATTATTATTTCAAAAAAAAGATGAATTTATTAAATTTATCAAAAATATAATAGTATGAATTACTTTTTAATTTATGTAACAAACGTTTAATTATTTTTAGAGTAAATTAAACCACATGTCTTTGTGGTTTGGTCAAAATCTAGATTTGGTCTCTCTTTTAAAATAATTATATCGGACGTCTCTATAGTTGTCATTTTATTTCATGTCGCGTCCCTGTCACTAACATAATTGATATAAGTCTGTTAACCTCGTTAACTCCAGGGACAATTTGGTCTTTTTATCAATTTAATAAAAACCTTTTATAACAAAACTTAAAAGATTTTAACCTCCACTAAAAATAGGACAAGTGTCACTCTCTTACTCCTCCTTCAACCACAACCACAACCCCCCCCCCTCTCTCTCTCACTCTCTCTCACATACACACACTTCCGGCCATCTTCTCCGGTGAAATCACAACCCGCAACTCATTTTTTTCTCTCCCTCTCTCTTATCTCAGAACCTGCAACCCATATTAAAACACCTCACACGTATATACATAAATCATCTCCATACCATCCCTAACATCCACGTTTTTATACACACTCAAGACACGTTTTTAAACATCTCCTCACCACCTGCAAGTCTGCAACCCACTTTTATGTTAAAAACCCCCATTTTTACCTTCTTACCTATATATCACACAAACAATCACATGTACAACCTCATTATAGGACCAGTGACATAACCGGGTAGTATATCATTTTGCAACCGGGTAGTATAAGAATTTCTCTAGTAGTGTTTATAAATGCATATGAGGTGAAGTTTATAAAAGAGATCCCCAACTTTCCAAAACAAAGAAGAAGCAATTGATTAGATGTATACCTGATAAGATATGATATGAATGGTTTTTCTTTGTAGAAATCTTTGTTGTATGAATGGTTTTTCTTTGTAGAAATCTTTGTTGCAGGGTTCTCTACCCCCCTTGTTATTTCTTTTTGTTGCCAAAGGTTATAACTTATACAAGTAACATATATATATATATATATATATATATATATATATATATATATATATATACATGTGAATGACAAATGAAGAAATCAAAAATGTTGTGTATTTAGCGAGATGAAATTGAACTCAACTCCAAAGCTTTTTGTTGGAAGAAATTCAGAAATTGAACTACATAGATGAAATAGAACCAAAAAGCGAACTCTAAATCACCGGTGGTTCATGGCTTCATGGTGGTCGAAAGTTGAATGGGATGATAGGGTTGGGGTTGGGGTGATGGCACGGGTGGTATCTGCCTTTTCATATTGTTGATCTGAATTTGAATTTTGGTTCAAGAGTAGTAGGTCTTTGAATTTGAATTTGGGTTAAAAATAGGAAACAAACAAAGTTATCAAACAGTTTTGGGAAGATCAAGCATAGATTTTTCATGTTCGCTACAACTACAGTAGTACTCTCTGTAAAACCCTAAAGATCAATCAAGATAGAGAAGATATGAATTCGTCATCCAATTATCAAGAACACTGTTACAAGCTCTCTAAGGATATGAGTTATGAGTTATGAGAGACTTTCTCAGAGTCTTCTTTCTAACACACAACTAAACCTATTTATACTAAACACTTTACAAGGTGTAAACAACACAATACAACTCAATACATTGACTTTGACTTTGACCTTTCTATATTTAAACCTTGAAGATATATTGCACTAACAATCTCCCCCTTGGATTCAAGGTTTAAACAAATGCGATCAGCAAGCTTTAGCTTTCTTGAATCTTCGGACTTCATCAAAGCTTGTCAAAGTCAAAACGTCATCCAATCTTCAAACGGAAAATAACGAACTTCTTTCTTCGAACAGGAGAATATGAATCTTCACACAAAGCTTTTTAAATACAAGAAGCACAAGTTCAAGAAAAAGAGATCACAGAATGATCAATCGATTTTCCTCAAACTCTTGAAGAATTCTTCCCATTTCCATTGACTTGAGAATTTCATTCTTCAGTGTCGATCTTCATAAACGCGCGAGTTCAAAAGAAAGAGATCACTGAAATGATCAATCGATTTCTTAAAAACTCTTGAAGAATAAAACTCCCCCTATCATTTCTTGAAACGACGTCTTCTTTCTATAAATCTCCCCGTTAACATTAAAACGAATCTTTGATTTTAAACTTTCTTTGACATGAAATTGATGTAGACATTCTCCCCCTTTTTCGATGAAAGTGAGCAACACGAGCATCGAAAATCTTTTCAATTTCAGTCACGGACAATCTCCCTCTTCAAAAACATTTCTTCCCCTTGAAAAACACGAACAATCTCCCCATAAGCGAAAGATCTTGCTCCCCCTAAAAATAAGAATTGTAGAGCAAGTTGATTTTCTCCCCGTGAAAATTTGCATAAAAATCATATAAGCGCACATTTTAACAAACTTATATAAAGAAAATAGAATTCATTGAACAACATTTTATAACTACTAACATTTAATCATTTGAACACCAAACAAAAGAAATTCAACTTTATGAAATGTAACAGATATCTCCATCAAGTGAAATCAAATGCATGCGTTTGGATTCAAAAACAAGACATCATTGTATATCAAGTTAAAAAAGTTCAATTTCAACCCCTTTATAAAATCTATTTGGTGGACTAGCATGCGAAATATGATTAGCAACAAGCAAATGCACCTCTAAAACCTATAAGAATACTTTGCTCTTACTCACACTATTTGTCCAAAAACATAATTTTCACAAATTTACAGGCTTATCGCGACTTTGTATTTTTCCCAAGTTTCAAGATGTGTGCTCTTAGGCATCTTTTCATATTGTGCACATTGGCAACTTTTATTATGTGCTCATTGGCATCTTTTATAATCAAACAATTTATTAAGACTAAGAAACACCGTAAACGTAACTTTCTAACTGGTCCTATAGCAGGATTTGGGTCAGCCGATCCCAGACCAGTTGGCCTTAGGGGCTAAGTGACAAGCACCCCTTGGAACTTACTCTCCCGAACCAGAAAGGATACATCGATATACCTTAATCCCATCTGTACCAGTAGAACATTGTAACACCCGTAATTTCGGATAAGTACAACTTCGATTTAGTGAGGAATCGATCTTTTAAGAAAATTATGGAAAATAGGATTTAGAGTTAAATCCTAGATTTGATAGTCTTGTTGGATGGAGAATTCAAATACGAGTCCAACGGGCCTTTCCGGAGCAAAAACGGAGCTAAAACGAAGAAGTTATGGCCAAAACAACTTTCGGTACAATCTCGGCTAAAGTGACCAGCGAAAGTGACACTTGTGTCACTCTCGCCGTGTCACTCTCGCTGGTTTTGTACCGAGGGTTTTTTTTTAGGTTCAGCGAGTATGACACTCGCGAGAGTGACATGGTCACTCTCGCTGTGTCACTCTCGCCGTCGGGCTCCAGAGCCTTTTAAACCCACGATTTCAACTCCCTTTCATTTGTTATTCAACCCACTTCTCTCTAAACTCTCCCAAACCAAACCCTAACCCTTTAAACCGATTTTGGAACCATTGAAGCCACAAATCTTGTGAATCAAAGCCTCTCTCCTATCTCTTAGCAAGATTTCTAGTTGGAGGTTGGAATCCTTCATCTTATTTCCATTTTAATGGGATTTCTACACTTTTTAGGGTTTTACCCAACCCTCACCTAAACCTTTACCTTCCTTTGGATAAAATGAAGATTGAGGCTTACTTTGGTAACACTAGAAGTGTTTGGTTGGTGGATTCACTTGATGGTTGAGGTAATCTCCTTTTCTCTTCATTTTGGAAATTAGGGTTTTGATCTATTGGTGATTTTGGGTGTAATATGTTGGGGAAAATGATTCTAAGTGTTTGGGGATAAATATTTATGGTTGGAAATTTATGGATTTAGGTTTTGGAAGATTTGGACTTGAAGATACGGACTTCTTCAAGGGAGCATACGTATGGGAAAATCTAGATTTAGCTTAATCTAGCGAGGTGAGTTCAAGTTACTTTGCGAAAACGTTGTACATGCCAAAATGAGTATTTTACAAATATGTGTGTATTTTACTTGAAAATGTATATGGTTGAATTATTTGGTAGATTTAACTCTTTTAAAATGTTATCTTCATAAATGTGTAAAACACCCATATTTGGGACTTTTGGATGTTTAGATGGTTAGAAACCATAAATTGTCTTTAAAAGATTATTTGCTCAAAATGAAGATTATTTGATGGGTTAATAAAGTTTGTGTAAATGATTTTAATAAACCATTTGTGAAATGCACTTTTAGTGTTATGGGTCATTTGAGAGTATTAAGGGTGTGAGTCCTCTTTGGAAATGAGGGTTAGCCCGATCCAAGATTTTATTTCGAGTTTTCATGGATTTGAAGTACTCACCGGCAACCGGTGTGTGTTGTTGTACTTAATGACATTTTATGACTTTTATGAATTATCTTTCGAATTGGTTGAGCTTGTAGCTCAGTATTGGGCTTTATTACGACTTGAGAACAAGTGTCCGTGTCGATAGCATCAGAGTTGAGTTTTGAATTATGATTTATGTTATTTGGGAATTGCATGTTTAATTGCATTTGTTTATATGTTTGGAGTCGTGTAGTGTGTTAGACCTTGTTAGCCATGGATCCATAGGCATAGTAATGGCAATAGATCTGGAGTGATTGAGTCATGTAGCACGGGATAGGCATCAGGATCCGTGATAAGTAAGGCGTGGGCCTACATGGTCGGGCGTCGTCTCACGGGCAGTAAGGTGTAATCCCAATGTGCTGTTGTGGATTTGGAGTGACCCAACGTATAGACCTGGAGTGGTTGAAGTTGGGGAGCTCCCTAGTCTCGCGGGCAATAGACCTGGAGTGATTGAGCCTAGTTTACGAGATTAGCCATGTGGGTGTTTTTATTACATAGTAAGTGACCCACTTTGGTGTTCCGTCACGTGCGATGTATACGGGTCTCCCCCGTCACCGAAAGGTGTTGTTTTGGGTATTTGTTACTACTCATGTTTTCGGTGACGTGTTCTATTTATATGAATTATTTTCCATGGTACGTAAGTGTGGTTTATATCTCATCCGTATATGATATTTGGGTATTTGTGTTACCTCCACCTTCAACGGATACGTGTCTTCCCGTTTATGATATTTGATATTTATCACATTTTACGGTTGTGTGAGTATTGCTTCTTTTTATGTTTAATAAAGAATTATACTTCAGGGACGATTTCCATGTTTGGTGAGTTGGATATATATATTATCAACTGTATTTGAAGGATTTGTCTAAACTAGACTTATTCACGTATTTCAAGTTATTTGTGAAAGTAAGACAGTTTGGAAAACGTATAATAACTTTTGAGGACTTTCTCGTGGAAATGTGGAAATTGAAAATGGTGGTTGGATTTAAAGTAAACTCTTTTGAAATCATGACTATAGCTTTTACTCTTACGATTTATGTTTTATATATGGTCATGATAAAACGCTTGAACTCACTAGGCGTAAGCCTAACACTTTCTATTTCTTTTATTTTGTCGGCATGTGCAACAGGCTCAGGTTGGGGTAACTCTAGCTACACCGTGAAGTGGCGAATGCTAGTATAGTGCACGAGAGGTGAATAGCTTAAGTTATGTTCCGCAATTACCCTTGGAAAGTAGCACTTGTATTTGGAATAAGCGGTGTCCGAAGCGAGTTTAGTCTTGGTACTAAGACTTAAGTAGTATGTTTTGCTTGGAGATAACCATTATTTGTAATTGGAAGTATTTTACTTATTGTTTCAGATGTAATATCAAAAATTTTAAATTAGTTGCTCTTTCCAAATTTGGGGGTGTTACAAACATGGCTTTCTACCTGGTTCTATAGCAGAATTTGGGTCAGCCAATCCCAGATCAGTTGATCTTAGGGGCTAGGTAACGAGTACCCCTTGGGACTTAATCTCCCAAACCAGATAGGCCACAGGCACAGACTATCAAACTGAATGATTTTATTATATATATATATATATATATATATATATATATATATATAATTTTTTTTATTATTATTATAGCATCTCAATCACTTGGTTCAAAAACGTAGTGCTTCCCCCATATTTTCGTTTCCATTCACGATTAAGACGAATAGGCTTTGTGAGCATTGTATTCTGTATAAGTCTAGATTTACACAATTTTGCGCTTATATCAAAATCTCAAACATGTTTCGCTGACCTTTCGACTTATTTCAGAAGCAAAAATAGAAACAAATATAACTCATTCGATACAAAAATGCTCGTAAAATCATCCTTAACACACATTTTATTCATTGAATGAAAAATTGAAGAATTTTTCACTTCATTGAATTAAATTTGTGAAGGTTCAAACTTTCAATGTTAGTAGACATAAAATATAACACAATGTTACCTTTAAGCACATGTCCTAAAAATAGAAAGATATGACAGTGAAAGGATATCACCTGATAAGTACGAGTTCTAAACTGATATGTTTAGAAGTCATAGCCTTTGAAGTATGGGTTCTAAACTGATTTGTTTAGAAGCCTTTACCGTTGAAGTGCGGGTTTTGAACTGATGTGTTCAAAAGCCATTACCGTTGAAGTGCGGGTTTTGAACTGATGTGTTCAAAACCCATTACCGTTGAAGTGCGGGTTTTGAACTGATTTGTTCAAAAGCCATTACCGTTGAAGTGCGGGTTTTGAACTGATGTGTTCAAAAGCCATAGTCTTTTATCTCACTCTCTTTCCCCCTACAAAATACCAAAAGATTTATCAAATCGCACATGTATATATAAAAAAAATAGAAAACTCCCTGAAAATATGTGATGTTCAATATCTTCTTGAATGCACAAGTACTTCATCTTCCGAGAGTTCAACACTTGTCTCTAAATCTACAAAACAAATTAAGTAGATTTTGGTACCCAACGAGTCTTGGGTCCTGACACGTTAAGCGGAGCTCTATAAGAAGGAAAATGGTAAGTACCATACCAATATTGAACATAATTATTATTAACAAAATCATTATTTCCGCAATAAGAATTAACAAAAGAATTAACTTTCGTTGTAAAATTCTTATTTGAAAATGATGATTTTGGTACATCTTTTCCAGGAAATTTACCTTTTACCTTCCATTGCATGTTGACTCTTTTGTAGGAAGGAAGATCAGCATAGTATTTGGAAGACATATCCACAGAATGCTCGTAAAAAATGTTAGAAGGACGCATCGGACATTCTGAAAAATACTCGGAGTTGTTGAACGACCTCACTTTGTCTTTTAAGGCATTTCGTTCCTTTGTCATCAACTCGAGCTTCTTCCGAATATCACAATTCACCCTCTTTTCCTTCATGATATCTGTAGATAAACCCGCCAAGTTCTTCGTGAGTTTCTGAATTTCTTGCTGAAATATCTTCCGTTCTACAGAAAAATCATCCTTTACGCTCCTTGCTTGAAACTCAGCTTTCTTTCTCTTTTCTAACTCACTTCTTTCCAAATCCAACTCCTCTTGCAGTTCAGAAATTTTCTCTGAAAGCTTCCCATTCTTCACTTCAAACTCTTTCCTTTTAACCTCAAACTCGGCTCTTTCCTTCTCCACCTTTTGCTTCTCTAAAAATAATACTTTCTGAAAATCTGAGTTCTGCTTGGAAAGTCTTTGGAATTGGAGTTCAAAAGCTTTGTTATCTTCACAAGCTTTAGTCTTCATCTTCAATTCCTTTTCAAGATCCGAAATTCTTAGAGCTAGACCCTCTCTTTCTTTCTTATGTTCTTTTCTTTCATCTTTTATTAATTTTTCTAAATCTGATAGTCTCTTTGTAAGCTCAGTAATCTTCTCAGAATCTTCTATCACATCCTTCATGTCTTCCTTTTTCTCTAAATCAACTTTCTTTTCTTCCGCTTTTGACGATTCCTCTTTGTGAATTTCTAATGTTGTCTGATTTGTATCCTCCTTATCAGCATTCTTCACTTTCTTTACCCTGAAATCAACATACGATCCATGCATTAGCTTCGTCAATTCCTTCCAACACAACATAGGATTATTTTTGAAAGCATTTAATCGAGCACAAGTATATTGTGGAAGTTTGGAAATAACAAGGATCAAATATGATGTTGCATCTTTATCAGCTCTCTTCCGATATATCTCTTCTTTAGTAAAATCTTCTTCCCGTTTATAAAGGATCAGCGGGCCTTCGGTGAAAGATTTTATCATTAACTCTCCATTTTCTCTTCTCGAAATGAAATCCATGAAGTCGACCGTCCATTTCACAAAATCCGAATCCTTGTTAAGCATCGGAGGACGATTAACTGAAACTTGATAAGCCATGATAAACAGTAAGAAAGAGCTTAATTTGAACCGATAGTAAGGACAGAAATGAACAGTAAAGTTTGACCGAACAGTACAAAAAAAAATTATATAAAACCTTTTTCTTGAAAAACTCTTAAAATGTATGAAATACACTATAGAAAAAATTTCATTATAAATTTTTTTTCTCAAAATACTCTTATTTTTTTTTATTTTATAGCATCTCAATCACTTGGTTCAAAAACGTAGTGCTTCTCCCATATTTTCGTATCCATTCATGATTAAAACGAATAGGCTTTGTGAGCATTGTATTCTAAATAAGTATAGATTTACACAATTTTGCACTTATATCAAAATCTCAAACATGTTTCGCTGACCTTTCGACTTATTTCAGAAGCGAAAGTAGAAACAAATATAACTCTGACGATACAAAAATGCTCGTAAAATCATCCTTAACACACATTTTATTCATTGAATGAAAAATTGAAGAGATGGAAAAATAGCGTATGCAACTCTCGGTATGGTTTGAGACGTGAATGAGCCTGAAGAGGTAAAAGGGGTAAGTCGGTGCATTAATAAGCTGTACCTCATGCATTGAAGAAGGTAATTAAGAGTTTTTCTAAATTTATGCTTTAATAACATGTACATTATGCATAATGTGTTACATTTAAGACTTTAGGTCTAAATGCATATATAAGTAATATATATATATATATATAATCAGGGAGGCTAACATATATAAAGTCATTAAGGTTTAATGCAATTAATATTTTTTTATTTCAATTGTTACCTAAGAATTAACTAAACAAAACAATATAAAATGAAGTAATTAACTTAGCATCTAAGAATCACTTAAACATATTGATCCATAAAGTTTCCGTGTATTTCGCTGCTAGAGTGATAGTAATGCCGTTTCGGTAATACGAATACACCTTCTTTTTGGTACACATCTCTAGATCTGCTTCATAAATTCTATTAAGGTATTCCTCATGCATCACCCAATTTCCATTCTTCATCAAGTGTAGTGGGTACAACATAAACCAACAACGAGAAGAATTGGGCCGATTATAAGTATCTACTACCTTTGTCCAATGTTCATCTCCATCTCCATCTCCATCCATCCTCCACAAGTCTGTTACAAAATCATGTCCTATGTATTCGCCGTCATAAGTTCGGTGACATATATACAAGTGAATGCACCCTCTTACAACCATGAAACTCAAACACCGTTTCCATAAACCATTTCCAATATAGGGACTGCTATCTTTCTCCACTTTTCTGTCTTCATATCAAACCTTGTAATAATTATAAGATTTCCCGTTCCTATCTTCCCGTAACCTTGTGTAGTTACGAAACACATTTTTTCATTCAACGAAACACATGTAGACAACTTAAGTCCTCTTGTGTCGTCTCGACCTTTCTCCATAAGTCGTATTTTAGAGAGAATATATAAACATTGTGATCCTTGGTTACAAGTAAAAGCTTGTAGTCATTGCAATAGTAATACAACCCAAATAATATTGTGGTGGTCACGTAGCATTCTTCGTTGTTGGGTCAGACACAGTCTTATATTCACCCGTTAAAGGATTCCATAAAATTATATCATAGTATTTCATCTCATTGCACTTGTTAATAATGCATAAACATACCAGTTCACGTACAGATGCTACAATCGCCACGCTTCCATGACCGACTTCAAATGGTAAAGGACGGTCGACAGTTAAACCATCTTGAGGTGCTTCCAAGTCGATGGTGCTAAACCTGCATGGTCTTGTGGTGGAGAAGGCAATAAGAAGTTTGTGGCGGTGGTTATGATGCATGTTCAAAAACATTGGTGTTGTTAGAAACAATTTCCATTGCTTGCAAACACACATAAAACGGTGTACGGACTTTCCCGACAGCCTTGGTAATATGTGGAAAAAAAATATGTCCGATGGAAGTGGTGTCTCAATATCACGAGTACCCATGGTAGCTACTTCTACTTTGGATTGGATTACACACATATATATACACATACAAAAGATGGTAGGAACGAGGTGTTAACAAATTACAAATACTTTATCGATAAATATGGAGGAAGAATTGAATGCTTATTTTTAGGTTATTTTGTTTAACAATATGCGAATATAAAACCTAACATCCCGTTTCGTGCGGTTTGATGAAAGACACAATCTTTTTCTCTTTAAAACTTTTCATTATATTGAGTAAACTAAGTTTTAGTCCTTGCGGTTTGTTGAACATAGCTATTTTTGTCCCTATGGTTTTAAATTTACGATTTCATCCTTATAATTTGCAATTTATAGTTGTTGTTTTTTATCTTAGGCTAACTCTGTAATGGTTCACCGTTAACTATGAGGGTCTTGAGGTGTTTTCGTTTTTTTGGCCTTTTTGAAGTTTTCGTTCTCCAACAATCGCTTGTCTTCCCACCATATCTCACTCTCTCTATCGCTTACGCTATGTTCTCGAAGTTGGAGATAAATGAATAGAAAGGAACGGGAGGGGGGGAGGGGGGAAAAATAAAGGAAAGGAAAAATAAATTTTTTGTTTGTGTTCTCGAAAGAAAATGAAAAAGAAAGAAAATGATTTTCATATACCTTCTAAGAAAGTAACGGAGTGAAAATGAATGAAAGAAAATATTTTAGTTTTACAAATATACCCTTATCATTTAAAATGAAAAGATTTGGTGGGTTTGTAATTTTATCAATTTTTATAGGATTTTAGTTTTTTCTCTTTTCTCCCACATTTGTGAGGAAAACTCTAAGAGGAAAATTATCATTATATAACTTTTTTTCTCTCATAAAAAAGTTTCAATAACACGAGTTTTTTTTTCTTTCTTCATTTTTCCTTCCTTTACTTTGTAAAAAAAGGTTTCTAGAACAAAATGTTAGTCTCAGCCTCACAAGTTTGGAATCCAAATCGTAACTTAAAATTGTGAATACTGCCTAACTTAAAGATTTTCCCGAAATCTCTTATTGGTTGTCTTGATTTGAGTATTGTTGTTGATTATTGTGTTAATTATCATGTTCTCTTAATGATTATCTTGTTATTGATTTGATTACTATTATTCATTTCCCCTTCACTGCTCACCACATGCCCGAAATACTCTAACCTTGCCTGACCGAAAGAGCATTTCGATTTCTTCACACCCGGTCCGGGGAAGGTGTGTGAAATCCTCTCACGTTCTTGGTCTAAGTAATGGTTGTAGCTTCATTCTAAAACTCAGACCCTAAATTCTAGATTACCCCAAAAGTGATTTGATTTCATTATGAATTTTCCCTAAATTATAGATTTGCCATAAATCTATTATATTGGATATAGATATTTTTAAATCGTATATAATTAAACATTTTAAATTTATATACGTAAGATGCTTGTTTTTATATCAACTTTTTTAAATAGTGTTATATTAGTTAATGTTGTAGTAATCTTTACTTTTTTATGTTCAACAACTACTTTATTTAACCAATTATAACATTAACTATATCTATATAATATTCAATAAAAATAATAAAATCGTTTCTTTTCTTACACATTTAGTCCTAAACATTTAATTTAAAAAAATTTATTGGTGGAAAACAATTATAATATAATTTTTCTCTACTATAAAGTTTAATATATTTCTTTAAATTTAAATATTTTTACAATCTCTTTCTTATTTATTTATTTTTTTAATATACAAGATAGCATCTCTGTTGAAGCAATATAATTGCTTTTTTTCTTTTTCTATTTTACCACAAGTGTTAGAGATGCTTTAAATATTTTATAACCAAAATACAAAATAATAACCATTCTTATGATTGAAAGACTAAGGGGTTGTTTGGCAGTTGCTGAATGGTTTAGTGCAGAATAGTTGAGAGGTCATAATGGTTGAGAGGCTCTGTATGGTTGAGTGCAGAATGAAATTTGGTTGTTTGGTAACTCTTCTGAATGACAACAAATTATCATTTTAATCCTGTGTATCATTCAGTTCTGAATAAAATAAAATTGTTTGGCAGATAACTGAATAAAACAATTATTTTGCAAATATAAATACATACTCAAAAATCACCAGAAACAGATTTATGCTTCTTCAATTTCATCAAAGATTCCCCAAATTCACCCAACAAATTACTAAAGCAACATGATAATCAACAATAAATATAAACAATGATCCGAATTATCAGCACCTAATGTAGGCATTAACAGACGATCTTTAAACTTATGTACACAAAATTGAATACAACCAAGAGAGAGAAGATCTTAGAGCTGTGACCTTTGGTGGTAAATTGATGCGGACGGTGTTCGTGGGAGGACCTAATGCAGCAAAAACCCTAAAATCACCAGAAGTCGCCATTTTTCAATTTATTTTCCTATAATGTTTAGGGTTTGTTTCCCAAATGTGTCGATAATTTCAGGTACTCGACAACAGTACTTGCTGAAACTTTACTTTTAGAGCTACTTGCACGATTGCCTGCAACGACGTCGTATAATCAAGAGCGTAACCTTCACATGATGAGAGAGAAAACAAGAAACCCCCATTGATGAGAATGGATGCTTGCTTCACACAGAAATCAGTAGACAGAGGAAAGATGGAACACTTCAGAAATTGGAGAGATAAACACGAAGGGGCTGTTTGTTTACCTGAAATCGATTGAGACAAGACAGGTGGTCGTCGCTGACAAGATGGGAGCGTGGAAAGAGGATGCGGCGTGGAAGGAGGATGCGATCTTGAAGGCGTGGGAGGAGGGTGCGGCTGTGAGAAAGGGTAGATGTGGAAAAAGTTGAAACTGAATGATTGAGTGATACCCTAGATGCAAAATCGTTAAGAGGTCATTGTCACCATTAAGAGGCTTCATTTTTTTTGTCAAACAGCCCATGCCTCTTACCGATTCAGAGGTAACCTCTGAATATCATCATTAAGAGGTAAACAAACAGCCCCTAATTCCATACTATCCAAATTCTAGTTTACTCTTGCTTGAACCAATATGACCCCTGACATCTATTTTAGAGTACATTACACTTTTGATCATATGGTTGCTATCTACTATCAATTCATGTCCCTCTTTTGAATTTATTAGAGTTTTGGTCATTTATGTTGTCATTTTGCTTCAATTTTGGTCTCTCAAACTAGCTTCTATTAAATAGCTATGTCAACTTGAGGGGTATTTTTGTCTTTTTAACCATTTTGTCTTTTTTCTTATATTAATTTATTAAAAATATATTTTTTATCCCCAAACCCAAATCATCTTCTCCGGCCAACAAATCGAACCTAATCAAATCATAAATCAAACTCACAATCAAGTAAATTTCAAATCAAAATAAAAAAAAATCAAACCAGTAAAAAACAAACCAAACCTAACAAGATCATCTCCAAATTCTCCGGCCAACAAAATAAAGAATAAAACCCACCCCCTTCTTCAGTGCCTTGGATTCATGAAACATTCAAAACCTTCCCTCAACTGCAACCATCCATTTTCTTTGGGAAGCAAAAGAAGTCGAACGACACTCACAAGAAAACCGAGAACCCTAAAAGCCCAAAGTGAAATGTGGGTCCTCGTTGAAAATCGAGAAACCCCAAAGTAAAAACCACGACAGAAGGCGAATGGACTTCTTCGTTGGGCATATGGGAGGAAGGCTTCGCTGGTAATCATTAGAGTAGGGTGAAGGGATATGAGCGACAAAGGAATCTCCTCGCTGTTTGGGGTTGCAATTGTGGTGTTGCCGGAGAATGTGTTTATTGTAAAAGAAGAATATGGGATGTACGGTTTTGTGTTTGATCACTATTGGTTCACAGTCTTCACTGAAGTGGGGGTGAGGGTGTCACACCGTTAGTTCGCAGTCCCTGGTTGTAACAGTCCAAAAATAGAACAGGACAAACATAGCATTAACTCATAAACATTACAAAACTGGGTCCCAAAATTTCGTTACATCAGTCTCAAAAACAAAGGTTGGCGAAAACAACCTATACACAACTGAGAACATTCTAGCTTCTATAAGTGGCACAAGCATTGTCTCTATCTGCATCTGTACTCTATCTTGCTCTTGCTCACTTACCTGAGCCTCCTACTATTTGCTTACCTGAAATGATTTAATTTTGAAAAACGAGGGTTAGACCAAAAGTTCTAGTGAATTCCCTCCAAAAACAACATACATCAACAGTATAAAATCATTTTATACAAAAACGTTAACATTAACCTTTCCCACATAAGCATCAATCATGGTATTGCACAGTGTTTAAGGATCACATAAGCTAACCGCGATCGGGGCCCAAGTAGACTCCCCTCTCGCCTCATACCGGGGCCCAAGCAGACTCCCTTCTATCCGAGTGGAAGGGAAACGAATTCCCTCCTACAAGCTCGTCACAAATCCGAGTAGAAAGAAACGAATTTCCTCCTACAAGCTAGTCACAAAAGCCCAAGGGATCATCGGATCCCGAGGTACTCAGATCCCACTGTGCAGACCGACTCCACATAACAAACACATAGCTTGTCATAATCATGAAACATGAGATCCGTGTAAAACTTTATAATTCAATTCATCTTGTTGAATAATCTTTTCATTAAGAAACATACTTTTCATGGGAAAACATACGTAAAAGCTTGTAAATAAATCATGCTCGTAAACACACCATAATCAGTAAAACATTTATCTTTTATTCCACGTAAAAAGGGTTAAGGGAACTCACATGTTCTTCTCGTTTCGCGACCTCTTACTTAGGCTTCCGACCTCTAGATGGAACACCTATAATTTTAATAAACGTACGTCATAACTCTTAAATTTTTTACTCGAGTTTGCTTCCGAACTTAACCCAAAATTTACCTAAGTTGATAGGTTACACTTATTGGACTCTGCTTATCGGTCCAAGACATAAACTTCCGGATCTTATAATTAAGTACCGGATCTCGTACTATATTAAATATCGAACTATGGCCCAATATAAAAGAATTATGGATCACTAAAACCATTAAGTCCCAATAAATAAATAAAAATTAAGAATTCTAGATCCAATATAATAATATCGGATCATGACAAATGAGGTCCATTTTTAAAAACCCCAAAACTCCGGTCTTTAATAATAATCGTGAATCACCCAAAAGTCAAATCCAACTTCTTTAACTAATGTTGGATCACTTTGGCCATCTACCACTTTCGGTCCAATTAAGTTCCAATATAATAAAATTGGACAACACTTCCGGACCTCCAATTAAGTTCCGGCCCCTTTTTGAATTTGCTGGACTTACGGCCCACGTCGGAGTTCATGACCATAAGTGAAATTCTGGTTCATTAAATATGTTCCGGATTCGTTTAAAAAAAACTTCCGGAATCCTTACAAATCAACCCACTTCCGGAACCACTCCAAGGTTCCGGATCCATTTTCTAACTTCCGGTCCGGATTTAAAATTAAGTGCAACATTCTGGTTCTTAGTTTAAATGGCACATACCGGAACTATAAGTTCCGGATCTTAAATGCAAACTATTCCGGAACACAAAAGATAAACTCTAGTACCGGAACACAAAACAATGATAATTCCGGATCCCTTAAAACTTCTGAAACAAATTCGATTAAACTCGATCTCTTCTCACATAAAACTTTTCAATGAAAACCAAAAGCATGGGGAAACGTTATTAGCAATTATCTTACTATCTAACTCATTTGATTTCAACCCACTCAAAAGAGAACACACCCATAGTTTCATATTTCTTTCAAACAGGTTAACAACAATTCAACCCTAACTTCCCCAAGTTTTCTAGTCAGATTAACAAGCTAAGGAAGAAAGATATTACCTCTAGAGCAGCTGCAATTGCACCCCAAGCCTGTGGTTCTTACTTCTTGAGCCTCAAGTCGATTCCCACACTCTCACACGATAAGCTCACACACACACAGTAGGCACTCCTGAATGATTGAGAGAATGATAGGGTTTCTAGGGTTTTACCCTTTTTATACTTCTCACAACAAACACCAACTTAATCCTATTTCTCACTTAACCCACAAAACTTTGAAATTTTTAACTTCTGCCACACACTTTATTTATTTTCCAAAAATATAAAAACACGGTTATTACATTGGTGAAGGAGATGGGTGATGTCAAAGTCTCCGTTGAAGGAGACGGTGTTGTCAAAGTCTCCGTTGAAGGAGACGGTGTTGTCAAAGTCTCCGGTGAAGGAGGTGGTGTCGTCATTTGAATTGCAATTTGATTGTGAGTAAGATTTATGATTTTATTAGGTTTGATTTGTAGGTCGGAGAAGATGAATATGGCCAGAGAATACGATTAGGGTTGGGATAAAAAATATTTTTTAATAAAATAAGAAAAAGACAAAACGGATTAAAAAGACAAAAATGCTCCTTGAATTAACGGACCTATTTAATAGAAGTCAGTCTGAGGAACCAAAAGTGATACAAAATGGCAACCATAGTGACGAAACTGTAATTAGTTCAAAAGATGAACAAGAGTTGATAGTGTGTAACAACCATAAGAGTGTGTTTGTTACGCAGAATAGGGTGGAACAGGATAGGACAGAACATGCTTGTCCCATGTTTGGTGTGACCGTATGTGGAACACACTAGAACTAAGTCGAACAAACCTTGGACACGATTGTCCCTTCCCACTACCTAGAACAAGAGAGAATAGCGAATTTTAGACAGTCATACATTTAAAAAAAAACAAATGCTATTACTCATCATCGCCCTCCCATCGATCATGGTCGCCTCCAAGGTTTCTCCCATCGATCATTATCGCCTCCAGATTTCTTACACAGGTTCACGAGTCGATTTCTCTCGATTTCTCCAAACTTCTTATGTAGATTTCCACAAGTCCACGATTTCTTCACAGCCTCTGTCGATTTCTCCCTCCCCACCCTAGTCCACGATTTCACGAGTTCTTCTGTCGAACTTGGATGTTTATTTTAACACTTGAATGAACTTGGATGGGTCATCATTCTTGCCATGAATGAATGCAAGTCAATTTAGTTTCATATTTCTTCAAAAGTATTAAACGACCAAAGAAATATTTAATATATGGGGTAATACAAATAATATAAAAAACTTATAATCTAAAATGAAAATTAATAATATCAAATAGTTAATCCATTTAATGGAATAAATATTTGTGGTGGTTTATTATTTCAGGGGAAAACTATTACTAGTGCACAAACAAAAAAACTTTTGATAGAAAAGAAAAATATTTAATTAACTAAAACAAATTTACAATTATCATTAAACATCTAATTTATATTATTAGTAATATATATATATATATATATATATCATGGTTCTAAATAACTCGTTATGGCGTCAAGGCTTGGGGTTGCCGCCACGTTAACCCATGTGGCTCCACCTTAAGGCTGGGCTTGCATTGTAACGCGTTATGGCACGTTATGGCGTGTTACGATGCGTTACAACGCGTTACGACACATCATTTTGTAAGGTGTGAGATTATTTTTAATATATAAACAAATGATAATTGTTTATGCAACCTAAGACTTAAATACACATTTAAAGGAAACTTGAAACTAAAAACCCAAAATTGGTAAATACTTACTTCCATTCTCGTACACGAAGAGTCGAACGTGAATTCTTGTAAAATTGAAGGTAGTGAGTAGAGATTCAAGAAATTACTCCCGATTTTACACTCTTGATACAATTTCCATAAGCTCTATAGATTTGGTATCAATTGTCATTTTTATTACTTTACATTAATTTATTTTGTTCTACGTTATTATTCTATACACTAGCACACAAGTGTATATCTATGTGTGTATATATATATGCCTCCTTAAGGCACGCCTTGAAAAACGACGTGGTCTCGCCGTAACTTGTAAGGCTTGAGGCTTGACCTCACCGCCACGCCACGTCTCACGTCATTTAGAACCTTGATATATATATATATATATATATATATATATATATATATATATATTGAGAGAGAGAGGTTTCGTAAAATGCAAACTTTGAATTTGTTGCACGTCTTACAAACCACAGTGTGCATATGTGAACAACCAGTATATATAATAAAAGATACCGCGGGCCTAACCTTTCCGTTACAAATATACGCCGACTCCGCAAATATCCCAAATATGAGAGGTTAATAAAGCTCAATTCCAAAGAGCTAATCGTTTAAGACCTAATACTCCCATTTTCTATGGACGACATACCTCATCCCATGCAACATAAAAAATCACGAAACATTTTCTCCAAGTCATGAATAACTGACGCCGGAATCGTGAAAACCATCATCCAGTATAGTTGGAGTGACTCCAAAACCGATTTAATCAATTGTAAACGGCCTCCAAAAGACAAGAATTTAGTTTTTTAATTAAAAATTCTAGCACATACCTTTGTCACCAAAACTCGAAAGTCTGCCACACAAAGTCGTTTAGAAGAAAGAGGGACTCCCAGATATCGAAAAGGCAATGTTCTCGTTTGAAAAGGGAGGATATCAGCAATTTCATGCTTGACTTCATCGCTAACATTTGAAAAATAAATAGAACTCTTCGCCAAACTAGGCCTTAGGCCAGATGCCGTCGCGAAAGCCTCGAAAGCATCCTTTAAAACAACCACTGACGCAACATCGCCTTTCGAAAAAACCATCAAGTCATCTGCAAAGCAAAGATGGGTTTACGAGATCCTTGAACAACCCTTATGAAACTGATATCCCAAATTTGCTTCACTTCGTCTCGTAAGGAACTACGAGAAGGCTTCCATAATTAAGGTAAAATGGTAAGGCGAAAGCTGGCAGCCTTGACGCAAACCCCTTTTCCCTTTAAAAAACCCATGTGATTCGCCATTAATAATCAAAGAATAAGAAGAGGCGGTGACAGCCTCCATAATCCAATGGCACATAATCGGATGAAACCCCATACGAGCACGCCGGATTTTACACTAACATTACGTACAAAATCACATGTGATTCATACAACTTTACCGTGCGGCCTGAAGACAAAGTCACCCTGGTTTTTACCGTTAATGTAAAATCACATATGATTTTGCACGTAATTTGACCGTTTTTCGTGTTTTTTAAATAGTTAGCATTCCCGTTTCATCCTTTCTTTCTATATATAAGATATATGTACATTAAATTTTATAGAAAAAATAAAATAAATTAAATTTTTGTAATACGTTTAGAAAGCATTAACCATCTTTTGGTTTGGTTAATTTTCATCGGTCATCGGTTCAATTGACAACTTCTTAAAAGTCACCCTCAAGTCCTCAACATCTTCCTTTTCCAATCACCATCCTTATAATATTAGTTGCCATCTTTATTTCTGGGCATCATAGCTTCAACCATGCTCTTTGGCGATCAACTTGTTTCATGAATCACTTCAAACTCGATTCGGTTCATTCTAATTTTAAATCAATGAATAGTTTTCGAAAAGTCTTTTAAGATCCGTTTGGTTTGCGGGATTAGATTAGATTTGGAGGAATTGAAATTCAATTTCACTCCAATGCCATGTTTGGTTTGAAGGATTGCGTGGATTTCAAATCCAGTGAAATCCCACAAACATTAGATTTACAAAACCCCATGGGAAGTTGTTGATATTTTTTTCTCTTCACACAACAATTTTTAGAGAATACTTTAAACTATAAGTTTTCTTTATTTTCTACATTTCAAAGAAAAATATAAAAAAAATTGTTGAAAAATAGACAATAAAAGATATCATTTTTTTTATTTTAATGAATATGTTAGAGATACTGTGAAAATGTCATTTGTGTATGTATATACTTTAATGAGGTGCATGCGACCTCTCCTCATGTTTATTTCCATAAAATTTTCTAGATTAGTACACCTAAAATGAAAAAAAGGTTCCTTAAGTCAGAGGTTGATACTAGGGAATATTCAACATGGTTTAAGCCAGATGAACAAGATGCAAGTCTACATCTTATGTTCAACGAGCTTTTAGCCGAATTCTAGCGTTTAATGGGCTTTTTTGGTTGATTTTGTAAAATTTCCGAATTTTTAAAATTTGATTCCAGTTATGCTCACTTTCGTTTCTATATTTCCAATTTTGGTTCCTTTTGCATCTAAAACTCTTAAAATACGGTTCCCTGAACATCAACAATAGTAAAACAACAACTAGGTTAAGAAAATTAAAATTAAACTAAGAAAAATAATAGATTTATGGCAAATCTATAATTTAGGGAAAATTCATAATGAAATCAAATCACTTTTGGGGTAATCTAGAATTTAGGGTCTGAGTTTTAATCAATAATAGTAATCAAATCAATAACAAGATAATCATTAAGAGAACACGATAATTAACACAATAATCAACAACAATACTCAAATCAAGACGACCAATAAGAGATTTCGGGAAAATCTTTAATTTAGGCAGTATTTACAATTTTAAGTTATGATTTGGATTCCAAACTTGTGAGGCTGAGACTAACATTTTGTTCTAGAAACATTTTTTACGAAGTAAAGGAAGGAAAAATGGAAGAAAGTAAAAAAAACTCGCGTTATTGAAACTTTTTTATGAGAGAAAAAGTAATATAATGATAAATTTCCTCTTAGAGTTTTCCTCACAAATGTGGGAGAAAAGAGAAAAAAATTAAAACCTTTTAAAAATTGTTAAAATTACAAAACCACCAAATCTTTTCATTTTAAATGATAAGGGTGTGATATTTGGTTTTTGTTTTACCTTATTGCTTCCGCTATTTTGTTGTTGATCTTCTTTTTGCTTGTAAGAAGAATATGAGGTGAGGCTTGACCTAACACCTTTGAGTGTTTTAGAAATCCTATCGTTTGTTTATCTCAGTGTCTTCTTTGTGTGGTTTTTTCTTGTTTTTTCTAGTATGCCTGAAGCTGAGGTAATCCCTCCCTGTAGTTCCACTATGCAGTCTCAGATCGCCAAACTCGACTTTAGCGATCCATTGTACTTGTATCCCAGTGACACTAGTGGGGCGCCTATCTTGAATTTTAAGCTGAGTGGAACTGAAAACTACAAGGTTTGGTCATGTGCCATGATTCTTGCCCTCGAAACAAAAAACAAAGTTGACTTTATTGACGATTCTTGTACTAGACCTAACAACGATCATGTCCTTGCTAAACAATGGGATAGATGTAACTCTGTTGTGCTATCATGGATTCTAAGTTCTGTGACATACGAATTATTCGTGGGTCAAGTTTTCTTTAAAATAGCATCTCAGGTTTCGTTAGAGTTAAAAGAAACATATGACAAAGTTGATGGATCTGTTACATTTAATCTTCATAAGAAAATAAACTCTTTAACTCAAAATAGATCCATTGTCTCCGATTACTATCACAAATTAAACTCTCTATAAACAAATTGGAGCTTTGGTCAAACTCTCATCCTGTACTTGCAGTGCCTCTCATGAATTCTCTAAACACAACTCTTGAAACTCACATAGTTCCTAATGTGGCTGGATGATGTTTATAAACTAATTAGAAGCACTATATTAACCTCAGATCCTCTACCCTCATCAAAACAACCTTCTCTATCATTTCTAGAGAAGAATCTCATCAAGGAGTCTCCGGTACTTCGTCAACCAAGAATCAGAACTCTGCCTTTTTTTAGCAAAATCCTTGATAATAAGAAGAAATTCATGAGACCTCCAAATCCAAATCTCTTGTGTAAACACTGTGGTGTCATTGGCTACACTATAGAGAGGTGCTTCAAGCTAAATGGGTTTCCTAAAGATTTTCAAATAAAACAAAATTTTAACCAAAACTTCAAACCTTATAGCAACAATGCTAGTCCCTCTAATAACATAACTGCCACTCAAGCTTCATTGGGGTCTCAAGATCCTTCCTTCTCAGGTCCTTTAACCCAAGACCAAGTCTCCAAACTTCTAGCCTTAGCCGAATAACGTACTACACATGAAGCATCCTCTAATATGGCAGATATGTCTGTTCTTATGCAGCTCCAGCTGGATTATTGATTCTAGGGAAACCCAACATATGACATCATCTATCTCCAGCCTTGAGAATGTTGTGGATATTTCAGACCTGAATTTAATTGTAAATCATCCAAATGATTTAAACCATGATAAAAAAATTGGGAATATGAAACTAACTAACAATCTCGTCTTACTTGATGTGTTAGTTGTCCCAGACTTTAATGTAGATTTGTTGTCAGTTCACAAACTTGTTCGCGACAATAAATTGTTCGTTGGATTTGATGAGAATAAATGTTATGTTCAGGACTCTCAGAACGAAACTTCTAGGGGACTGGTAGTGAGAAATGAGGGCTTTACTATTTTGGTATATATACCAAGGGTAAGTCTGCTGGAAATGCCGCTACATGTTGTCATGTCTCCTATGAATTATGGCACAGTAGATTGGGTCACCCGGCTGATCCTGTCTTAAATGTCTTAAACGGTAGGTTGAATATAGGGAATGAGACCTCTTCTCCTTGCGAGATTTGCCATAAGGCAAAACAATATCGCACTAAGTCATCTTGATCTATGGGGTCCTTACAAGGTTACCAGCTGGGATGAATATAAATATTTCTTTACTGTTGTCGATGATTTTTCAAGAGTTGTTTGGGTGTATCTTTTGAGAACAAAGGATGAAGTTTTTGAAAATATTTTTGTCTTTGTAATTTGTTTCGAATACAATTTGGGAAAGTTGTCAAAGTTTTTCGATGTGATAATGGAACTGAGTTTTTAAATCAAAGAGTAAATGAATACTTTAAGTCTTGTGGTATTGTTCATCATACATCTTGTGTTATATACCCTAACAAAATGGGGGTGGTAGAAAGCAAGCACATACATTTACTTAATGTAGCAAGAGCTTTAATGTTTCAGGGAGGTGTTCCATTAAACATGTGGAGTGAGTGCATTCTTACTGCCACTTATCTTATAAAACGAACTCTCTCATCTGTCCTAAATGGTAAATGTCCATATGAGCTTATATATGGGTTTGTTCCTGTTCTCACTCATTTGCGAAACTTTCGTTGCCTTTGTTTTTCTATGAAACCTAATGTGTCTGATAAATTCAGCTCTAAAGCTGAAAAATGTGTTTTACTTGGTTATTGCAACTCAAAGAAAGATTATAGACTCTATAGCCTTGAATCAAAACAAATTTTGGTTTCAAGAGATGCAACCTTTTATGAAAATGTCTTTCCGTTTAAAATGAGTGAAAATACCGAATCAAACTCTGAGAATTTGAATTTCTTAAATTTCTTTGATAATGTTTCTGTTCCTAGTGATCATCCTTCTAACTCTTTTCCCGATGATGATAATAGGGCTAGACCTGTAACCGAAAGTTCACCTCAACCTTATGGCCCTAGCTCCCTTGGTAGTCAGAACAGTACTGCAAATCAATCAACTGGGAGCAATACTGATATGTCTGCCAAGAGTAAGAGTTCTGTAAGGAGTTCTGGGATCATACATGATGACCGAGTTACAGATTCCTCTCGAGGGTCAACTATTTGAAAACCAAACTTCTGACTCTACTTCTAATTCTATAAGAAAATCCACTCGAAATCCCATTTTACCCCGTAGATTTGATGACTTTGTGATAGAAGGAAAAGTTAAATATGGCTTAGAAATAGTTGTAAATTACTCTTCTCCTACAAAGGAAAATTATTGTTTTGCTTAAGATTTAAATAAATCTGTTGAGCCTACCTGTTATATTGATACTAGTAAGGATCCTAACTAGGTTACTGCTATGAACAATGAAATGGAGGCTTTATATAGAAATGGTACCTAGATGGTGACTGATCTTCCACCAGTTAGAAAACCCATAGGGTGCAAGTGGATATACAAAATTAAGTATAAATCATCAGGAGAGATTGAGAGATACAAGGCTCGTTTAGTTGCTAAGGGCTATAGTCAGAGAGAAGGTTTAGAATATGAAGAAACATTTTCTCCGGTTGTTAAAATGGTTACTGTTATATGTGTTATTGTTCTTTCAGTTCAAAATGATTTGCCTTTATATCAACTTGATGTTAAAAATGCTTTTTATATGGCGGTCTTAATGAAGATGTCTATATGAAATTACCTGAAAAATATTTTTCTAGTTTTGATAATCGAGTCTGTAAACTTGTTAAATATTTATATGGGTTAAAACATGCTCCAAGACAGTGGTATGAAAAAGTGTCTAAGTGTTTGTTTGATTTTGGTTTTCTGCAATGTAGTAATGATTATTCCTTGTTCATTTTATCTTCTGGTAGTGTATTTCTTGTATTACTTGTTCATGTAGATGATATAGTGTTGACAGAAACAATAAAAATGAAATTCATAGGGTCAAACAACATTTGAAAACAAACTTTATGATCAAAGATCTTGGTAATCTTCAGTTTTTCTTAGGCATTGAAATATTGAAGTCTGAAACTGGTATGTGCATGGGTCAACACAAGTATTGCTTAGAGTTGTTAAATGTCTTTGGTTACTTGGGGTGTAAACCTATAAACACTCCCATGGATATAAACCTTATTGTGACTGATTTTATCAGAAATTCTTCTGATGATCCTTCATTGGAAGATATTTCTGGGTTTCAGCGTTTAGTTGGTAAGTTGATATATTTACTTGCAACTAGACCTAATTGCCTTTGCAGTGCACTGTTTAAGCCAGTTTATGCACTCATCTCGGTGCTCTCATCTTAATCTTGCTCTTCGAATACTTCAATATTTGAAGAAGTCTCCAAGTAAGGGTATTTCTTTTTCACGTTCTGAGTCTTTCAAGTTGGATACATATGTGGATGCCGGCTGGGCAAAATGTTTGTCGTCTTGAAGGTCAGTTATTGGACACTGTCTATTTTTAGGTGTAACAACCCAGTCTAAAATAGAATATGCATAGCATTAAATAATGTATTACAAAACTGGGTCCCAAAATTTCATTACATCTGATTCAAAATTTAGGTTGACGGAAACAACCTATACACAACTGAGAACATACTAGTTTCTATAAGTGTCACTGACACTGTCTCTATCTGCATCTGTACTCTATCCTACTCTTGCTCACTTACCTGAGCCTCCTACTATCTGCTTACCTGAAAAGGTTTAGTTTGGAAAATGCGAGGGTTAGACCACGAGGTCTAGTGAGCTCCCTCCTGACAGTTCTCAAAATCAGTTAAAAACAGTTTATAACTTTCAAATATCTTTGCATAAAACTTCCACATAACTTTTCATAAAACTTTCACATAACTTCACATAAAACTTTCACGGATAAATCCGCTTCCGTAAATGGCACCCTGAAGTCACTCAAGAGTGACAACGAGTCAGTCTCACGCTGCCTTACTGGATACTCCCTTCCATGGCATAAACGGGTCACTCCTCCCGGCATGAGCACTGGCGGGTCTACCTCCCGACTTAGCCAGTTTACGTCTAACACAATGTATGCATACATCTCATATAACTTTCAAGCAAGTAAAAATCATGTAAAATAACATGACATTTCTACTCAATCACTTACTTTGAAAACACGTATAAAATCATGTATTTTAGTTAGAAAAACTCACCTGGCTTTCTCGCTTCAAGGATTCTCACTTAAGCTTCCGATCTCTAAATGAAACACCTATCATTAGGGAACGTAGGTCATAAGTTTTTCAATTATTACTCGAGCTTGGTTCCAAACATAGCTCAAAATTATCTAAGTTAATTAAGCTACACTTCTAGTCCAATAACTTGAGTTCTGGGCTTCGCTTACCGACCCAACCGACATATACAACAATTTAGGCCCAACAACATTTTCCGGATCCCCTTAATTGAAATCCCGAATTATCGGCCCAAAGCAAAATAACATTCCGGATCCTTAATAATGGACTCCGGATCACGGCCCAAATGAAATGTCTTTATTTAGAATTACGGATCCATAGCCCATGACAACTTCCAGATCAAAGGTTTAAATACCGGATCTCTTTTTTTTGTTTTAATTCCGGATCCCATTCGAAGCTTACCGGATCCAGCCCAAGCTTTCACACGGCCCAACTTAAATAAATTACCGGATCCTTTAAAAATGGGGTTCCGGGTCCTTTAGCCCAAAAGCAAATTCCGGTCCACACAACCAAACATTTTAGATCCCTCTTATTTAACTAAAGCCCAGGGTTAGGTCCAAAATGAAATACCTGATCACGTTGACTGTTCCGGATCTATAGGATTCCGGATCTCACATATAGGTACCGAATCCATTACTACATAACCCAACAATTTCGGTTCCTTCTTTTTTTTAATTAAACTTCCGGTTCTTTCTTTTTAATTAAACTTCCGGATCCCTTAGCGCAATCTCTTTAAATTCTGGATCCGCTATTAATCTTTCGGATTCACTTATTTACATTCCGGGTCCACATTTAATTAACTACAGTTCCGGATCTTATTTATTAATCAATTCCGGATCCTTGTCGTGCGTTCCGGAATCTCGTAAATTAAGCGATGCGATACTGGTTAATCAATAGGACCGAAAATTACTTTGTTCGATCGATTACCAAGTCTCTTTTCCACACAAGTGATTAATCTAACTCTATTTATCCTCTTATAATGATTAATTAATCCTTTTAAAGCTTCCTTTTCAACCTTTAAACAAAAACTCACAGTAACCCCAAACAATCAGCAGAACTCTAAAATTAAGGGATAGAATTAGGGATTACCCGTGAAATCGATGTAGAATCTGATTCCGGTTCTCTTTCTTCTTCTAAAATTGATGATTGATGAACCATCCTTCTCCAATTGCTCTAGAGGCCCCAATTCTCTCTTTCTCCGCTCTCACTCTAGCCGCCACACACACAAATATTTAGCTTTTAGGGGTTTTTTGCTCAATTAATAGATTTTATACCATTTTAACATTTAAAACTTCAGCCCTTGGACTTTCAACTTTACAAAAATTTTCCACAAAACTTAATCCTTTCAATAAAAGGAATCTCGGTTATTACATTAGGAAACAGTTTAATTTCTGGAAAGGTAAATAACAAACTACAGTGTCCCGGTCTTCTGTCGAATTAGAATTTCGGGCTATGGCCGCTGTACTTTGTGAAATTATTTGGATTTTAAGTATTTTGGAGTTCTTAAATCTTGTTGATTTGCTTCCTGTGGATATTTTTTGTGATAACAAGTCTGCAATACAAATTGCAAATAATCCTGTTTTTCATGAAAAGACTAAAACACATAGAAATAGATATTCATCAAGTTTGAAATAAGATTTCTTCGGGAGTTACTAAAACTGTAAAAATTGATACTTTGGAAGAAACTGCGGATATATTTACTAAATCCCTTAATGTATATCAACATGACTATTTGTGCTCAAAATAAAAAAATGACTAATTTATTTAGGTGTCAAGAATGAGGGCGGGTATTAAATCATCAGTTTATTCATGCAATCTTGACATAAATATAATTCTCTTTCTAACTTGAGCATTTTGTAATATTGTAGGGTTTAAAGTGTAAGAGGTGATGAGAAGGGGGTGTTTGGATATAAGTTGTAAAATGAGGACGACGCCTCACTATTGCTGAAAGGTCAAGGTTAGCGGAGCACATCTTGCAATCTTGAGGGACTGAAGTTGCACTTTCATGATAAATATATAAAGAGTATCTTGGACGATTTCCAATTCATTGGATTTAGATTACACTTTTCTTCCTTTTATTACATTACTATCTCTCTTCTTTTCTCTCTAGTTTCTATCATATAACTAGGGTTTGTTCTTCATATTGTATCATTTTAGAGAGATTTTGTATTGTTACGTTGTTATTGAATAAATAAGATCGAGATATCTTTTTCTTCAACTATATATTATTTCCAATGTATAGTCCAGCTTTTGTTAAATATTTCAGCAAAACCTATGTAAATTTAAAGCTGGAAATTAATCGAAATTTGATCTCAAAAGCCTGTATAACTCACATTGATAAGTTGAGAATCTTTTCCTGCGATTTTGGTCTTTATTGCCAATGTTTATCTACATTGTAGAGATCCCCCTCCCCTCCCCTCCCCTCCCCTCAACTGGAACACAACCTCTACATCACAAGTTTGATCTATTTGGGCTTTAATGTTAGTTTGGATCCACCAACATCAGATAAAGCATGAAGAAATCACTGAGTTCTTGTTACATTCATGATTTTACACACTTAATGATGAATATTTTAACAATTAGAAAATATTCAATCAACAAAATTAAAGTAATCTTTAATTTTATTGTTTAGTTTACAAATGGAATCACAATAAACAATTGAGAATCTTTATATATATATATATATATATATATATATAGGGTCGGGTTTATTTCATATTGGCTTGAGCTGGTCGGGTTTTTGGACACCCTTAACTAGAGCCGAATATATATATATATATATATATATATATATATATATATAGGGGTGGTATTTTTTGCAAACCAGTGTATTTGTACAAACTCGTACAAACCATACCTAGCTTTATGATTTTGTAAATTTGGCTTCATGAATATGTATATATATATATTTTGGCTTCATGAATATATAATTTGGCTTCATGAATATATCATTTGGCATTTTTAACTAATTTTTTACAAAAATAAGGGTATTTTAGGGCTCCAACGAAAAAAATTAGTTAAAAATGCCAAATGATATATTCATAAAGCCAAATTATATATTCATGAAGCCAAAATATATATATATATATATATATATTCATGAAGCCAAATTTACAAAATCATAAAGTTAAGTATGGTTTGTACGAGTTTGTACAAATACACTGGTTTGCAAAAGATACCCAGCCTATATATATATATATATATATATATATATATATATATATATATATAGGGAGAGATCTTTTGAAAACCACTCCTATTTTACAAACTTTGAAAACTACAATCAACCAATCAGAATATTTCATTAATTTTTTTTATTTCTTTAATTTGATGGGTATTTTTGACATTTTGTATTGGATTTATTAATTAAGGAAGTTATCTATTTTGATTTTTTTATATTTCCAATTTAAAATCCTTTTATTTAGGGAAGTTATATTTTATCTATAATTTTGAATATAACCGTCAATTCATACACTAATTTGTGAACACCAAATTTGATGAACATTGGCAGTCAATTGGTCGTTGCACGTCAATTTTCAAGCCCATGATTCATCTCTATGAGACTATGAATACCAATTTGTTTATGTGAATCATGATATTATTAAGGAGTTATCAAGAACGAATCTTTTGTTTATGTGAATCATGATATTAATGAAATTTTCTGATTGGTTGATTATAGTTTTCAAAGTTTGTAAAATAGGAGTGGTTTTCAAAAGATCTCTCCCATATATATATATATATATATATATATATATATATATATATATATATATATTCGGCTCTAGTTAAGGGTGTCCAAAAACCCGACCAGCTCAAGCCAATATGAAATAAACCAAGCCAAAGTTACCATATATATATACTAGTCATCGTACCCGCGCGATGCAGCGGGACACAATTCGATTAACCAAATACTCAAATCCTTGAAAAATGTTGTAAACGACTAAACACAAACAAGTTTAAACTTGATTGTGATGTGTTTATGGTTTATAAAACACTTTTCAAGAGTAAACTAACGACACTAAATGTTAAATGTTGCTAAACAAAGCCTTAGTTACTACAATAGCATAATTATCATGCCAACGTAGTATGAAAAACTAATCTATATGTTCACGGATAGCAAATGATACAAGAGTGCCTAGCATTTTCAATGGTAACAAGATGTAACTTTGATGTGTAACAACCTGTCCATTGATGAAATCCTCACTCTTGTCAGCAAAGAAATGTCGAGCCATAATACTACTGCGGTCACGTATGCACCGTTTGTCCCCTTCAGACAACCCCAACATCGGCAGCTGGGTAGGACCAAAAGGAACTCCACCATGACTGTTGTTAACAAATGAATGCAAAAAAACTTGACAATACTCTTTGAGGTGGACCTGGATCACAAGAAATTAAGAAAAATGGTAAAACTCTCTGAAGCCACAAATTTACTAACACCTCATAGGTTTGAACCAATAGAAACATGGCTGCTTTTTCATCTTAAATAATGCTCACAATCAAATGAAAGAAAATGAAAGGGTAGAGACTATACACAATCCTGATTGTGCAGGAGAGCATGGGTATGGGATGAATGAAAAATATATGACAGCTTTACCATTTAATTCTTGTTGAGGCTGGGGATGAGGAAGCTGAGGATTTTGTATTCCATCCCAAACTTCAGCAAGCCTATTGTCATTAGCAGCATGGAAACCACTAACAAACTCTGAGCCCTGACATAAAGTAAACATGAGAATGAATGGAAGAGTGGGAACAGAGACAGAAAGAGAATGAGGGAATAAAAACCTTGCTCTCATGCTGCAGATGATGTTCTGACTCCGAGCCAGGAAGGGCTGACAAGGGTTCTCCTGCTCCCGAGTAAAATATCAAAAGTTTATGTTTGAATAAAATAAATTACAATATTTACATCTACATCGATCTTCATTTACATTCAAACCCTACTTTGTACATTGTTTGATCCAAACACAATAGAAAATATGAATGGAATTTCATAAAAAAAAAAAATTCTTTTACATTCAAATCCTATTATGTTCAATTGACACACACCATTTTGAGATCACCACTTGATGTTTCTTTTACCCGGTTACAACTTTATTCGAAACACTACACATACAATTGGGAAAAAGGGAAATAAATGGTTAATATCATAAGAACCTAATAATAATAATAATAATAATCAAACAAACATGTCAGAAGAAAGCGAAAGGAAATGGTTATCTTATATCCATGTAAAGTATTTCACAAACAATGGTTTCATGAAAACAAAACGGTGGCAAGGGAATCTCATCAAAAATTGGAAAATTTTCATCTTCCTAGTATAACCAATCACCCTCAAGAATTAGTCATCAACTATTATCACTCCTGATTGACAAACAACAGGTGCAAAAAAATCAGCTTATGTTGAAATCCATGAAGGTAAATACGAGCAAGGATAAGAAAAATGAATGAGCAAAAAAAGACAGATCCATAAGCTGGAAACCGGCCCATTGTTATAAGGCCAATATGAACAAACCAAAATAGCATAGAAACCATTTTAAAGCAGCCCTTTTTTGCAGCAGCAGCATCTGATCAAATTCCTTGAAAACCATAAAATATTCTACATTTGGAATTCCTTATTCTGTTCTTTAGCATAGCTAGTCCCAAGGAAAAGCGAAATCCAAATAGAAACCCCAAAAATGTAGACACGACAACAGGATCAGTGATCAATTGCTGATGTGAAACCCAAACAAAATAACCAGGGGTATCCCAATCCCAAGTAAAACCTGAAAACCCAAAGAAAAGAACACCTAAATCAAAGTACTCAGATTGAGTTAATCACAAAACTATGAACTCAGATTAAGTGAATAAGTCAGAAATCAAGTTTACATAGTTGTAGCCATTGGAGTAACAAGAAATTATCTATGAAATCAATGAAACACGAACCACAAGAAACACGAAATACAACCGGAGGTGCAACTACGAAAGACAAAAAGAAGGATCAAATTTGTGTGAAACATTAAGAACATAGCATTAAAACCTGCAACAACCAGAGGTGCAACTACAGACACTGGCAGGATTAAATGAATAATAACAAGAACTGCAACAAAGTTTGAAGAAAATCGATAAATCAGTTTTCCATGAAAAGAGACAGACATCGAACGATTAATGGGATCAGACAAGGAGATGAGTTGAATAAAATTGATACCTTGAAAGTGGTGGAATGTTGAGCTTCTTCTATGGTTGTGTGTTGCGATTGGTTACAGATTGATTGAAGGGACAAACATGAAGGGACTCCAACATATGTTGCATTTGAACCTTGCCAGGATGATGATACAGGGGAGAAATGTCACAGAATAGTTAGGGACTCCCATGCAATCATGCACGTGTCATTAGCAAAAGTAAAAGCTTGTATTAAAAAGAAGAGTCACCTAAGTAACAAACAATAAGACTGTTAGTTATCTCTTGCATCCAGAAGTTATACATTTACTGAAAATCTAACCGGAAAAGAGAGAGAATAGTCCAATCAGATAGCAATAATTCTTATTCAGTTTAAAAGTTAAGTAAATCAGAAAATAATAGAAAGTCTTCTTACACAGGTTCAGGTATGTTGCCAACCTCATCACAAGTTCACAACATCATCCTGTAGTTCCATTTAGCTGGTCCACATGCTTAGGTATGTTGACAACCTCATCCTGTAGTTCCATTTCAAGGTCAACGGTATTATTGAAAGATCATTTGTATATATTGGTTGCTTAAACATCAATTAATGCATATGCATAGTTGCATTAGCAAGAACCTTACTACAGTAGTATATGAGCCAGCTTACCGAACTATGTTACAACAGATTTGAATTGGCTGCATTAAAAATAAAACGACAGGAAAGACAGAAAATGATGCAGTCAATTTTCGTAAGGTCATATAAAGCCTAGAACGATTTATTATACTCTAAAACGACTCACTCAAAAGATTCTAAGGCTCACCACTTCAACAACATCCTTTAAAACATAGTAGAATCATCAAAGTATCATGGTCCATTCTATATAACACATATAAGAGTAGCAATTTCATATAGAAAACTCAGCATTTGAAAAAGAAGATGAAGAAAACACTTATTTGAATTGAGAACGTACCCATTTGAAGCATTAACTTGAATTGAGAGTGTACCAATTTATAAGTAGGGTGAAGGCATAAATTGCACCATAATATACAAGAAAAACAAAGATCTATAACCTGAACCACACTATAAGTCGAAGCGGACCAGAAATAGGGGGTGGCGATGGTCCGTAGTTGAGAGATATCCCTGTGGGAAAAGGGGACCGCTCGAGCTTATTATCCTCATCCATATAGATAAGTAAAGCAAAATACAGCTTGAATTCATGCTCTCAAAGCACCACCAAACTAAGCCGTCTTTGATTGATCTTAATTGATTAACTTAATTGTCAACAAATAGATCATTAAATCCACATGTAAGCAAAATCCTAGTTTACTTCAACTTTCAAATGAGGGAAGCACATCAGTTATCAAGAGCATGGATCGACATGAATCATTATAAGAAAATAGTCTCATAAAATAATTAACATTTAGAATACCTAGAAAGCTGTAGTCCTGCTTTAACGAAAAAGCAGAGCAACATAAAATAAGGTTTGCAAGGATTTTCCTTTTCATCCCACGTTCGGTACATAATGATCAACTCCAAAATGAAATTTTTTGGGTTGCAAAGTTGCACTCAAATAGTATAATGATTAACCAGAAAATCGAAGACTTGCAGAAAAGAATAATTCTCTTTTAACAGAGGCGGAACATGTTGGCAAAGAAGATGAAAATCCACTAAAATGAATCTTTCAACTTTATAAATCGTTTGCTTCAATTTCTAAAGATAACATGAAAAAAAAAACTGTGAAGTATCTAGTTTCTCAAAATTTAGCATATGCTCAAAAACAAATAAGGGATGGCTAAAAAATGCCACGATTTCGCACCTAAGGAACTGCACATCGTGACTAATTGCCATTGAATTTCCTAGCAAATTGGTGCAATCCAACGCACCGATCCTGCTACCAACTTGAATTTCTGCACAATTGAGGGAGTAACTTCAAGATTTATTCAACTCAAATCAGAGGTTCATTTATTCGAAACCCGTGATGAGTGAAAGAGTAGATATAGGGATCACATGGATATAATCATATAAAGATTATAAAAGTTTTGAAGTAATGATCTTTTGAAGGCATCAAGTGGCATTGGACTGAATAACTTTGTATGTTGCTTACTGGGGTTGAAAAGCAAAAACTTGAACATATTCTCACTTTTTCTTTTCATCTACTTGTCATATTCCCCATTATCTTATCTTCAAAAAATCAAATATGGTCTCTAATTTGCAGGTCTTGAGGTCAAACTTTGACCTCAGCTTAAATGTCACACAACTTTTAAACCAAATAAAGAATTCATAATATATATATATATATATAAAGAAAAGCAGAAGTTGGATGCTGAAGAAACACACAACCTGTGGGATCAAAAGAATTTTTCAATGCTTTCCCTTCATCTCCATTATTCAATGAAGGACTGCAAATCATCATCAGCACACATCAAAGTAAGAACACAATCAGAGATAATTAATGGGGGAAATGGATTAATTTAGTGAATCAATTCAAAGGCATTATGCAAACCTTTTTAATTTCTTCATTTTTCCAGACATTTTTCATATATGTATGATCCAGAATCCAGAATCAAAATTGCTCAACTGAAACAGTCAAAGAAAACTCCCATAATCCATATCAGATTCACTTCAAAATTGGAAGAAAAAAATTAAGAACACAATCTTCAAATAAAAAGAAATCAAATTCATATTAAAAGGGGGAAAAGAACAGAAACCCCTCTTGGATTTGAAACCCCAGATTTCTGGAAACCAAAAGTTGGTTCCAATACGGAGACATTGAAAACCCCACATGGGTTTGAAGTCAACTCGGTGCAATTGTATGTGGGGTTTAACTTTAACATGTGGATATGAAGAAACAGAGGGAGATAGATAAATAGGGAAAAGAGGGGACCTGAAAAACATTCTGTACTTTCGAACTTCTGAAATTTATTTCTTTAAACCAGTTTGCTTGTGTTGATGCATTAAAGAGATGTTCAAATTTTAAACTCCTTGAATGTGTGCTGGAGGAGCCGATTGGGGAAGAGAAAGGGTAGAGGAAACCCAAAGATGTTGAATCGACTTAAACCTGAAAACCATAATCGATCAGAAAGAAACCCAAATGGATGAAAAGGAGAACAAGTTCAGAATATTTGGAAGAAACCAGACTGATAGGTTTTTGTAGGGATGAAGATGAAGGAGTGGGAGAGAAATTGGAGTAGAACGTGGCTGAGAAAAACCGATTCTTATAAAAACTGAATGTTGAAAAACGGTTGCCACTATTCTTTTTATATAGTAGAATAGATATATAGGGGAGAGATCTTTTGAAAAACCATTACTTGGCCAAAATATATTAAATAAAATCATTGCAATAAAAACTCAAACACCGCATATACACATAAATAATGAATAATTTTTTTAAAAAAAACAGTAAAAAAATGATGACATGCAACGTAATTACTTTTTAATTTAGATGTATGCCTTAACATTATAGAATGATTCATCGTCTTCTCAAGCCCGAAGGATTCATCAACAGAAGGATTCATCAATAGAATGATTCATCGTCTTCTCAAGCCCGAAGGATTCATCAGCATAAGGATTCATCGGCTTCGCCGGCCATCATATTCATCGGTTTCATCGTCGTCTTCATTGGCTTCTCCGGCCATCATATTCATCGATTTCGTTGTCGGCTTCATCGGCTTCATCATCTTCTCCGGCCATCATATTCATCGGTTTCATCGCCGTCTTCATGGGATTCATCGTCCGAGAAATCAACCCTGAAATCGAAATCGACCAAGAAAATCGGAAATCAACCCTGAAATCGAAATCGAACCAGAAATCGAAATTGAACCAGAAAATCGGAAATCGAACCAGAAAATCGGAAATCAACCCAGAAATCGAAATCGAACCAGAAATCGAAATCGAACCAGAAAATCGGAAATCAAACCCAGAAATCGAAATCGAAACAGAAATCGAACCAGAAATCGCCTTCATCGAATTCATCATCCCAGAAATCAACCCAGAAATTCGTCGTCTTTACCAGAAAATCGAAATTCGTCGTCTTTACCAGAAAATCGAAATTCATCGGATTCATCGTCCAAATCAACCCAGAAATCATGAAGATATTTGTTGAAATCATGAAGATAATTTAAAAAAAAATGAAGATGACGAATTTGAATGCTATACTAAAATAACTACCTAACATTAATTGATTAAGACCTACAAATCAGGGATTCTTTTTGGTAACCGGATAATCAATTAAATCATTAATTATCCTCTAAAAACAAAAAGACGATTCTACCCTCACGTTGATTAAAGTTAATAAAATGGATAATAACATCTAATCTATGATCTAACGGTGATCAAGTGGGTTGCAAGGGTTGCCACCTTCTGCATGGGTTGCAAAAGATCATCCCCTATATATATATATAAATGGACGAATATATATATTTATATATATAAACAGTGGTAGAATAAACTGGGAGATAAGAAAATTAATTAAACCAACCACTTTAATGAAAAAGTTCTAATGATTAATTAATGAACGTAAAACAAGGTAATAATTAAAAGCTGTTAAATTTAATTATTAACTAACACAATTTTATAACCACAGTTTAATAAGATTAGCCTAGAACGATTCTATCCTCCGCGATAGATTCGTTATAAGAAAGGAGTAGAAACAGATTGTTCACTCTAGTGAACGAAAGCAAATAACGATTACAAAATGTAAAACCAACTTGATTATACGATCGAACGGTAGATGAACTGCACGGTTATAAAACATGTCCTTAAAGGTTTTATACGGTTACTCCGAAGCTGTGAGTCGCAAACCGCAAAGCCCAGGATTTGATGCAGTTATGTTGTTCGATTATTGACACCACCAATAATCGAATGCTAAAGCAAGATTGATGCAGAAAAAACAAGATGGAATACTGGTGAAAATTAGCAATTAAAACTGTTGTGATTAACCCAGAAAACGAGAGAGAGAGAGAGAGAGAGAGAGAGAGATAGGTTTTTTTGTGTGTGTTAATCTGCAGCTTAAGTCCAATATTTATACTAGACAAAAACCTCAAAATCGTGGCCAGATCATGGGACTTTTCGTGAAATTTTGGGAACACTTAGGGTTAGTTGGAGACTTAGTCTCCAACTCTAATAACCACGTTTTTTTTATTAAAACAAATTTCAAAATTTGAATTTAAACTAAACTGATAATTATCATTATCAGTAAACTCTCATTTCTCAATAATTCATTTTCAGCAAATTTCCAACCTCACAATATTTCCAACAATCCCCCACCAGGTTGGAAAGTTTTCTGACATTCGTATAAGACAATGTCACAATGGTGTCACTAAGATTAAACCCTGTTTAATGCACGTATGTAAAAAGAGATCAATTCAATAGTATCCTTAGGATTTAAACCTTGAATCTTAAGACCGATTCGGCTTACATGCACACATCATCTTATTTCTTTGCTTTCTCACTGAGCGCGAATATGGTCATGCGCTAAATCCTTTTCATAACCTTTTAGAAGAGGAACCACTACTCTTCAATTAAGGCGGCACCACCTCTTGGTCATATAGGCAAAGTTCTATATCATCTTCATTGCTAAGATGCCTTCAAACTTTGTTAAGAGATCAAACTCATCCTCGTTCTCGGCAACGACGTACTATCAAATACCTTACATGAGTCTATCTTAATTGATAGTACCTTCTATCGGTTGGGTGACTTGTTATTACCCATTAAACTTAGGAGACAGGAGCACTAAATCTAAGTTGGGTTTCCATCACTAACCGATTCTGCGTGGTTTCAGACCCATGTCTCTGGTAGTTGATCCTACTAAGTCTCTCGTCAGAGGCTTAGTCAATGGATCTGCCAAGTTTCCACATGACTTGACATATACAATGCTTATGGTACCATTATCTATCAGTTGTCTCACATAATTATGTCGGAGACCTATGTGTCGCGACTTCCCGTTATACACGACGTTGTATACTTTTGACAGTGTGGCCTCACTGTCACAATACATGGGAATCGAAGGAGTCGGTCGAGGCCATAAATGGATATCTGACAGCAGATCTCTAATCCATTCGGCCTCTTTGCCCACAGCAGCTAGGGCAATAAATTCGGCTTCCATAGTTGAATGAATGATACATGTTTGTTTCTTGCTCGCCCAAGAAATCGCCTCACCACCAAGTGTATAAATCCACCCACTTGTGGATTTAGAGTCACTTGAGTGATCTATCCAACTAGCATCAGAATATCCTTCCATGATTCCTGGATGCGTCGTGTACGTCAACTCTAGATCACAGGTTCTTTTCAAGTATCCAAGTACTCTACTGATTGCCTTCCAGTGATCTGGACCCGGATTGCTTGTATATTGACTTAGTCTACTCACAGCAAAAGCAATATCCGGTCTAGTGCAATGCATTGCATACATCATGCATCATATTGCACTAGCATACTCTAATTGAGCCACCGCTCTACCAGAGTTCTTGTCAAGTTTCACACTTGAATCAAATGGAGTATTGAACTCCTTTATATTCAAATGTTGAAACTTAGTCAGTATCTTCTATATGTAGTGGGATTGACTGAGAGAAATTTGAGATCCTAACCTCTTGATTTTAATCCCAAGAATTGTATCTACTTCTCCAAGATCTTTCATCTTAAATTTCGAGGATAAGTAGTTTTTCGTCTCATTGATGCCTTCTAGATTGGTTCCGATGATCAACATATCATCGACATAAAGACAGATTATCACAGTGGATTCTTTTGTACATTTTGAGTAAATGCACCGATCAGCTCCATTATGTCGAAACCCGAAAGAGGTGATAGTAGTATCAAATCTTTCGTGCCACTGTTTGGGGGCTTGCTTTAAACCGTACAAAGATTTAATAAGTCTACACACTTTGTTCTCTTGTCCGGGTACCACAAACCCTTCGGGTTGCTCCATATAAACCTCCTCGTTTAAGTAACCATTCAAAAAGGCTGTTTTCACATCCATTTGATGAATGTACAGTCCTTTTATGGCTGAGATTGCTATAAGAGTTCGGATAGAACTAATTCTAGCAACTGAAGCGTAAGTGTCGAAGTAGTCGACACTTTCTCTCTGTCTATATCCTTTAGCTACCAATCTAGCTTTAAAAGCCGAGATTGAACCATCCGGATGCAGCTTTCTTTTGAATACCCATTTAGAGCCTATGGGTTTTGCTCCCTTGGGTAAGTCAGCTAATTCCCAAGTTCCATTACCCATAATGGAGTCCATTTCATCATTTATTGCTTCTTTCCATAAAGGAGCATCCCTTGAAGACATGGCCTCTTTATAAGTCTTAGGATCATCTTCGATGTTAATCGAGAAAATGACCTCTCTTGTCACTTTCTTTTGTGTTCCTTCGACCAAGTATGAGAAGAAATCATCCCCTAGATTTTTCTCTTTTCTTGCTCTAGTACTTCTACGTGGTTCGTCAACCTTGTTTGAGGCTTTCGAACTATCACGAGATGTACCAGGAAGATTTGAAGTCAATGTTCTTTCCGAATTTTCAGCATCTTCTGAAAATTTGTCTTCAAAGAATTCCACATCTCGGGATTCCACTATTACTCCTGATTCTTTATCTAGTAACCTATAAGCCTTGTTATTTCTAGTATATCCTACGAATATGCTTTTAATAGCTCGAGCTCCCAGTTTAGATCTTTTTGGATCAGGAGTACGATAGTAAGCAATACAACCCCAGACTCTAAAATAGTTTAAGTTAGGTTTTCTTCCTTTCCAAAGCTCGTATGGGCTGGTTGGAATCACACGACTAGTGATTCGATTGTGAATATGGTAAGCGGTCAATAGAGCTTCTCCCCACAGATTGTTTGGTAGCCCCGATTGGTTCAACATACAGTTGACCATCTCAACAAGGGTTCGATTCTTTCTTTCCGCCAAACCATTCTGTTGAGGCGTGAATGGAGAGGTGCGTTCATGTTTGATACCGTTCTCTTCGCAGAACGTATCAAATTCTCTATTAAAATATTCGCCACCTCTATCTGATCGAAGTATTTTGACCCGTTTTCAAGTTGATTTTCCACTTCGGCTTTGAAAAGTTTAAAAGCATCAAAAGCTTCGTCTTTTGAATGTAATAAATAAACGTGTAAAAAACTGCTGAAGTCATCACAGAATGTAATGAAATACCTTTTACCACCACGTGTAAGTATTCCATTTAATTCACAGATGTCGGAATGAATCAACTCTAAAATAGTAGTATCCCTTTTGACTGTTGGAAATGGTTTCTTAGTAAATTTTGATTTTACACAAGTTTCACATTTTTCAAAATCTTTATTATCAATTTTAATTAATCCTTTATTTTGCATTTTTTCAATATTTTTCACATTGGTGTGTGCTAAACGTTTATGTCATAAAGAAATTGAACAAACAAAATAATCGGAAGAATTAATTTTATTGATAACAAAGGGAACTACATCAGAAACGGAATGTTAAAAATTACATCATCAGAAATTGCATTCACATTACTACCCATCGGTTCAATCGGCCCGACCCCATAAACATCGTCACTCAGGTTCAAACGGTACATCCCCAGCTGATGATATCCCTTTCCAATGAAGATCTTCCGTTTGTAGATCACAAGCTTCAATGCCTCGTTATTGAGGCTAAACCCGTTTTTGTCAAGTCTGGCCGCAGACACAAGGCACTTGTTGATGGAGGGAACATGTAAGACATCCCTAAGAGTGACAGTCTTGCCGGAGGTGAAAGTGAGTAGTACGGTCCCTATGCCCGCCACATCAGCCGTGCCATTGTTGGCCACTATCACTTGTCTTCCTTCTCGAACAGGTCCATACTCAATAAACTTGGACCTGGAGTCACAAACATGAACAGTGGCTCCGGTGTCCAAGTACCAACCTCCTCTACTAGCATTGATTCTGGTAGCTGCTTCCGAGATCATATCAATCTCTTCCATTTGCAAACTTGCAACAAGATGCTGAATTTCTTCAACCGTGTTTGTCCCTGGTGGTCCGGACTTTCTTTGCTTACATTCCCTAGCATAGTGCCCCGCCTCTCCGCAGACATGGCACTTATCTGTTCTCTTCGACCCTTGACTAGAGAACTGTCCAGACTTCTTGAAGTTTTTCTTTTGGGGACCCAAGTTCCACTTTTTAGTGGGTCCACTAGTTTTAAACTTCCCTTTACCGCCAGCCTGCACGCTGTTGGCACTCAAGATAGTCTTGCCCCTCTTGTCCCTATTTCGTGCCTCTTCCTCTATCCTGATATGTTTTATCAAATCATCCAAAGAATACTCTTCGGATTTGTGCATCATACGTTTTTGGAAATCTTTCCAAGATGAGGGCAATTTATCAACAACTGCCCCTACTTGGAAAATATCAGGAAGAGAAATGTTGAGAACTTTCATCTTGTTAACCAATACTTGAAGTTCGTGAAGTTGTTCAAGTATCGGTTTGTCATCAACCATATTGAATCTCAAGTAGCGAGACACAAGGTACCTATTGGTACCTTCCTCTTGTGCCTTGTACTTGAATTCCAATGCGGTCCAAAGTTCTCGAGGACACTTAATAGGGGCATATAAGTCATAGAGCCGATCGGACATGGCATTTTTTATATGCCCGCATGCCAAGGTTTCACATTCCTTACGGAATAGCCGCTCCTTCTCGAGTTCGGCTATCTTAGCTATGTCCGGCTCTTTCCCCTCTGCGGGAATTGGGTTATCAGGTATGGGTTGCAATTGCACATTTGGGTCCACCACAAACCAGAGTTTGAAAACCATCAACATGAACTTGACTTTCTCAGCCCAGCGAGTGAAATTGGACCCATCGAAACTGTCCAATTTCACGAGTTCTTGTGGCATCAAGCGGTAGTTACCTTGTTGATCTTTTTAAAACCTTTAAGATTGTTGAATATTTTAACAATTAGAAAATATTCAATCAACAAAATTAAACTAATCTTTAATTTTATTGTTTAGTTTACAAATGGAATCACAATAAACAATTGAGAATCTTTATATATATATATATATACTAGGCAAGATCTCGGCCATCCTTAGACGGCCCTCTGCCCACGGGTCCTATAAAGTGCAATGTTATGTAGGTGCTCATATTATCATTAACAAAAGACATTGGGATCAAGGCTTTATCCATTTTTTGGTAAGTACATACTTGCCTTTACAAAAGTATTGTTGGTTGTAGCCTATGCATCCTACTTAATTGTTGTCCTTAGATGGTCCTCTACCCACGGGTCCCATGAAGTACAATGTTAAGTGCAAAGCATTGCCACAGCTGCAGAAGTCTCCGCTCCCTTAACTTCCGGCTTCTCATCTCCCACCACACCAACAATCACGTCACAAACTTTAATTTTAACCGAAGATGTATATCTTCTTTCATGTGCAGGTCCCGACTGATGCTCAATTCTGCAACCCAAACAAAATGATATGTTGTTTTGTTAGCCCATGATTAACTACCTGTGCAATTTGATTTACTTCATTAACTGAACCTTTGGATTTGAGTACAGATCTATGGATGCTGCAAAAAATCAACATGATTTTGGCAACAAGTGATACTTTTATGAACAGCTAAAGTTAGTAGAACACAGAATACATATGCATATATACAATATATTGGTTTCCATTAAAAGTATAGCAATTATCGTGAGAAGGGTAAGAAGGGATCTCCACCCTTGGATCAATTCTAATTGAAGATCAACTAAAAATACCCTTCAAAGCTAATTCATGGGTTATTTTGGGACTTAATGAGAATCATTAGATCAACACTAATTAAAAGTGATCAACGGTCCAAATCCTTTCTTACACTTCTCACCTTAACTCCTATTCTCACACAATCCTTCGTCTATATATATACACATACATATATATAGAAACAGGTACCTTTCTGTACTGCCTGTATAAAACTCTGCCACTCAGCTCCACACCGTTTTTACCCACATAAACCCGAAGTTAACAATATTCAATACTTTACTCAAAGCAACCATATTCAGAGCATAACTAAAACCCATTATTTATTTTTAAAATAGAAAAAAAAAATTGTTATTTATCACCTGTTAAGTCCTCTTCGATACAAATACGAACCTCTGAGCCAATCGAGCAGTCGTTAATGCTGTTTTGGTAGTTCCTCAACACGTTTAGCAGTTGATCTCACAGACTCCAACAGCGGTAAGCCACGCCATATCACACCTCTTTATATCTGCGATCAAATTCTGAACATCACTGATATATCCGGCCAATAGATTTGAAAATGCCAAAAATTGAAAACTTCATCAACATTAAGATGAGAACTAAATTCCATTCTTATCATTCCACTCTACTTGCTGATGGAGATGAGAATGATTATCTTTTGGATATTGTTCTAAGATTTCAGATTTATGAAATCACAATGCTAATATTCCTAATCATTTAAGACTTGATAAAAGTATCTATTGGTTTCCAAATTGGAAACTACTTTTGTTTTGCATTTAATGGCCCCAAACGAGAGCACGATCAAATGCATGATGTAACTACTATTATGGGTTCAGGATTGCAATCACCTTTTATAGAATAATAGAAGAAATTTAGATGAAGTGATTGTTCAAATTTCAGCAGGGAAGAAAAAATGCAATCAAGTTCATTATCGCCTCTTGGGTAGCTTTCCTCATGTTAGCCTTTGCTTGCAGTTTAGCATTTCTACAACATGATTAGAAACACAACAAGGGCAAGTTAGATGACCATTAATCAAACATGTGTAATCATATACAGGTGTACCTTCATTTTTGGCATCACCACGCCAAGATGCCTCAATATCTTCGACACCATCAGGATTGTCAGGCCAAGAAGACGCCCAACATCCTGAAAATGAAATATTACAAAGTAAAACCAAGATCAATCAAACACACACAAAAAATAGAAAGAATATGTTTCGGAGTTTAATATTTTGGATTATAGATATTTGATTTCAAGTTTTGCTATCTTACGTATCACAAAGAAAGATTGTTGTATATGTATCACCGACGACCTATCAGGAGGAGCCCAAGGCCTAACCTTTATTTCCAGTTTATCAGACCGCCGTCAAGGTTACCATTGTTGTTTATTTTATTCTTCTTCCTATAGCTTTAGCTTTTGCTGCTATTTCCATTTGAACTTTGCATGGAGTTTCAAGTAATCAATGTATAGAATTACACTTGTTAACAACAGATAAGCGATAGCCTATTCTTTGAACATTAAAGACGCCTCCATGAACATTAAGAAATGTACAAATTCAACAATGGCATATTCAATAGTTTACTCAAAGCAAACATATTCAAAGCATAATTAAAACCCATTATTTATTTTTAAAATAGAAAAAAACTGTCGCGTTTAAAGAATCTTTGGTAAACCGTAACATAAACCTTTGTTTTGACTTTTACAGAAGCTTATTTTAAAAAGCTGTCTCTGAAAGTCGTCATATCTTTAGATACGTTTTTCACTTTTTGGACCAATAGCTTCTCTAATGGCTATCTTTAGGTACACCACCAAATCCTTCTCTAAAGCTTCCATCTCTAAAAACTCCTATTTCTTGTAGCAACTATATGTTGCTAGAGATGACTTGCCTTGTATTCCTTACGAGGTGATGTCAGTCATTTGTTTTATGGATTTCAATGGTCAAGAATAAAAGACAACGCAACTTGCTAAAAGTAAGTCTCAATTTTCATCATACCCGCATCATTTTTCACTCCTATTACGTATTAAGGAAACTTTTTTTTATTAATATATACCTCTTTTGAGGCCAAAAAAGGCTTGGCCTTACATTATCACAAGAAAAGTTTATTTCTTATATTTTGTATTATGTTGTTTACATTCCGACCTCATCTCTAAAAAAAATTTAGACCCCCACAACTGTTGGGCCAGTTTTTCATCACGTTCAAAGAGAATATGAAATTCATATTTTATGTCATGTTGTGTTGGGAGCATCTTGTACAAGCACTTTGCATCCAAAGTAATTTGATAAATTTAAAACCTTTAATTTTAAGTTGTTCAAAACCAGCAAGAAAAGGAGGTAAAACATAGCACATCATATTTGTGTATATCATGGAAGTTATTGTTTTACCGTGAAGGCAAAACAAGACCGTAATCAATAATTTATCACAAACATCAATGAAAATGGAGTCCAAGAAACCATCATCCAGCCATCAAGAAATATTTAAATCATTGGTTGAGAATCTTATCCACTATAAAGATATATATATATATATATCAGGTTATTAGACTCAAGATACTGTTGCAACTAATTGACATATATTTTGGCCACTTCACCAAGCTAGCCAATAAACTGGAACTCAACCAAATATTAGTTTTTACTTCCAAACTACATCTTAATCTACATGGTTACTCTATTTCCTAATCTAAACAGTCCGGTGATGGGAAATCAACACTTTGGTTCCAAAAGAGAGATGCTTACACACTTGAATTAGCAATATGATGTAAAGCAAGCTATCAAGATGGAGTAGCAAACACAAAGGATTGATGTTGTATTCATTCATATGTATACAGAAAAGTATGAAAATACTTTTCTTGGATAATTCCCAATGGCTACAGGGTTTCTATTTATCATTAGGAGTCATCAAATATGAACCAAACAATCAAATACATAGTCTCATTCGTTGTACAACTAGAAGCATATATTTAAGCATTGAAGCGTGGATTCGCAGAACCAAACCTAACTTCCTGTATTCGTATCTGAATCATATCTAGCGTATCGATTGTCCAACTAACCTCGAAGTAGACTTGAACCCATTCATTTGTTTCTAGTGGCATCTGATTTGGTGCGATGTTAAACAATATCAAATGGATAGTTTGTAGACGATGTATGTGGTTAAGTACTGTGTTATAACTCTATAATTATCCTAATTGTGTTTTAGATTTTTTATAACTCTTTAGAAACATGCTAATTTACACAAATACATTTATAGTATTAATGATGTGATAATGTTATGTTGATGATGTGATTTTGTATATATACATATATATATATATATATATATATTGACTAATTAATAAAAAAACAAAGTTTAAATGAAAATATGAAATTGTGGAATAAAGTGCATTTAATAAAAGCAACAACCGTTTGTTATAAAATAAAACTAGTGTAACACCCCAAGTCCTTGAAATTTTAATCTTTTGAAAATCTTGGGGCTAAAGTGTGAAGTGTGTAACTTTAGGGATTTAGTGGCAAATCTGAAAATATTTATATGTGTGTAAAATGGGGTAAAACCCTAATTTGTTTTCATTCTTCTTCAATGGTGGCTGAGAAAGGAGAAGAGGAGAAGAGAAATAATTCAATCACTGTGGGAGGTAAAGAAGAAGGAAATGCATCTGGGAACCTAAATCTTCATCATCTTCAAGGTATGATTTCTATACCATCTTCCTCATGCTTGGATGGGTTAATCTTGTGATTGGGGTTTTAATTGATAATCCATTTTGATAGATTGATTCATGCTTAATAAGAAAAAGAGTTGGTATCATTTTCCCTCATGAGTCTTGATAAATGATTGAGAATTTCACCATTTTTGCTTAGAAATCTTTGATAATGTATTAATGGGGTTTTTGAGTTTTTGGGTTTGAAATTATGAACCAATGGATGGTTTTGAATGAGTTTCATTGATTTAGTTGATGAGTTAAAGTTTGGGAATTGAGGGGAAAGGTTTAGAACATCGATTACCTCAAGTTGGAGGCTCAAAAATCGACTTGGGTTGAGTTGGGAGTGAGAAAGAGCCATTTTTGGCCGAAAAATCGGGTGCAGGCGCTCCGCGCTAGTTGTGGCGCTAGCTAGCTAGCGCAGGAAGTGGCGCCAAAGGCTGTCTAGTTCCCCGCGCCCTTTGTTGCGCCAGTTGGCTAGCGCGGGCAGTAGCGCCAGGCTCTGTTTCGCGTTTTCGACCCTTGTTTCGCGTACTATTTGAGGATATGTTTGTGGTATCATCTAAGGGTTGTTTTGGGGTTTATTAAGGATGTTTTGGGATGCAATTAGATGGGTTAACACCACTATTATGACGTCCAATTCAGGAGTTTGGTTTGAGCTAAAGTGTGTCTCGGAGCATGTGTCGATTCGCTAAAGCTCAGGTGAGTTCCCTTAACACTTTTGGTGCAAATGAAATGTTTTGATAAAGCTTTTCATAACTGATTATGGTATGGGGCATGATGGCATGATTATCCATTTTGAAAATCTATATTATTACATGACGTGGAAATGTTTTTAATGCATGCAAGTTGTTTATACGTACATCCTACGAAAACTTTAAATGCATGATTTTGAGAGTTGTTGCTATGTGTGGAGTCGGGTTGCACAGTGGGAGTAGGGTACCCTGGGATATCATATATCCCTTGGAAGTTGATTTATTTACCCCGTACATATGGAATTCGTTTCCTGTGTATGTGGAGATGGGGAGTCTGCTTGGGCCCCGAGGGCGAGAGGGGAGTCTGCTTGGGCCCGATCGTGGAAATTACCGTGTGGTGGAAATTGTCTACGAACACTGTGCAAATACCCAAACGTGATGTTGCTTGGTTGAAATATTTTGATGGGCCTTTAGGCCAGTTTGCATATATATTTTTATATGGTTTGTTAAACTGTTTTCGGGAGGGAATTCACTAGACCTCATGGTCTAACCCTCGCTTTTCAAAAATTAAAACCATTTTTCAGGTTAGAGCCTATAGTTTGGGAATTCCATCCTTCAAGATGGAAAGTTGTGGCGCGATAGAAGAGGTAACGTCTAGAGAGGACTTGTAGACACCGTCGGGCTTCCTGTAGCATCTCAGTTGTGAAGGTGTTATCCGCTGCGAACTTAGAGTACAATTAATGTAAATTGAATATTTTGGGACCGTTTTGGTTGTATTTCTTGTAATTATGTTTTATGGAAATTGGGCTATTACAAATGGTATCAGAGCCATATTCAAGACAGATACACTTTTGGTTCTTATAAGTTATTCAAAGATAAACCAGTCCTTCGTAATAGTTGCTAACTAATAATGTTAAGTGGAGGTGTGGATTCCAGATTAGTGCAGTAAAGTAGAAATTAGCAATCAATAAGCAATGAACACGTTTGATTTTAAGTTGTCATCCATCTCATTCATTCAATAAACGATAAACCATTCAAAGAGTTTTCTATACGGTTACAATGGTTATGGATGATTTTCTCTTCTAAGTTCTCTTTCTCTAATCTGATCGCTAACCTACAAACTAAGTTTAACAAAACTATTTATACTTAGGCCTGTGACAATTAAGGCTCAAGCCCATTAAGCTCTAAACTAAGCCCATTAAACATTATTAAGGCTTTTACAAATAATAATTAATCTCTATAATTCTTTATATAACTTTCTAATTAATAGGACATTTATGGCCCTAACAATCTCCCCTAAAGTTATATAAAGAAAAATTGGTCTTGAAACCTTCAGGTCTTGATCTTCTCTTCCTCTTGAATCTTTGAAACACTTTGGTGTTGCTTGTCTTCATGTCTTTCCAAGCTCCCCCTTGAATAAATCTCTTGGTCATCATAGTTTCAACTTTATCACCAGATTCAGTTAACAATAACCTTGACTGAGTGCACGAAACGCAACTTTCAATTGTAGAAACTCAGCACATCAGATAATCACACATGAAAGATAATGTGCGAGTTACATGACATTCCACAGTGCAACTTCAGTTTAAAATAAAGAATCTGTCTTTGAATCACGAGTTGAATTTGCTTTCGGCTTTAAGAACTTGTAGAACCGATATGCTCGAAGGAGGAATCAAATTGTTGCAGACACCACTTGATAAGGGATGAGAAGAATTGATCACATGTAAACACTTTGAACTCTTTTTGAATTTGATCAATTTTAGAACTGATCAACTAACAGTTACTCCCCCTCAACTTTTGCCAACTCCCCCTCAACTTGGTATTCGGTAATCTGTGTCTTTAAATATGTATCCTTTCTCCCCTTCATGATGAGTAGGAGCATCTGGAGCATCATGTAACTTCAAAGACGAAACTGATGAGTAGCAAAATATCAAATAAAACAATGAGTAACCAGAATGGGGTAATCAAATAACACAGAAACACAATAGTAACTATTATCACAACAATTAAAATAATTGTGTGGCCTATATTCAGAGTTGGCATTGGGGTATCTCTGATAGGACTTCTAGTTATCACTGAAGTAATAATTTTAAAAAACTACTTCTCAAACTGTTCCGACAATATCACGAAGATATGCAATGGGAGTCACAAAGACTCGTGCATGTGTGAAAGAATTAAATTATATAGATTTGGCTCAAAGTATTGATTTAAACTGGGACTCAAGTTAAAATCAATTGACACAGTGATTAGAATATGAAGTTCGGAGACCGGAGCTGATGTCTTCCTTTTTCAATATCTAAGACCTCCGAGTGAGGAATAGATAGATTATGTGCTAATTCCCCGTGAATATATGAAACAAGCATCTGTTGTGAGATACTTGAGTGGCTAGGTGGGGTGACACGAGTTATCGACATTGGGTCCATGTCTTTTTCAATATTCATCTCCAAAGAACGAGAATGAATAGATTGTGTGGTTACCCGGATAACTGAATCGGTTTGGTAAGGACCAATAATTCTTTTAAGTCCTGTCACATCCTCACCAAATACTTTTCACTCCGAACTCATCTATCAAGCTAGACTCATCATTGTTTTCTATAGATGGATGTGTTTCATGGGAAGGTCCTTCCGGTTCTGGATAAACCATAGAAACGATGTAATTCCTAACACTCCTTTCATGTATCGAGTAGAACCGTTTAGTAAACAGTGAAGTACGAGTTCTAAACTTAAATGTTTAGAAGTCAAAACTTTTAAGAACGAGTCCTGATCTGAGTTAATTAGAAGTCATGAAAAAAAATAATTTGAAATATAGAATTTCAAGAAACAAGATCAACTGATCAAGCGCTAAACAGAATGACTCATTGAGCACATTATTGTCGAAAATCAAACAATGAATAGAAATTTTAATTGTGAAGAACAAGTCACGATTAATATGTCAGATAAGAATTGAATCATTAATACGAAATGACGAACTGTGAAAACAAAGTGGAATTCAAGCGAGTGTATTTCCATCGAAATAAATCAACGAATATGTGAGACATGGAAATAACAAGGCAAGAAAATATAAGACGTGGCAATCATGGAAGTTAAAATCTGAGAATAACCAACACAAGTAAGTTATTCAGAATGAATTACCACGGTTCTTTGAATTTACTTAAAATTCACGTACTTTTCACACAATAGTACTCTCCCTAGCTCCCCCTCAAAAATGGCGTAACCTTTTATTGATGTCATGTGAAGAGAATCTCCTGAACTATACGCACATGACATTCCTGCAAAATAGATTAGAAAGATTTTGGTATCCATTCTTTGATGGATCCTTGATGGTTAGATGCCCTATGAGGACTAGGGATACTATAAGTACCATACCAATGAGATGCATATTTTCGGCCAACAAAATCATTCATACCACATGTAGAACAACAAATACAATCATGAGAAAGTTGAAGCAACTGTTGAATTGAGTAAACTCTTAAAGGAAACATCACATTTTGTTCAACAGAAGTACGAGAATTAAAAGCATCATGATTATGATTGTATGTCCTAACATGCGAAACTGAATTTGATGACTTAGTATTCGATGTACTTTCATTTGACTTCTTCACTACCCAAACCTGTTTGAACCTTTTTCTTCGACCATTAATATCATTAAAGTCATTGTCGAAAGAACTGGAGTAGTAAGAAGGTCTATCTTTGGGTTGAATGGTATGTTTCCGTGTCTGTGAACGTCTGTTGGATTTAGAATTGTTTTTGGAAACATCGTTCACAGATCGGTTTTTAAGATTTGAAGAGCATTCACCCTTAAGAAATTTGACCGTTCGATCAACCGCTTTTGAGAGAAAATCAGTATGTTTTGGAAGAGGTTTATCGATTTCAAACTTTGGAAACTCCTCATCTGAACAACTTTCGGAATTCATAAATGCTGAAAAATCAGTTTCAGTCACAGATGGAACAGTAGTGGTCGAGGGAGGTGAGGAACACTTTGAGTCTGTGTTTTTGGAAGAATCTGGTGCGGAATCTTTTTGAAATTCAGAGTTAAGATTCTTTTGAAAACACTTTTCTTGAGACTCTTTTCCTTTTCTTGAGGAAATTTTGCCAAAAATGCTTTACACAAAGATGTATCTGATGAGTTCGAGGAAGGTTCGGGTAGATTGACCTTTTCATTTTGGAGTTGGTCAAACGTCTCTTGAAGTTTACCCTTACTCACTTGCTCTTGCATCACTTCTGTTGCCAAGGAAGACAGTTTGGATGTGAGCCTATCGATTTCTGCCCAAAGGATTTCCTTTTCCTCAGTAGATACAGATTCGGTTTTGGTGGAATTGAGTCTCTCGAGTTCAGTTAAAAGTTCTTGTTTTTCTTTTTGAAACTTGATCCTTTCCTGTTCAAACGATTCCTCTAATTCGACTATTTTCATTTCCAAAACAAGAGGTGGAACATAGTGTTTAAACTCGTCCGTCTCTGTTTTGGTTTCTGTTGCAGGGATCTCATCCTTTTTGGAGGAATCCTTGGGATGTGCAACTTTGTAGCCGTCAAAGTAGTCATTTGATAAGTATTTGGATTTCTTTTTCGTATATGATGTGTTAAGAACTTCATTCGCAAAGGGCAGTTGCATTTTAGTAGTATGTTTGCGTTTATATTCCTCAATTTCCTCTTCCTTCTCTTTTAGTGGTCCCGTCCATTTGATTTTATATTGGGGATATCTTTTCTCGAGACCAAAGAAGTTAAATTCGTAAAGAGTGGATCTCGTTGTCAAAATCTTTTTCAAGTAATGTGGGTTGTCGTACCCAATTCCCCCATTCTTTATTAAAATAAGTGAATTCCTTGGGTTTGTTTAGATGAATCGGTTGATCAGTTTGACCTCGTTTATAGAGTTTAACCTCAAGATCATTTATTTTCGAAATATGCTCTTTGAGTTGAATTTGAAGAGAAGAGCATTGATAGACAATCTCAGCCTTGTCATTCTCACACTGATCAAGCTATGAGTTTAAATCAGATATGTTAGCCCTAAGGTCCTTTGGTGCTATTGAAAGATTTGTACACTTTTCTTTAAGATTACCATTATCGGACTGTAACAACCCGTTTATGTCAAGTGTATAGTTTAGTGGTCAAATTGTATGAAATGAAAGTTTTAGTAGAGGGGATGATTTCGTAAATGTTGGGAACTATATATATGACCAGATCCCTAGGGCTGTTAACCATTCTCTTATTGTTGGCGGCTGAGCACTGGAAGAAGAGAAATAGCGAAATGAAGGATTGGACTGCGAACCTTGGGGAAGAGACTCTAATTGGTAAGCAAATCTTTCATTCCTTGTTTATTGTTGCTTAATGAAATAGATAGATAAGTTAAATCCCAGTCTAGAATTCATGTTTGTGGTTGGGTTATTGTATAAGAGCACTGTAGGGAATTATTTTGCGAATGTGTTGATAATCCAAAGAAATCGATCGATTAGGAAGTTGTCTGAGTAAGGAATTGGTGGAATAAATTGGGTAAGAATGTTGAGATAAAACCTCATATATTGGACCGAATAGGAAGAATTAATGTTGGAAGCGATTGGAGCTTGTCTTCTGCTCATAGTCGCAAACCGGGAGTCGGTGGTACCGGGAGTCGGTGGTACCGGGAGTCATGGGGTACCGGGAGTCGGTAGTACCGGGAGTCACGGGTACCGGGAGTTATGGGTACCGGGAGTCGAAGGCTATCGGGACTAGATACGGTCACGGGCTTAACTCAGTGGTGGGCCACATAGTTTAGTGGGCCGACACCTTGAGTTGGACCAAACGACTTTGGGTCCCTACTGGGCTAAGATATGGGTAGACCTTGGAGTTAGCAAGCTTTAGAAGAGACCCGTTAAGAAGCAAAGAATAGGATCGAAATTGAGTGCATCTAATTAAATTCTAAATTTAATTACTAGGTGTACGGTCGGATCGAGGCAAGGGGTTAGGAAGAGAATTTGCTATCAGGTGAGTTCCCTAAACCTTATTTTGACGTAAATGTTAAATGATTCTTTTACTGAATATGGTTTTTATCGAGTATGAAATGGTTACGATCTGAATTGCATGGAAGGAAAGGAATGTTTTATATGTTGTATTGATACGCATGATTTATAAAATGTCAAATGCTTTTATAAAATGTTTGTGCATATTATGTGATGTCGGTCTGTACTGTGGGATCAATGAGCCTCGGGATCTGATGGTCCCTTGGTTATGTACGAAGAGACGGTAGGTTGGAATTCGTTTCCTCCTAGGCGGGTATCGGGGAGTCTGCTTGGGCCCCGATACGAGAGGGCGAAAGGGGAGTCTGCTTGGGCCCCGATCGCGATTGGTTAAGCGATCCACCACACAGTGCAGTACCATATGTGATGCTTTACGATGTATGATGCATTTTTAATAAAATGATTTCGTATTATTTATACATGTTGTTTTATGGAGGGAATTCACTAGACCTTCTGGTCTAACCCTCGCTTTTCAAAAAACTAAACCATTTTCAGGTAAGCGACCTTCGAGTTCTTCTAAGTAGGACCGAGAGGTAGCAAGGAGGTGATGGAGCGTGTGAGGCTCCCAGTTTTGCTTTGAAGATCATAGATAGTGCTCGGCTGTGAGCTTAGAGACTTCCGCTAGCAAGTTTTGTTTAGTATAGTTCACTGATGATGTTAAAGACAAGCTATTTATGTAATTTGGATGTTTAACTTATGATTTTATGCATGTTATGTTTTGGGGACGTTACACGGACTTATACTTTTCAGTGATCCTCTTTTGAACATCTAGCTTTTCTTTTAGAGAATTAATTTCAAGCAGGTGTTCATCAGTGGAAGCCTTATAGAAATCTATTCTTTAAACAAGTAATTGCATCTGATTGACTAAGCCTTGATGGATAGGGATAAATACCTGACATAGATCTCCATGATCTGACGGAGGAGTGGTGTGGTTGCTCATTGGAAAAGCATCTCGAGAAGACATTTTAATTGCACTAAAATGATCGTCAGACAGTATACGATTCGATTCAAGAAAAATCAGACAGTATCAAGAATACTCAAATGTCCCCCTTCGGCGACTTAGCACGGGGGTCCGGGTGGTTTTCGGATAGGGAATCCGGAAAATGTAGGTATCCGGGTAACCGCTAAGGTCTAAACTTAAATGGTATCAGAGCCTTAGTTTAAGGGATTTAGGTAACCGCTAAGGTCTAAACTTAAACTGTAAGATGAGGAACACAACCGGGACATAGGATTGCCTCTAGGAACGATCACTAAACGCGCTAGGAAATAAGGTGCCGAGGACAAACGTGTAAGGTAAGTTTGAGATTACATCTGGCCAGTGTAATTACAAACTTACAGGTACAGGTGTGTGCTTAAATTACCTTATGTAGCAAACTCTTGTGGTGTCATGTCTAGCAAAGGTTAACGGTTGTCTTCTTTCCGTGTGTGCGAAATGGCTGGAAGAATTGTGAGAAGTAGGTCGGTACCTGCTGTACCGAGGAACCAAGATGATGAAATCCTGGAGAATGGACCAGTGGAGCCGACAAGGGCGACAGCTAACCGTGGAAGGGGGAGAGGTAGGGGCCGTGGACGTGGTCGGGGAAGAATTCCCCGCCGTGCGGCCACTCAGGTGGCCGGAGATGGGGAACATCCAACTCGAAGAACGACCCGAGTAACTCGAAGGGTACAGAGTGTGGAGCCCGCACATCAAGAGAGCTCTCATCAGGAGAGTTCAGCTTCGGTCAGGCGGGCAAATCCGACGAGGGGACGCGGTCGGGGTCGTGGCTCTGTATTCGTCACCCGAGAGAATCTGGCAGCTGAGCTTGGTAAGATTCAAAAGACTCTACAAGCTCTTTTCACCAAGCAGAATGGGTCAGCTTCGGGAAGCAAGGAAACTAGTGAAAACAAGGAGAGTGCGGAGTTGTCGAGCCCAGTAGAGACTGGTACTGGGAGTCACTCTAAAGCAATCTCTCTAGTGGTGAACGAGTCAGCAGCTAAGGGGTGTAGCTACAAGGCCTTTGCCTCATGCAAGCCCCCTACTTTCAAGGGTGAGTGTGATCCGGTTCTGGCAATGAGATGGGTGAAATAAATGGAGTTAGTGTTTGATACGTGTAAGTGTGATGATGGGGATCGGGTAATGTTTGCCCTATCCATGTTGAAGGCCGAGGCAGTTTACTGGTGGGATGCCGAGACCGGGGGAAAGGGTTCGACAATGGCCAAGGGGATGTTGTGGGAAGCTTTTGTGGACAGGTTTAGGGCTCAGTTCTGCCCGTTGGCGGCAGTGAAAAGGTTAGAAGAAGAGTTCTTGGGATTGGAATAGGGAAGTATGACAGTGCGTGAGTATACTACCAAATTCATCGAAAAGTCTCGGTTCGCAGATCTGTATGTGCCAACGGAGGGACGTCGGGTGGAACGTTTCATTCACGGGTTGAACAGTAGTATCCGAGAGCTAGTGATGACAAGAAACCCCACCACTTTCCAAGCGGCCATTGACGCGGCTGAAATGATCAAGAAAGAAAAGGTTCGCCAAACGACCGAGAAGAGCGGGGATAAACGCAAATGGGATGGGTCGAGTAATGACTCCAGAAAAGGGAAAGTATTTCGACCAAACAATCGCGCTAGTAAGGATACCGTGGGAAAACCGTGTTCGAAGTGTAACAAGATGCATCGTGGGGAGTGCATGGTAGGCTCCAATTCATGTTACAGGTGTGGGTTGCCCGGTCATCTGTCAAGGGATTGCCCCAAAGGGAAATCATGTTTCCAATGTGGAGCTACTAGTCACACTCGGTTTGACTGTCCACAGTTGAAAAGGGGTGGATCGGCTCAATTTGGGGATCGGCAGGGTGGAAGAGACAGTGGTAAAGGAGCCGAATCGGCGCGTCCAAAGGGGCGTGCCTTCCGCATGACTGCGGAAGAGGCGGAAGAGGTGCCGGATGTTGTGGCAGGTACGTTTCTAGTAAATTCTCAATGCGCTAAGGTGTTGTTTGATTCGGGAGCAAACCGCTCCTTTATATCAAATGCTTTTATGAAATGTTTGGGGGTAAGGCCTAAACGTTTGGAGAGGGCACTAGAGGTGGAAACCGCTAACGATAGTTTGGTGTACGTTAAGGAGGTGGTAGAAGGTTGTGTAATAGGGATAGAAGGAAGGTTATTGCCTATGAAGTTATATCCCATGGCAATGGGAGAGTTTGATGTGGTGTTGGGTATGGATTGGTTAGCCGCGAACGATGCGAATATCGTTTGCAACAAAAAGCTAATCCGGATTCAGTCACCGAATGGGGATCCCATAGTGATTTATGGGGACCGCCGTGATAGGAAGAATAGCCTTATCTCTATGATTAAGGCTACTAAGTGTTTGAGGAAAGGGTGCCGAGGATTATTGGCATACGTGGTGGATGCCAAAAAGGAGAAGCGTGGGGTGGGTGATGTGCGAGTGGTAAGTGAGTACCCGGAAGTATTTCTGGATGACTTGACAAGTCTACCCCCGGATCGTCAGGTCGAGTTTAGAATCGATTTGATGCCCGGAGCTGCACCTATTGCTCGCGCACCGTATAGATTGGCACCATCTGCAACGAAGGAGATGATGACACAGTTACAGGAGTTGTTAGACAAGGGGTTCGTTAGACCAAGTACGTCTCCATGGGGAGCACCCGTGCTCTTCGGGAAGAAGAAGGACGATACTATGCGAATGTGCATAGATTACCGAGAACTCAACAAGGTCACGATCAAGAACAAATATCCGATACCGAGGATCGACGACCTGTTCGATCAGTTACAAGGAGCCAGTTACTTCTCCAAGATAGACTTGAGGTCGGGTTATCACCAACTCAAGGTGAGGGAGGAGGATGTGCCGAAGACTGCTTTTAGGACCAGATATGGACACTACGAATTCTTGGTGATGTCGTTCGGATTAACTAACGCCCCGACAGCATTCATGGATTTGATGAATAGGGTGTGCCAACCCTATTTAGATCAGTTCGTGATAGTGTTCATAGATGATATCCTGATATTCTCAAAGTCGGAAGTGGAGCACGAAAGTCACCTTCGAACGATCCTCGATCTGTTAAAGCGGGAGAAGCTGTACGCGAAGTTTTCCAAATGCGAATTTTGGTTGAGGGAAGTGCAGTTTCTCGGGCACGTGGTGTCTGAGAAGGGAATCATGGTTGATCCAGCTAAGGTTGAAGCCATCAAAGATTGGGAACAACCTAAGAACCCGGCAGAAGTTCGAAGTTTTCTCGGACTGGCGGGGTATTACCGGAAGTTCATCAAGGACTTTTCGCGTATTGCCTCGCCACTGACTTCGTTAACGAAGAAGAATGTCAAGTTCGCCTGGTTGGAGAAACAAGAAGAAGCTTTTCAAAAGTTGAAGGATATGTTGAGCAGTGCTCCGATATTGTCCCTACCGGACGGCTCGGATGATTTTGTGGTATTCAGCGACGCATCGAAGCTTGGTCTAGGATGTGTGTTGATGCAACGCGGTAAGGTGATCGCTTATGCCTCCCGGCAGTTGAAGGACCACGAGGTTCGCTATCCCACGCATGATTTAGAACTGGCGGCCGTAGTTTTTGCCTTGAAGATTTGGCGACATTATCTTTATGGTACAAAGTGTCAGATCTTCACGGACCACAAAAGCTTGTGTCATCTCTTTGACCAGAAAGAGTTGAATATGCGCCAAAGAAGGTGGATTGAGTTACTGACCGATTACGATTGTAAGATCGAATACCATCCGGGTAAGGCAAACGTAGTGGCGGACGCCTTGAGTCGTAAGGAAAGAAGTGAGATTCCCAGCATCGTGGCTATGAGAGCCGACGTGACGTTTAATTTAATTGCTGAAATAAAGAAATGTCAAGTTGAAGCACTCGAAGACGGAAATCTTAAGGAGGAAAGGATGGTAGGGCAAGTGTCCTCGCTGGAGGAAGACAATCGAGGGGTGAAGTGTCTTAGCGGGAGGATCTGGGTTCCGAAACTCGGAGGGCTCCGAAAGCTGATAGTAGAAGAGGCTCACAAGTCCAAGTACACGATTCACCCCGGAACTAACAAAATGTATGGAGATCTACGCCGGGACTACTGGTGGCCTGGAATGAAAAAGGACGTAGCTCACCTTGTGGAGACCTGTGCAACGTGTTCGAGGGTTAAAATTGAGCACCAACGACCATACGGGAAACTTCAGCCTTTAGAGATACCTATGTGGAAGTGGGATCAAATTACGATGGACTTCGTAACCCATTTGCCTAAGACTCCAAAGGGTTATGACGCCATATGGGTGATTGTGGACCGCCTCACGAAGTCGGCACACTTTTTACCTATTCGTGAGTCTTACTCGATGGAGCAGTTAGCCAAGTTGTATATCGATGAGATTGTAACCCGGCATGGGGTGCCTTCAGCGATAGTATCTGACCGAGATAGCAGATTTACCTCTACGTTTTGGAGGAGTTTCCAAAGATAAATGGGATCGCAGGTAAAGATGAGTATTGCATATCATCCTCAGACCGATGGTCAGAGTGAGAGAACGATCCATACATTAGAAGATATGTTGAGAGCGTGTGCTTTAGACTTCCAGGGATCTTGGGAGAAGCACCTACCGTTAATCGAGTTCGCTTACAATAATAGCTATCACTCGAGCATCAAGGCAGCGCCATTCGAGGCACTTTACGGTAGAAAATGTCGGACACCTCTGTGTTGGAACGAGGTGGGAGAAAGACAACTAGCCGGACCGGAGTTGGTGCAACTAACTTCGGACAAGATAGATCAAGTGCAGGAAAGACTGAAGGTCGCCCGCGACCGACAAAAGAGTTATGCGGATAAGAGAAGAAAGGACATAGAATTTCAGGTCGGAGACTTCGTGTTGTTGAAGGTCTCCCCGTGGAAAGGTGTAGTACGGTTTGTAAAACGTGGGAAACTAAGCCCACGTTACATCGGACCGTTTGAAATTACTGAACGAATTGGGGAGGTGGCGTATAGACTAGATCTACCGGAAGAGTTGCAAGGCATTCACAACGCATTTCACGTGTCTAATTTGAGGAAATGTTTAGCCGACGTGACAAAAGCAGTGTCGTTGAACGACATTAAAGTGGATGAGAGGTTGAATTTCGTAGAGGAACCCGAAGCCATCACAGATTTTAAGGTGAGGAAGTCACGGAATAAAGAAACTAAGCTAGTAAAGGTTCAGTGGCGGCACCATAAGGGCCCGGAGGCCACGTGGGAGTTGGAGTCGGAGATGAGGGCGAGATACCCACAGCTCTTTCAATGAGGAATTCCGGGGACGGAATTCTTTTAAGGAGGGGAGTGTTGTAACAACCCGTTTCTGTCAAGTGTATAGTTTAGTGGTCAAATTGTATGAAATGAAAGTTTTAGTAGAGGGGTTGATTTCGTAAATGTTGGGAATTATATATATGACCAGATCCCTAGGGCTGTTAACCATTCTCTTATTGTTGGCGGCTGAGCACTGGAAGAGGAGAAATAGCGAAAGGAAGGATTGGACTGCGAACCTTGGGGAAGAGACTCTAATTGGTAAGCAAATATTGCATTCCTTGTTTATTGTTGCTTAATGAAATAGATAGATAAGTTAAATCCCATTCTAGAATTCATGTTTGTGGTTGGGTTATTGTATAAGAGCACTGTAGGGAATTATTTTGCGAATGTGTTGATAATCCAAAGAAATCGATCGATTAGGAAGTTGTCTGAGTAAGGAATTGGTGGAATAAACTGGGTAAGAATGTTGAGATAAAACCTCATATATTGGACCGAATAGGAAGAATTGATGTTGGAAGCGATTGGAGCTTGTCTTCTGCTCGTAGTCGCAAACCGGGAGTCGGTGGTACCGGGAGTCATGGGGTACCGGGAGTCGGTAGTACCGGGAGTTATGGGTATCGGGAGTCGAAGGCTATCGGGACTAGATACGGTCCCGGGCTTAACTCGGTGGTGGGCCACATAGTTTAGTGGGCCGACACCTTGAGTTGGACCAAACGACTTTGGGTCCCACTGTGCTAAGATATGGGTAGACCTTGGACTTAGCAAGCTTTAGAAGAGACCCGTTAAGAAGCAAAGAATAGGATCGAAATTGAGTGCATCTAATTAAATTCTAAATTTAATTACTAGGTGTACGGTCGGATCGAGGCAAGGGGTTAGGAAGAGAATTTGCTATCAGGTGAGTTCCCTAAACCTTATTTTGACGTAAATGTTAAATGATTCTTTTACTGAATATGGTTTTTATCGAGTATGAAATGGTTACGATCTGAATTGCATGGAAGGAAAGGAATGTTTTATATGTTGTATTGATACGCATGATTTATAAAATGTCAAATGCTTTTATAAAATGTTTGTGCATATTATGTGATGTCGGTCTGTACTGTGGGATCAATGAGCCTCGGGATCTGATGGTCCCTTGGTTATGTACGAAGAGACGGTAGGTTGGAATTCGTTTCCTCCTAGGCGGGTATCGGGGAGTCTGCTTGGGCCCCGATACGAGAGGGCGAAAGGGGAGTCTGCTTGGGCCCCGATCGCGATTGGTTAAGCGATCCACCACACAGTGCAGTACCATATGTGATGCTTTACGATGTATGATGCATTTTTAATAAAATGATTTCGTATTATTTATACATGTTGTTTTATGGAGGGAATTCACTAGACCTTCTGGTCTAACCCTCGCTTTTCAAAAAACTAAACCATTTTCAGGTAAGCGACCTTCGAGTTCTTCTAAGTAGGACCGAGAGGTAGCAAGGAGGTGATGGAGCGTGTGAGGCTCCCAGTTTTGCTTTGAAGATCATAGATAGTGCTCGGCTGTGAGCTTAGAGACTTCCGCTAGCAAGTTTTGTTTAGTATAGTTCACTGATGATGTTAAAGACAAGCTATTTATGTAATTTGGATGTTTAACTTATGATTTTATGCATGTTATGTTTTGGGGACGTTACACGGACTTATACTTTTCAGTGATCCTCTTTTGAACATCTAGCTTTTCTTTTAGAGAATTAATTTCAAGCAGGTGTTCATCAGTGGAAGCCTTATAGAAATCTATTCTTTAAACAAGTAATTGCATCTGATTGACTAAGCCTTGATGGATAGGGATAAATACCTGACATAGATCTCCATGATCTGACGGAGGAGTGGTGTGGTTGCTCATTGGAAAAGCATCTCGAGAAGACATTTTAATTGCACTAAAATGATCGTCAGACAGTATACGATTCGATTCAAGAAAAATCAGACAATATCAAGAATACTCAAATGTCCCCCTTCGGCGACTTAGCACGGGGGTCCGGGTGGTTTTCGGATAGGGAATCCGGAAAATGTAGGTATCCGGGTAAAAGAGACTTACCAGATAGGTGAGATTCGGATAGTTGAAAACTTACCGGGATGCAGATGGTGTCCGGATAGTGAGCGACCCGTATAGTTTATCCGGAAAATAAGGTATCTGGTACGAGGAAACTTACCGAGAAAAAGTTATCGGATATGGTTGCGTCCGGATACAAGAGGATAATCCGGGAAGCTTGCGTCCGGGAAGTGAAACTTACCGGATAGGTGATGTCCGGATACTGGGGTAATTCGGATAGGAATCGAGAACTTACCGGGTGTATTTCGTCCGGACACTTAAAGTAATCCGAATAGGGCGTCCGGACAAATCAATGTCCGGATAGACGTGAAGAATAGAAACTTACCGGATGAGATGCAGACTTCCGGACACGATGGTTGTGCGTGGAATTCGGATCTGCGCTAGACTAAGGTTGCTTGATTTCGTTCCTGAAAGGTTATAAAACAACCAAAACACAAAACCACACTAACCCAAATCGATTTCTAAGCAAAAAACTTGATTTTGATGCAAAAATCTTGAAACTTTCAAGAACAAAGACCAAAAAGTTAAGAACACTGTTTTGCTTAAAATCTCACTCGAACGATCAAATTGAACTCTAAGAATTTGCAGAAACGCTAACAAGACTATAATAAATCGATTTTGATGATTGAAATCATACAATTTTATCAAAATCACAATAATGAGAATTTCTGGACAAATTGGCAATCGATAAAAACTTACCAGGATACCTTGAATCGATGTCTGATGTCTGTCTGTATGCTCTGATACCAATTGTGGATCCCAGATTAGTGCAATAAAGTAGAAATCAACAATCAATAAGCAATGAACACGTTTGATTTCAAGTTGTCATCCATCTCATTCATTCAATAAACGATAAACCATTCAGAGAGTTTTCTATAAGGTTACAATGGTTATGGATGATTTTCTCTTCTAAGCTCTCTTTCTCTAATCTGATCGCTAACCTACAAACTAGGTTTAAGAAAACTATTTATAATTAGGCATATGACAATTAAGGCCCAAGACCATTAAGCTCTAAACTAAGCCCATTAAATATTATTAAGGCTTTTACAAATAATAATTAATCTCTATAATTCTTTATATAACTTTATAATTAATAGGACATTTATGGTCCTAACAGGAGGGATCATGAGTGTTATGAAAATAAAAAGCTAGGGATCACCAGTGTAATTAGTTTGTTTTAAAGACTAAATACAAAATTTGAGCCTACCCCTAAGTGCCATTTTCGAAAGTTGATTCTCCAAAATAAGAATCATGTGAAAGCTCGTTCCAATTTGACGCAATTTAGCCATCCTCGGGACAAATTTACATATTTGTCTTATGTCTATTACCATAATTATTTTGACTGCTTGTGTTTTATAAGTTTTCTCATCCCTCTCTTAATAAGATATAAGGTTGGGTTCAGGTGAAAATGAAAGTTATGATGAGAAAGGTAAGAATGGATCTACACCATTGGATCAATTGAAACGTCCAAAAACCAGGACAAATTTAAACCTTAAAATTCCACAAAGTTAACTATAATTTCATCCAACTTTTATACATAAATGGAGAATTAGTAATGAGGGTTCACATACATAATTTGAACTTATCAAAACAACCTGCTAATCTAATCCTAAACATTAAGATCAGATTATACTAGTTGTTTAGACCATTCACCAAAACATCCGCGTATGCTAACTTCTCCATTACATTATCAAAAGTTGAGTATCAGAAATCACTCGTCCCTCATCCCGCTATTACTTCCCCAAGCTCGTATGAAACACCCTGAAATTCACAATGAATTTAAACCTTAAATTTATCAGAGTTTATCATCACAATTTCAATCTTACAAAATTTTATCATACAACCAGTTAATCTAATCCACAATTACCATGATTAGATTATCATAGTTGTTCACAACATCTTTCAAAATATTTGCCATAACGCTAAATTCACCATCGCTAACCCTGAAACACAACTCTGATACTCCTCGACACTCATCACTTTGAATCCCTTCCCGAGCTGGCACCTGGTAAGAAAATTTAATTTGAAAAGATTAGGCTTACGCCTAGTGAGAACATCCAATTTTCAAATCAATATCTTTGTAAGCTTTGAAAACCAAAACTGTAACAAAATGTATACATTAACCTGCTCCCAACTTTCTTCCCGAACCCAATAGCAGCTTTTGATGACATGAATCGTACCCACTTCCATGAACATGACAACACTAAGTATGTCATAGTATCATATTCGATAGCGCCACTACGAATCACCACTGATTCTAGTTTATAGCTCATGACCAAGATCTTACGATTTAGCACCATGCCTTTTATTGGAATGGAAGTAGAAATAGCAACTATATCTTGCCTATTTCTAATCTATCAATAGAAAACGGGAACAACAATTATATTTTGCATATCCCATACATTTAATATGAATAGCAATTAGACTTTGCCTATTCATTACATTCAATATGAATAGCAATTATACTTTGCCTATTCATTACATTCAATATGAATAGCAATTATACTTTGCCTATTCATTCATTTCAACATGAATAGCAATTCTATTTTGCCTATTCAATCATTTCAACATGAATAGCAATTCTACTTTGCCTATTCAATCATTTCAACATGAATAGCAATTCTCCTTTGCCTATTCAATCATTTCAACATGAATAGCAATTCTACTTTGCATATTCAATCATTTCAACATGAATAGCAATTTTACTTTGCCTATTCAATGTTTCAATATCATGATAAAAGGAATAACAATTATACCTTGTCTATTCCTCGTCCTCAAATACAAACGAGAATAGTAATTATACCTATTCCAAGATTTCTCCTCACAATATGAAATGGGAATTACAATTTACTTTATGCCTATTCTGCATTTCACGTCAACGAGAATTACAAATTACTTTATGCCTATTCCACGTTACAACTAATGCCAGTGTCTATGGATCCATTACACTTACTAGCGTATATGCATAACAACATAAACATGCAACATCTCGTATCATATTCTCAACACTAAGAATGCTAGATAACCTATTGTATTGTTATCCTCAAATGTCCCCCTTCGGCGACTTAGAACGGGGGTTCCGCTATATCCGGAACTATCCGGAAACTCATACATATCCGGAACATCAGAAGTAACCGGACATCAGAGGTTACCGGACACCACAAACTATCCGGACATCATAACTTACCGGACATCAGAAGTATCCGGATAACAATACTATCCGGTCAAGTCGTCCGGAATCCATACCCGGAAACCATCAGAATCCGGAAACACATACAATCCGGATGGCGTCCAGAAACCAAAGCAATCCGGATACCATCCGGTAACTATTTATCCGGGAACTATTTGCTTACCGGACGATTTCACTCTTAATACTTTTATCGGACACTACCGATATGAAACTTACCGGACACTACAGACTTACCCGGATTCCTTCGACCTGCCCAGCAAAATCCAACCCAAATCGAAATTTGTTCCATCCAAACTTATTTTGCAAGTAACCATTCAGCCCCAAAACACTTAATACTAGCATCTTACTGCTTAATTTGAAAGAAAACATCGATTTAAAAGAGAAGAATGAACTCACCTGCAGAACTTGGTAATCAATGAAATCAATTTCTGAAATCCAGTTACCTCCTTTCACTAATCTAAATCAGTTACCTAACAAAGAATGAGTTACCTTACGATTTCAATTTCCAAGACAAATTTCATGTAACGTCCCAAGTTCATAACATGCATTCATCTAGAAAATAAGCATTCACATTACATAAATATCTTGTCTTTACATCATCAATAAAGTGATCTAAATAAAATTTACAGCGGAAGGCTCTACGTCCACAGCCGAGATTCTATCTATAGTCATCATTCAAAATCTTGGAGTCGCTATGAGCTCCACATCTTCCTTGTCTCCATCTAATTCTTACTAGAATTTCCCACTGTACGCTTACCTGAAAATGGTTTAGTTTTTGAAAAGCGAGGGTTAGACCAAAAGGTCTAGTGAATTCCCTTCATAAACATTTATCACTGTATAAAGATAATTTCATAAGGAAAATACTTTCACATCTTTCTCATAACATCATCCAAGGTTAAACACGGGGTTCAGGGAATTGCATAAGCTACTCCTATCGGGGCCTAACGGACACCCTCTCGTCTACGCCGGAATCTAAATGGACCCCCCTTTCCTTCATGTAGGAGAAAACGAATTCCAACCTACAAGCTAACCTCCATATGCCCAAGGGATCAGAGATCCCAAGGTACCCTGGCCCCACCGTGCAACCGACTCCACATAGCATACACATACATTTGAAACCATATGCATGAAAACATTAAGCATCTTTCGTTTGTGTGTAAACATGTAAATCATGAAAGCATGCATAACTTTTATAAATCAATTCATGCTCGATAAAGGAACCATATTCAGTAAAAATGGTACGTCATAAAAAGGAGTGAGAGAACTCACCTTTGATTATCGTAGAACGCACTTCTTATATACCTCCCAGCTAAACCAGTCGAACACCTAAGGGCATTAGATTCGGATCAGATTAAACGGTTCAAACCTACTGTCCAGCACACACTTTCCGGGTACCAACCTGTCCGGACACCAAGACTGTCCGGATACCAATACTATCCGGATACCAAGACTGTCCGGATACCTTTACTATCCGGATACCAAGACTGTCCGGATACACCTTCTTTCCGGATACTGCATCCGGTAACTCAACCTACCCGGGAAATCATCCACCCAGGAACTACCATCCTTATCCGGAAACTACCATAAAACTTCACCCAGAAACTAGCATCCGTATCCGGAAACTACCATGATCATCACGAACTGATGGTGTCCGGATACGACTGCTGTTCGAAAATAGCAAATTAAAAGTGATCGATAACTCCAATTTCTACCATAAATTCGATTAGACAACCATAAGGGTTCATTCACCAATCTAAACATCCACTTAATCCATCTTTCTTACCATTAAATCGATTTGCAAAGCCAAAAACCCTTAAAACCCACTTTTAAGAAGAAGGTGGTTAAAAACCCATTGAATCCTTATAATCAGACCTAAGAATCCAAACCAATTAAGAAAGGACCATTATAACAACAAGGAATACGAATTTAGAATGGAATACCTTGATGATTTCTCTTTTCTTTTGATCTCTTCTTCCAAAATCCCTTTCTTCTTCTCTTTTCTTTCCTAGACGCCAGCACCACCAAGCACCCTCACAAAACATTGATTTAAGAATAATGGAGGCTGCCCTAGGGAATTGAGTCCATAAATACCTTTCATTAATTGCAAATAATTCCCTCAACTTAACTTTCATTTCGTAGACTTTAGCCACTAAACTTTCAATACAAGTTGAAAATTCGGGTTGTTAAAACACTCCTCCCTTTAAAAGAATTCCGTCCCCGGAATTCCTTCTTGGGAAAAGATGCGGGTATCTTGCCCACATTAAAACTGACACTTCCCTGAAGTAAAGCCACATTCTGACTCAGTCAACAACCTCACTAAATTCGAAACCTGGAATAATGGGTGTATTCCCTTCAGTTCTTACGGTACTCTAACTCGTAGGCTACGGTTCCTATTCGATCGGTCTTAACGATAGAAGATTAAATACGGATTCTCAAGCATCTTTACTTCCCTTAAGGAGGAACCTGGCGGAATCCCCCGCTACAACATGAGATCCAATTACTCAGAAACAGTCACTCACTTGACAGTTTGGCACAAGGCCAACCTTGTACGTCCCGACAACCCACAACCCCGAGTTCCTTCATCATATCTCAACTCACTACCCTGCACCACCCAACAATCATCTATGCTGATAACATTTCCTTTTCCTCGGACCACCTAGACCACAGTTCGTAACTCATCCCTCACATTCTCACTACTTCACCACCCCATACTTATACGTAACTAAGAGTACGAACTTCCAAACCCATTGTTGGATCGTTCACCTACTCGAATTAAACTTATCCTGAAACACATCAATTCCTCCCGGATTGCCACGTTCGTTTATTCCTATAAAACGTAACTCCGGTTATCCTCACTCCACTGGGAGGAGTAACCATGGTCACACCATACTATTCTCACTAGCTTAATCACTGCACGACCAATTCGTTTAAACATTTCTCACAAAGTCACTAACTTAACTCATTCGACTGTCTTATCCACTCCTTTTCTGCACAACCTCGTACCCAACTCCCCTCCTCAATACTCTTTCCAACGGTTCGCACACTTATCAATGACAATCTACACAACACAGCACCTTTCGGCGTTACTGACAAGTTTACTACTTCCAATTTACTCACTTATTCCGACATGCTATCTTCACCTCCCCACGTTAGCGTGGAGCATTTCCCACCGAACATTACTTGCCCCTCTCTCCCGACCTTTCCACATGCTGGTATCGCTTTCTCATTACTCACATAACCAAACAGTTGCACCAAGTTCTTGTCTTAAGGCATTCAACCAAGCCGTCTTGAAACGAGACCAGTGTTCGACGTCACTACACATTCTTTAAATCTCCAACTTTTACCTTCTCAGACATTTCTCTCACACATAAGCAACAATTCACATTCTTTAAGGATTTCACATCAATCCCACCACATTCTGACTAACACAACCCTCATCCTCTTTAAACTTCCAATGACTCCAAAGTGTGTTCCTTAGTAACGTTCCCTATTCACTCTAATAATCCACCCCCTTGGATTCCCTATTACAAACGGATCTATTAATTCAGGAACACCCCGAAACTCGGGTTCCACAATTCTTTCGACTAACCACCATGATCATAAAATCAGACAGATATATATACCGTCATCCCGACTTTCTTACTTAGATTTACCTTAAATAATTCTTTAACAATCAGTGTGTTAATCTCAATAACACTTCCCCAAAATTGTAACACATCCTGTAATAACAAATGAACGTCATTACTTAACAAATCTATAAAATTTTAATCAACCAACCAAAGGCTTATACCTCTATCATGACATTTCAAATCAATTAACGATCATACTACTACTCCGACCCACAATCATCATCATGTCATTCCTTAAACATAACCAAAATTTCCAACTATTTTCTTCTAGGATCATTCCCTCACGCATAAGGAACAATTTTCATTCTTTAACGATGTCTCATCTACTATACTACAGCTTGACTAATCTATTCATCATCTTCTTTAAACTTACTCTGCCTTCAAGAATATACTTAACAACATACGTAACCACAAAGCTTGGTCTCACAGCTGGGCAATAACCCAATTCTGCCCCGACATTCCATTCCGATAACAGTCAAAATACACACCTACTTACAAACCACATACTTCAACAACTGGGATTGCAAAACGTACAATTTATCCGAAATCCCAAAAGGACTTCCTTCTAATCCTTTATCTTTCTAACATCGCCTTACTACATCACCGACTGACACAGATATCTTGGCAATTGACGCTACTATTCATTCGTACATTCACCACTCCTATTATCACACTACCGACCAAGTCTCTCATGGTCATTCGTACACAATTCACACTTTCCTTCATATTCTCCCGTATACTACAATCGAGTCTGTCTCGCTACTTAGTTCTCTCCCAACTTGTTGAACTATGACTCACGAGTTCACACTTAGCTCAAACACGAACATCCTAACTAGCTCTTTTATGACCCAAGTCCTTTCTTAGACACGTCACATTTTCTTACAGACTGTTATAGTCTACACTAACTCCGCTTGTGTTACACACCTTTTTCTTCTACGGACCCTCCTCGCCTCGTAAATAGAACGCCTATTCAACAACAACAGTCTCTTACTAATTTAACACCTCTACAAGATATTCTATCAAGTTACACTCATATGGTTTGAGTCTTCGGCCTCGGCCAACATACACCGTTGCCGACTTCAACAACAAAAGACAACTCTTAACTACTTCCTTAACCTATCCTTTAACATGAGTTCCTTACGGGACCTATTCCTCCCTACACATCATAGTTAACTTTATAATCCGTCGCCCCTATTTCGAAACTTACTCGTGTAACATCAATATTACACGCTCCCTTCGAAACTCATGACCCACATCGTGGACCTTTCATTCCTGCCTCACAGCACTACTCTTAAAGAGTTGCTAAAACCAATACCTTGATGACTCCTAGTCCTTCCTCCGGGCACCATCGCCCCTCGGCAACTGTGTTCTCAGTCATCGAGCAAAGGTACAGGCCCTCATACACCTGACACTAAAATCCATTCCCGACTCTTCCAAGGTCCAACTCTCCTCTTAAACACATATACCAAAACTACATACGTTCTCCCCTAACTTGACCAACGCCTCTCCGCTCTCGGAGTTCTTCCTTAGCTTAAGACGTAATACTCTACGACCTAGTGGGTTCATAGCCTTCATGCATGACAATACAGTAAATAAATCCTTTTACACATTTTATCATTTTAAATAAACAACATTTAGAAACACTCGGGTACCCGTGACCCCATCACTCTTATAACTTCAAAACCCTGCACAACGATTCGAGAATCGTTGGCATGCATCTTCCCGTGAACCTCAATCTTGCTCAATCCGAACAATGTTATTACGATAGTAATATATTGCATGAAAATCTTTTCGTATGAGACCATTCTAAAAGAATTACCGACACAAAGTAAACCAGTCGGTTCTCACACTCAATTGTATGATATCAAAAGGTCAATAAGCATTTTGGTATAAGTGAATTGCAGGTAACCATTTTCTTGACCATTTTTGTAACAATTTAACTTATCATTAAAAGTGTGGAATACTTTGCAAATCGTTAAGCCCAAAATTTTAATGTGCGACGTAACTGAAATCGCTTTTTCTTTAAACGTGTACTCGTACAAGCTGACTCATTTTGTTCAAAGTTGACAGTTATGTTTTTATTTTAAATCGTGAAAATTTCATGTTACATAAAAGAACACTATGCATGAGACTCTATTTGCAAAAGAAGGCTACTCACTCAACAAGGTCAACCGCTTACTCACGCAGCTTGTCCTTGATACTCCACTTACGACCAAGGGTTGCCCCCTCGATCAAGCACTAACTTGATGTACACGCGTTCCACATCTCACTTACTCAACCATTTCACACTATTTTCTCTTTGATCGACTATCTCACTTTCTACTTCTACATGCTTTCAATTCACTATAAGTATCTTATTCCATTTATCCTGCCAATGAAAAGTTCGGCTAAAAGTCAGGGCTCCATTGATACTTTCAAGGTTTTGACACTGTTCTATCTTACCATCCCAACTGATCTATCCCATAATTTCCATAACTAGGACTCTCCCGAAACTGGAGTCTTACTCAAACTCAAACATTCATCCTCTCCGAATCCACGAAGAGCTACCTCTAGACGACTCATAACATTCTTTACAACGTTTCTTCTCTACGATGTCTACATACATCACATCATAATGACTCTTACACGACACTTCCCCAAGCAATGGAGCTCGGTCTATCCCTCAGGGATCTTGCTGACCCATTCCTCAGCGTTCTCCCAGCCATAGCGCTAAACTGAGAGAAACCGATAGTTAATCCTTGCTAGACGTGACATAACAAATTTGCTATAAGTAAGGTATTGTAAGCACGCACATGTACCTGTAAGTTCGTAATTACACTGGCCAGGTGCAATCCCAAACTTACCTTACACGTTTGTCCTAGGCACCTTATTCCTAAGCGCATTTATAGTGATCGTTCCTAGAGGCAATCCTATGTCTCGGCTGTGTTCCTCATCTTACAGTTTAAGTTTAGGCCCGAATGGTCACCTAAATCCCTTAAACTAAGGCTCTGATACCATTTGTAACGTCCCAAGTTCATAACATGCATTCATCTAGAAAATAAGCATTCACATTACATAAATATCTTGTCTTTACATCATCAATAAAGTGATCTAAATAAAATTGACAGCGGAAGGCTCTACGTCCACAACCGAGATTCTATCTATAGTCATCATTCAAATTCTTGGAGTCGCTATGAGCTCCACATCTTCCTTGTCTCCATCTAATTCTTACTAGAATTTCCCACTGTACGCTTACCTGAAAATGGTTTAGTTTTTGAAAAGCGAGGGTTAGACCAAAAGGTCTAGTGAATTCCCTCCATAAACATTTATCACTGTATAAAGATCATTTCATAAAGAAAATACTTTAACGACTTTCTCATAACATCATCCAAGGTTAAACACGGGGTTCAGGGAATTGCATAAGCTACTCCGATCGGGGCCTAACGGACACGCTCTCGTCTACGCCGGAATCCAAATGGGCTCCCCGTTCCTTCATGTAGGAGAAAACGAATTCCAACCTACAAGCTAACCTCCATATGCCCAAGGGATCAGAGATCCCAAGGTACCCTGGCCCCACCGTGCAACCGACTCCACATAGCATACACATACATTTGAAACCATATGCATGAAAACATTAAGCATCTTTCGTTTGTGTGTAAACATGTAAATCATGAAAGCATGCATAACTTTTATAAATCAATTCATGCTCGATAAAGGAACCATATTCAGTAAAAATGGTACGTCATAAAAAGGAGTGAGAGAACTCACCTTTGATTATCGTAGAACGCACTTCTTATATACATCCCAGCTAAACCAGTCGAACACCTAAGGGCATTAGATTCGGATCAGATTAAACGGTTCAAACCTACTGTCCAACACACACTTTCCGGGTACCAACCTGTCCAGATACCAAGACTGTTCGGATACCCATACTATCCGGATACCAAGACTGTCCGGATACCCATACTTTCCGGATACCAAGCCTGTCCGGATACACCTTCTTTCCGGATACTGCATCCGGTAACTCAACCTACCCGAGAAATCATCCACCCGGGAACTACCATCCTTATCAGGAAACTACCATAAAACTTCACCCGAAAACTAGCATCCATATCCGGAAACTACCATGATCATCACGAACTGATGGTGTCCGGATACGACTGCTGTTCGAAAATAGCAAATTAAAAGTGATCGATAACTCCAATTTCTACCATAAATTCGGTTACACAACCATAAGGGTTCATTCACCAATCTAAACATCCACTTAATCCATCTTTCTTACCATTAAATCGATTTGCAAAGCCAAAAACCCTTAAAACCCACTTTTAAGAAGAAGGTGGTTAAAAACCCATTGAATCCTTATAATCAGACCTAAGAATCCAAACCAATTAAGAAAGGACCATTATAACAACAAGGAATACGAATTTAGAATGGAATACCTTGATGATTTCTCTTTTCTTTTGATCTCTTCTTCCAAAATCCCTTTCTTCTTCTCTTTTCTTTCCTAGCCGCTAACACCACCAAGCACCCTCACAAAACACTGATTTTAGAATAATGGAGGCTGCCCTAGGGAATTGAGTCCATAAATACCTTTCATTAATTGCAAATAAGTCCCTCAACTTAACTTTCATTTCATAGACTTTAGCCACTAAACTTTCAATACAAGTTGAAAATTCGGGTTGTTACATTTCAGTATTGATTGCCTTACCGATTGTCAAAGCTTTCCTTCTCTGTTTTGGGAACCGACTCCAAGAATGAAGATTGAAATATTTTTCAATCTGAAACCGGCCTCCCTTTTAAATACCCCAAAACTATTGCAAAATAACAAAATCAACCCTCAACATTCATTCTTTCACAAATCGCTTGATACTTTGGTCAATTACACCTTGACCCTTCAACATATAAATCGTACATTTTGTCTAAATTAACGCTTTCTCATAAGATAAACGTTCTCCTAAAATATACAATAATTATGGAAGTTTTGGGGTGTTACATCGTACCTTGTAAGAAAATTTAATTTGAAACGATTAGGCTTACGCCTAGTGAGAACATCCATTTTCAAATTAAAACTTTATAAGCTTTGAAAACCAAATGTAAGCAAAGCGTATAAACAAACCTGGTTTGCCACCATTCTTACCGTACACATACACATCTTGCGATGACGGGAACATACCCGATTCCATGAATACGACTAACACTCAGTAAGTCATATCATCACGTTCGAGAGCCTACTACGAATCATCACAGATTCGAGATCATTGCTCATGTCCAAGAAATTACAATTTACTTTATGCGTATTTCTTGGAGTGGAAGTAGAGATTACAATTTACTTTATGCCTATCTGTCACCTTCCCATGGAAATTAGGAATTACGATTAAATCACGCTTATTCCTAGATTTCTCATCATAATACGAAATAGGAATTACAATTTACTTTATGCCTATTCCTCATTTCCACGTCAACGGGAATTACAATTTACTTTATGGCCATTCCACGTTTCACGTCACACTATGAAATAGGAATTACAATTTACTTTATGCCTATTCCTTATTTCACATCAACGGGAATTACAATTTACTTTATGCCTATTCCACGTTTCACATCACCATACGAAATGGGAATTACAATTTACTTTATGCCTATTCCTCATTTTTGGTCAACGGGAATTACAATTTACTTTATGCCTATTCCACGTTTCAATTAACGCCAGTGCCTATGGATCCATTACACTTACTAGCATACATGCATATTTACTCGAATGCACAAACATTTCATATCATATTCTCAAAGCTAAGAATCCTAAATAATATATCGTACCCTTATTCTCAATTGTCCCTCTTCGGAGACTTAGCACGGAAAACTCATCCAAAAAAGTATTCCGGACTCAAAGTCCGGAACCATCCGGTAACGGATCCGGTGTTCTATCCGGACACTATCCGGAATCCGGTACCAATCCGGTACCATCCGGAATCCGGTACCAAATCCGGTACCATCCGGAATCCGGTACCAAAATCCGGTACCATCCGGAATTCAGAACTATCTTTAATTCATCTTCCGGACTATTCGAACTGCACATCGATTTTTCGACTTAAAACTCATCTCAATCAAATTCCCAATCGTTTTTCATTCCAATACATAATTACTAAAACATATAGACAGTTTATAATCAATTATTTCATTTGATTCAACTGCAAATATTTAGAAGAAGAGATGAACTCACCTGGGTTTAATCCGAAATCGACACAGGCTTAGAATCAACTTTTCTTCACCACAGATGCAGTAACCTATTCAAGCACAAGATTACTTTTGATTTCTATCCTTCACAAACAAAAGCTACAGGAATAGATCGCAATTCCTTACCAAAAGAAATCCTGGACTTGTTCTTCCTTCTGCTTTTCATCGACTTCAGTATGTGAGAATTGAGATAATCTCAATTCTCAACGACTTCCCTTATCTAAATATCTGGACTTTCACCAATTTACCGCTTAACCCAATACTATAGCCAGTTTACAAAACCAACCCCAAAGTTTCAAGTTCCACCATTAACTTAAACTTTGAGTCAAATACAATTTCACCCTTCCGTCATTCCGTTTTAAATAATACCTCCATTATTATAAAACGTTCTTCCCAAAATAATAATACATTACTATAGAAACTTCGAGGTGTTACATCAATCATAATTGAAGATCGACTCGATGCACCGGATCAATTCATGTGATAAACACAATTCATGGATGGGTATGAGATTAAAAATGATCAAGGGTCGAGATCCCTTCTTACACTTCTCATCTTTACTCCTATTGTCACACGATTTTTCATCATAAGATATATTATAAGTATCCAATCATTATTAAATATTGTTATACGCCAAGCCCAAGTCCACTTTCTTGCTGGTCCATACTAAGTGACCATAACTTATTATTCGATAAATATAGAGATCGACGGATCCATAAAATTTTCTAGATTAGTACACCTAAAATGAGAAAAAAGGTTCCTTAAGTCAGAGGTTGATACTAGGGAATATTCAACATTGTTTAAGCCAGATGAACAAGATGCAAGTCTACATCTTATGTTCAACGAGCTTTTAGCCGAATTCTAGCGTTTAATGGACTTTTTTGGGGGTTTTTGGTTGATTTTGTAAAATTTCCGAATTTTTAGGATTTGATTCCGTTATGCTTCACTTTCGTTTCTATATTTCCAATTTTGGTTCCTTTTGCATCTAGGACTCTTAAAATAGGGTTCCCTTAACATCAACAATAGTAAAACAACAACTAGGTTAAGAAAATTAAAATTAAACTAAGAAAAATAATAGATTTATGGCAAATCTATAATTTAGGGAAAATTCATAATGAAATCAAATCACTTTTGGGGTAATCTAGAATTTAGGGTCTGAGTTTTAATCAATAATAGTAATCAAATCAATAACAAGATAATCATTAAGTGAACATGATAATTAACACAATAATCAACAACAATACTCAAATCAAGACAACCAATAAGAGATTTCGGGAAAATCTTTAATTTAGGCAGTATTTACAATTTTAAGTTACGATTTGGATTCCAAACTTGTGAGGCTGAGACTAACACTTTGTTCTAGAAACATTTTTTATGAAGTAAAGGAAGGAAAAATGGAAGAAAGTAAAAAAAAATCGCGTTATTGAAACGTTTTTATGAGAGAAAAAAAAGTAATATAATGATAAATTTCTTCTTAGAGTTTTCCTCACAAATGTGGGAGAAAAGAGAAAAAAATTAAAACCTTTTAAAAATTGTTAAAATTACAAAACCACCAAATCTTTTCATTTTAAATGATAAGGGTGTGATATTTGGTTTTTGTTTTACCTTATTGCTTCCGCTATTTTGTTGTTGATCTTCTTTTTGCTTGTAAGAAGAATATGAGGTGAGGCTTGACCTAACACCTTTGAGTGTTTTAGAAATCCTATCGTTTGTTTATCTCAGTGTCTTCTTTGTGTGGTTTTTTCTTGTTTTTTCCAGTATGCCTGAAGCTGAGGTAATCCCTCCCTGTAGTTCCACAATGCTGTCTCAGATCGCCAAACTCGACTTTAGCGATCCATTGTACATGTATCCCAGTGACACTAGTAGGGCGTCTATCTTGAATTTTAAGCTGAGTGGAACTGAAAACTATAAGGTTTGGTCATGTGCCATGATTCTTGCCCTCGAAACAAAAAACAAAGTTGGCTTTATTGATGATTCTTGTACTAGACCTAACAACGATACTGTCCTTGCTAAACAATGGCATATATGTAACTCTGTTGTGCTACCATGGATTCTAAGTTCTGTGACATAAGAATTATTCGTGGGTCAAGTTTTCTTTAAAATAGCATCTCAGGTTTCGTTAGAGTTAAAAGAAACATATGACAAAGTTGATGGATCTGTTACATTTACTCTTCATAAGAAAATAAACTCTTTAACTCAAAATAGATCCCCTGTCTCCGATTACTATCACAAATTAAACTCTCTATAAATAATTTGACGCTTTGGTCAAACTCTCATCCTGTACTTGCAGTGCCTCTCATGAATTCTCTAAACACAACTCTTGAAACTCATGTAGTTCCTAATGTGGTTGGATGATGTTTATAAACCAATTAGAAGCACTATATTAACCTCAGATCCTCTACCCTCATCAAAACTACCTTCTCTATCATTTCTAGAGAAGAATCTCATCAAGGAGTCTCTGGTACTTCGTCAACCAAGAATCAGAACTCTGCCTTTTTTTTAGAAAAATCCTTGATAATAAGAAGAAATTCGTGAGACCTCCAAATCCAAATCTCTTGTGTAAACACTGTGGTGTCATTGGCTACACTATAGAGAGGTGCTTCAAGATAAATGGCTTTCCTAAAGATTTTCAAATAAAACAAAAATTTAACCAAAACTTCACACCTTATAGCAACAATGCTAGTCCCTCTAATAACATAACTGCCAGCCAAGCTTCATTGGGGTCTCAAGATCCTTCCTCCTCAGGTCCTTTAACCCAAGACCAAGTCTCTAAATTTCTAGCCTTAGTCGAATAACGTACTACACATGAAGCATCCTCTAATATGGCAGGTATGTCTGTTCTTTTGCAGCTCCAGCTGGATTATTGATTCTAGGGCAACCTAACATATGGCATCATCTATCTCTAGTCTTGAGAATGTTGTGGATATTTCAGACCTGAATTTAATTGTAAATCATCCAAATGGTTCAAAACCATAATAAAAAATTGGGAATGTGAAACTAACTAACAATCTCGTCTTACTTGATGTGTTAGTTGTCCCAGACTTTAATGTAGATTTGTTGTCAGTTCACAAACTTGTTCGCGACAATAAATTGTTCGTTGGATTTGATGAGTATAAATGTTATGTTCAGGACTCTCATCGAACGAAACTTCTGGGGGACTGGTAGTGAGAAATGAGGGCTTTACTATTTTGGTATAGATTCCAAGGGTAAGTTTGCTGGAAATGTCGCTACATGTTGTCATGTCTCATATGAATTATGGCACAGTAGATTGGATCAGCCCGGCTGATCTTGTCTTAAATGACTTAAAAGATAGGTTGAATATAGGGAATGTGACCTCTTCTACTTGCGAGATTTGCCATAAGCCAAAACAATATCGCACTAAGTTTGGCTTAAGTGAAAGAAAATCTAAGGAAATAGGTAACTTATTTCATCTTGATCTATGGGGTCCTTACAAGGTTACCAGTCGGGATGAATATAAATATTTCTTTACTGTTGTCGATGATTTTTCAAGAGTTGTTTGGGTGTATCTTTTGAGAACAAAGGATGAAGTTTTTGAAAATATTTTTGTATTTGTAATTTGTTTCGAACACAATTTGGGAAAGTTGTCAAAGTTTTTCGAAGTGATAATGGAACTGAGTTTTTAAATCAAAGAGTAAATGAATACTTTAAGTCTTGTGGTATTGTTCATCATACATCTTGTGTTATATACCCTAACAAAATGGGGGTGGTAGAACGCAATCACATACATTTACTTAATGTAGCAAGAGCTTTAATGTTTCAGGGAGGTGTTCCATGGAGTGAGTGCATTCTTACTGCCACTTATCTTATAAACCGAACTCTCTCATCTGTCCTAAATGGTAAATGTCCTTATGAGCTTATATATGGGTTTGTTCCGGTTCTCACTCATTTGCGAAACTTTCGTTGCCTTTGTTTTTCTATGAAACCTAATGTGTCTGATAAATTCAGCTCTAGAGCTGAAAAATATGTTTTACTTGGTTATTGCAACTCAAAGAAAGATTATAGACTCTATAGCCTTGAATCAAAACAAATTTTGGTTTCAAGAGATGTAACCTTTAATGAAAATGTCTTTCCGTTTAAAATGAGTGAAAATACCGAATCAAACTCTGAGAATTTGAATTTCTTAAATTTCTTTGATAATGTTTATGTTCCTACTGATCATCCTTCTGACTCTTTGCCCGATGATGATAATAGGGCTAGACCTGTAACCGAAAGTTCACCTCAACCTTATGGCCCTAGATCCCTTGGTAGTCAGAACAGTGCTGCAAATCAATCAACTGGGAGTAATACTGATCTGTCTGCCAGGAGTAAGAGTGCTGTAAGGAGTTCTGGGATCATACATGATGACCGAGTTACAGTTCCCTCCCGAGGGTTAACTTTTTGAAAACCAAACTTCTGACTCTACTTCTAATTCTATAAGAAAATCCACCCGAAATCCCATTTTACCCCGTAGATTTGATGACTTTGTGATAGAAGGAAAAGTTAAATATAGCTTAGAAATAGTTGTAAATTACTCTTCTCCTACAAAGGAAAATTGTTGTTTTGCTTAAGATTTAAATAAATCTGTTGAGCCTACCTGTTATAATGATACTAGTAAGGATCCTAACTAGGTTACTGCTACAAGCTTCTCCCATATCCGAGTAAGAAGAAAATGAATTCCCTCCTACAAGCTTACTCACATATCCGAGTAGGAAGGAAATGAATTCCCTCCTACAAGCTACTCAAAACAGCCCCAAGGGATCATCGGAACCCGAGGTACTCAGATCCCACTGTATAGACCGACTCCACATAACATACACATAGTTCGTCATAATCATGAACATGAAATCCGTGTAACACGTTATAATTCATTTCATCTTGCAGAATAATCTTTTCCTTAAAACATACTTTTCATGGAAAACATACGTAAAAGCTTGTAAACAAAACGTGCTTGTAAACACCATAATCAGTAAAATATTGTACTTTCATTCACGTAAAAATCATGTAGAATAACATGTCATTTCCACATAATCACTTTCTTTGGAAAAACACGTAAAATCACGTATTTTAGTTAGAAAAACTCACCTGGTGCTCTTACCTCCCTTTCCTAATCTGTTCCAGACTTCCAATCGATTTTCCTGAATGAATGGATAAAACATATAAGCTGATCATCCAACTTTCCGGACAACTCAACTTTCCGGACAATTTATGCTTACCGGACACTTATACGGATAATGGTCCGGACACTTCCTACGGTTACCATGCTTTCCGGACGTTTCATCCGGAACTATGACTTATCCGGAAACACATTACACCCGGACACTATGAACAACACCCGAAAACCCTCCCACCGTCCGGACACTACTGTCCGGACGGGGCGACGTCCGGAAACTACGGGCTGGACGAAAACCATTTTTCCAAGAGTGATTAAAAACCCATTTTCTGCTATAAGCTCGATTAGCCAATCATAAACACGCACTTAATCCATTTTCATACCTCTAAATCGTTCCTTACACATCAAAAACCCAAAATCCCCTTTTAGAACATTAAGGTGGAGAACACAATGAATTTAAAGGTTTTTCCTCCAAAATCTTAGACAACCCAGAAGAGATGATCACAAGAAACAAGGAGAAGAGTTTAGATGAATTTACCTTCAATGCTTTCTTCCACAAATCAGATTTCTCCAATGTTTCTCCTTATCTTCCTTTTTCTTCTTCTTAGCCGCCAAACATACACACACACAAGAGGCTTCTAGGGTTTTGGCAACCTTTTATACCTTTCACAATTTGCACAAAGGCTCCCTTAACTTAACTTTAATTTCTTAGACTTTAGCCCCTAAACTTTCATTACGTACTAGAAATTCGGGTTATTACAACACTCCCCCCTTAAAAGAATTCCGTCCTCGGAATTCCTTATTGGGAAAAGACGCGGGCATCTTGCCCACACCAAAACTGACACTTCTCCAAAGTAATGCCACTTCTGACTCAGTCAACCGCCTCATTAAATACGAAATATGGAATATTGGGTGCAATCCCTTCAGTTCTTACGGTACTCTAACTCGTAGGCTACTGTTCCTACTCGATCGATCTTGACAACAGTAGATTAACTAAGGCTTCTCATGCATCTATACTTCCTTTAGGAAGGAACTTGGCTGAATCCCCCGCCACAACATGAGATTCTTCTACCAATAACAATCACTCACTTGAGAACTTGGCACAAGGCCAACCCTATACGTCCCGACAACTCACAACCCAGTGTTTGACGTCACTACACATTCTTTAATCTCTAACTTTTACTTTCTCAGACAATTCTTTCACACATAAGTAAGCAACAACTCACATTTCTTAAGGATTTTGCATCTACTCCACCACCTTTTGGCTAACACCCCCATCATCTTCTTTAGACTTCCAATGATCCCAAAAATGCTTACTTAGCGACTCTTACAACCACAAACGCTTGGTTTCTCCTTTGGGTAACCTCCCACCACCACTCCGTCATTCTATCCCGGACATGATCATACCACGATGTCAACTTACACTCTACGTGCTCCAACAATCTGGTTAACAAATCGTACGTCTCATCCGAAACCCCCAAAAAGGCTTCCATCTGATGCTTCCTCTCTCTCTAACACCACATCACTCCGACACTAGCTGGCACATTAGCTTGACAAATATTGTCACTACACATCCATAAACTCTGTGCCCATAACATCCCACTGCAGACCAGATCTCTCATGATCATTCACACAATTAGAACTTGCCTTCATATCCTCCCGAATACATAATCGAGTATATCTCGCTACTTAGTCCTTTCCCAACTTGTTGAACTATAACTCACGAGTTCTCAATTAGCTCAAACTCAAACATTCTAGCTAGCTCTTTACGATCTGAGCCCTTACATAAGCTGGACACAGTCCTTCACTGGACGATAAAATCTACACACTCGCTTCGCTCGTACTACATACCTCATCATTCTACGAACCCTCCATACCTCGTAAATAGACCGCTTAATCAAAACAATAGCTTCTCATCCTCTTAACACCCCTACAAGGTGTTCTATCAACTTTCAACCTTCTGGTTCAAGCCTTCGGCCTTAACCATCTTGCACGGTTGCCGACTTCAGCATCAATAGTCGACCTGTAACTACTTTCTTAACCTATTCTTTAACATAGGTTCCTTACGGAACCTAATCCTTCCAACATATCATAATCAATTGCACATCCCGTCGTCCTCATTTCAAACTTATTCATGTAATGCCAGTACTACAAGGTCATCTTAAGACTCGTATCACATGCTGTGGACATTTCATTTCTGCCTCACCACACTACTCTTAATGAGTTGCTAAAACCAACACCTTGATGCCTCCTAGTCCTTCCTCCGGACACCCTCGTCCCTTGACGACCGTACTTCCAGTTACCGAACAAGGTTGCAAACCCTCATACAACCGATACTATAATCCCATTTCTGACTCTTCCACTGTCCAAATCTCTTCTTGAACACATATGTCAAAACTACAATCGTCCTTCCCTGATTTGACCAACCCTTCTCCATTCTCGGAGTCCTTCCTTAGCTTAAAACATAATACTCTATGACCTAGTGAGTTCATAGCCTTCATGCATGACAACGCAGTAAATAAATCATTCCACCCATTTTATTATTTTAAATAAACAACATTTGGAAACAACTTGGGTACACACGACCCCATTACTATTATAACTTCAATGCCCTGCACAACGATTCAAGAATCGCTTGCATGCATCTTCCCGTGAACCTTAATCTTAATCAATCCAAACGAAGTTATTACGACAGTAATACATTGAATGAAACTCCTTTCATACGACACAATTTTGAAAGAAATTACTGACACCAAGTAAACCAGTCGGTTCTCACATTCTTTTGTAGGATATCAACAGGTCAATAAGCATTTTGGTTTTAAATGAATTGCAGGTAACCATTTTCTTGACCTTTTGCAACAAATATGACTTATCATGAAAAGAGTGGGATATTTTGCAAATCGTTAAGCTCAAAATTTCTATGTGCAATGTGAATGAAATCACCTTTTCTTTAAACATACGCATGCACATTCTGACTAATTTTCGATCAAAATTTATATTTACACATTTAACTTAAATCGTGAAAATTTCATGTTGCATAAAAGAACGCCATGCATGAGACTCTACATGCAATTGAAGGCTACTCACTCTAACAAGGTCAACCGCTTTACTCACGCAGCTTATCCTTGACACTTTACCTACGACCAATGGTCGCCCTCTCGGTCATGCAACAACTTGTTGTACATGCGTTCTACATCTCACTTACTCAACCATTTCATACTACTTCCTGCCATTGAAAAGCTCGATTAAGAAGTCAGATCTCCATTGACACTTTCAAGATTTCGACACAGTCTTTCCTTACCATCCTGACTGATCTATCCCATGATTTCTAGAACTGTGACTCTCCCGAAACAGGAGTCTTACACAAACTCAAACATTCTTCCTCTCCGAATCCACGAAGAGCTGCCTCTAGACAACTCATAACACTTTATACAACATTTCTTCTCTACGATGTATACATACATCACATCATAAATGACTTCTAATGAAACTTCCCCAACAAGGGGTCTTAGTCTACCCCTCAGGGATCTTGCTGACATTCTAAAGTACTGGAACACGACATAAACACTAGCTTCTGACTACCACTTCGGAATAATAAGGTAGGTCAAGCACATACATGTACCTTTAAGTTCACAATTACACTGGCCAGGTGAAATCCTAAACTTACCTTACATGACTGTCCTCGGTACCCTATTAGTCCTATATCTGCTATAGTGCCTTCCTAACACATTTCCTATATATACAATAGTGCCCTCCTAACGCATTCCCTGATTCTCAGTTGTGATTTCTACTCCAAAATTTAAGTTTAGGCCCATCCGGTCACCTAAATCCCTTAAACTATGGCTCTGATACCATTTGTAACATCCCAAAAACACAACAGGACATACGTAGCATTAAGTCAAAACATTTACACATCTAGGTCCCAAAATTTCATTACATTAATCTAAAACTGAAGTTGGCGGAAACAACCTATACACAACTGAGAATAATCTAGCTTCTACAAGTGGCACTTGTACTGTCTCTAGCTGCATCTGCACTATATCTTGCACTTGCTCACTTACCTGAGCCTTCTACTATTTGCTTACCTGAAAAGGTTTTAATTTCGAAAAGCGAGGGTTAGACCATGAGGTCTAGTGAGTTCCCTCCATAAACAGCGTACATCAACGTTATAAAAATCGTTTTAATAAACATATTAACATTTTTCACCTAATCATTCAACCATGGTACTGCACAGTGTTTAAGGATCACGCTTCTAGTCACATATCCGAGTAGGAAGGAAACGAATTCCCTCCTACAAGCTTCTCCCATATCTGAGTAAGAAGGAAATGAATTCCCTCCTACAAGCTTACTCACATATCCGAGTAGGAAGGAAATGAATTCCCTCCTACAAGCTACTCAAAACAGCCCCAAGGGATCATCGGAACCCGAGGTACTTAGATCCCACTGTATAGACCGACTCCACATAACATACACATAGTTCGTCATAATCATGAACATGAAATCCGTGTAACACGTTATAATTCATTTCATCTTGCAGAATAATCTTTTCCTTAAAACATACTTTTCATGGAAAACATACGTAAAAGCTTGTAAATAAAATGTGCTTGTAAACACCATAATCAGTAAAATATTGTACTTTCATTCACGTAAAAATCATGTAGAATAACATGTCATTTCCACATAATCACTTTCTTTGGAAAAACACGTAAAATCACGTATTTTAGTTAGAAAAACTCACGTGGTGCTCTTACCTCCCTTTCCTAATCTGTTCCAGACTTCCAATCGATTTTCTTGAATGAATGGATAAAACATATAAGCTGATCATCCAACTTTCCGGACAACTTAACTTTCTGGACAACTCAACTTTCCGGACAACTCTACTTTCCGGACAATTTATGCTTACCGGACACTTATACGGATAATGGTCCGGACACTTCCTACGGTTACCACGCTTTTCGGACGTTTCATCCGGAACTATGACTTATCCGGAAACCCCTTACACCCGGACACTATGAACAACACCCGGAAACCCCCCCACTGTCCGGACACTACTGTCCGGACGGGGCGACGTCCGAAAACTACGGGCTGGACGAAAACCATTTTTCCAAAAGTGATTAAAAACCCATTTTCTGCTATAAGCTCGATTAGCCAATCATAAGGGCTCATCCACCCATCATAAACACGCATTTAATCCATTTTCATACCTCTAAATCGTTCCTTACACATCAAAAACCCAAAATCCCCTTTTAGAACATTAAGGTGGAGAACACAATGAATTTAAAGGGTTTTCCTCCAAAATCTTAGACAACCCAGAAGAAATGATCACAAGAAACAAGGAGAAGAGTTTAGATGAATTTACCTTCAATGCTTTCTTCCACAAATCAGATTTCTCCAATGTTTCTCCTTCTCTTCCTTTTTCTTCTTCTTAGTCGCCAAACATACACACACACACAAGAGGCTTCTAGGGTTTTGGCAACCTTTTATACCTTTCACAATTTGCACAAAGGTCCCCTAAACTTAACTTTAATTTCTTAGACTTTAGCCCTAAACTTTCATTACGTACTAGAAATTCGGGTTATTACATTAAAAATGCTTTTTTGTATGGCGATCTTAATGAAGATGTCTATATGAAATTACCTGAAAAATATTTTTCTAGTTTTGATAATCGAGTCTGTAAACTTGTTAAATATTTATATGGGTTAAAACATGCTCCAAGACAGTGGTATGAAAAATTGACTAAGTGTTTGTTTGATTTTGGTTTTCTGCAATGTAGTAATGATTATTCCTTGTTCATTTTATCTTCTGGTAGTGTATTTCTTGTATTGCTTGTTCATGTAGATGATATAGTGTTGACAAGAAACAATAAAAGTGAAATTCATAGGGTCAAACAAGTATTGCTTAGAGTTGTTAAATGTCTTTGGTTACTTGGGGTGTAAACCTATAAACACTCCGATGGATATGAACCTTATTGTGACTGATTTTATCAGAAATTCTTCTGATGATCCTCCATTGGAAGATATTTCTGGGTTTCAGTGTTTAGTTGGTAGGTTGATATATTTACTTGCAACTAGACCTAATTGCCTTTGCAATGCACTGTTTAAGCCGGTTTATGCACTCATCTCGGTGCTCTCATCTTAATCTTGCTCTTCGAATACTTCAATATTTGAAGAAGTCTCCAAGTAAGGGTATTTCTTTTTCACGTTCTGAGTCTTTCAAGTTGAATGCATATGTGGATGCCGACTGGCAAAATGTTTGTCGTCTTGAAGGTCAGTTACTGGATACTGTCTATTTTTAGGAAATAGTTTAATTTCATTGAAAAGTAAATAACAAACTACAGTGTCCCGGTCTCCTGTCGAATCAGAATTTCGGGCTATGGCCGCTGTACTTTGTGAAATTATTTGGATTTTAAGTATTTTGGAGTTCTTAAATCTAGTTGATTTGCTTCCTGTGAATATTTTTTGTGATAACAAGTCTGCAATACGAATTGCAAATAATCATGTTTTTCATGAAAAGACTAAACACATAGAAATAGATATTCATCAAGTTCGAAATAAGATTTTTTCGGGAGTTACTAAAACTGTAAAAATTGATACTTTGGAACAAACTGCGGATATATTTACTAAATCCCTTAGTGTATATCAACATGACTATTTGTGCTCAAAATTAAAAATGACTAATTTGTTTAGATGTCAAGAATGAGGGCGGGTATTAAATCATCAGTTTATTCATGCAATCTTGACATAAATATAATTCTCTTTCTAACTTGAGCATTTTGTAATATTGTAGGGTTTAAAGTGTAATAGGTGATGAGAAGGGGTTGTTTGGATATATGTTGTAAAATTAGGACGGCGCCTCACTATTGCTGAAAGGTCAGGGTTAGCGGAGCACATCTTGCAATCTTGAGGGACTGAAGCTGCACTTTCATGATAAATATATAAAGAGTATCTTGGACGATTTCCAATTCATTCGATTTAGATTACACTTTTCTTCCTTTTATTACATTACTATCTCTCTTCTTTTCTCTCTAGTTTCTATCATATAACTATGGTTGGTTCTTCATATTGTATCATTTTAAAGAGATTTTGTATTGTTACGTTGTTAATGAATAAATAAAATCGAGTTATCTTTTTCTTCAACTATATATTAATTCCAATGTATAGTCCAGCTTTTGTTAAATATTTTAGCAAAACTTATGTAAATTTAAAGCTGGAAATTAATAGAAATTTGATCTCAAAAGCCTGTATAACTCACATTGATAAGTTGAGAATCTTTTCCTGCGATCTTGGTCTTTATTGCCCATGTTTATCTACATTGTAGAGACCCCCCTCCCCTCCCCTCCCTTGGAACACAACCTCTGCATCACAAGTTAATCGAAATTTGATCTATATATTTGATGGTGAAGAAAAGGAAATGGCATGTGAGGTTGGTGATGGTGGTGGTGGTTAGAGCATCCCCATTGGGGAGGTCAATGGTGACATGGATTTATTAAGAACCGCTCCATGATTTCATATCCCATTGAGAGAAACAAGTCCATGCCTACATGGCATGAATCGGTTCACACTGATGGACCACTCCTCTTGAAAAGGTTTGGGCCCCACCATCAATAAATTTAATTAAATAATAACTAAATAATTATTACTTTATTGATCTTTGTTTTATATTTTATATATTTGTTGCTCCTGATTTCTTTTTATTGTACAATAAATAATCATTTTTTTAAAAATTAATAATCAAATTTAATTAACTGTAATAAATAAAATTGTATTAGCGTTTTTAGTTGTTTTTTAGTTATTTTTTATTTTAAAATTTGTATTTTATAATATTTATTTATAATGACATTTATTAATATCATTTTTAATTAGTGTTGATATTAATAGGTATTTTTTAACAATTATAATTTGTTTTATTATAGTTTTTATTATAAAACTATGGATCGGTCCATGATTGAGAGTGAAAGGTTTATAAAATATGTCGGAAAGAGAAATCTGATGTGTTAGAGAGAGAAAACTGAGATGGCAAACCCATGAACCTCTAAAGAGGTCCATGATTGTGGATGCTCTTAGTTACACGACTTTATATTAATAATTGAATATTCTTGTAATGATTTTTTTTGAAATAAAATCTTGTAATGAATCATGTTTTAGAATAAACTACGATTTTAGTCTCTGTAGTTTAATGTTTATAACGATTTTTATCTAAATAATTTTTATCCCTGGTCTTTAAAAACTACTTTTTCCATTCCATGGTTTCCATTTTGTTTCCACTTCCATCAACTCATCTAAAATTTGATTGAGTGAATTTCATATTTGGTCCTTGTGGTATGCTATCTCAGTGACCACAAGTTGTGTACGTCTGGATTCGAACCCTAGGCAGATGGTATATTTCACCACATCCCCTAGGGTCTTAAGTAGTACGCCACAATCCTTGTGGTTATTTTTAAGAGAGTATTCAGCCGAAAGCTTTGAAAACAATATCATGTACTTATCAATAATTTTAATGAAATTATTTGTTTATTTTTATAATTAAAGTTTTAATAATAATTTAAAATTTTATAATATAATTAATAGAAAATAAATGTCTTGATAAAATATAATAAAAATAAAAAAAGTAAAAAATGAAAAATGTAAACTATGTAATTTAAGGATAAAAATGTAAAAAAATGGTATACCACAAGAACCAAATATGTAATTTAGTGAATCATTTTTTGGAAGGGTTAACCTTTCATTTTAACATAGTTGGAAGGAGGGACGAAAATGGAAACAAAATAAAAACAATGAGGACTAAAAAAGCAGTTTAAAAAAAATCAAAGATGAAAATCGCATAGACCAAAAATAGAATTGACTCCTTCTATTTATACCTAACCTAATCATTACCTCATTTCCTGTGCTTTGCAAAAAAATTACCTCATTTCCTGTGCAATTCCGATCAAAGACTACAATGGCGGTTGGTAAAGGTTTTTTTGGTGCGGGACCGTCAACAGCATCGTCGGAGCAAGAGAAGCCTCCGGAGCAAGTACCGAACATGGAGTAAGTTGCAAAAGCAACGGAAAAAGTCACTATTAGAGATCGACTAGTGCTAATGGGAAAGATGATCAAGCAAACCTTAGACGCTTATGCGGACCTGCTTGAGATGTATGACTTTGAGAGGCAAGCAGAAAGACGGCTTCACGAGGACGTCGATAAATTAGAAGCTTTGGTCAAGGTTCTAAACGAAGACAAGGAAGCCCTCAGAATGGAGAACGAAGCTCTCAAACAAGAAAAGAAGCTCTGAGGGTTTGAATTAGAGGGTTGGTTTTCCTTAGTTACGGTTTATTTGTTTTGTTATGGATATCCATCGTTTTGGGTTTGTCATCGTCGTCTTTGACCTCTAATAATGCAATGAATGCTTTCTTCCGATTTTTCATTTCCTATATATTCATGGAGTATTTCTATATAGGGTTGTTTGTTATAGTGTATCTCATTCTTGTTTGGTAAAAAACAATCCTTCCAAAATCTAAACCAAAACTCAAAATGAATTCCATTATCAAAAACTTATTTTGAATCTAAACCAAAAACTTATTTTGAACCCAAAAAATATGGAGGTGACTGTGTAAGCTCTTGGAAAAAAAGAGGTGAAGTAATGGGACATGTATCTTTACATCAATTGGGATTAGACGAAAAAAATTCAACGTCAAAATAAAGATCCAAATTCGAGTATCATACTTACGGGAATATCTCTAAACAAAGAACGAGAACTGAGAATGCCAGTACACGTCCCGATGTCCGATCAGATATATATTGCAAGAGACCTCATCCCATTAGCCAAGTTATCGGAACTCGAACTACCTTCTTCGACGCGGCAACAGTAGCGGCCTTGCCTCCTCGCCTAGCGGCAGCTGCGGCCTTCTTCTTGCTTGCATCATAAACCATCTAAACCCTAAACCATCTGAAACACAACAAAATAAATGACAGACCCTAGAAAGCGTTATTTGATTTCAGATAATACCTTCTGATGAGAGAAATGTAGATTAAGAGGGTTCCGTTAAATTAATCGGGTAAAAATCGATCACCAAATAGAATCATCGAGCGGAGAAATTAGAGGGTATACACAAAAAACACATTTTTGTTATAGATTATTTAATTGCGTCACCCGAATAGAACACAATTAAGTTTATATAAATTATACATTAAGTTTTTCAATATTTCTACAAAAAATTTATAGTTTCTTTTAGCAAAAACTGCAAGATTTTATAACTGTTTGGAGTTATTTTTGAGGTTTTTTAAGTTTTTGTAAGTGTTACAATGTTAAAATTCAAAAATTATAATAATAAAAATAATTATAACATTTTGTGCGACAAAAGATTTAAAAATATATATTTTTAAAGTGTATTTGAATGATCCAATTAGAGATTTTTGGGTGTCTTTCAATAAGATGTTGTCCAAGAAGATTGACTTTGTTTGAAGGGTTTTTTTTCCTTTTTTTACGTTTAAAATTGATTTTTGGAATAATTAAAATGGGATCGGTTTGGGGTTGGCATAGGACTGGGTTCACCCAGTAAGTGAGAGTAACGACTCTTACCCAGGAAGCGTTTATCTGATACATTATTACACACGTTGACGTTTTAATGGACTAAGATCTTACTCGATAAGTTAAGTTAAAGTGTTGATTTTTCTTGATTCTTATCATGTTCATCCGGTAAGGTAAGCGTCCTAGTAAGCGCTAACATGGTAAGCATTAGGTAAACATGATCTAAGTTAATTGAATAAATTAACCATCTGATTTAGATTTTTCAAGTGACATATTTTGTGAAGCCCCTATTGCCATTCGCCAAATTAGTGAAATCGTCATTTATTCCTACCTATTTTTCTTAGTGATTTTGCAGTTTCCCAAAAGAAAACAACAAACCTTCAGATGAACCAAACTATTTAATGAAAAAACTGAATCTTCATACGAAAACATAACAAATTTTTATGGTATATCTTACGGTATTACATAAAATGATTGGTCTTACGTGAGTCCAACTGAATTTTTTTGCTTAAAAAAAAACTGGTCGATTTTCCTTAAAAACAATGACTCAACTCAGCATTATACAAAAAAATGAAAAATCGATCAGATTCGTTTTTGTTTTTGTTTTGAATTATTGCAGACCTATTTTTTACGTACCTAGTGCTATTTTGCTAAACTTGAAAAGAATGTGACTAAAAGATTAAATCACAAATAAAAACTAACTATTTCAATTAATTTCCCAAAATTATATTTGATGATGAAGAAAAGGAAATGGCATGTGAGGCAGGTGATGGTGGTGGTTGTAATAACCCAAATTCTAGTAAGTTTGAAAGTTTAGTGGTTAAAGTGGAAAGAATGAAAGTTATTGGTGAGGGACTAAATGGCAAAATGTGAAAGATATAAAAATGACCAAATCCCTAGGTTTTGTCACAAATCATTGATCACTCTCTTAACTTGTTGGCGGCTGAGAAAAAGGAGAAAGGAGAAGAAACCGATTTTGGCTCAAATCGTGAGGAGAAGATCGTTTCTGGTGAGGAATCATTCTTCTTTTGTGTAAATTCCTGCTTAATAGACGATTTAATGTAATGATATCGTTGTTTCCTTCGAATTTAAGTTGAGTAAAATTTTAGAACACATTGAGGGTTTAGCTTTATGTATTGATCTGAGTAATGTTCTTGTGGGATGTTTGTGTAAATTAATCTTTTAGCAGTCTAAGAAATGTAACAGGATGCTGAAATCTCGATAAGAAACGAGGTAGGATTACTAATTTATGGTTTGTCACCTGCTTGCGATTTATTAGCATCGAGATTAAGTTGCGGAAGTCTCATTTCGGAAGTCTCACACCGTAAGTCACTCACCGGAAGTTGAGTTTCGTAAGTCACTTACCGGAAGTCTTCACCGGAACCTGTTTTATTTATTTTGGCCGGTGGACTATGATCTTATTGGACCGAATTAAAGAATGTTTGGGTTTCGGTATGGTTTTAAGCGAGTGTCGGTAATATTTAAATGTGGGATCCGGAAATTAGTGTGCGGGCCGATCGTATCTGGAGCCCGGGTATTTTATGTAACGTCCCATAACCTGACATGCATTAAATCATAGAAACTGAGCGTTTTACATTACAAAATTTAACTTGTTCAATACGTCAATAAATGAACTTAACAAAATGACAGCGGAAGTCTACAAAATCCACAGCCGAGCTCTAACTATGTCATTAGTCTAAGTCTTGGAGTCGCTCTAATCTCCAAGTATGCCATGCCTCTCCTATTTCTTCCCCGAGGAACTCGCGGAACGCTTACCTGAAAATGGTTTAGTTTTGAAAATGCGAGGGTTAGACCAAAAGGTCTAGTGAATTCCCTCCGTAAAACAACAGGTATGAACCACCAGAAATCATTTTAGAATAAATCATGAACTATCACACATATGGTACTGCACTGTATGGGGAATCACATAAACATCCGCGATCGGGGCCCAAGCAGAGTCCCCTTTCGCCCTCTCGTATCGGGGCCCAGGCAGACTCCCCGATACCTGATTAGGAGGGAAACAAATTCCAACCTACCGTCTCATCATACGCATCCAAGGGATAATCGGATCCCGAGGCTCTCTGATCCCACACTCCAGACCGACATCACATAACATGCATATACATTTCATAGGCATGAAAACAAAATCTTTAAAAGTCCTGCTATCTCATTTCATCATATCAAGCTTTCATTCGACATAAAAGTATGTGCGTAAGAAACATGCATTTCAGTTGTAAACATTTCATGCTCTCAAGAACCATAATCAGTAAAGAAAACGTTTAATACTTTAAGCCGTATAAAGGGTTTAGGAAACTCACCTTGATTGACGTACAATGCACTTCCTAAACACCTTCAAGCTACACCCACAGAACACCTAAGGCAATAGATCCACATCAGATACATAGCTCAGCCCTACTGTCTGGATACCCCTACCCGGACACAACACTTTTCCGGACACAACACTTTTCCGGACACTAGACTTATCCGGACACAAAACTTTTCCGGACATTAGACTTATCCGGACACAACACTTTTCCGGAAACTAAGCTTATCCGGAGACTTCAGCTACCCGGATACTAAGAAACACCCAGACATCCTCATGGGGCACTTACCTGGACACCTGCAACATATTCGGACACCACCGAACACTACTGTTCGAACTTAACAAGTCTAAAACTGATTTATACTCCGATTTTTGCCATTAAGTCGATTAGATATATACAAGGGTTCATCCACCAACCTCAAATACTCACTTAATCCATTTATAAACTTCTAAATCGGTTTAACAAGACAAAAACCCTTAAAACCCATATAGAAGGAAAAGAGGTGAAAACTCAAAGAATCACTACAACAAATCCCAAGAATCCAAACCAGTAGAGATCGAACACAAGAATAAACAAGGAATAAGGGTTACCTTACTGATTTCTTCTTTGATTCCTCTATGATTCTTCACCCTCTTGATTTCTTCTCAAAAACCTCTTTCTTCTCCCTTTTCTCTCTTAATCGCCAACCTCACACCAAAAATACTGATTTTAGGGAATGGAGGCTGCCCTAGAAGTTTGTGCATTTATATACCTTCATCAAATGACAGAAATGGCCCCTTAACTTAACTTTCGTTTCTTTTATTTTGACCACCAAACTCCAAGACTCACTAGGATTTTGGGTTGTTACAACACTCCCCCCTTAAAAGAATTCCGTCCCCGGAATTCCTCATTGGAAGAGCTGCGGGTACCTCGACCTCATTTCCGATTCCAACTCCCACGTAGCCTCCGGGCCCTTGTGGTGCCGCCATTGTACCTTTACCAGTTTAGTCTCTTTGTTTCGTGACTTTCTCACCTTAAAGTCTGTGATGGCTTCTGGTTCTTCCACGAAATCTAACTTTTCGTCCACCTTAATGTCATTTAACAGAACCGTTTTAGTCACGTCGGCTAGACATTTTCTTAGATTAGACACGTGAAACGCATTATGGATGCTGCGCAGTTCTTCCGGTAGATCCAACCTATACGCCACTTCCCCAATCCGCTCCGTGATCTCGAATGGTCCGATGTAACGTGGACTTAGCTTCCCCCGTTTCCTAAATCGTACCACTCCCTTCCACGGGGACACATTTAATAGTACAAAATCTCCGACCTGGAATTCTATGTCTTTTCGTCTTTTATCCGCATAACTCTTTTGGCGGTCGCGAGCGACCTTCAGCCTTTCACGTACTTGGACTATCTTGTCCGAAGTTAGTTGCACCAATTCTGGTCTGGCTAACTGCCTTTCACCCACCTCGTTCCAACACAATGGTGTTCGACATTTTCTACCATAGAGTGCCTCAAACGGCGCGACCTTGATGCTCGAATGGTAGCTGTTATTATAAGCAAACTCGATCAGCGGTAAGTGCTTTTCCCATTAGCCTTGGAAATCCAAAGCACACGCTCTTAACATGTCTTCTAACGTCTGGATCGTTCGCTCACTCTGACCGTCGGTCTGAGGATGATAAGCGGTACTCATCTTGATCTGCGATCCCATTTCTCTTTGGAAACTTCTCCAAAAGTTAGTGGTAAACCTGCTATCTCGGTCGGATATTATCAATGAAGGCACACCATGGAGGGTTACGATCTCATCAACGTATAACTTGGCTAACTGCTCCAACGAGTAAGACTCTCGTATAGGCAGAAAGTGGGCTGACTTTGTGAGTCGATCCACGATCACCCAAATAGCGTCATAACCCTTCGGAGTTCTAGGCAAATGGGTCACGAAATCCATCGTGATCTGATCCCACTTCCACATTGGTATGTCTAGTGACTGAAGTTTTCCGTACGGTCTTTGATGTTCGATCTTCACGCGCGAACACGTTACACAGGTCTCAACAAAGTGAGCCACATCCTTTTTCATTCCGGGCCACCAATAGTCTCGCCGCAGATCTCCATACATCTTATTAGATCCACGGTGAATCGTATACTTTGATTTGTGAGCTTCTTCGAGAATCAGCTTTCGGAGCTCTTCGAGTTTCGGAACCCAGATTCTCCCATTCAGATATTTCACCCCTCGACTATCTTCCACTAACATGGACGCTTGCCCTACCATTCTCTCCTTCTTAAGATTTTCAGTTTCGAGGGCTTCAACCTGACATTTCTTTATTTCAGCTAACAGATTGAATGTGACCTCGGCCCTCATGGCCACAATCCTGGGGGTTTCACTTCGTTCCTTACGGCTCAAAGCGTCCGCCACCACGTTTGCCTTCCCCAGATAGTATTCGATCTTACAGTCATAGTCGGTCAACAATTCAATCCATCTCCTTTGGCGCATATTCAACTCTATTTTATCAAAGAGATGACATAAACTCTTGTGGTCCATGAAGATCTGACACTTCGTCCCATACAGGTAATGTCGCCAAATCTTCAGAGCGAAAACCACGACCGCCAATTCTAAATCGTGCGTAGGATAACGAGCCTCGTGATCCTATAACTGCCGGGAGGCATAAGCGATCACCTTACCTCGTTGCATGAGTACGCAACCCAAACCAAGCTTCGAGGCATCGCTGAAAACCACAAAATCTTCCGAACCATCCGGTAGTGGCAACACCGGAGCGCTGCTCAACATATTCTTAAGCCTTTGAAATGCTTCCTCTTGCTTCTCCGACCAAATGAACTTGGTATTCTTCTTCGTTAAAGAGGTCAGTGGCGTGGCAATACGCGAAAAGTCTTTGATGAACTTCCGGTAGTACCCCGCCAGCCCGAGGAAACTTCGAACTTCTGACGGATTATTAGGTTGCTCCCAGTCTCGGATGGCTTCAATTTTAGCCGGATCAACCATGATCCCCTTCTCAGGCACCACGTGCCCGAGAAACTGCACTTCCCTCAGCCAAAACTCGCACTTGGAAAACTTCGCATACAACTTCTCTTGCTTCAATAGCTCGAGAATTGTACGAAGGTGGCTTTCGTGCTCCCCTTCCGATCTTGAAAATATCAGGATGTCATCTATGAACACTATCACGAATTGATCCAAATAAGGTTGGCATACCCTATTCATTAAGTCCATGAATGCTGCCGGGGCGTTGGTTAGCCCGAACGGCATCACCAGGAATTCATAGTGTCCATACCTGGTCCGAAATGCAGTCTTCGGCACATCCTCCTCCCTCACCTTGAGTTGATGATAACCTAACCTCAGATCAATCTTGGAGAAGTAACTGGCTCCTTGTAACTGATCAAACAGGTCGTCGATTCTCGGGATTGGATACTTATTCTTGATCGTGACCTTGTTGAGTTCTCGGTAGTCTATGCACATTCGCATATTACCGTCCTTCTTCTTCACGAAGAGCACAGGTGCTCCCCACGGAGATGTACTCGGTCTAACGAACCCCTTGTCTAATAACTCCTGCAACTGAGTCATCATTTCTTTCATTTCGGATGGTGCCAATCTATAAGGTGCGCGGGCAATCGGTGCAGCTCCGGGCATCAAATCGATTCTGAACTCGATCTAACGATCCGGGGGTAGACTGGTCAAGTCGTCCGGAAATACTTCCGGGTACTCATTTACTACCCGTACATCGCCCACCCCACGCTTCTCTTTCTTGGCATCCAACACATACGCCAAGAATCCCCTACACCCCTTCTTCAAGCACTTAGTAGCCCTAATCATAGAGATCAGGCTATTCTTTCTATTATGGCGGTCCCCATAAATCACTATGGGATCCCCATTCGGTGATTGAATCTTGATCAGTTTTCTGTTGCAAACGATGTTCGCATCATTCGCGGCTAACCAATCCATACCTAACACCACGTCGAACTCTCCCATTGCCATGGGATACAACTTCATAGGTATCAATCTTCCTTCTATATCTATGACACAATCCTCTATCACCTCCTTAACATACACCAAACCATCGTTGGCAGTTTCCACTTCTAGAGCTCTCTCTAAACGTCTAGGCCTCACCCCCAAACATTTCATAAATTCATGTGATACAAAAGAGCGGTTTGCTCCTGAATAAAATAACACCTTGGCACATAGAGAGTTCACTAGAAACGTACCTGCCACAACATCTGGAGTTTCCTCCGCCTTCTCCGCAGTCATGCGGAATGCACGTCCCTTCGGACGCGTCGGCTCTGCTCCTTTATCACTGCCCTTTCCTCCCTGACGTTCCCCATACTGAGTTGATCCTCCCTTCTTTAACTGCGGACAATCATACTTGGTGTGACCAGTAGATCCACATTGAAAACATGATTTCCCTTTAGGGCAATCCTTTGACATGTGACCGGGCAAGCCTGTTAGAGCATTGTTGTATTCAAGATTTACTGTAAAGTCAATGTACTGTATTAGTTGCTAGTGCCTTTATACCTTGTATGTGATGGGTATAAATAGGCATGTCTAGTTCTTTGTTAGAAGAGAATCTAGATCCCTTTAGGAACAACTTGTAGCATTAGTCATTTGTACTTTGAAGATCAATATATGGATGACTTGTGTACTCTAGATTTTCTCTCTACATCATTCTTGATTCCTTGCTAGATTTGGGATTTCACATTTGGTATCAGAGCTAAACAGAAGATTCAAACAGATCGAAGACCAAATTGAAGATTTTTTACACTAAACTCGAAGAATTCGGATCTGGTGTTCATCACTGTTCATCTGAACACTTATCATTCAGACATAGATTTTTTCTGGATTTTGATTTCTTGGATCGTTTCTTAGCATCACTGAACTCGGAATTGATATCTGAACAACATTAATTCTTGGATCATCATCATTTTCTAAACAGAATCATCAGACTTGATCATTTCTTTGGATTTTGGTTCGAAAACCCTAATTCATTGTTTTAGACTTTAATTCGATTAAATTGATCGAATTAGATCTTGTGATTAACTAAGAAAGTGTGTGGATTTTGATTTCGAGCAAACCAGTACAAATTTCGTGTTAATTGATCAAGAATTGAGGAAGATATGGCAAATTCAGTGATTTTGATGGTCGAAGTGCAGAATTCGGATTATTCAAAGTGAATTCGGATTATTCATAGTGAATTCGGATCATTCATACGGATTATTCTTGGTGAATTCGCATCATTCAAGACTTTCGAAGTACTCAAATATTGGTTTCGGATCAAGTTAAGTCCGAAATCCGTGGTGTCGCACCCTGTTAAGTTCGAATTCTTGAGGTTTCGAACATAGTTAAGTCCGAATTCCGGTGATTTCGAATTGGTGTACAAGTGTTGAATTCGTATCTGTTAAGTTCGAATTCCGTGATTCCGCACTCATCTACATCCGAATTCTGAGTTGAAGAGTGTAATTGGTTTTGATCTTGGCCAAGTATTGATATCGCACCAAGCTAAATTCGAATTCAAGGATTTCGTATTCAGTTGCATTCGAATTCAAGGAATTCGTACTCAGTTGCATTCGAATTCAGGGAATTCGCACCGTACTACATCCGAAATCTGAAGGTTTCGAATTCTAAAGCATCCGAAATCTGAAGGTTTCGCACCACTCAGAATTTGTCTAAGTGTTGGTTTCGGACCCAAGTGCTGATTTCTTTCTTGAACAGTTTATTCTAAGTGTAATCTCTGTTACACTTACTGCTTGATCTTCTGAACGATCAATTATCCTAGCTATTTGAAAAGATGTCGAGAGATTTAATGAGTATGGGATCAAAGAATAAGCCTCCAGTTCTTCTAGTGGAAGAATATGCCCAATGGAAGAAGAGAATGACTCAGTTTCTAAATCATCAGAACAGAGATTTAATGGTTTCAATCAAAGAAGGTCCTCACACACCACAAATGGATGTTGGTGGTCAAGCTGAAACTGCTACAAGTCAGTATATTGCTCCTAGAAGGATTGATAAAGAACCCAGATTTTTTAATCAAAATGACAAAGATAGGATTGCAATTGATGAACTGGCTTTGACTTATTTGACTATGGCAATTCCAAATGATATCTACAATCGAGTAGATAGTCGTGACTCAGCGAAAGAGATATGGGATGAGTTAGAAAGGCAGTTTGAGGGATCATCAAAGTCTAAAAAGACCAAAAGGAATCAAAGCATCAATGCTTATGAAGGGTTTAAAGCAAGAGAAGGCGAACCTTTGAAAGAGACCTACAATAGATACAATATCATCCTTAATAATTTGAGAAGAAATGGAGTCGACAAATCAGAATCAGAAATAAATTACAAATTTGTCAAGAATCTTCTACCAGAATGGGATTCCTACTCCATTCAGCTCCAAATGTCAAGGGATATGGATGATGAAAAGTTAACCGACATTTTCAGTATTCTAGGTCAACACGAAGAAAAAGTAAAAGCTGTTAAAGAAAAGGATAAAAAGGTCGAAGAATCTTTAGCCCTTCTGAGTAAACATAAGAAGAGTGAAGCTATGAAAACAAAAGCTTTGATTTCTGGGATGAGCAAGAAGAAGATAAGTTCTGGAGATGAAATGACTGATATAGCTGAGAAGTTGGCTTTATTAACAAACAGATTTCAAAACAAGTTTGGCAAAAAGAAGTTTTATTCAAAAACCAAACCTGAATACAACAAAGCTAACAAGTATAAAAGATTAGAGAAGAAATATGAGAACAAGGAGGAAAAGAAAGAGGAGAAAGAGGAGAGAGTTGAGAAAAAGGAAAGAGAGGAAACGAATGATAGAGATGACCGAAACTGTTTTAACTGTGGAAAGCCAGGTCATTATGCCAGAGACTGTAAGCTAAAGAAGGTGAAGGATTCTGACTATTATCAGCGAAAGGCACATCTGGCAAAAGCAAAAGAAAGTGGAAAGCCAGTCAATGCTGAGGAAGAAATTTGGCTTATGGATTCCTCTGATGATGAAGAAGCTCACTTTACTCAAGTAAAGCATAGCTTAATGGCTAAACTAGATGAAGATGACCAGGAATCCGAGGTATCATCTCTTTATTCTTCTGATAATTCTGATAATTCTGATAATGAGTCTGAAACTGAAGATGACAGATATGAAGAAATGCAACTCGTGATAATTGAACTTAATAAGAAATTTGAAAAAGTTCAAAAGGAACTTGAAAATAAGAAAAGTTCAATGATGAAATATCACGATGAGGCACTTCTTTACAAATGTCTTGCTGAAGATAGAGAAAATGAAAAGGAAGTTATTAGAACAAAAGTTAAAACACTTGAATCTGAAATTTCTGAATTGAAGAAGAAAATGATTGATATAAGTGATGAGAATATAGACTGTCAATTTAAAATTAAGATTCTCACTGAAGAAAGAATAGAAGCTCTTGCAAAGATCAAAGAACTTGAAGAGTTAAACTATAAAAGAGGTCAGACTGAGCAAACTCTAAGATTATTAACCAATAATCCAAAAGATAAACGATTTTTTAATCCTAAAATGGGACTTGGTTTATCTGATGTAGAGGTATCAAAGAACGCGCCTGAAAATTTTTATACAATTACAAAATTGGATGAAGATTTAAAGGAACCCATTAAAAAGGAAATACCTCTTATATCCAAAGTTTTTGTTAAATCTGAATGTTCAACTCCGGATTCTAATAAAGATAAGGATAAGACGGATAAAGGTTCGGAAGAAAAGCCTAGATTCAATACGACAAACTTTAAATATGATGAACTAAATTCCAGTTACAAAACCAAAAAGGTTGAACTAACTGAATTTAGTTTATTATTCTCAAATGAATCTATGGCTAAAACATTTGATTCCAATATCAATGAACCTGAACCTGTTAAATCTGAATCTAATGTTGAAATGGAGTCAAATACAAATTCAGATTCTGACAAAAAGGAGTTTGTTCAAGAAACCTCTTCTGAATTTCCTGATTTGGATTCTGCTTTACGAAAAACTGTTGATTTAGAAAATCAAATTTCTAAATTACAATTAAATTTTGAAATATTAGAGGATGATCATGATAATATTGGGATAAATTTTGATCATAGTCAAAAAGTCAATCTTGAACTTCAAGTTGAGATTCGACGACTTGAATCCCGAATATTAGAATTATCAAAATCTAAAGATTCAATTACTTGTGAAAAGTGTTCAAATCAAAGTGAAACAACAGATCAATCTAATTCTTCAAGTTCGGTCAAAGTAAAAGAAAAATGTTCTTTCGAAGGTTATGAGAAAGGAGAATCATCCGGAACCAAATCTAATTCTTGTTCGAATGATTCTTCTAACTCTAAAAGCTCTAACATTTTTTCTTCAAGTAAAATTGATTCTGGTGTAAAAGTATCTTTAGAAAAAGATAAGCTTTTTGAAGAAAACAAAGCACTTGTTTTGAGATGTGCAAAACTTTCAAATCAAATTTTAGATTTTGAAAAAGTGCTTTTTCTTGAGAAAGAGAAGCATAAAAAGGAAAGAACTGAACTTGAAATTGAACTGAAATATTGTGAAGTATATCATACAAAGTTTTCATCAAATATATCTAATGTCAAAAAGGAACAAGAACTGAAAAGAAAAGAAAAAGAAAAATTATTCGAAACAAAATCAAATGTGTTTCCAAATAATGCTTCTAGTTCTAAGACTTCTAACAATGTTTCTCATTCTTTCTCAGAAATGGATGAAGAAAAGTGCGTGGATCTGAAGGAGAATATTTCGAATAGCGAGAATAGGAATACTGATACTGAAAAATGTATTTCTTCAAATAAAAATTGTATTCATTCGTGTAATGTTTACAAAGTTTGTGAAAATAAAAATTCTGCAATTTCAAATTCTATCTTGTTGACACAAGCAAAAAGAAGAATACATTGTGCTCATTGTTGGGATAACTATTTCAAGCTAAATAGAAATGATCCAAAGAACAAAAAGACTAATACTTCATTTTTTTCTTTAAAATCTTCAGCGAACAAATTTGTTAAAATGTTCGGTTTCAGATCAAAGAAACAGAATAAGAAGAAAGAAACAAAAACAGTTGATGTGAATATGGTTTGGATTCCAAAAGATCAAATCAACAAACCAAATACACAAAATAACCTTACCTTTAAAGGCAAAATTCAAGGTTCATCAACTGTAATAAACAAACTGATCCGTACTAACAAGAAAGGACCCATACAGATATGGGTACCTAAGATCAGGTAATTATCTTTTTACAGGATCGTCATGTGTGGGTCATTGATTCGGGAGCTTCTAGACACATGACGGGGTACAAGCACTTATTGCACGATTTTACTGTACATCCTGGCGGATCGGTAGGTTTTGGTAACGATTCTAAAGGTCACGTTCGAGGCTACGGAACGTTGAAGAATGACTCGATGCAAATAGAAAAGATCTTGTATGTTGAAGGATTATGGCATAACCTTTTCAGTATTAGTCAGTTTTGTGACAAGGACTGTAAGGTAATTTTTGACAAAAAGTTTTGTTATGTTGTGGATGAGAACTGGTCAGAGATTTTCAGAGCAAAACGATGCGGCGATCTATATATGATGGATTTCTCGACTCTTGTTGCTTCTAATCAAGTTTGTCTTGTTTCAAAAGCCTCTCAAGATGAATGTTGGTTGTGGCATAGGAGACTCTCACATCAAAATTTTCGAAGCATCAACAAGCTCAGAATAGATGGATTAGTTTCCGGGCTTCCTGAACTGAAGTTTGACAAAGTTTCTATCTGTTCGGCGTGTGAAATGGGAAAGATGAAACACGTCACGCACAAATCCAAAACTTTGTCTAACTGCAACAACGTCTTGGAATTAATTCATATGGATCTCTGTGGCCCTATGAGAACTCAATCAATGGGAGGAAAGAAATATATCTTGGTTATGATTGATGAGTATTCACGCTACACTTGGTTGGATTTTCTTCGACTCAAATCTGAAGCACCTGAGCAAATAATTAAGTTCATAAAAAGGATTCAAATTCTTCTACAACGTCCAGTTCAAAAGATAAGGAGCGACAATGGAACTGAATTCAAGAATGCAACTCTTCAATCGTTTCTTGAATCCGTTGGCATCTCTCATAATTTTTCTGCACCGATTACTCCATAACAAAATGGAGTAGTTGAAAGAAAAAATAGGACGCTTGTGGAAGCAGCTCGGACTATGCTTGCTTATTCGGGTCTTCCACCAAGTTTATGGGCTGAAGCAGTTTCAACCGCATGTTTCACTCAAAACAGGACAATTATTAATAAACGTCTTAATAAAATTGCATATGAAATAATCAATAATCGCAAACCTAACATCAAATTTTTGCGTGTTTTTGGATGCAGATGTTTTGTCCTAAAAGATAGAGAACACCTTGCAAAATTCCAAGTCAAGGCTGATGAAGGGATTTTTATTGGATATTCCTTGAATTCTAAAGCATATCGGATCTACAATAATCGTACAAAATCAGTCATTGAGAGCATCAACGTTACGTTTGACGAGAGTGTGACTTTGACTTCTGGACAACACAGTTCAGAACTCGGACAAAAATCTGAAGTTTCTACTAAAAAAGGAGTAGAACCTGTGGCGAAAATGTTTTCTAATTCTGTATTAAATAATAATAGTACTAAGGATTTAGATTTGTTATTTCATGATGCATTTGTGGATTATTGTGCAGATATGGAACAACCCATCACATCTGTAAATGCATCTCCACAACAGACGAGTGTGAATGTCTCTGGTCCATCTGACGATGTCGGTGCTAGTACTTCTGGGACAACCAACGAAACTCCAAGTGTACCTACAACTATTCCAGTTTCTGAACCTGAAATTCAGCCTGAAGTTCCGGTTTCAGTAAACACATCATCGGAGGTTCCTATACATGAAATACAACAACCAGAAGTTAATGTACCAGAACCAACACATGTATCTTCAGCTGAATCTACTGAAGAGATTCTTGCAGTTATGGATGAGAATGATTCATCGAACACTCGTGTAGAGATTTCAACTCTTCCCAGTGTACATAAGTGGACAAAAGCACACCCCCCAGCAGATATTATTGGTGATATCAATGATGGAGTGAAAACACGATCTGCGACTACCAACGAATGTTTGTATGTCAACTTTCTAAGCACGTTAGAACCCAAGAAAGCATCTGAAGCTTTACAAGATCCAGATTGGATAAACGCCATGCAAGAGGAGTTAAATGAGTTTAAGCGTAACGAAGTTTGGCATTTGGTGAAGCGTCCTAAAGACAAGACCATTGTTGGAACTAAATGGGTCTTTAGGAACAAGAAAGACGAAGTAGGAATTATAGTCAGAAACAAAGCAAGACTGGTTGCAAAAGGGTATAATCAACAAGAAGGAATAGATTATGATGAAACCTATGCACCAGTAGCAAGGATTGAAGCCATCAGAATTTTTCTTGCATACGCCGCACATAAAAGCATGAAGGTATTTCAAATGGACGTCAAATCTGCGTTTCTGAACGGAATACTTCATGAAGAGGTTTATGTAAGTCAACCTGAGGGTTTTATAGATCCAAAATATCCCAACCATGTCTATGTTTTGGACAAAGCACTCTACGGTTTGAAACAAGCTCCGAGGGCATGGTATGAGACTCTGACTATTCATCTGCTTAAAAGTGGATACACCAAAGGTACAATAGATACAACTCTTTTTCTCAAAAGAGAAGGTAAAGATTTAATGTTAGTACAAATATATGTTGACGACATTATATTTGGATCTACAAATCCAGATATGTGTAAAGATTTTGAAGAGGTGATGAAAAGCCGTTTTCAAATGAGTATGATGGGAGAGTTAAAAAAATTTCTTGGTCTCCAAGTGACACAGTCAAATGAAGGCATTTTCATTAATCAATCAAAATATATAAATGATATGCTTAAGAAATTTGACTTAAATTCCTCTTCCACCATGAAAACTCCAATGGCTACCGGTAAGCTTTTGAACGCTGATTCATCTGGTATATCAGTTGATCAAAAGTTATACCGAGGCATGATTGGATCTTTACTGTATCTAACGGCAAGTAGACCGGATATTTTGTTTGCAACATCTTTTTGTGCACGTTTCCAAGCAAACCCGAAGGAATCTCACATTGTGGCTGTAAAGCGAATCTTTAGATATCTCAAAGGCACAAAAAATTTGGGTCTTTGGTATCCTAAGGATTCTGGGTTTGAACTAACTGCTTACACAGATGCAGATCATGCGGGAAATATGATGGACAGGAAAAGCACATCTGGTGCTTGTCAATTCTTGGGAGATAAACTTGTAAGCTGGTCATCAAAGAAGCAAACTTGTGTATCAACATCTACGACTGAAGCAGAGTATGTGGCCGCCGCTAGTTGCTGTTCACAAGTAATTTGGATGAAAACTCAGCTAAAGGATTATGGATATATCTTCAACAAGATCCCCATTTATTGTGATTCAAAAAGCGCAATTGCAATAACTGAAAATCCTGTTCAGCATTCCAAAACGAAACACATAGATGTCAGGTACCATTTTATCAAAGACCATGTTGAGAAGGGAACGATAGAAATGCACTTTGTACCAACAGAACTAGAACTTGCTGATCTTTTCACAAAACCTTTAGATGAAAAGAGGCTCAATTTTCTAATCAGCAAACTAGGAATGTTGAATCCTTAAGACATTGAGGGGGAGTTCGTGTTCTTGTTTACTTAAATCTATGATCATATCCTAACACACTAGGACCCAAGTCCCGTTGGGTACCAAAATCTGCTTAATCTGTTTTGCAGGTTTATCATGTGTTGTACTGACTTGTAAATTCATACTACACACATGACTGAAAACAGAAGAGAAGCGGTGGATTTTTTTTGAAGAATATTTGTACCATTAAGGGGGAGACAAAGAACATTGGCTTTTGAACATATCAGTTCAAAACCCGTGCTTCAACGACTATGGCTTCTGAACAATTCAGTTCAGGATCCGTACTTCAAAGACTAAGACTTCTAAACAAATCAATTTAGAACTCACACTTTTCAGGTAATATCCTTAAATGTTATATCCTTTTACTTCAAGGAACAAGTGATGAAAGGTAACATTGGATTATATTTTGTTTCTACCACTTTGAAAACTTGAATCTTTACAAATTTAATTCAATGAGATAAAATTTTCAATTTTCATTCAATGAATTAAATGTGTGCTAAAAGATGATTTTTTCAAGAATCTTTGTATTATCTGAGTTAGATTTGCTTCAACTTTCACCTCTGAAATAAATCGAAAGGTAAGCAAAACATGAATGAAATTATGCTGAATGCTCAAAGTTATGTGAATCTGGATATATATAGAATATAATGCTCAAAAAGCCTATATGTCAGAATGATGGATGGAAACGAAAATATGGGGGAAGCACTATGTTTTAGAAACAAGTGATTGAGATATTATTCATATTTTGTGATGGAAATCTGAACTTATATAGAATATCATTTAGTTTGAAAGTTTGTACCTGTGGCCTTTCTGGTTTAGGAGAGTAAGTCCTAAGGGGTGCTCGACACCTAGTCCCTAAGATCAACTGGTCTGGGATCGGCTGACCCAAATCCTGCAATAGAACCAGATAGAAAGCCATGTTCTACTGGTACAAATAGGTTTAAGATATATCGATATGGCCTTTCTGGTTTGGGAAATTAAGTTCTAAGGGGTGCTCGACACCTAGCACCTAAGGCCAACTGGTCTGGGATCTGCTAACCCAAATCCTGCTATAGACCCAGATAGAAAGTCATGTTTAACGATGTATCTTATTCTTACTAAGCTATTTGATTAAAAGATGCCAATTTGCACAAATCAAAAGATGCCAATGTGCACAAAATCAAAAGATGCCAATGAGCACAAACGAAAAGATGCCAATGAGCACACATCTCTTGAAACTTGGGAAAATACAAAGTCGCGATAAACCCGTAAATTTGTGAAAATACTGATTTTGGACAAATAGTGTGAGTAGAGCAAAGTATTCTTATATGTTTTAGAATTGCATAAGCTTTATGCTAATCATATTTCGCATGCCAGCACACCAAATAGATTTGATAAAGGGGTTGACACTGAACGTTTACAACTTGATATACAATGATGACTTGTTCTTCAATCCAAACACATGCATTTGATTTCAGTTGATTGAAAAAATTGTTAAATTTCATTAAGCTGAATTTCTTTTGTAAAGCTTTCAAATGATCAGATGTTAGTAGTCATAAAATAAAATTCAATGAATTTTACTTTCCTTGTAAAATGCATTTGTTGCTACAATGTCAAATACTGAGCGTTATTGAAATATATGCATACTTTCAGGGGAAGAAAATAAACTGCTCCAGAATTCTTATTTTGAGGGGGAGCAAGGTTATTCTGTAAGGAGGAGATTGTTAGCAATACTCAAAGACACGACTGAAATTGAAAATGGTTTTCGATGATTATGATGCTCACCATCATCGAAAAAGGGGGAGAAAAGTTTAATTTCAATTTCATGTCAAAGAATTTTCAAGTCAAAGATATTTCATGTCAAAGAACTTTCAAGTCAAAGATTCGTGAACAAAGACTGAAGATTGGGGAGAAGGATCATGTGAAGTCCAAATGTTGCTGAATTTGGTTATCTTAGTTCTGAGTGGTTCTCGGAATGCGCTTACACCTAAAAGTTCAACAATGTGGATGGTTTCACATCTTTCTGATCCAAACTCTAATCGTTTCTGATTCATCTTGTTCCATATTCAAGACTTGAAGACAATCTGTTGAAGATTTTATTGAAGAAGGTTGACTTTTCAAAGAAAAAGACAATGACTTTTCATGTTTGTCTGAAGATTCTTTAAAGCTGAGTTCTTAAAGAGTGTCAAAGCATATAGTTCGCCGTGAACTAGTGGAGATAAAGCTATTTGAAGATGGTTTGATAGAGTGTCTGTTGGAGAAGATTGACTTTACAAAGAGCTGAAGACTGCTGTCATATTTCTTAAATCTTGAATCCAAAGGGGGAGATTGTTAGAGCATTGTTGTATTCAAGATTTACTGTAAAGTCAATGTACTGTATTAGTTGCTAGTGCCTTTATACCTTGTATGTGATGGGTATAAATAGGCATGTCTAGTTCTTTGTTAGAAGAGAATCTAGATCTTTTTAGGAACAACTTGTAGCATTAGTCATTTGTACTTTGAAGATCAATATATGGATGACTTGTGTACTCTAGATTTTCTCTCTACATCATTCTTGATTTCTTGCTAGATTTGGGATTTCACAAAGCCGCACCGGTAGCATGAGTTTAAACCTGCCATGCAATCACCCCGGTGCACTTTGTTGCATTTCGTACACGGTTTCCCCACGGTATCCCTGTTTTCACGGTTATCTGGTCGGAACACCTTCCCCTTCCTGGAGTCATTACCCGGCCCATCCCATTTACGCTTGTCGCCACCCTTTTCAAAAGTCTGACGGTTCTTTTCCATCTCAATCAGCTCGGCCGTATTGATGGCCGCCTGAAAGGTAGTGGGGTTTCTCGTCAGAACTAGCTCCCGAATGTTACTTCTCAGACCATGGATGAAGTGGTTCACCTTTCGCCCTTCCGTTGGTACATACAAGTCAGCAAAACGGGACTTCTCAATAAACTTAGAAGTGTACTCCCTTACCGTCATTCCTCCTTGTTCTAAACCCATCAACTCTTCTTCTAGCCTTTTCACTGCCGCGAGTGGGCAGAACTGCTCTTTAAACCGGTCAACAAACGATTCCCACAACATCCCCTTTGCTATCGCAGAACCCTTTCCTCCAGTTTCGGCTTCCCACCAATAAACTGCATCAGACTTCAACGTGGACAAGGCAAACATCACCCTGTCCCCATCAGCACATTTACAAGTATCGAAGACCAGCTCCATCTCCTTCACCCACTTCATTGCCAAAACCAGGTCACACTCGCCATTGAACGTAGGGGGTTTGCATGAGGCAAAGACCTTGAAGTTACAACCCTTAGCTGCTGACTCATTCACCACCAAGGATAAAGCTTTCGAGTGGCTCCCAGTACCAACCTCTACCGGGCTTGACAAATCTGCACTCTCCTTGTTCTCAGTCGACTCTTTGCTTACCGAAACCGACTCATTCTGTTTAGTAAGAAGGGTCTGCAAAGTTTCTTGAATCTTACCCAACTCAGCAGCCAAATTTTCTCGAGTGACAAATGTGGAACCCCGGCCTCGACCACGTCCCCTCGTCGGGTTCCCTCCTCTTACAGTAGCAGAACTTTCCTGAACAGAGTCTTATTGATTGACAGGAATTTCCACACTCCTTGTCCTTCCACGACCTCTTCCACGGCCTCTTCCACGACCTCTCCCGTGACCCCTTCCGCGGTTAACCGGTCCGTTCTCTAGGACCTCTTCCTCCTGATTCCTTGGTACAGCAGGTACCGACTTACTCCTTAAATTTCTCCCAGCCATTCGCGAATACTGAAAGAAAGCAATAATTAACCTTTGCTAGACATGACATCACAAAATGCTATATAAGGTAATGTAAGCACGCGCATGTACCTGTAAGTTCACAATTGCACTGGCCAGGTGCAACCCCAAACTTACCTTACACGTTTGTCCTTGGCACCTTATTCTTAAAACGCAATTATAGTGATCGTTCCTAGAGGCAATCCTATGTCTCGGCTGTGTTCTTCGTCTTACAGTTTAAGTTTAGGCCCTAAAGGTAACCTAAATCTCTTAAACTAAGGCTCTGATACCACTTGTAACATCCCATAACCTGACATGCATTAAATCATAGAAACTGAGCATTTTACATTACAAAATTTAACTTGTTCAATACGTCAATAAATGAGCTTAACAAAATGACAGCGGAAGTCTACAAAATCCACAGCCGAGCTCTAACTATGTCATTAGTCTAAGTCTTGGAGTCGCTCTAATCTCCAAGTATGCCATGCCTCTCCTATTTCTTCCCCGAGGAACTCGCGGAACGCTTACCTGAAAATGGTTTAGTTTGGAAAATGCGAGGGTTAGACCAAAAGGTCTAGTGAATTCCCTCCATAAAACAACAGGTATGAACCACCAGAAATCATTTTAGAATAAATCATGAACTATCACACATATGGTACTGCGCTGTATGGGGAATCACATAAACATCCGCGATCGGGGCCCAAGCAGACTCCCCTTTCGCCCTCTCGTATCGGGGCCCAAGCAGACTCCCCGATACCTAATTAGGAGGGAAACAAATTCCAACCTACCGTCTCGTCATACACATCCAAGGGATCATCGGATCCCGAGGCTCTCTGATCCCACAGTGCAGACCGACATCACATAACATGCATATACATTTCATAGGCATGAAAACAAAATCTTTAAAAGTCCTGCTATCTCATTTCATCATATCAAGCTTTCATTCGACATAAAATTATGTGCATAAGAAACATGCATTTCAGTTGTAAACATTTCATGCTCTCAAGAACCATAATCAGTAAAGAAAACGTTTAATACTTTAAGCCGTATAAAGGGTTTAGGAAACTCACCTTGATTGACGTACAATGCACTTCCTAAACACCTTCAAGCTACACCCACAGAACACCTAAGGCAATAGATCCACATCAGATACATAGCTCAGCCCTACTGTCCAGATACCCCTTCCCGGACACAGCACTTTTCCGGACACAACACTTTTCCGGACACAACACTTTTCCGGACACTAGACTTATCCGGACACAACACTTTTCCGGACATTAGACTTATCCGGACACAATACTTTTCCGGACACTAAGCTTATCCAGAGACTTTAGCTACCCGGATACTAAGAAACACTCGGACATCCTCATGGGGCACTTACCCGGACACCTGCAACATATCCGGACACCACCGAACACTAGTGTCCAGAAAACACTGCTGTTCGAACTTAACAAGTCTAAAACTGATTTATACTCCGATTGTTGCCATTAAGTCGATTAGATATATACAAGGGTTCATCCACCAACCTCAAATACTCACTTAATCCATTTATAAACTTCTAAATCGGTTTAACAAGACAAAAACCCTTAAAACCCATATAGAAGGAAAAGAGGTGAAAACTCAAAGAATCACTACAACAAATCCCAAGAATCCAAACCAGTAGAGATCGAACACAAGAATAAACAAGGAATAAGGGTTACCTTACTGATTTCTTCTTTGATTCCTCTATGATTCTTCACCCTCTTGATTTCTTCTCAAAAACCTCTTTCTTCTCCCTTTTCTCTCTTAATCGCCAACCTCACACCAAAAATATTGATTTTAGGGAATGGAGGCTGCCCTAGAAGTTTGTGCATTTATATACCTTCATCAAATGACAGAAATGGCCCTTAACTTAACTTTCGTTTCTTTTATTTTGACCACCAAACTCCAAGACTCACTAGGATTTTGGGTTGTTACATTTTAGGCTAAGACTTTTCAAGGTAGTGAAAATTTATTTAAAACCCAGTGTGTCTCATCGGGTACGTGTGTGGGCTTAAATTTGTAGGTGTGATTAGAAACGATCGGTGCAAGTGAGAATTTCTAAGCAGGACGGCAGGTGAGTCTTTCTAAACCTAAATTTTATGCAAATGTGTTTAAGGGTATTTATCAAACTGTGCGATTTCAACTGTATGTATTTTGAATGACGAAATAGTGTGTTTGAAGATTATTATGTAACAGTGTGCTTTTCAACTGCTTTATTTCAAGGCAAGGTTTAAATGTTTGATTTTTTTATGTGTGACTTATATGTGCGATTAAAATGTGTGTGACCATGCTCTGGCATTGTGTGATATGGGCAGTGTGTGCCCGATTATGCTATCACGGTGTGTGTGACATGGGCGGTGTGTGCCCGATTATGCTGTCACGGTGTGTGTGACATGGGCGGTGTGTGCCCGACTGCGCTGTCACGGTGTGTGTGACTTTAGCGCGTGCCAGTAGCATGTGTCAATGTGTGCATATCATCTTAGTGTGCTTGTTATGATTGGTTTAAATGCTTTCATAACTAATTTTATAAAGTGAATTATTTTGGTGTGACTTGGTGGGGAGGGAACTCACTAGACCTCATGGTCTAACCCTCGCTTTTCAAAAACTAAAACCTTTTCAGGTAAGCAGTAGACGAGAGCACGTTTAGAGATGTGGCCGGATGTGGGTCGGAGCTTGTGTTTCGAGGGAATCGAAGAACTTCCTTTATGTCTAGTTAGACTTTCTCAGCTGTAATTAGGGTTATTTCCTCAAACCCTGTGTTGTAAGCTATATAGTGTGAACACGTTGAGCCATTTTGGCATTTTAATGTAAAGTTGTAGCCTTTAGCATGTTTGTTTGTTTTAGGTTGTTATAAATGGTATCAGAGCCCTATTTTAAGGGATTTAGGTGACCGGATGTTCCTAAACTTAAACTGTGGAGGAGAAAGACACAGCTGAGATATAGGAAGCATTTAGGGAAAACCGTAACCAACGAGGATTTAGGAAGATGGTGGTGAGGACTTTCATGTAAGGTAAATTCAAATCCCATCTGGCCAATGTCATTATGAATTTACAAGTGCATGGGTGTGCTTGATCATTGTTGTCCTGATAGTCGATGGAGGTGTTAGTGTGTGGAGAGTAACGGTGGTGTGTGGAATGTGGTGGAAAGTGTGTGGAGAGTAATGGTAATGTGTGAAGTCTTAACGTTGTCATGAAGGCAACGGTTTAGTGTGCAGTGTAGAATATTGATGATGCGATTGATGACACAATCTAGAAGGTGTAGTGCTGGTAAATCTATTTGGGGTTGAAGTGAAGCTGTAAATTTTGCAAATTTGTAGACAAATGGTAGCTGTGAGGATTAAACCTTTAGTGTGTGGGGGTGGTGTGGATAAGTTGTTGGCCGCTCATACTTAGTAAGCATGCAAGGCACAATGATGATAAATGGCTGTGAGGGAAAGTGATGAACTAGTGTTGGTATAGGAAGAGCGTAAGTGGAGATCGTTGCTCGGGAATTGTTCGTAAGTGGTTCCAAATGTGGCAAGATTGTGGGTGGTGATGTGTGGGTGTCTAAGTGGCATGTGGATTGTATCCGAGAATAAAGGAATAGGGTAGCAGTTGATGGCTAGCTAAGAGGGAATTGTGTGCTCTTGGATTGGTTGGTTAGAGTGTCGTAGAAGATACGAAATCTTTGGGATGGATGAGCTAATCCTTGTGTGTAAGGGGAATGCAAACAAGCGAGTTAGTATCGTTTGAGAAAGTGAGAAGTGTGTTGTAGCTTTGAGCTTTGTGTGCGACTTCAAATTTACTCGGTTGAAATTCTCGTGTGAGAGGTGGCGGAACTGTTGGTTAGGTATAGACGTATAGTAACCATTGGAATTTTGTGTGTACGTGATTGGTTTAAAAGTTGAGGAAAGCTAGTTATTGTGATTGGTCAAGAGTGTGTACCTTCTAGGGAGTCGTTCCTTGGAAGCGTGTTTTATGTATGAGAAGTATAGGTAAGGAAATGATTGAAGGTAGCACTCAGGGTGAAGGACTATCAGACTTGGTAATAGTATGGAAGTAACGTTGTGGTATAAGCGCGTGAATTGTTTGTTGTTATTGGATTGGGATCAATATAATTAATGTGAGAAAGTGGTGGTTGCCTTAGACATACTTGGTGTTAAGAAAGTGATTGTAGAATTGTGTGCAACCATTGAAGAGAAATTCTTATCTGTGACCTAAGGGATATTCGAGGTTCAGGTAACCGCATCTTTTCCAATAAGGAATTCCGGGGACGGAATTCTCTTAAGGGGGGAGTGTTGTAATAACCCAAATTCTAGTAAGTTTGAAAGTTTAGTGGTTAAAGTGGAAAGAATGAAAGTTATTGGTGAGGGACTAAATGGCAAAATGTGAAAGATATAAAAATGACCAAATCCCTAGGTTTTGTCACAAATCATTGATCACTCTCTTAACTTGTTGGCGGCTGAGAAAAAGGAGAAAGGAGAAGAAACCGATTTTGGCTCAAATCGTGAGGAGAAGATCGTTTCTGGTGAGGAATCATTCTTCTTTTGTGTAAATTCCTGCTTAATAGACGATTTAATGTAATCATATCGTTGTTTCCTTCGAATTTAAGTTGAGTAAAATTTTAGAACACATTGAGGGTTTAGCTCTACGTATTGATCTGAGTAATGTTCTTGTGGGATGTTTGTGTAAATTAATCTTTTATCAGTCTAAGAAATGTAACAGGATGCTGAAATCTCGATAAGAAACGAGGTAGGATTACTAATTTATGGTTTGTCACCTGCTTGCAATTTATTAGCATCGAGATTAAGTTGCGGAAGTCTCATTTTGGAAGTCTCACACCGTAAGTCACTCACCGGAAGTTGAGTTCCGTAAGTCACTTACCGGAAGTCTTCACCGGAACCTGTTTTATTTATTTTGGCCGGTGGACTATGATCTTATTGGACCGAATTAAAGAATGTTTGGAGTTTGTAATTTAGAAATGGGCCACGTTGACAAGCAAACCGTCGGCTTTAGGTGTTCTTTAACCAGCATGGGCCACGTAAGTGGACCTTAAATTAAAATGGAATTAGTATTTTAAGTGGATTTATACAGCAGAGTTAATGAAATGGTTTAGTGGATCTGATCTGCAATTTTGTCCTTGAGACGTGGGATTCATTCTTAGTTAATTAGATTTTATTATTATTAGTTAACTAGACTTTGTTGTTAGTAGTTAATTAGATATCGTTGTTATTAGTTAATTGGTGTTCGTTATATCAATTAATTGGACTTCAATTCAATTAATTTAAGATGGGCTCGGTTTAATTAATTCAAGTTGGGTTTCGGTATGGGTTTAAGCGAGTGTCGGTAATATTTAAATGTGGGATCCGGAAATTAGTGTGCGGGCCGATCGTATCCGGAGCCCGGGTATTTTAGGCTAAGACTTTTCAAGGTAGTGAAATTTTATTTAAAACCCAGTGTGTCTCATCGGGTACGTGTGTGGGCTTAAATTTGTAGGTGTGATTAGAGACGATCGGTGCAAGTGAGAATTTCTAAGCAGGACGGCAGGTGAGTCTTTCTAAACCTAAATTTTATGCAAATGTGTTTAAGGGTATTTATCAAACTGTGCGATTATTATGTAACAGTGTGCTTTTCAACTGCTTTATTTCAAGGCAAGGTTTAAATGTGTGATTTTTTTTATGGGTGGCTTATATGTGCGATTAAAATGTGTGTGACCATGCTCTGGCATTGTGTGATATGGGCGGTGTGTGCCCGATTATGCTGTCACGGTGTGTGTGACATGGGCGGTGTGTGCCCGATTATGCTGTCACGGTGTGTGTGACATGGGCGGTGTGCGCCCGACTGCGCTGTCACGGTGTGTGTGACTTTAGCGCGTGCCAGTAGCATGTGTCAATGTGTGCATATCATCTTAGTGTGCTTGTTATGATTGGTTTAAATGCTTTCATAACTAATTTTATAAACTGAAAAATTTTGGTGTGACTTGGTGTGGAGGGAACTCACTAGACCTCATGGTCTAACCCTCGCTTTTCAAAAACTAAAACCTTTTCAGGTAAGCAGTAGACGAGAGCACGTTTAGAGATGTGGCCAGATGTGGGTCGGAGCTTGTGTTTCGAGGGAATCGAAGAACTTCCTTTATGTCTAGTTAGACTTTCTCAGCTGTAATTAGGGTTATTTCCTCAAACCCTGTGTTGTAAGGTATATAGTGTGAACACGTTGAGCCATTTTGGCGTTTTAATGTAAAGTTGTAGCCTTTAGCATGTTTGTTTGTTTTGGGTTGTTACAAATGGTATCAGAGCCCCAGTTTAAGGGATTTAGGTGACCGGATGGGCCTAAACTTAAACTGTGGAGGAGAAAGACACAGCTGAGATATAGGAAGCCTTTAGGGAAAACCGTAACCAACGAGGATTTAGGAAGATGGTGGTGAGGACTTTCATGTAAGGTAAATTCAAATCACATCTGGCCAATGTCAAAGATGAAAATCGCATAGACATCAAACCACATGGACCAAAAATAGAATTGACTCCTTCTATTTATACCTAACCTAATCATTACCTCATTTCCTGTGCTTTGCAAAAACATTTACCTCATTTCCTGTGCAATTCCGATCAAAGACTACAATGGCGGTTGGTAAAGGTTTTTTTGGTGCGGGACCGTCAACAGCATCGCCGGAGCAAGAGAAGCCTCCGGAGCAAGTACCGAACATGGAGCAAGTTGCAAAAGCAACGGAAAAACTCACTATTAGAGATCGACTAGTGCTAATGGGAAAGATGATCAAGCAAACCTCAGACGCTTATGCGGACCTGCTTGAGATGTATGGCTTTAAGAGGCAAGCAGAAAGACGGCTTCACGAGGGCGTCGTTAAATTAGAAGCTTTGGTCAAGGTTCTAAACGAAGACAAGGAAGCCCTCAAAATGGAGAACAAAGCTCTCAAACAAGAAAAGAAGCTCTGAGGGTTTGAATTAGAGGGTTGGTTTTCCTTAGTTACGGTTTATTTGTTTTGTTATGGATATCCATCGTTTTGGGTTTGTCATCGTCGTCTTTGACCTCTATTAATGCAATGAAAGCTTTCTTCCGATTTTTCATTTCCTATATATTCATGGAGTATTTCTATATAGGGTTGTTTGTTATAGTGTATCTCATTCTTGTTTGGTAAAAAACAATCCTTCCAAAATCTAAACCAAAACTCAAAATGAATTCCATTATCAAATTCCAAAGTGGGTTTTTTGAATCTAAACCAAAAACTTGTTTTGAGCCCAAAATATATGGAGGTGGCTATGTAAGCTCTTGTAAAAAAAGAGGTGAAGTAATGGGACATGTATCTTTACATCAATTGGGATTAGACGAAAGAACGAGAACTGAGAACGAGAACTGAGAATGCCAGTACACGTCCCGAAGTCCGATCAGGTATATATTGCAAGAGACCTCATCCCATTAGCCAAGTTATTGAAACTCGAACTACCTTCTTCGACGCGGCAACAGCAGCGGCCTTGCCTCCTCGCCTAGCGGCAGCTGCGGCCTTCTTCTTGCTTGCATCATAAACCATCTAAACCCTAAACCATCTGAAACACAACAAAATCAATGACAGACCCTGGAAAGCGTTATTTGATTTCAGATAATACCTTCTGATGAGAGAAATGGAGATTAAGAGGGTTCCGTTAAATTAATCGGGTAAAAATCGATCACCAAATAGAATCACCGAGCGGAGAAATTAGAGGGTATACACAAAAAACACATTTTTGTTATAGATTATTTAATTGGGTCACCCGAATAGAACACAATTAAGTTTATATAAATTATACATTAAGTTTTTCAATATTTCTACAAAAAATTTATAGTTTCTTTTAGCAAAAACTGCAAGATTTTATAACTGTTTGGAGTTATTTTTGAGGTTTTTAAGTTTTTGTAAGTGTTACAATGTTAAAATTCAAAAATTATAATAATAAAAATAATTATTACATTTTGTGCGACAAAAGATTTAAAAATATATATTTTTAAAGTGTATTTGAATGATCCAATTAGAGATTTTTGGGTGTCTTTCAATAAGATGTTGTCCAAAAAGATTGACTTTGTTTGAAGGTTTTTTTTCCTTTTTTTACGTTTAAAATTGATTTTTGGAATAACTAAAATGGGATCGGTTTGTGGTTGGCACAGGACTGGGTTCACCCAGTAAGTGAGAGTAACGACTCTTACCTAGGAAGCGTTTATCTGATACATTATTACACACGTTGACGTTTTAATGGACTAAGATCTTACTCGATAAGTTAAGTTAAAGTGTTGATTTTTCTTATCAACACTTTCAATTTCATGTCAAAGATATCTCATGTCTAAGAGCTTTCAAGTCAATGATTCGTGAACAAAGACTGAAGATCAGGGGAGAAGGATCATGTGAAGTCTAAATATTGCTGAATTTGGTTATCTTAGTTCTGAGTGGTTCTCGGAATGCGCTTACACCTAAAAGTTCAAAAATATAGATGGTTTCGCATCCTTCATGATTCGAATTGTCCTGATTTCGCACCCTTCATGATTCGAATTGAGTGATTTCGAATCCTTCATGATTCGAATTGCCCTGATTTCGGACCCTTCTTGTTCCAACTTACTTGAATTCGAATCCTACTTGATCCGAATTGAGCTGATTTCGCATCCTCTAGCATCCGAATTGATGGTTTCGGATCTGCCTACATCCGAATTGATGATTTCGAATTCTTAAAGTTAATATGAGAACTAAGGTTCTTGCATCAAGAAGGATACGAGAAGTTACTGTTTGTTAAAGACTGATAAAGCTGTAAAGATCTGTTTTCATGTACAAGGCTTGAAGATAGTTTGATAAAGTGTCTGTTGAAGAAGATTGACTTTACAAAGAGCTGAAGACTGCTGTCAAATTTTTTAAATCTTGAATCCAAAGGGGGAGATTGTTAGAGCATTATTGTATTCAAGATTTACTGTAAAGTCAATGTACTGTATGAGTCTATACAGTATTGTGAATGCCTTTATACCTTGTAAGTCATGGGTATAAATAGGCTTGTCTAGTTCATTTGTTAGTAAGCTTTTGTAATCTTTTAGAAACCTTTTGTAATCCTTTGAGATCAATACATGGATGACATATTTGCTCTCTAGATTCTCTCTCACTACATTCATATCTTATTGCTAGTTATCTGGGATTTATCAATTGGTATCAGAGCTAAACAGAAGATTCAAGCAGATCGAAGACCAAATTGAAGAATTTTTACACTGTTCTTCAAGAATTCGGACCAAGTGGCTTTTACTGTTCATCTGAAGTCTTATCATTCAGACATGAAGTTTTTCCAGATTTTGAGTTTTTGAATCAATTCTTTGCATCATGGCATTCGGATTTGCTTCCTGAACACTTTTAATTCTTGGATTAACATCAAAATCTGCACAGAATTGACAGATCTAATCGATTCTTGATTTTTTTTGAAAACTTCAAGATCACTGTTTTGATCTTAATCTGTTCAAATTGATCGAATTGTGAATTGCAATCAACAGAAAAAGTGTGCGGATTTCAATTACGAACAATTTGAAATAAGATTCATCACAATTGATCAAGAATTGAAGAAGTTATGGCAGATTAAGTGATTTTGAAGTTCGAAGTGCAGAATTCGGATCATTCTTGGTGAATTCGGATCATTCAAAGAGAATTCGGAACATTCATAGAGAATTCGGATTGTTCTTGGCATCACAAGTGTAGAATTCGACTCAAGAAGAATTCGAATTCATAGAATTCGAACCCTATTAGATTCGAATTGTAGAGAATTCGAACCCTGTTAGATTCGAATTGAGAACTTGTGTATTGATTTGAGTTGATTAAATTTTCCTAAGTATAGAATTCGAACCCTGTTGAGTTCGAATTGAGTGAATTCGAACCTAAGTACATTCGAATTGAGTGAATTCGAACCTTAGTACATCCGAATTGAGTGAATTCGAACGCTGTTAAGTTCGAATTGGAGGATTTCGAAATCTATCAAGTCCGAATTGATTATCCGAATTGAGCATCCGAATTGATCATCCGAATTGAGCATCCGAATTGAGCATCCGAATTCTTAGGAATGTTGGTTAAATTCTCATAAGTGTAATTTTTCATACACTGTCTGCTTGATCTTCTGAACGATCAATTTCTAGCAATTTTCAAAATGGTTTTACAACAAGTTATTGTTAAAAGCAGTGGTGAAGATTTGAAGCAAACTTTGAAAAAGGAGATTCCTCCAATTGCAAAAGTTTTTGTTAAACCAAATAATAAAATGTTGCAACAAGTTATTATAACAGAAACACCTTCTAAACCACATGTTTCTGTTAAACCAAATAATGTAGTGTTGCAACAAGTCATTTTAACAGAATCATCCTTAAAATCAAAAACTCCTTCTAAAGACAATGCTTCAAATTCTTCAACTCCTATTTTAAATAAAGCATTGGAAGAAGAAAATGTTAATCTGAAAAGACAAATTTTAGACATTTCTTCTTCAAATGCTAAACTTACTAAAAGAATAACTGATCTTGAAGTTTATATTGCAGGTCTTGAAACAAAGAAAGACAAAGACAACTCAAGTCTGCACGATCAAATCGAGAAACTTCAAGAGAAAGTAACAACTCTTAAAAAGGAAAATGCTGATCTGAAGAGCATTGAAGACAGGAGAGAGAAGATTCTTAAAGAAAAGGAAATAATTGAACTTAATTGTATAAAACTTTCAAAACAAGTTTCTGACTTTGAGAAAGTTTTATTTTTAGAAAAAGACAAGCTCGAAAAAGAAAGAGCTAAATTTGAAACTGAACGAAATTTTTTTGAGATTAAAAGTTCTGAACTTTCCATAAAAATCTCTGAATTAGAAAATCTTTTGGAAAAGGAAAGAAAAGATTTCATGGAAAAGAAAAATCTCTTTGAAAAGGAAAGTAAAACCCTTAAAAAGAAAAATATGGAAATTTTCAAAGAGATTACTGATAAAAGAAGGTTTTTGGAAAAAGATTTTGAATCGGAACGTGTATATTTTGAAGATGTGATTCTTAATCTTACCAAAAGATTATCTGGTTTATCAGCTGATATTATGAAGGATCAGTTGATCAAATCTGATCTCCAAAAGAAATTTGATCTAATTTCTAAAGAGAAAAATGTTTTAATAAACAAAGTCAAAGAACTTGAAGACGTCATTTTTAAATTTGATGTCTCAAAGCAGGCTAGTCATAATTCTATCTTTCAGACTCCATTTGTTGATTCAAATGATTCTGAATGTTCTTTTAAAACTGCTTCAAGTTCAAGTTTTAAAAACATTCCTTCTAAACAATTTAATAGATCAACAGATTTCTCAAAAGGTCAGATTCGTTCTTCTAATCTTTTCTATAATCCTCTGTTTGATAAATCGGATGATATTCTTAAGGTGCCTAAAATTAATACTTCCAAATCTGAAGAAGTTCCAGTCTTCAAGAGGGTGAAGATGGAATGGAGAATCAAAGGCACAACAGTTCCAAAGAAAAATGTGCCAAAATCATCTGTATCCACATCAAATGCAAAGAAGAACAATACGCCAAAAGGTAAATCTTATGCTAAACCTAATCCTATTCATTATGTAAATCATCTGATTAGGTTGGCACATAAGAAAATCTGTTGTTCTTACTGTGGATCAAATGACTTTGTGCATAAAGATTATACTTCTTATGGTATGGTTCTTACAGTATTCCTTGTAAGAAATCTACACCTAACCCACTAGGACCCAAGTGCCATTGGGTACCAAAATCTGCTTAAACTGTTTTGTAGGTATATCATGTGTTGTGCTGAATGTTACATATATACCACACACATGACTGAAAACAGAAGAGAAGCGACGTAATTTTTTGAAGAATATTTGTACTATTAAGGGGGAGATAAATATTTTTGGCTTTTGGAGATATCAGTTCAAAACCCGTTCTTCAAAGACTATGGCTTCTGAACAACTCAGTTCAGGACCCGTACTTTAAAGACTAAGACTTCTAAACAAATCAGTTTAGAACTCACACTTCTCAGGTAATATCCTTAACTGCTATATATTTTTGTTTCAAGGAACAAGTGGCAAAAGGTAACATTGGATTATATTTGTTTCTACTGATTTGAAAACTTAAAACTTTACAAATTTAATTCAATAAGATGAAATTTTCAATTTTCATTCAATGAATTAAATGTGTGCTAAAAGATGATTTTACAAGAAACTTTGTACTATCTGAGTTAGATTTGCTTCAATTTTCACCTCTAAAATAAATCGAAAGGTCAGCAAAACATGAATGAAATTATGCTGAATGCTCAAAGTTATGTGAATCTGGATATATATAGAATATAATGCTCAAAAAGCCTATATGTCAGAATGATGGATGGAAATGAAAATATGGGCAAAGCACTATGTTTTAGAACCAAGTGATTGAGATAAAATTAGTGCACTATCATTTAGTTTGAAAGTTTGTGCCTGTGGCCTTTCTGGTTTGGGAGAGTAAGTCCTAAGGGGTGCTCGACACCTAGTCCCTAAGATCAACTGGTCTGGGATCGGCTGACCCAAATCCTGCAATAGAACCAGATAGAAAGCCATGTTCTACTAGTACAAATGGGTTTAAGATATATCGATGTGGCCTTTCTGGTTTGGGAAATTAAGTTCTAAGGGGTGCTGGACACCTAGCACCTAAGGCCAACTGGTCTGGGATCTGCTAACCCAAATCCTTCTATAGAACCAGATAGAAAGTCATGTTTAACGGTGTATCTTATTCTTACTAAACTTTTTGATCAAAAGATGCCAATGAGCACAAAATCAAAAGATGTCAATGCGCACAAAATCAAAAGATGCCAATGAGCACAAAATCAAAAGATTCAAATGTGCACAATATTAAAAGATGCCAAAGAGCACATATCTCTTGAAACTTGGGAAAATACAAAGTCGCGATAAACCCGTAAATTTATGAAATTCTGATTTTGGACAAATAGTGTGAGTAGAGCAAAGTATTCTTATATGTTTTAGAATTGCATACGCTTGATGCTAATCATATTTCGCATGCTAGCACACCAAATAGATTTAATAAAGGGGTTGAAACTGAACGTTTGTAACTTGATATGCAATGATGTCTTGTTTTTGAATCCAAACACATGCATTTGATTTCATTTGATTGAAATATTGTTAAATTTCATTAAGTTGAATTTCTTTTGTAAAGCATTCAAATGATCAAATGTTAGTAGTTATAAAATGAAGTTCAATGAATTTTATTTTCCTTGTGTAAATTTTTTAAAATTTGTATATTGTGCGTTATTGAAATATATGCATACTTTCAGGGGGAGAAAACAAATTGCTCCAGAATTCTTATTTTGAGGGGGAGCAAGGTTATCCACTAAGGAGGAGATTGTTAGTAATACTCAGTGACGCGACTGAAATTGAAGAAGGTTTTCGATGATAATGATGCTCACTTTCATCGAAAAAGGGGGAGAAATGTTTAATTCAATTTCATGTCAAAGATATCTCATGTCTAAGAGCTTTCAAGTCAATGATTCGTGAACAAAGACTGAAGATCAGGGGAGAAGGATCATGTGAAGTCTAAATATTGCTGAATTTGGTTATCTTAGTTCTGAGTGGTTCTCGGAATGCGCTTACACCTAAAAGTTCAAAAATATAGATGGTTTCGCATCCTTCATGATTCGAATTGCCCTGATTTCGAACCCTTCATAATTCGAATTGTCCTGATTTCGCACCCTTCATGATTCGAATTGAGTGATTTCGAATCCTTCATGATTCGAATTGCCCTGATTTCGGACCCTTCTTGTTCCAACTTACTTGAATTCGAATCCTACTTGATTCGAATTGAGCTGATTTCGCATCCTCTAGCATCCGAATTGATGGTTTCGGATCTGCCTACATCCGAATTGATGATTTCGGATTCTTAAAGTTAATATGAGAACTAAGGTTCTTGCATCAAGAAGGATACGAGAAGTTACTGTTTGTTAAAGACTGATAAAGCTGTAAAGATCTGTTTTCATGTACAAGGCTTGAAGATAGTTTGATAAAGTGTCTGTTGAAGAAGATTGACTTTACAAAGAGCTGAAGACTGCTGTCAAATTTTTTAAATCTTGAATCCAAAGGGGGAGATTGTTAGAGCATTATTGTATTCAAGATTTACTGTAAAGTCAATGTACTGTATGAGTCTATACAGTATTGTGAATGCCTTTATACCTTGTAAGTCATGGGTATAAATAGGCTTGTCTAGTTCATTTGTTAGTAAGCTTTTGTAATCTTTTAGAAACCTTTTGTAATCCTTTGAGATCAATACATGGATGACATATTTGCTCTCTAGATTCTCTCTCACTACATTCATATCTTATTGCTAGTTATCTGGGATTTATCAATTGGTATCAGAGCTAAACAGAAGATTCAAGCAGATCGAAGACCAAATTGAAGAATTTTTACACTGTTCTTCAAGAATTCGGACCAAGTGGCTTTTACTGTTCATCTGAAGTCTTATCATTCAGACATGAAGTTTTTCCAGATTTTGAGTTTTTGAATCAATTCTTTGCATCATGGCATTCGGATTTGCTTCCTGAACACTTTTAATTCTTGGATTAACATCAAAATCTGCACAGAATTGACAGATCTAATCGATTCTTGATTTTTTTTGAAAACTTCAAGATCACTGTTTTGATCTTAATCTGTTCAAATTGATCGAATTGTGAATTGCAATCAACAGAAAAAGTGTGCGGATTTCAATTACGAACAATTTGAAATAAGATTCATCACAATTGATCAAGAATTGAAGAAGTTATGGCAGATTAAGTGATTTTGAAGTTCGAAGTGCAGAATTCGGATCATTCTTGGTGAATTCGGATCATTCAAAGAGAATTCGGAACATTCATAGAGAATTCGGATTGTTCTTGGCATCACAAGTGTAGAATTCGACTCAAGAAGAATTCGAATTCATAGAATTCGAACCCTATTAGATTCGAATTGTAGAGAATTCGAACCCTGTTAGATTCGAATTGAGAACTTGTGTATTGATTTGAGTTGATTAAATTTTCCTAAGTATAGAATTCGAACCCTGTTGAGTTCGAATTGAGTGAATTCGAACCTAAGTACATTCGAATTGAGTGAATTCGAACCTTAGTACATCCGAATTGAGTGAATTCGAACGCTGTTAAGTTCGAATTGGAGGATTTCGAAATCTATCAAGTCCGAATTGATTATCCGAATTGAGCATCCGAATTGATCATCCGAATTGAGCATCCGAATTGAGCATCCGAATTCTTAGGAATGTTGGTTAAATTCTCATAAGTGTAATTTTTCATACACTGTCTGCTTGATCTTCTGAACGATCAATTTCTAGCAATTTTCAAAATGGTTTTACAACAAGTTATTGTTAAAAGCAGTGGTGAAGATTTGAAGCAAACTTTGAAAAAGGAGATTCCTCCAATTGCAAAAGTTTTTGTTAAACCAAATAATAAAATGTTGCAACAAGTTATTATAACAGAAACACCTTCTAAACCACATGTTTCTGTTAAACCAAATAATGTAGTGTTGCAACAAGTCATTTTAACAGAATCATCCTTAAAATCAAAAACTCCTTCTAAAGACAATGCTTCAAATTCTTCAACTCCTATTTTAAATAAAGCATTGGAAGAAGAAAATGTTAATCTGAAAAGACAAATTTTAGACATTTCTTCTTCAAATGCTAAACTTACTAAAAGAATAACTGATCTTGAAGTTTATATTGCAGGTCTTGAAACAAAGAAAGACAAAGACAACTCAAGTCTGCACGATCAAATCGAGAAACTTCAAGAGAAAGTAACAACTCTTAAAAAGGAAAATGCTGATCTGAAGAGCATTGAAGACAGGAGAGAGAAGATTCTTAAAGAAAAGGAAATAATTGAACTTAATTGTATAAAACTTTCAAAACAAGTTTCTGACTTTGAGAAAGTTTTATTTTTAGAAAAAGACAAGCTCGAAAAAGAAAGAGCTAAATTTGAAACTGAACGAAATTTTTTTGAGATTAAAAGTTCTGAACTTTCCATAAAAATCTCTGAATTAGAAAATCTTTTGGAAAAGGAAAGAAAAGATTTCATGGAAAAGAAAAATCTCTTTGAAAAGGAAAGTAAAACCCTTAAAAAGAAAAATATGGAAATTTTCAAAGAGATTACTGATAAAAGAAGGTTTTTGGAAAAAGATTTTGAATCGGAACGTGTATATTTTGAAGATGTGATTCTTAATCTTACCAAAAGATTATCTGGTTTATCAGCTGATATTATGAAGGATCAGTTGATCAAATCTGATCTCCAAAAGAAATTTGATCTAATTTCTAAAGAGAAAAATGTTTTAATAAACAAAGTCAAAGAACTTGAAGACGTCATTTTTAAATTTGATGTCTCAAAGCAGGCTAGTCATAATTCTATCTTTCAGACTCCATTTGTTGATTCAAATGATTCTGAATGTTCTTTTAAAACTGCTTCAAGTTCAAGTTTTAAAAACATTCCTTCTAAACAATTTAATAGATCAACAGATTTCTCAAAAGGTCAGATTCGTTCTTCTAATCTTTTCTATAATCCTCTGTTTGATAAATCGGATGATATTCTTAAGGTGCCTAAAATTAATACTTCCAAATCTGAAGAAGTTCCAGTCTTCAAGAGGGTGAAGATGGAATGGAGAATCAAAGGCACAACAGTTCCAAAGAAAAATGTGCCAAAATCATCTGTATCCACATCAAATGCAAAGAAGAACAATACGCCAAAAGGTAAATCTTATGCTAAACCTAATCCTATTCATTATGTAAATCATCTGATTAGGTTGGCACATAAGAAAATCTGTTGTTCTTACTGTGGATCAAATGACTTTGTGCATAAAGATTATACTTCTTATGGTATGGTTCTTACAGTATTCCTTGTAAGAAATCTACACCTAACCCACTAGGACCCAAGTGCCATTGGGTACCAAAATCTGCTTAAACTGTTTTGTAGGTATATCATGTGTTGTGCTGAATGTTACATATATACCACACACATGACTGAAAACAGAAGAGAAGCGACGTAATTTTTTGAAGAATATTTGTACTATTAAGGGGGAGATAAATATTTTTGGCTTTTGGAGATATCAGTTCAAAACCCGTTCTTCAAAGACTATGGCTTCTGAACAACTCAGTTCAGGACCCGTACTTTAAAGACTAAGACTTCTAAACAAATCAGTTTAGAACTCACACTTCTCAGGTAATATCCTTAACTGCTATATATTTTTGTTTCAAGGAACAAGTGGCAAAAGGTAACATTGGATTATATTTGTTTCTACTGATTTGAAAACTTAAAACTTTACAAATTTAATTCAATAAGATGAAATTTTCAATTTTCATTCAATGAATTAAATGTGTGCTAAAAGATGATTTTACAAGAAACTTTGTACTATCTGAGTTAGATTTGCTTCAATTTTCACCTCTAAAATAAATCGAAAGGTCAGCAAAACATGAATGAAATTATGCTGAATGCTCAAAGTTATGTGAATCTGGATATATATAGAATATAATGCTCAAAAAGCCTATATGTCAGAATGATGGATGGAAATGAAAATATGGGCAAAGCACTATGTTTTAGAACCAAGTGATTGAGATAAAATTAGTGCACTATCATTTAGTTTGAAAGTTTGTGCCTGTGGCCTTTCTGGTTTGGGAGAGTAAGTCCTAAGGGGTGCTCGACACCTAGTCCCTAAGATCAACTGGTCTGGGATCGGCTGACCCAAATCCTGCAATAGAACCAGATAGAAAGCCATGTTCTACTAGTACAAATGGGTTTAAGATATATCGATGTGGCCTTTCTGGTTTGGGAAATTAAGTTCTAAGGGGTGCTGGACACCTAGCACCTAAGGCCAACTGGTCTGGGATCTGCTAACCCAAATCCTTCTATAGAACCAGATAGAAAGTCATGTTTAACGGTGTATCTTATTCTTACTAAACTTTTTGATCAAAAGATGCCAATGAGCACAAAATCAAAAGATGTCAATGCGCACAAAATCAAAAGATGCCAATGAGCACAAAATCAAAAGATTCAAATGTGCACAATATTAAAAGATGCCAAAGAGCACATATCTCTTGAAACTTGGGAAAATACAAAGTCGCGATAAACCCGTAAATTTATGAAATTCTGATTTTGGACAAATAGTGTGAGTAGAGCAAAGTATTCTTATATGTTTTAGAATTGCATACGCTTGATGCTAATCATATTTCGCATGCTAGCACACCAAATAGATTTAATAAAGGGGTTGAAACTGAACGTTTGTAACTTGATATGCAATGATGTCTTGTTTTTGAATCCAAACACATGCATTTGATTTCATTTGATTGAAATATTGTTAAATTTCATTAAGTTGAATTTCTTTTGTAAAGCATTCAAATGATCAAATGTTAGTAGTTATAAAATGAAGTTCAATGAATTTTATTTTCCTTGTGTAAATTTTTTAAAATTTGTATATTGTGCGTTATTGAAATATATGCATACTTTCAGGGGGAGAAAACAAATTGCTCCAGAATTCTTATTTTGAGGGGGAGCAAGGTTATCCACTAAGGAGGAGATTGTTAGTAATACTCAGTGACGCGACTGAAATTGAAGAAGGTTTTCGATGATAATGATGCTCACTTTCATCGAAAAAGGGGGAGAAATGTTTAATTCAATTTCATGTCAAAGATATCTCATGTCTAAGAGCTTTCAAGTCAATGATTCGTGAACAAAGACTGAAGATCAGGGGAGAAGGATCATGTGAAGTCTAAATATTGCTGAATTTGGTTATCTTAGTTCTGAGTGGTTCTCGGAATGCGCTTACACCTAAAAGTTCAAAAATATAGATGGTTTCGCATCCTTCATGATTCGAATTGCCCTGATTTCGAACCCTTCATAATTCGAATTGTCCTGATTTCGCACCCTTCATGATTCGAATTGAGTGATTTCGAATCCTTCATGATTCGAATTGCCCTGATTTCGGACCCTTCTTGTTCCAACTTACTTGAATTCGAATCCTACTTGATTCGAATTGAGCTGATTTCGCATCCTCTAGCATCCGAATTGATGGTTTCGGATCTGCCTACATCCGAATTGATGATTTCGGATTCTTAAAGTTAATATGAGAACTAAGGTTCTTGCATCAAGAAGGATACGAGAAGTTACTGTTTGTTAAAGACTGATAAAGCTGTAAAGATCTGTTTTCATGTACAAGGCTTGAAGATAGTTTGATAAAGTGTCTGTTGAAGAAGATTGACTTTACAAAGAGCTGAAGACTGCTGTCAAATTTTTTAAATCTTGAATCCAAAGGGGGAGATTGTTAGAGCATTATTGTATTCAAGATTTACTGTAAAGTCAATGTACTGTATGAGTCTATACAGTATTGTGAATGCCTTTATACCTTGTATGTCATGGGTATAAATAGGCTTGTCAAGTTCATTTGTTAGTAAGCTTTTGTAATCTTTTAGAAACCTTTTGTAATCCTTTGAGATCAATACATGGATGACATATTTGCTCTCTAGATTCTCTCTCACTACATTCATATCTTATTGCTAGTTATCTGGGATTTATCAGATTCTTATCATGTTCATCCGGTAAGGTATGCGTCCTAGTAAGAGGTAACATGGTAAGCATTAGGTAAACAGGATCTAAGTTAATTGAATAAATTAACCATCTGATTTAGATTTTTGAAGTGACATATTTTGTGAAGCCCCTATTGTCATTCGCCAAATTAGTGAAATCGTCATTTATCCCTACCTATTTTTCTTTGTGATTTTGCAGTTTCCCAAAAGAAAACAACAAACCTTTAGATGAACCAAACTATTTAATGAAAAAACTGAATCTTCATACGAAAACATAACAAAATTTTATGGTATATCTTACGGTATTACATAAAATGATTGGTCTTACGTGAGTCCAACTGAATTTTTTTTGTTTAAAAAAAAACTGGTCGATTTTCCTTAAAAACAATGACTCAACTCAGCATTATACAAAAAAATGAAAAATCGATCAGATTCGTTTTTGTTTTTGTTTTGAATTATTGCGGACCTATTTTTTTACGTATCTAGTGCTATTTTGCTAAACTTGAAAAGAATGTGACTAAAAGATTAAATCACAAATAAAAACTACCTATTTCAATTAATTTCCCAAAATTATATTTGATGGTGAAGAAAAGGAAATGGCATGTGAGGCAGGTGATGGTGGTGGTGGTTAGAGCATCCCCAATGGGGAGTTCCATGGTGACATTGATTTATTGAGAATCGGTCCATGATTTCATACCCCATTGAGAGAAACAAGTCCATGCCTACATGGCATGAATCGGTTCATACTGATGGACCGCTCTTCTTGAAAAAGTTTGGGCCCCACCATCAATAAATTTAATTAAATAATAACTAAATAATTATTACTTTATTGATTTTTGTTTTATATTTTATATATTTGCTCTCCTGATTTCTTTTTATTGTACAATATATAATCATTTTTTTTAAAATTAATAATCAAATTTAATTAACTGTAATAAATAAATATGTATTAGCGTTTTTAGTTTTTTTTTTTATTTTAAAATTTGTATTTTATAATATTTATTTATAATGACATTTATTAATATCATTTTTAATTAATGTTGATATTAATAAGTATTTTTTAACAGTTATAATTTTTTTTATTATAGTTTTTTATTATAAAACTATGGACCGGTCCATGATTGAGAGTGAAAGGTTTATAAAATATGTCGGAAATAGAAAACTGATGTGCTAGAGAGAGAAAACTGAGATGGCAAAACCATGAACCTCTAAAGAGGTCCATGATTGTGGATGCTCTTAGTAACTTCTGAGAAGTAGGCTAGGCAAAGAAAAGGTAAGTGGCATCACCACTAGCTATCATGGTCATCACATTTTCATGCCTACTTTTTTACTCTCTTTTTTTAATTTATTTTTTTACATTTATTACATAAATGAATATCATAATGTCCTCTACAAAAATGTAAGATCAACATACAATTTTATTAAAAAAATCAACATTTATCTAAAATTATACAAGTTAAAAAGTAAATAATTTCTAAGAGATCACACATTTATAGATTCAAATCATTAAATTACGAATTGAAAATAAAGATTGTTTTAGACATAAAATATAAAAAAAATAAAAAAATAAAAAAGTTTTTTCAGGTAAGTAATTAATTTGACTTTATATTAATAATTGAATATTCTTGTAATGATTTTTTTGAAATAAAATCTTGTAATGAATTACGTTTTAGAATAAACTACGATTTTAGTCTCTGTAGTTTAATGTTTATAACGATTTTTATCTAAACAATTTTTATCCCTGGTCTTTAATGTAACGTCCAAAAAATCATAACATGCATTAACAGAGAATAAGAATTCGAATTACAAAAATAACTTGTCTTTTAAACATCATCAACCTATACTAATCAAAACTTGACAGCGGAAGTCTCTAATCCACAGCCGAGAGTTCTATCTATAGTCATCAATCAAAAGATCTTGGAGTCGCTCTACGCTCCAATTCCTTCTTTCCATCTCTTAGTTCTTACTAGAAGAACCCGTAACACGCTTACCTGAAAATGGTTTAGTTTTTGAAAAACGAGGGTTAGACCAAAAGGTCTAGTGAATTCCCTCCATAAACAACAGGTAAAACAGTTGGAAACATTTATAAATGATTTATAAATAAACCGTAACATATCATCAAGCATGGTACTGCACTGTGTATTGGATCACATAAACATTCCGCGATAGGGGCCCCAGCAGACTCCCCTTCCCGGAGCCCCCGCAGACTCCCCTCTACCCAAATAGGAGGAAATGAATTCCAACCTACCGGTCTGTCATACATATCCAAGGGATCCTCAGATCCCGGGGATCTCTCTCTGATCCCACAGTGCAGACCGACTCCACATAGCATATACATAACGTATCAAAGTCTCATTCATGAAAACCTTAAACATCATTTCATTTGCTTAATAAATCTCTTTATATAAACATGCAGTTCATGGAAACAATGCGTGACATTTATAAAACAGTTCATGGTCGTAAATGAAACCATAATCAGTAAAACATAGTACATCATAAAAAGGGTTTAGAGAACCCACCTTTGGTCAACGCTGAACGCACTTCATAAATAACTCCAAGCTAATCCAATCGAACACCTAAGGGCATTAGATTCGTATCAGTTCAAGCGGTCTGACCCTATTGTCCAAATAACACTTTCCGGACGCAACACTATCCGAACACTAACACTTTCCGGACACAACGCTATCCGGACACACCATTATCTGAACACTAACACATTCCGGACACACCACTATCCGGGCACTACTTTCTGGAAGAACTCACTTTCCGGACGTCTCATCCGGAGACCTGGCCTGATTGCACTACCCGGACTCTAGCCCTTTTTGGACACACTATCCGGAAAGATACACATCCGGTAACCACACTTATCTGGAAAAACACTCATCCGGAAACTCCCTTGAGAAATTTACCGGACGGTACTGAAACATCAAGAACTCTAGTGTCCGGAAACTACGGCTGTTCGAAAACAATTATCTAAAAATGATCATTAAACCCATTTTCTGCCATTAATTCGATTAGACAAACCTAAGGGTTCATCCACTAAACCTAAACATCCACTTAATCCACTTTTGATCCGTTAAATCAGTACTTACTAGCCAAAACCCCAAAAACACTTATAAAGGCATTTTGGTGAAGAACACAATGGAATCAATGATTTCTCACCAAAATACTTAGACCACAAAGAAAAGAAGCATTAAACAATCAGTAGCAATAAGATTTGAGGGGTTTACCTTTATGATTCTTCTCTTCTATGATTTCTTTTCTTAAAACCTTCCTTTCTTCCTCTCTTTCCTTCTTTAGCCGCCAACACCACCAAAACAACCAAATACTGATTTCTAAATAATAGGTTGCCCTAGGGTTTAGAGCCTTTAAATATCTTTCATAAATAACCAAAATAGTCCCTTAACTTATCTTTCATTTCTTTTCATTCTAGCCCATATACTATCAAACCTACTAGAATTTGGGTTGTTACAACACTCCCCCTTAAAAGAATTCCGTCCCCGGAATTCCTCATTGGAAAAGATGCGGGTATCTTGCCCACACCAAAACTGACACTTCCCCAAGGTAATGCCACTTCTGACTCAGTCAACTACCTTATTAATTTTGAAACTTGGAACATTGGTTGCATCCCCTTCATTTCTTACGGTACTCTAACTCGTTGGCTACTGTTCCTACTCGATCGGACTTGACAACAGAAGGTTAACTAAGGCTTCTCATGCATCTATACTTCTTTTAAGAAGTAACTTGGCTAAATCCTCCGCCACCACACGAGATTCATTTACCAAGAGACCAACACACACTTGACAGCTTGGCACCTGGCCAACCCCGTACACCTCGACAACTCACAACCCAGAGTTCCTTTATCGTATCACAACTCTCAACCCTGTACCACTCAACAATTTGTCTATGAAGATAACATTTCCCTTTCTCGGACCACCTAGACCACAGTTCGTCAACCATCTCTCATATCCTCACCACTTCACCACTCCATACTTATACGTAACTAAGAGTAGGAACCTCCAACCCATTGCTGAAGTGTCCACCTACTCGAATTAAACTTATCTTGAACCACAACCATTCCTCGCTGATTGCCACGTTCGTTCAATCATAAAAACATAACTCCGGTTATCCTCACCCAACTGGGAGGAGTAACCATGGTCACACCAAACTATTCTCACTAGCTTAATCACTACACGACCAGTTCGATTAAACCTTTCTCACAAAGTTACTAACTTACTCATTTAGTTGTCTCATCCACTTCTTTCCTGCACAAAATTATACACAATTCTCTTCCTCAATACTCTTTCCAAAAGTTCGCACACTTATGAATGACAATCTACACAACACTGCACCTTTCGGCATTACCGTCACGTTTACTACTTCCAATTTACTCGCTTAATCCGACATACTATCTTCACCTTCCCACGTTAGCGTGGAGTACTGCTCGCCAAACATTACTTGCCCCTCTCTCCCGACCTTTCTACATGCTGATATCACTTTCTCATTACTTACATAACCAAACAGTTGCACCCAGATCCTAACTCAAGGCATTCCACCGAGTCGTCTTGAAACGACACCAGTGTTCGACGTCACTATACACTCTTTAATCTCCAACTTTTACTTTCTCAGACAATTATTTCACACAAAAACAACGGCTCACATTCTTTAAGGATTTCGCATCTACTCTACCATATTTGTACTAACACCCCCATCATCTTCTTTAAACTTCCAATGATCCCAAAATATGCCTACTTAGCGACTCTTACAACCACAAACGCTTGGTTTCTCCTTTTGGGTAACCACCCACCACCACTCCGTCATCCAATCCCGAACATAATCATACCACGACGTCAACTTACACTCTACATGCTCCAACGATCCAATTAACAAATCGTACACCCCATCTGAAACCTCCAAAAAGTTTTCTATTTGATGTTTCCTCTCTCTCTTACATCACATCCCTACGACTCTAGCTGGCACAGTTAGCTTGACAATTACTGCCACTACACATCCGTACACTCTTTGCTCATAACATCACACTGCAGACCAGATCTCTCATGATCATTCACACGATTCGAACTTGCCTTCACATCCTCTCGTGTACATAATTGAGTCTATCTCGCTACTTAGTCCTTTCCCAACTTGTTGATCTATAACTCACGAGTTCTCAATTAGCTCAAACACAAACATTCTAGCTAGCTCTTTACTATCCGAGCCCTTTCTTAGACACGACACATTTTCTTACTGACCGAAATAGTCTACACTCACTCCGTTTGTGATACACACCTTATCCTTCTATGGACCTTACACACTTCGTAAGTAGAACTCTTGTTCGACAACAGCGGTCTCTCACTAACCTAGCACCCCCACAAGGTGTTCTATCAACTTTCGCTCTTCTGGTTCGAGCCTTCGGCCTTACCCATCTTGCACGGTTGCCGACTTCAGCATCAAAGGCCGACCTGTAACTACTTTCCTAACCTATTCCTTAACATGGGTTCTCTTACGGAACTTATTCCTTCCAACACCTCATAATCAATTTCATGATCTGTCTTCCTCTTTTCGAAACCTACTCATGTAATATCAACATCACATGCTCACCTCGAAACTCCTATTCCCACGCCATGGACATTTCATTCTCCCTCACCACACTACTCGTAACGAGTTACTAAAGCCAACACCTTGAAGGCTTCAAGTCCTTCCTCCAGACGTAACCGTCCCTTGCCAACCGTACTTCCCGCTACTGCACAAGGGTATAGACCCTCATACAACCGATACTATAATCCATTCCCGACTCTTCCACTGGCCAACTCTCCCCTTGAACGCCTATACCAAAACCACATACGTTCTCCCTTGACTTGTCCAACATTTCTCCGCTCTCGGAGTTCTTCCTTAGCTTAAAATGTAATACTCTACGACCTAGTGGGTTCATAGCCTTCATGCATGACAATACAATAAATAAATCTTTTCGCACATTTCATCATTTTAGATAAACAACGTTTGGAAAACACTTGGGTACACATGACCCTATCACTCTTATAACTTCAACGTCCTGCACAACGATTCGAGAATCGTTTGCATGCATCTTTCCGCGAACTTTAACCTTACTCAAATCCGAACGATGTTATTACAACAGTGATATATTGAATGAAAATCTTTTCATATGACACAATTTCGAAAGAATTACCGACACAAAGTAAGCCAGTCGGTTCTCACACTCATTTGTATGCTATCAATAGGTCAAAAAGCATTTTGGTTATAAATGAATTGCAGGTAACCATTTTCTTGACCTTTTTGTAACAATTTAACTTATCATTAAAATCGTGAAATACTTTGCAATTCGTTAAGCTCAAAATTTCAATGTGCAATGTGAATGAAATCACCTTTTTCTTTAAACATACACATGCACATTCTGACTCATTTTCGATCAAAATTTATATTTACACATTTAACTTAAATCGTGAAAACTTCATGTTACATAAAGAACGCCATGCATGAGACTCTACTTGCTATCGAAGGCTACTCCTTCTAACAAGGTCAACCGTTTTACTCACACCGCTTATCCTTGACACTTTACCTACGACCAATGGTCGTCCTCTCGGTCATGCAACAACTCGCTGAATATGCGTTCCACATCTCACTTACTCAACCATTTCATACTACTTTTGTTTCGATCAACTATCTCACTTCCTACTTCTACATGCTTTCAATTCACTATAGGTATCTTATTTCATTTATCCTGCCATTGAAAAGCTCGACTAAGAAGTCAGGGCTCCATTGACACTTTCAAGATTTCGACACTGTCCTTCCTTATCATCTGAACCGATCTACTTCGCAATCTCTTGAACTGGGACTCTCCTGAACCAGGAGTCTTACTCAAACTCAACATCCACCCTCTTCGAATCCACAAAGAGCTACCTCTAGACGACTCATAACATTCTTTACAACATTTTCTCTCTATGGTGTATACATACCTCACACTATATATGATCTTACACGACACTCCCCAAACAATGGAGCTCGGTCTATCGCTCAGGGATCTTGCTGACCTATTCCTCCACGTTCTCCCAGCCATAGTGCTAAACTGAAAGAAATCGATAATAATCCTTGCTAGACATGACACAACAAATTTGCTATAAGTAAGGTATTGTAAGCACGCACATGCACCTGTAAGTTCGTAATTACACTGGCCAGGTGTAATTCCAAACTTACCTTACACGTTTGTCCTTGGCACCTTATTCCTAAGAGCATTTATAGTGATCGTTCCTAGAGGCAATCCTATGTCTCGGCTGTGTTCCTCATCTTACAGTTTAAGTTTAGGCCCGACTGGTCACCTAAATCCCTTAAACTAAGGCTCTGATACCATTTGTAACGTCCCAAAAATCATAACATGCATTAACAGAGAATAAGAATTCGAATTACAAAAATAACTTGTCTTTTAAACATCATCAACCTATACTAATCAAAACTTGACAGCGGAAGTCTCTAATCCACAGCCGAGAGTTCTATCTATAGTCATCAGTTAAAAGATCTTGGAGTCGCTCTATGCTCCAATTCCTTCTTTCCATCTCTTAGTTCTTACTAGAAGAACCCGTAACATGCTTACCTGAAAATGGTTTAGTTTTTGAAAAACGAGGGTTAGACCAAAAGGTCTAGTGAATTCTCTCCATAAACAACAGGTAAAACAGTTGGAAACATTTATAAATGATTTATAAATAAACCGTAACATATCATCAAGCATGGTACTGCACTGTGTATTGGATCACATAAACATTCCGCGATAGGGGCCCCAGCAGGCTCCCTCTCGCCCTTTCCGAGCCTACGCAGACTCCCCTTCCCGGAGCCCCCGCAGACTCCCCTCTACCCAAATAGGAGGAAACGAATTCCAACCTACCGGTCTGTCATACATATCCAAGGGATCCTCAGATCCCGAGGATCTCTCTCTGATCCCACAGTGCATACCGACTCCACATAGCATATACATAACGTATCGAAGTCTCATTCATGAAAACCTTAAACATCATTTCATTTGCTGAATAAATCTCTTTATATAACCATGCAGTTCATGGAAAGCATACGTGACATTTATAAAACAGTTCATGCTCGTAAATGAAACCATAATCAGTAAAACATAGTACGTCATAAAAAGGGTTTAGAGAACTCACCTTTGGTCAACGCTGAACGCACTTCATAAATAACTCCAAGCTAATCCAATCGAACACCTAAGGGCATTAGATTCGTATCAGTTCAAGCGGTCTGACCCTATTGTCCAAATAACACTTTCCGAACGCAACACTATCCGAACACTAACACTTTCCGGACACAACACTATCCGGACACACCATTATCTGAACACTAACACATTCCGGACACACCACTATCCAGGCACTACTTTCCGGAAGAACTCACTTTCCGGACGTCTCATCCGGAGACCTGACCTGATTGCACTACCAAGACTCTAGCCCTTTCCAGACACACTATCCGGAAAGATACACATCCGGTAACCACACTTATCCGGAAAACACTCATTCGGAAACTCCCTTGAGAAATTTACCGGACACTCGCAACCATCCGGACACTACTGAAACATCAAGAACTCTAGTGTCCGGAAACTACGGCTGTTCGAAAACAATTATCTAAAAATGATCATTAAACCCATTTTCTGCCATTAATTCGATTAGACAAACCTAAGGGTTCATCCACTAAACCTAAACATCCACTTAATCCACTTTTGATCCGTTAAATCGGTACTTACTAGCCAAAATCCCAAAAACACTTACAAAGGCATTTTGGTGAAGAACACAATGGAATCAATGATTTCTCACCAAAATACTTAGACCACAAAAAAAGAAGCATTAAACAATCAGTAGCAATAAGATTTGAGAGGTTTACCTTGTTGATTCTTCTCTTCAATGATTTCTTTTCTCAAAACATTCATTTCTTCCTCTCTTTCCTTCTTTAGCCGCCAACACCACCAAAACAACCAAATACTGATTTCTAAATAATAGGTTGCCCTAGGGTTTAGAGCCTTTAAATATCTTTCATAAATAACAAAATAGTCCCTTAACTTATCTTTCATTTCTTTTCATTCTAGCCCCTATACTATCAAACCTACTAGAATTTGGGTTGTTACATTTAAAAACTACTTTTTCCATTATGTGGTTTCCATTTTGTTTCCACTTCCATCAACTCATCTAAAATTTGATTGAGTGAATTTCATATTTGGTCTTTGTGGTATGCTATCTCAGTGACCACAAGTTGTGTACGTCTGGATTCGAACCCTGGACAGATGGTATATTTCACCACATCCCCAGGGTCTTAAGTAGTACGCCACAATCCTTGTGGTTAATTTTAAAAGAGTATTCAGCCGAAAGCTTTGAAAACAATATCATGTACTTATCAATAATTTTAATGAAATTATTTGTTTATTTTTATAATTAAAGTTATAATAATAATTTAAAATTTTATAATATAATTAATAGAAAATAAATGTCTTGATAAAATATAATAAAAATAAAAAAAGTAAAAAATGAAAAATGTAAACTATGTAATTTAAGGATAAAAAAGTAAAAAAAAAATGGTATACCACAAGAACCAAATATGTAATTTAGTGAATCATTTTTTGAAAGGGTTAACCTTTCATTTTAACATATTTGGATGGAGGGATGAAAATGGAAACAAAATAAAAACAATGAGGACTAAAAAAGCAGTTTAAAAAAAATCAAAGATGAAAATCGCATAGACATCAAACCACATGGACCAAAAATAGAATTGACTCCTATTTATACCTAACCTAATCATTACCTCATTTTCTGTGCTTTGCAAAAAAATTTACCTCATTTCCTGTGCAATTCCGATCAAAGACTACAATGGCGGTTGGTAAAGGTTTTTTTGGTGCGGGACCGTCAACAGCATCGCCGGAGCAAGAGAAGCCTCCGGAGCAAGTACCGAACATGGAGCAAGTTGCAAAAGCAACGGAAAAACTCACTATTAGAGATCGACTAGTGCTAATGGGAAAGATGATCAAGCAAACCTCAGACGCTTATGCGGACCTGCTTGAGATGTATGACTTTGAGAGGCAAGCAGAAAGACGGCTTCACGAGGACGTCGATAAATTAGAAGCTTTGGTCAAGGTTCTAAACGAAGACAAGGAAGCCCTCAGAATGGAGAACGAAGCTCTCAAACAAGAAAAGAAGATATGAGGGTTTGAATTTGTAACAACCCAAAGTCTAGTGGGATTTAAAGTTTGGTGGCCAAAGTGAAATAAATGAAAACATTAAACCAAGGACCTATTTGCTAAGTGTGGAAAATATAAATTGGAACAGATCCCTAGGGTTGGTCACTGTATTGATTGTTCTGGCGGCTGAGGAAGAAATCGAGAGAGAGAGAGCAGATAGAGTTCTTGCAGCAATCCAGTGGGTGGAGAAACTGAGAACTGGTATGTACTAACCTCTTAAGCTATTGTTCTGCATTAAAGTCATCTAGTAATTTACCTCTGGTTCATCTCCTCTGGATTGTAGTATATATTTTTATAGGAGAACTCTGGCAGACTCTTCATCCATTTATTGGTTTGTTAAACAAGTGAAATCGTATCAGGTTGTAGGGTTGTGTTTGTTATTGAATTGTATGGAACACCTTTGGGTATTGAGATTGGGAGAAAAACCCCCATAAATCGATGTTTTGGAAAAGAAATCGAGTTGGCGATGGTGGATTCTCGTAGCCGGTCATAGGAAGTACCGGGAGTTTCCGAGTACCGGGAGTTCCCGAGTACCGGGAGTTCCCGAGTACCGGGAGTTCCCAAGTACCGGGAGTTCCCAATGTACCGGGAGTGCCGGAAGGCATACCGGGAATAAGGAGTATGGGCTGAGAAGTTAATTAGGTTCCGCTGGGCCTAGGGTTCGTTTAGGGTTCACTTCATTTAAAGTCTAAACTAGCAGACGAAGGCCTAGGATGAGTATATCAATCTCGACTATTTATGTTAAGGTCGGAGTAAGAGGAGAACTTAGGATTAGCAATCGAGTTAAATCTAATTAAATTATAAATGATGAATTAGGTGTACAAACGGAACGGGACACAAGGCTAGAAAGGAGGTTTTTATCAGGTGAGTTCCCTAAACTCTTTTACGACGCAAAATGATGTATGTTTTAACTGATTATGGTTTTACCAAGCATGAAATGTCCTGAACTGATTACATGATTTTCACGAACGTATCCATTCTATTAAATGAAATCTTTAGCATGAAGAGACGAAGGACATGACGTATGGATACTTTAACTTATATGTTTTCCCGAACGTACTTATATGCTATGTGGTGTCGGTCTGCACTGTGGGGTCAGAGAGAGATTCTCGGGATCTGAGGATCCCTTGGATTTGTATGACAGGCCGGTAGGTTGGAATCTGTTTCCCTCCTATTCGGTAGAGGGGAGTCCGAATGGGCTCCAAGAAGGGCGGGAAGGGAACCTGATGGAACCCCAATCGCGAAATGTTTATGTGATCCACACACAGTGCAGTACCTTGTATGATGATGCATTTTAGTCTGTTGATAAATGTTTTCCAACTGTTATTATATGTTGTTTTTGGAGGGAATTCACTAGACCTTTTGGTCTAACCCTCGCTTTTCAAAACTAAACCATTTTCAGGTAAGCGTGTTGCGAGTTCTTCTAAGTAGAACTAGAGACGGCTTGGAAGCAATGGTGCTCGTGAGACTCCCCAAATTTTTGGATTGTTACGTCTAGATAGTGCTCGGCTGTGGCTTAGAGAGACTTCCGCTGTTTATGATTAATGTTAACCTAAAAGTTTTATTAAGTATGTTTTAGCATTGATGTAATGACAAGCTTAACTATTTAATTTGAATGTTAAACTGGTGACTTTGACCTTTATGAAAAGTGGGACGTTACAAATGGTATCAGAGCCATAGTTTAAGGGATTTAGGTGACCATTAGGGCCTAAACTTAAACTGTAAGATGAGGAACACAACCGAGGCATAGGATTGACTCTAGGAACGATCACTATATGCGCTAGGGGATAAGGTGCCAAGGACAAACGTGTAAGGTAAGTTTGGGATTACACCTGGCCAGTGTGATTACGAACTTACAGGTACGCGTGCGTGCTTAAACTTACCTTATGTAGCAAAATTGTTGTGTCTCTTCTAGCAAAGGTTAATTGTTGTTTTCTTTCAGCGTTAGTGAAATGGTTGGGAGAACCTTGAGGAGTAGGTCGGCACCTGCTGTGCCAAGGAATCAAGAGGACGAGGTACTAGAGAACGGTCCGGTGGAGTCGACAAGGGCAACTGTTACCCGTGGAAGGGGAAGAGGTAGGGGTCGAGGAAGGGGTCGGGGAAGAACACCCCGCCGGGCCGCCACCCAAGTGGCCGGGGATGGGGGAGACCCGAACCTGAGAACGACTAGTGCAACTAGAAGGACGAGAAGTGTGGAAGCCCCCGTTCATCAAGAAGACTCTCTTCAGGAGAGTTCAACTTCTGCCAGGAGGGTAACACAACCAAGGGGACGGGGTCGAGGCCGCGGGTCTACGTTTGTCACTCGAGAGAACCTAGCTGCTGAATTGGGTAAAATTCAAGAGACCTTGCAGGCTCTCCTCACTAAGCAGAACGAGTAAGCTTCGGGAAGCAAAGAAGCAAGTGAGAACCGAGAAAGCGTGGAGCTGTCTAGTCCACTGGTGACCGGTACTGGGAGTCACTTGAACTCAAACCCTCAAGTGATGAATGAGTTAGCAGCTAAGGGATGCAATTTCAAGGCCTTTGCCTCATGCAAGCCCCCTACTTTTAAGGGCGAGTATGACCCTATCTTGGCAATGAAATGGGTAAAGGAAATGGAACTGGTCTTCGATACGTGCAAGTGTGCTGATGGGGATAGAGTAATGTTTGCTTTGTCAATGTTGAAATCTGATGCAGTTTACTGGTGGGAGGCTGAGACTGGGGGAAAGGGTTCGGCAGCGGCTAAGGGAATGTTGTGGGAAGCGTTTGTAGACAGGTTCAAAGCTCAGTTCTGCCCGCTCGCGACAGTAAAAAGATTGGAAGAAGAATTCTTGGGGTTGGATCAGGGAGGTATGACAGTGCGAGAGTACACTACAAAGTTTATTGAGAAGTCTCGCTTTGCTGATTTGTATGTGCCGACGGAAGAGCGTCGGGTAGAACAATTCATCCATGGGTTGAAGGGCAGTATTCGGGAATTGGTTCTGGCTAGAAACCCCACTACCTTTCAGGCAGCCATCAATACGGCCGAGCTGATTGAGAAAGAAAAGAACCGTCAGACGACTGAATCGGGGGGAGAGAAGCGCAAATGGGATGGCCCGAGTAACGACTCAAGAAGAGGGAAAATGTTCCGACCAGGCAACCGTGTTAGCAAGGATGCCGTTGGACGAACGTGCTCGAAGTGTAACAAGGTGCACCGGGGTGAATGCATGGCAGGTTCAAACTCATGCTACCGGTGTGGCTTACCCATTCATATGGCAAGGGACTGTCCCAAAGGAGGATCATGTCGCCAATGTGGCGCTAAGGGTCACATGTGGTATGATTGCCCGCAGTCGAAAAAGGGTGGAACGACTCAATACGGGGAACATCAGGGAAGAAAGGACGACGATAAGGGTAGAGACCCGGCGCGTCCGAAGGGACGTGCATTCCGCATGACTGTGGAAGAAGCGGAGGAAATTCCGGATGTTGTGGCAGGTACGTTCCCAGTAAACTCTCTGTGTGCCAAGGTGTTATTTGATTCGGGAGCAAATCGCTCCTTTGTTTCGTGTACGTTTATGAAATGTTTGGGGGTGAGGCCTAGACGTTTGAAGAGGGCACTAGAGGTAGAAACCGCTAATGATAGTTTGGTGTACGTTAAGGAGGTGGTAGAAGGGTGTGTCATAGAGATAGAAGGGAGGTTAATGCCTATGAAATTATATCCCATGGCAATGGGAGAGTTTGATGTGGTGTTGGGTATGGACTGGTTAGCCGCGAACGATGCAAATATCGTTTGCCACAAAAAGTTAATCAGGATTCAGCTACCTGATGGGGATCCCATAATAATTTATGGGGACCGCCGTAGTAGAAAGAATAGCCTGATCTCTATGGTTAGGGCTACTAAATGCTTGAAGAAAGGGTGCCAAGGATTCATGGCATACGTGTTGGACGCCAAGAAGGAGAAACGTGGGGTGGGTGATGTGCGTGTAGTAAATGAGTACCCGGAAGTATTTCCGGATGACTTAACAAGTCTACCCCCGGATCGCCAGATCGAGTTCAGGATTGATCTGATGCCGGGATCTGCACCGATTGCCCGCGCACCATATAGATTGGCGCCGTTCGAGATGAAGGAAATGATGACTCAACTGCAGGAGTTATTAGATAAGGGGTTCGTTAGACCGAGTACATCTCCGTGGGGAGCACCTGTGCTCTTCGTGAAGAAGAAGGACGGTACTATGCGAATGTGCATAGACTACCGAGAACTCAACAAGGTCACGATCAAGAATAAGTATCCGATTCCGAGAATCGACGACCTGTTTGATCAGTTACAAGGAGCCAGTTACTTCTCCAAGATTGATCTGAGGTCAGGATATCATCAACTCAAGGTGAGGGAGGAGGACGTGCCGAAGACTGCGTTTCGGACCAGGTATGGACACTACGAATTCCTGGTGATGCCGTTCGGGCTAACCAACGCCCCGACGGCATTCATGGACTTAATGAATAGGGTATGCCAACCTTATTTGGACCAGTTTGTGATAGTGTTCATAGATGACATCCTGATATTTTCAAGATCGGAGGGGGAGCACGAAAGCCACCTTCGCACGATTCTCGAGCTATTGAAGCAAGAGAAGTTGTATGCGAAGTTTTCCAAGTGCGAGTTTTGGCTGAGGGAAGTGCAGTTCCTCGGGCACGTGGTGTCTGAGGCGGGGATCATGGTTGATCCGGCTAAGATTGAATCCATCCGAGACTGGGAGCAACCTAGGAATCCGTCAGAAGTTCAAAGCTTCCTCGGGCTGGCGGGGTACTACCGGAAGTTCATCCAAGACTTTTCGCGTATTGCCACGCCACTGACCTCTTTAACAAAGAAGAATGTCAAGTTCGTCTGGTTGGAGAAACAAGAAGAAGCATTTCAGAAATTGAAGGATATGCTGAGTAGCGCTCCGGTTTTGTCGTTACCGGACGGCTCGGGCGATTTTGTGGTTTTCAGTGACGCATCGAAGCTCGGCTTGGGTTGCGTACTCATGCAACGAGGTAAGGTGATCGCTTATGCCTCCCGGCAGTTAAAGGATCACGAGACTCGCTATCCTACGCATGATTTAGAATTGGCGGCAGTGGTTTTTGCCCTGAAGATTTGGCGACATTACCTGTATGGGACGAAGTGCCAGATCTTCACGGACCACAAGAGTTTATGTCATCTCTTTGATCAAAAAGAGTTGAATATGTGCCAAAGGAGATGGATTGAATTGTTGACCGACTACGATTGTAAGATCGAATACCATCCGGGGAAGGCAAACGTGGTGGCGGATGCTTTGAGCCGTAAGGAACGAAGTGAAACCCCCAGGATTGTGGCCATGAGGGCCGAGGTCACATTCAATCTGTTAGCGGAAATAAAGAAAGGTCAGGTTGTAGCGCTCAAAACTGAAAATCTCAAGAAGGAGAGAATGGTAGGACAAGCGTCCATGTTAGTAGAAGATGGTCGAGGGGTGAAATGTCTGAATGGGAGAATCTGGGTTCCGAAACTCGGAGAGCTCCGAAGGCTGATTCTCGAAGAAGCTCACAGATCAAAGTACACGATTCACCCCGGGACTAATAAGATGTACGGAGATCTACGTCGAGACTATTGGTGGCCGGGAATGAAAAAGGACATAGCTCATTTTGTAGAGGCTTGTATGACTTGTTCGCGAGTAAAGATTGAGCATCAACGACCGTATGGGAAGCTTCAGTCGTTAGAAATACCTATGTGGAAGTGGGACCAAATTACGATGGACTTCGTAACCCACTTGCCTAAAACCCCAAAGGGTTTTGACGCCATATGGGTGGTTGCGGATCGTCTCATAAAGTCGGCACACTTCATTCCTATACGAGAGTCTTACTCGATGGAGCAGTTAGCCGAGTTGTACATTGATGAGATTGTAACCCGTCATGGAGTACCATCGTCGATAGTATCTGATAGGGATAGCAGATTTACCTCCACGTTTTGGAGGAGTTTCCAAAGAGAAATGGGATCACAGATCAAGATGAGTACCGCTTATCATCCTCAGACCGACGGTCAGAGTGAGCGAACGATCCAGACGTTAGAAGATATGTTAAGAGCGTGTGCTTTGGATTTCCAAGGCTCATGGGAAAAGCACTTACCGCTGATCGAGTTTGCTTATAATAATAGCTATCATGCGAGCATCAAGGCCGCGCCGTTTGAGGCACTCTATGGTAGAAAATGTCGGACACCGTTGTGTTGGAGCGAAGTCGGGGAAAGGCAATTAGCCGGGCCAGAGTTGGTGCAACTGACTTCGGATAAGATTATCCAGGTGCGTGAAAGACTGAAGGTCGCTCGCGACCGCCAGAAGAGTTATGCGGATAAGAGACGGAAAGACATAGAATTTCAAGTCGGAGACCATGTCTTGTTAAAGGTGTCCCCTTGGAAAGGAGTGGTTCGATTCGAAAAACGTGGGAAGCTAAGCCCACGTTACATCGGGCCATTCGGGATTACTGAACGAATCGGAGAAGTGGCGTATAGGTTGGACCTGCCTGAAGAATTACGTGGCATCCACAATGTGTTTCATGTGTCCAACTTAAGGAAATGTCTAGCCGACGCGACTAAGGCTGTGCCGTTGAATGACATTAAAGTGGACGAGAAATTGAACTTTGTAGAGGAACCGGAAGTCGCGAAGCAAGGAGACTAAGCTAGTTAAGGTACAATGGAGACACCACAAGGGTCCGAAGGCGACCTGGGAGTTGGAGTCGGAGATGAAAGCTAGATACCCGCATCTTTTCCAATGAGGAATTCCGAGGACGGAATTCTCTTAAGGGGGAGTGTTGTAACAACCCAAAGTCTAGTGGGATTTAAAGTTTGGTGGCCAAAGTGAAATAAATGAAAACATTAAACCAAGGACCTATTTGCTAAGTGTGGAAAATATAAATTGGAACAGATCCCTAGGGTTGGTCACTGTATTGATTGTTCTGGCGGCTGAGGAAGAAATCGAGAGAGAGAGAGCAGATAGAGTTCTTGCAGCAATCCAGTGGGTGGAGAAACTGAGAACTGGTATGTACTAACCTCTTAAGCTATTGTTCTGCATTAAAGTCATCTAGTAATTTACCTCTGGTTCATCTCCTCTGGATTGTAGTATATATTTTTATAGGAGAACTCTGGCAGACTCTTCATCCATTTATTGGTTTGTTAAACAAGTGAAATCGTATCAGGTTGTAGGGTTGTGTTTGTTATTGAATTGTATGGAACACCTTTGGGTATTGAGATGGGGAGAAAAACCCCCATAAATCGATGTTTTGGAAAAGAAATCGAGTTGGCGATGGTGGATTCTCGTAGCCGGTCGTAGGAAGTACCGGGAGTTCCCGAGTACCGGGAGTTCCCGAGTACCGGGAGTTCCCGAGTACCGGGAGTTCCCAATGTACCGGGAGTGCCGGAAGGCATACCAGGAATAAGGAGTATGGGCTGAGAAGTTAATTAGGTTTAGCTGGGCCTAGGGTTCGTTTAGGGTTCACTTCATTTAAAGTCTAAACTAGCAGACGAAGGCCTAGGATGAGTATATCAATCTCGACTATTTATGTTAAGGTCGGAGTAAGAGGAGAACTTAGGATTAGCAATCGAGTTACATCTAATTAAATTATAAATGATGAATTAGGTGTACGAACGGAACGGGACACAAGGCTAGAAAGGAGGTTTTTATCAGGTGAGTTCCCTAAACCCTTTTACGACGCAAAATGATGTATGTTTTAACTGATTATGGTTTTACCAAGCATGAAATGTCCTGAACTGATTACATGATTTTCACGAACGTATCCATTCTATTTAATGAAATGTTTAGCATGAAGAGACGAAGGACATGACGTATGGATACTTTAACTTATATGTTTTCCTGAACGTACTTATATGCTATGTGGTGTCGGTTTGCACTGTGGGGTCAGAGAGAGATTCTCGGGATCTGAGGATCCCTTGGATTTGTATGACAGGCCGGTAGGTTGGAATCTGTTTCCCTCCTATTCGGTAGAGGGGAGTCCGAGTGGGCTCCAAGAAGGGCGGGAAGGAACCTGATGGAACCCCGATCGCGAAATGTTTATGTGATCCACACACAGTGCAGTACCTTGTATGATGATGCATTTTAGTCTGTTGATAAATGTTTTCCAACTGTTATTATATGTTGTTTTTGGAGGGAATTCACTAGACCTTTTGGTCTAACCCTCGCTTTTCAAAACTAAACCATTTTCAGGTAAGCGTGTTGCGAGTTCTTCTAAGTAGAACTAGAGACGGCTTGGAAGCAATGGTGCTCGTGAGACTCCCCAAATTTTTGGATTGGTACGTCTAGATAGTGCTCGGCTGTGGCTTAGAGAGACTTCCGCTGTTTATGATTAATGTTAACCTTAAAATTTTGTTAAGTATGTTTTAGCATTGATGTAATGACAAGCTCAACTATTTAATTTGAATGTTAAACTGGTGACTTTGACCTTTATGAAAAGTGGGACGTTACAGAATTAGAGGGTTGGTTTTCCTTAGTTACGGTTTATTTGTTTTGTTATGGATATCCATCGTTTTGGGTTTGTCATCGTCGTCTTTGACCTCAATTAATGCAATGAAAGCTTTCTTCCGATTTTTCATTTCCTATATATTCATGGAGTATTTCTATATAGGGTTGTTTGTTATAGTGTTTCTCATTCTTGTTTGGTAAAAAACAATCCTTCCAAAATCTAAACCAAAACTCAAAATGAATTCCATTAACAAATTCCAAAGTGGGTTTTTTGAATCTAAACCAAAAACTTATTTTGAACCCAAAAAATATGGAGGTGACTGTGTAAGCTCTTGGAAATAAAGAGGTGAAGTAATGGGACATGTATCTTTACATCAATTGGGATTAGACGAAAAAAATTCAACGTCAAACTAAAGATCCAAATTCAAGTACACGTCCCGACGTCCGATCAGATATATATTGCAAGAGACCTCATCCCATTAGCCAAGTTATCGAAACTCGAACTACCTTCTTCGACGCGGCAACAACAGCGGCCTTGCCTCCTCGCCTAGCGGCAGCTGCGGCCTTCTTCTTGCTTGCATCATAAACCATCTAAACCCTAAACCATCTGAAACACAACAAAATCAATGACAGACCCTAGAAAGCGTTATTTGATTTCAGATAATACCTTCTGATGAGAGAAATGGAGATTAAGAGGGTTCCGTTAAATTAATCGGGTAAAAATCGATCACCAAATAGAATCACCGAGCGGAGAAATTAGAGGGTATACACAAAAAACACATTTTTGTTATAGATTATTTAATTGGGTCACCCGAATAGAACACAATTAAGTTTATATAAATTATACATTAAGTTTTTCAATATTTCTACAAAAAAAATTATAGTTTCTTTTAGCAAAAACTGCAAGATTTTATAACTCTTTGGAGTTATTTTTGAGGTTTTTTAAGGTTTTGTAAGTGTTACAATGTTAAAATTCAAAAATTATAATAATAAAAATAATTATAACATTTTGTGCGACAAAAGATTTAAAAATATATATTTGAATGATCCAATTAGAGATTTTTGGGTGTCTTTCAATAAGATGTTGTCCAAAAAGATTGACTTTGTTTGAAGGTTTTTTTTTCCTTTTTTTACGTTTAAAATTGATTTTTGGAATAATTAAAATGGGATCGGTTTGGGGTTGGGGTTGGCACAGGACTGGGTTCACCCAGTAAGTGAGAGTAACGACTCTTACCCAGGAAGCGTTTATCTGATACATTATTACACACGTTGACGTTTTAATGGACTAAGATCTTACTCGATAAGTTAAGTTAAAGTGTTGATTTTTCTTGATTTTTATCATGTTCATCCGGTAAGGTAAGCGTCCTAGTAAGCGCTAACATGGTAAACATTAGGTAAACATGATCTAAGTTAATTGAATAAATTAACCATCTGATTTAGATTTTTGAAGTGACATATTTTGTGAAGCCCCTATTGCCATTCGCCAAATTAGTGAAATCGTCATTTATTCCTACCTATTTTTCTTAGTGATTTTGCATTTTCCCAAAAGAAAACAACAAACCTTCAGATAAACCAAACTATTTAATGAAAAAACTGAATCTTCATACGAAAACATAACAAATTTTTATGGTATATCTTACGGTATTACATAAAATGATTGGTCTTACGTGAGTCCAACTAAATTTTTTTTGTTTAAAAAAAAATTGGTCGATTTTCCTTAAAAACAATGACTCAACTCAGCAATATACAAAAAAAATGAAAAATCGATCAGATCCGTTTTTGTTTTTGTTTTGAATTGTTGCGGACCTATTTTTTACGTACCTAGTGCTATTTTGCTAAACTTGAAAAGAATGTGACTAAAAGATTAAATCACAAACAAAAACTAACTATTTCAATTAATTTTCCAAAATTATATTTGATGGTGAAGAAAAGGAAATGGAATGTGAGGCAGGTGATGGTGGTGGTGGTTAGAGCATCCCCAATGGGGAGGTCCATGGTGACATGGATTTATTTAGAACCGGTCCATGATTTCATACCCCATTGAGAGAAACAAGTCCATGCCTACATGGCATGAATCGGTTCATACTGATGGACCGCTCTTCTTGAAAAAGTTTGGGCCCCACAATCAATAAATTTAATTAAATAATAACTAAATAATTATTACTTTATTGATTTTTGTTTTATATTTTATATATTTGCTGCTCCTGATTTCTTTTTATTGTACAATAAATAATCATTTTTTTAAAATTAATAATCAAATTTAATTAACTGTGATAAATAAAATTGTATTAGCGTTTTTAATTGTTTTTTAGTTGTTTTTTTTAGTTATTTTTTATTTTAAAAATTGTATTTTATAATATTTATTTATAATGACATTTATTAATATCATTTTTAATTAGTGTTGATATTAATAAGTATTTTTTAACAATTATAATTTTTTTATTATAAAACTATGGACCGGTCCATGATTGAAAGTGAAAGGTTTATAAAATATGTCGGAAAGAGAAAACTGATGTGCTAGAGAGAGAAACTGAGATGGCAAAATCATGAACCTCTAAAGAGGTCCATGATTGTGGATGCTCTTAGTTACTTCTGAGAAGTAGGCTAGGCAAAGAAAGGGTAAGTGGCATCACCACTAGCTATCATGGTCATCACATTTTCATGCCTATTTTTTTACTCTCTTTTTTTAATTTATTTTTTTACATTTATTACATAAATGAATATCATAATGTCCTCTACAAAAATGTAACATCAACATACAATTTTATAAAAAAAATCAACATTTATCTAAAATTATACAAATTGAAAAGTAAATAACTTCTAGGAGATCACACATTTATAAATTCAAATCATTAAATTACGAATATAAAATAAAGATTGTTTTAGACGTAAAATGTAAAAAAATAAAAAAATAAAAAAGTTTTTTCAGGTAAGTAATTAATTTGACTTTATATTAATAATTGAATATTCTTGTAATGATTTTTGTAACGTCCCAAATTTTATCGCAAGCAAACAACCATAAATAAGCATTTGAATTACATAAAACCTTGTCTTTACAACATCAATAATTCATACTAAACAAAATTGACAGCGGAAGTCTCTAAATTCCACAGCCGAGAGCTATTCTATAGTCATCGTAGCCGAAACTTGAAATTACTCTATGCTTCCAGTTCTTCCTATCGCCTCCTAGTTCTTACTTGAAGAACCCTTAACATGCTTACCTAAAAATGATTTAGTTTTGAAAGCGAGGGTTAGACCAAAAGGTCTAGTGAATTCCCTCCGAAAACAACATGCACACAGTATAAAATCGTTTATAGAGAATTATCATCGTAAACATTAACATAACATCAGGCATGGTACTACACTGTATATAGGATCACATAAACATTCCGTGATCGGGGCCCAATGGGCTACCCTCTCGCCCTCAACCGGAGCCTACGCATACTCCCCTTCCCGGAGCCTACGCAGACCCCCCTTTCTACTCGAAATAGGAGGAAACAAATTCCAACCTACCAGTCTATCATACATATCCAAGGGATGATCTGATCCCGAGGATCTATCTCTGATCCCACAGTGTAGACCGACTCCACATAACACGTCATTCATTTCACAAAACATGCATCTTTAAAACCTTTGGAAATCGCCATTCGCAGTTCATCAAGTACAGTACATTTTCCTCAAGTAAAATAGGTATTTCATGGAAAACATGCGTAACAGTTATAAACATTTCATGCTCGTAAATGAAACCATAATCAGTCAAAATCATTCAACACTTTAAGTCGTAAAAGGTTTAGGGAACTCACCTTGATTGACGTATACCGCACTTCTTAAATACTTCCAAGCTAACCCAAACGAACACCTAAGGCAAAAGATCCACATCAGATAAATAGCTCAGACCTACTGTCCGGATACCCCTTTCCGGACACAACCCCTTTTCCGGACACGACACCTTTTCCGGACGCCACACCTTTTCCGGACACAACACCTTTTCCGGACACAACAATCCGGACGCTAGACTTATCCGGGCAAAACTACCCGGAGACTTCAGCTACCCGGATACTAAGAAATACCCGGACACCCTCACCGAGCCCTTACCCGGACACCTGCAACCTATCCGGACACCACCGAAAACTGGTGTCCGGAAAACACGGCTGTTCGAACTTAAAAATTCTAAAACTGATTTAAACTCCGATTTTGCCATTAGTTTGATTAGATAACCTCAAGGGTTCATTCACTAACCCCAAATACCCAATTAAACCCACTTTAATCCCTTAAAATCGATTACTAAGCCAAAAACCCTCAAAACCCACTTCCAAGGTGAAAGTGATGAAAACTCAATGAATCTCTACATTCAGACTTATAAATCCAGATTGAATACGAGGGGGATACTACATCAACAAGAAAAACGGAATTAGGAGAGGTTTACCTTGATGACTTCGTCTTTGATTTTCACTTCTTGCTTCCTCTCCAAGAGTTTCCTTCTTCTCTCTTTTCTTCCTTGAGCCGCCAAACACACACACCACACCAATACTGAATTGTGAAATAGAGGCTGCCCTAGGGATTTGTGCCCTACCCCTCTTTCTCCAAATGACAACTTAGTCCCTCAAGTTAACTTTCATTTATTAGACAATTGGCACTAAACCTTCATACATACTAGAAAAAAACCCGGTTGTTACAACACTCCCCCCTTAAAAGAATTTCGTCCCCGGAATTCCTCATTGGAAAATATGCGGGTATCTTTCTTTCATTTCCGACTCTAACTCCCAGGTCGCCTCCGGACCTTTGTGGTGTCGCCATTGAACCTTAACCAACTTAGTTTCCTTGTTCCTTGACTTCTTTACCTTGACGTCCGTGATTTCTTCAGGTTCCTCCACAAAATTCAGTTTCTCATCCACCTTTATGTCATTCAATGGCACTGTCTTGGCTATGTCGGCTAGACATTTCCTCAAGTTGGATACGTGAAACGCATTGTGGATACCTCGTAATTCTTCCGGTAGATCCAATCTATACGCCACTTCTCCATTTCGTTCTGAAATCTCGAATGGCCCGACGTAACGTGGGCTCAGCTTCCCACGCTTTCCAAATCGAACCACTCCTTTCCAAGGAGACACCTTTAACAAGACATGGTCTCCGACTTGAAATTCTATGTCTTTCCGTCTCTTAACCGCATAACTCTTCTGGCGGTCGCGAGCGACCTTCAGTCTTTCACGCACATGGACAATCTTATCTGAAGTCAGTTGCACCAACTCTGGCCCGGCTAGCTGCCTTTCTCCGACTTCGCTCCAACATAAAGGAGTTCGACATTTCCTACCATAGAGTGCCTCAAACGGCGCTGCCTTGATGCTCGAGTGATAGCTTTTATTGTAAGCGAACTCGATCAAAGGTAGATGCTTTTCCCAAGAGCCTTGGAAATGTAAAGCACAAGCTCTTAACATGTCTTCCAACGTTTGGATCGTCCTCTCACTCTGACCGTCGGTCTGAGGATGATATGCGGTACTCATCTTAATCCGCGAACCCATTTCTCTTTGGAAGCTCCTCCAAAACTTGGAAGTAAATCTGCTATCTCGGTCGGACACTATCGACGTCGGCACCCCATGGCGGGTTACGATCTCGTCGATGTACAAGTTTGCTAACTGCTCCAACGAGTAAGATTCTCGTATAGGCAAAAAGTGTGCCGACTTCGTGAGCTGATCCACGATCACCCAAATAGCGTCATAACCCTTTGGAGTTCTAGGAAAATGGGTCACGAAATCCATCGTGATCTGATCCCATTTCCACATCGGTATTTCTAACGACTGAAGCTTTCCGTACGGTCGTTGATGCTCAATCTTTACTCGCGAACAGGTCATACAGATCTCTACAAAATGAGCTATGTCCTTTTTCATTCCCGGCCACCAATAGTCTTGTCTTAGGTCTCCATACATCTTATTAGTTCCGGGGTGGATCGTGTACTTCGATTTGGGAGCTTCTTCGAGAATCAGTTTTCAGAGCTCTCCGAGTTTCGGAACCCAGATTCTCCCATTGAGACATTTCACCCTTCGACTATCTTCCACTAACATGGACGCTTGCCCTACCATTCTTTCCTTCTTAAGATTTTCAGCATCGAGCGCTTCAATCTGACATTTCTTTATTTCTGCTAACAGATTGAACGTGACCTCGGCCCTCATGGCCACAATACTGGGGGTTTCACTTCGTTCCTTACGGCTCAAAGCGTCCGCCACCACGTTTGCCTTCCCCGGATGATATTCGATCTTACAGTCGTAGTCGGTCAACAATTCAATCCATCTCCTCTGGCGCATATTCAACTCTTTTTGATCAAAGAGATGACATAAGCTCTTGTGGGCCGTGAAGATCTGGCACTTCGTCCCATACAGGTAATGCCGCCAAATCTTCAGGGCAAAGACCACTGCTGCCAATTCTAAATCATGCGTAGGATAACGAGCCTCATGATCCTTTAACTGTCGGGAGGCATAAGCAATCACCTTACCTCGTTGCATGAGTACACAGCCCAAACCAAGCTTCGAGGCATCGCTGAAAACCACAAAATCGTCCGAACCATCCGGTAGTGACAACACCGGAGCGCTGCTCAACATATCCTTAAGCCTTTGAAATGCTTCCTCTTGCTTCTCCGACCAAATGAACTTGGCATTCTTCTTGGTTAAGGCCGTTAATGGCGTGGAGATACGCGAAAAGTCCTTGATGAACTTTCAGTAGTACCCCGCCAGCCCGAGGAAACTCCGAACTTCTGACGGATTCTTAGGTTGTTCCCAATCTTTTATGGCCTCAATCTTAGCCGGGTCAACCATAATTCCCTTCTCAGACACCACGTGTCCGAGAAACTGCACATCCCTTAGCCAAAACTCGCATTTAGAAAACTTCTCAAACAACTTCTCCTGCTTTAGCAGCTCGAGAATCGTCCGAAGATGACTTTCGTGCTCCTTTTCCGATCTTGAAAATATCAGGATGTCATCTATGAACACTATCACAAACTGGTCTAAATAAGGTTGGCATACCCTATTCATTAAGTCCATGAATGCTGCTGGGGCGTTGGTTAGCCCGAACGGCAACACCAAGAATTCGTAGTGTCCATACCTGGTCCTGAAGGCAGTCTTCGGCACATCCTCCTCCCTCACCTTGAGTTGATGATACCCTGACCTCAGATCTATCTTGGAGAAGTAGTTGGCTCTTTGTAGCTGATCAAACAGGTCGTCAATCCTCGGTATCGGATACTTGTTCTTGATCGTGACCTTGTTGAGCTCACGGTAGTCTATACACATCCACATAGTGTCGTCCTTATTCTTCACGAAGAGCATAGGTGCTCCCCACGGGGACGTACTCGGTCTAACGAATCCCTTATCTAACAACTCTTGCAACTGAGTCATCATTTCCTTCATTTCGGATGGAGCTAATCTATAAGGTGCGCGGGCAATTGGTGCAGCTCCTGGCATCAGATCAATTTTGAACTCGATCTGACGATCCAGTGGTAAACTAGTCAAATCATCCGGAAATACTTCCGGGAATTCATTTACTATACGCACATCACCCAACCCACGCTTCTCTTTCTTGGCGTCCAACACGTACGCCAAGAACCCTTGACACCCCTTCCTCAAACACTTAGTAACCCTGATCATCGAGATAAGGCTAGTCTTCCTATCACGGCGATTCCCATAGATCACTACAGAATCCCCATCAGGTAACCGAATCCTGACCAGTTTCTTGTTACAAACGATAGTCGCTTCGTTCGCTGCTAACCCATCCATTCCCAACACTATGTCAAACTCTCCCATTGCCATGGGATATAATTTCATTGACACCAACCTCCCTTCTATATCTATGACACAATCCTCCACCACCTCCTTAACGTATACCCATCTATCATTGGCGGTTTCCACCTCTAGTGCTCTCTCCAAACGTCTAGGCCTTACCCCCAAACATTTCATAAAAACATGTGATACAAAAGAGCGATTCGCTCCCGAATCAAATAACACCTTGGCACACAAAGAGTTCACTAGGAATGTACCTGCCACAACATCATGAGCTTCCTCTGCCTCCTCCGCAGTTATGCGGAACGCACATCCCTTCGCACGCGCTGGTTCTGTTCCCTTGTCATTTCTTCCGTTTCCTGGTCGTTCACCAAACTGGGCTGGTCCCCCTTTCTTCAGCTGAGGACAATCATTGCGCATGTGGCCAGTAGCTCCACATTGGTAACAAGACTTTCTAGTCCCCGGACAATCCCTTAACAAATGACCGGGCAAGCCACACCGGTAGCATGAGTTTGAACCTGCGATGCATTCTCCCCGGTGCACCTTGTTACACTTCGAACACATTTGTCCAGCGGCATCCTTGCTAACACGGTTGCATGGCCGGAACATTTTCCCTCTTCTTGAGTCGTTACCCGGACCATCCCACTTGCGCTTCTCCCCACCCTTCTCAGTCGTCTGACGGTTCTTTTCTTTCTCAATCAGCTTGGCCGTATTGATGGACGCCTGAAAAGTAGTGGGGTTTCTAGTCAGAACCAATTTCCGAATACTGCTCTTTAACCCATGGATGAATCGTTCTACCCGACGCTCTTCTGTTGGCACATACAAATCAGCAAAGCGGGACTTCTCGATGAACTTAGAAGTATACTCCCGCACCGTCATTCTTCACTGATCCAGACCCAGAAACTCTTCTTCCAACTTTTTCACTGCCACGAGTGGACAGAATTGAGCCTTAAACCTGTCCACAAACATTTCCCACATCATCCCCTTAGCCATTGCCGAACCCTTTTCCCCAGTCTCAGCCTCCCACCAGTAAACTGCATCAGACTTCAACATGGACAAAGCAAACATTACCCTATCCCCATCAGCACACTTTCATGTATCGAAGACCAGTTCCATTTCCTTCACCCATTTCATTACCAAGATAGGGTCATACTCGCCCTTAAAAGTAGGGGGCTTGCATGAGGCAAAGGCCTTGTAACTGCATCCCTTAGCTGCTAACTCATTCATCACTTGAGGGTTTGAATTCAAGTGACTCCCAGCACCGGTCACTAGTGGACTAGACAGTTCTGCGCTTTCCCGGTTCTCACTTGCTTCTTTGCTTCCCGAAGCTGACTCATTCTGCTTAGTGAGGAGAGCCTGCAAGGTCTCTTGAATCTTACCCAATTCAGCAGCTAGGTTCTCCCGAGTGACAAAAGTAGATCCGTGGCCTCGACCCCGTCCCCTTGGCTGAGTTACTCTCCTAGCAGAAGCTGAACTCTCCTGAAGAGAGTCTTCTTGATGAACGGGGGCTTCCACACTCCTCGGTCTTCTAGTAGCACGAGTCGTTCTCAGATTCGGGTTTTCCCCAGCCCCGGCCACTTGAGTGGCGGCCCGGCGGGGTGTTCTTCCCCGACCCCTTCCATGACTCCTACCTCTTCCCCTTCCCCGGGTAACAGTTGCCCTCGTCGGTTCCACCGGTCCATTCTCTAGTACCTCTTCATCCTGATTCCTTGGCACATCAGGTGCCGACTTACTCCTCAAAGTTCTTCCAGCCATTTCACTAACGCTGAAAGAAAACAATTATTAACCTTTGCTAGATATGACACAATAATCTTGCTATATAAGGTAAGTTTAAGCACGCACGTGTACCTGTAGTTTCGTAATTACACTGGCCAGGTGTAATCCCAAACTTACCTTACACGTTTGTCCTTGGCACCTTATTTCCTAGCGCATTTATAGTGATCGTTCCTAGAGGAAATCCTATATCTCGGCTGTGTTCCTCATCTTACAGTTTAAGTTTAGGCCCTATTGGTCACCTAAATCCCTTAAACTAAGGCTCTGATACCATTTGTAACGTCCCAAATTTCATCGCAAGCAAACAACCATAAATAAGCATTTGAATTACATAAAACCTTGTCTTTACAACATCAATAATTCATACTAAACAAAATTGACAGCGGAAGTCTCTAAATTCCACAGCCGAGAGCTATTCTATAGTCATCGTAGCCGAAACTTGAAATTACTCTATGCTTCCAGTTCTTCCTATCGCCTCCTAGTTCTTACTTGAAGAACCCTTAACATGCTTACGTGAAAATGGTTTAGTTTTGAAAGCGAGGGTTAGACCAAAAGGTCTAGTGAATTCCCTCCGAAAACAACATGCACACAGTATAAAATCGTTTATAGAGAATTATCATCGTAAACCTTAACATAACATCAGCCATGGTACTACACTGTATATAGAATCACATAAACATTCCGCGATCGGGGCCCAATGGGCTACCCTCTCGCCCTCAACCGGAGCCTACGCAGACTCCCCTTCCTAGAGCCTACGCAGACCCCCCTTTCTACTCGAAATAGGAGGAAACAAATTCCAACCTACCAGTCTGTCATACATTGTAACGTCCCTAAACTTGGCAAGCATTAAATCATAGAAACTAAGCGTTTTACATTACAAAAGTTTAACTTGTTCAATACATCAATAAATGAGCTTAACAAAATGACAGCGAAAGTCTACAAAAATCCACAGCCGAGCTCTAACTACGTCATTAGTCTAAGTCATGGAGTCGCTCTAATTTCCAAGTAGGCCATGCCTCTCCTATCTCTTCCCCGAGGAACTCGCGGAACGCTTACCTGAAAATGGTTTAGTTTTGAAAAGCGAGGGTTAGACCACAAGGTCTAGTGAATTCCCTCCGTAAAACAACATGTATGAACCACCAGAAATCATTTTAGAATAATTCATGAACTATCACACATATGGTACTGCACTGTATAGGGAATCACATAAACATCCGCGATCGGGGCCCAAGCAGACTCCCCTTTCGCCCTCTCGTATCGGGGCCCAAGCAGACTCCTCGATACCCGCCTAGGAGGGAAACAAATTCCAACCTACCGTCTCGTCATACGCACCCAAGGGATCATCAGATCCTGAGGCTCTCTGATTCCACAGTGCAGACCGACATCACATAACATACGTATACATTTCATAGGCATGAAAATATAATCTTTAAAAGTTCTTCTATCTCATTTCATCATATCAAGCTTTCATTCGACATAAAAGTATGTGCGTAAGAAACATGCATATCAGTTGTAAACATTTCATGCGCTTTGAGAACCATGATCAGTAAAGAAAATGTTTACTATTTTAAGCCATAAAAAGGGTTTTGGGAACTCACCTTAATTGACGAGCAATGCACTTCCTAAACACCTTCAAGCTACACCCACCGAACACCTAAGGCAATAGATCCACATCAGAAAAATATCTCAGCCCTACTGTCCGGATACCCCTTCCCGGATACAGCACTTATCCGGACACTACACTTATCCGGACACTATACTTATCCGGACACCACACTTATCCGGACACTATACTTATCCGGACACCACACTTATCCGGACACACCACTTATCCGAACACTACGCTTATCCGGACACACCACTTATCCGGACACCACACTTATCTGGGAAAAACTACCCGGACACTTTCACGAGGCACTTACCCGGACACATGCAACATATCCGGACACCACCGAACACTGGTGTCCGGAAAACTCGGCTGTTCGAACTTAATAGGTCTAAAACTGACTTAAACTCCGATTTATGCCATTAGTTTGATTAAACAACTATAAGGGTTCATCCACAATCCCCAATCGCTCAGTTAATCCATCTATAACCCCTTAAATCGGTTCATTAAGACAAAACCCATAAAACCCACTTTTTAGGAATGTGGTTGAAAACTCAATAAATCCCTGATCTCAAATATATAAATCCAAACTAATGAAGAAGGAAATACTAAATCATATAGAATACGAATTTGGGAAGGATTACCTGAATGATTTCTCCTCTCCTTTGCTTTCTTCTTCTTCTTCTTTTTCTTTCCTTGTTTCACGCTACCAACACCCACACAAGATAATTTCACTGATTTGTGCAAATGGGGGCTGCCCTAGATGTTTGTGCATTTATATACCTTCCTTAAATTACATAAATGGCCCCTTAACTTAACTTTCGTTTCTTACGCTTTGACCACAAAACTCCAAGACTCACTAGGATTTTGGGTTGTTACAACACTCCCCCCTTAAAAGAATTCCGTCCCCGGAATTCCTCATTGGAAGAGCTGCGGGTACCACGACCTCATTTCCGATTCCAACTCCCACGTAGCCTCCGGGCCCTTGTGGTGCCGCCATTACACCTTAACCACCTTAGTCTCCTTATTCCGTGACTTCGTTACCTTAACATCCGTGATGGCTTCGGGTTCTTCTACAAAATTTAACCTTTCGTCCACCTTAATGTCATTTAACGGAACCGTTTTAGTCACGTCGGCTAGACATTTTCTTAGATTAGACACGTGAAACGTATTATGGATGCTGCGCAGTTCTTTCGGTAGATCCAACCTATACGCCACCTCCCTAATCCGCTCCGTGATCTCGAATGGTCCGATGTAACGTGGGCTTAGCTTCCCCCGTTTCCCAAATCGTACCTCTCCCTTCCACGGGGACACCTTTAACAAAACAAAATCTCCGACCTGGAATTCTATGTCTTTTCGTCTTTTATCCGCATAACTCTTTTGGCGGTCGCGAGCGACCTTCAGCCTTTCACGTACTTGGACTATCTTGTCCGAAGTCAGCTGTACCAATTCTGGTCCGGCTAACTGCCTTTCACCCACCTCGTTCCAACACAAAGGTGTCCGACATTTTCTACCATAGAGTGCCTCAAACGGCGCGACCTTGATGCTCGAATGGTAGCTGTTATTATAAGCAAATTCGATCAATGGTAGGTGCTTTTCCCAAGAGCCTTGGAAATCTAAAGCACATGCTCTCAACATGTCTTCTAATGTTTGGATCGTACGCTCACTCTGACCGTCGGTCTGAGGGTGATAAGCGGTACTCATCTTGATCTGTGAACCCATTTCTCTTTGAAAGCTTCTCCAAAAGTTAGAGGTAAACCTGCTATCTCGGTCGGATATTATCGATGAAGCCACGCCATGGAGGGTTACGATCTCATCAACGTATAACTTGGCTAGATGCTCCAACGAGTAAGACTCTCGTATAGGCAAAAAGTGGGCTGACTTTGTGAGTCGATCCACGATCACTCAAATAGCGTCATAACCCTTCGGAGTTCTAGGCAAATGGGTCACGAAATCCATCGTGATCTGATCCCACTTCCATGTCGGTATCTCTAACGACTGGAGCTTCCCGTACGGTCTTTGATGTTCGATCTTTACACGCGAACACGTCATACAGGTTTCTACAAGGTGAGCCACGTCTTTCTTCAATCCGGGCCACCAGTAGTCTCGTCGTAGGTCTCCGTACATCTTGTTAGTTTCGGCGTGAATCGTGTACTTCGATTTGTGAGCTTCTTCGAGAATCAGCTTTCGGAGCCCTCCGAGTTTCGGAACCCAGATTCTCCCATTCAGACACCTCACCCCTCGACTATCTTCCACTAATATGGACGCTTGCCCTACCGTTCTCTCCTTCTTAAGATTTTCAGTTTCGAGCGCCTCAGCCTGACATTTCTTTATTTCAGCTAACAGGTTGAATGTGACCTCGACCCTCATGGCCACAATCCTGGGGGTTTCACTTCGTTCCTTACGGCTCAAAGCGTCCGCCACCACGTTTGCCTTCCCCGGATGATATTCGATCTTACAGTCGTAGTCAGTCAACAATTCAATCCACCTTCTTTGGCGCATATTTAATTCTTTTTGGTCAAAGAGATGACATAAGCTTTTGTGGTCCGCGAAGATCTTGCACTTCGTCCCATACAGGTAATGTCGCCAAATTTTTAGAGCGAAGACCACTGCCGCCAGTTCTAAATCGTGAGTGGGGTACCGAACTTCGTGATCCTTTAATTGTCGCGAGGCATATGCGATCACCTTTCCCCGCTGCATGAGTACGCAACCCAAACCGAGCTTCGATGCGTCACTGAAAACCACAAAATCACCCGAACCGTCCGGTAACGAAAAAACTGGAGCGCTACTCAGCATATCCTTTAATTTCTGAAATGCTTCTTCTTGTTTCTCTAACCATACGAACTTGACATTCTTCTTCGTTAAAGAGGTCAGTGGCGTGGCAATACGCAAAAAGTACTTGATGAACTTCCGGTTGTACCCCGCCAGCCCGAGGAAGCTTCGAACTTCTGACGGATTCTTAGGTTGCTCCCAGTCTCGGATGGCTTCAATCTTAGCCGGATCGACCATGATCCCCTTCTCAGACACCACGTGCCCGAGGAACTGCACTTCCCTCAGCCAAAACTCGCACTTGGAAAACTTCGCATACAACTTCTCTTGCTTCAATAGCTCGAGAATTGTACGAAGGTGGCTTTCGTGCTCCCCTTCCGATCTTGAAAATATCAGGATGTCATCTATGAACACTATCACGAACTGATCCAAATAGGGTTGGCATACCCTATTCATTAAGTCCATGAATGCTGCCGGGGCGTTGGTTAATCCAAACGGCATCACCAGAAATTCGTAGTGTCCATAACGGGTTCTGAAGGCAGTCTTTGGCACATCCTCCTCCCGTACCTTGAGCTGATGATAACCTGACCTCAAGTCTATCTTTGAAAAGTAATTGGCTCCCTGTAACTGATCTAACAGGTCGTCAATCCTTGGTATCGGGTACTTGTTCTTGATCGTGACTTTGTTGAGTTCTCGATAATCAATACACATCCGCATAGTACCGTCCTTCTTCTTCACGAAGAGTACAGGTGCTCCCCATGGTGATGTACTTGGTCTGACGAATCCATTGTCTAACAGTTCTTGCAACTGAATCATCATTTCTTTCATTTCGGATGGCGCCAATCAATATGGTGCGCGGGCAATCGGTGCAGCTCCGGGCATCAAATCGATTCTGAACTCGATCTGACGATCCGGGGGTAGACTTGTCAAGTCGTCCGGAAATACTTCCGGGTATTCATTTACCACCCGCACATCGCCCACCCCACGCTTCTCTTTCTTGGCATCCAACACATACGCCAAGTATCCCCTACACCCCTTCTTCAAGCACTTAGTAGCCCTAATCATAGAGATCAGGCTATTCTTTCTATTACGGCGGTCCCCATAAATTACTATGGGATCCCCATTCGGCGATTGAATCCTGATCAGCTTTTTGTTGCAAACGATGTTCGCATCATTCGCGGCTAACCAGTCCATACCTAACACCACATCGAACTTTCCCATTGCCATGGGATATAATTTCATAGGTATCAATCTTCCTTCTATATCTATGACACAATCCTCTATCACCTCCTTAACATACACCAAACCATCGTTGGCAGTTTCCACTTCTAGAGCTCTCTCTAAACGTCTAGGCCTCACCCCCAAACATTTCATAAATTCATGCGATACAAAATAGCGGTTTGCTCCTGAATCAAATAACACCTTGTCACATAGAGAGTTCACTAGAAACGTACCTGCCACAACATCTGGAGTTTCCTCCGCCTCCTCCGCAGTCATGCGGAATGCACGTCCTTTCGGACGCGTCGGCTCTGTTCCTTTATCACCGCCCCTTCCTCCCTGACGTTCCCCATACTGAGTTGGTCCTCCCTTCTTTAACTGCGGACAATCATACTTGGTGTGGCCGGTAGCTCCACACTGAAAACATGATTTCCCTTTGGGACAGTCCCTTGACATGTGACCAGGCAAGCCGCACCGGTAGCATGAGTTTGAACCTGCCATGCAATCACCCCTGTGCACCTTGTTGCATTTCGTACATGGTTTCCCCACGGTATCCTTGTTTGCACGGTTATCCGGTCGGAACGCCTTCCCTTTCCTGGAGTCATTACCCGGCCCATCCCATTTACGCTTGTCGCCACCCCTTTCAGAAGTCTGACGGTTCTTTTCCATCTCAATCAGCTCGGCCGTATTGATGGTCGCCTGAAAGGTAGTGAGGTTTCTCGTCAGAACTAGCTTCCGAATGTTACTTCTCAGACCATGGATGAAGTGGTTCACCTTTCGCCCTTCCGTTGGTACATACAAGTCAGCAAAACGGGACTTCTCAATAAATTTAGAAGTGTACTCCCGTACCGTCATTCCTCCTTGTTCTAAACCCAGAAACTCTTCTTCCATCCTTTTCACTGCCGCGAGTGGGCAGAACTGCTCTTTAAACCTGTCAACAAACGATTCCCACAACATCCCATTTGCCATCGCAGAACCCTTTCCTCCAGTTTCGGCTTCCCACCAATAAACTGCATCAGACTTCAACATGGACAAGGCAAACATCACCCTGTCCCCATCAGCACATTTGCACGTATCGAAAACCAGCTCCATCTCCTTCACCCACTTCATTACCAAAACCGGGTCACACTCGCCCTTGAACGTAGGGGGCTTGCATGAGGCAAAGACCTTGAAGTTACAACCCTTAGCTGCTGACTCATTCACCACCAAGGATAAAGCTTTTGAGTGGCTCCCAGTACCAGTCTCTACCGGGCTTGACAAATCTGCACTCTCCTTGTTCTCAGTCGGCTCTTTGCTTACCGAAACTGACTCATTCTGTTTAGTAAGGAGAGTCTGCAAAGTTTCTTGAATCTTACCCAGCTCAGCAGCCAAATTTTCTCGAGTGACAAATGTGGAACCCCAGCCTCGATCACGTCCCCTCGTCGGGTTCCCTCTTCTTACAGTAGCAGAACTTTCCTGAACAGAGTCTTCTTGATTGACAGGAATTTCCAAACTCCTTGTCCTTCCACGACCTCTTCCACGGCCTCTTCCACGACCTCTCCCGCGACCCCTTCCGCGGTTAACCGGTCCGTTCTCCAGGACTTCTTCATCCTGATTCCTTGGTACAACAGGTACCGACTTACTCCTCAAATTTCTCCCAGCCATTCGCGAATACTGAAAGAAAGCAATAATTAACCTTTGCTAGACATGACATCACAAAATGCTATATAAGGTAATGTAAGCACGCGCATGTACCTGTAAGTTCACAATTGCACTGGCCAGGTGCAACCCCAAACATACCTTACACGTTTGTCCTTGGCACCGTATTCTTAAACGCAATTATAGTGATCGTTCCTAGAGGCAATCCTATGTCTCAGCTGTGTTCTTCCTCTTACAGTTTAAGTTTAGGCCCTAAAGGCAACCTAAATCCCTTAAACTATGGCTCTGATACCATTTGTAACGTCCCTAAACTTGGCAAGCATTAAATCATAGAAACTGAGCGTTTTACATTACAAAAGTTTAACTTGTTCAATACATCAATAAATGAGCTTAACAAAATGACAGCGGAAGTCTACAAAAATCCACAGCCGAGCTCTAACTACGTCATTAGTCTAAGTCATGGAGTCGCTCTAATTTCCAAGTAGGCCATGCCTCTCCTATCTCTTCCCCGAGGAACTCGCGGAACGCTTACCTGAAAATGGTTTAGTTTTGAAAAGCGAGGGTTAGACCACAAGGTCTAGTGAATTCCCTCCGTAAAACAACATGTATGAACCACCAGAAATCATTTTAGAATAATTCATGAACTATCACACATATGGTACTGCACTGTATAGGGAATCACATAAACATCCGCGATCGGGGCCCAAGCAGACTCCCCTTTCGCCCTCTCGTATCGGGGCCCAAGCAGACTCCCCGATACCCGCCTAGGAGGGAAACAAATTCCAACCTACCGTCTCGTCATACGCACCCAAGGGATCATCAGATCCCGAGGCTCTCTGATTCCACAGTGCAGACCGACATCACATAACATACGTATACATTTCATAGGCATGAAAATATAATCTTTAAAAGTTCTTCTATCTCATTTCATCATATCAAGCTTTCATTCGACATAAAAGTATGTGCGTAAGAAACATGCATATCAGTTGTAAACATTTCATGCGCTTTGAGAACCATGATCAGTAAAGAAAACGTTTACTATTTTAAGCCATAAAAAGGGTTTTGGGAACTCACCTTAATTGACGAGCAATGCACTTCCTAAACACCTTCAAGCTACACCCACCGAACACCTAAGGCAATAGATCCACATCAGAAAAATATCTCAGCCCTACTGTCCGGATACCCCTTCATGGATACAGCACTTATTCGGACACTACACTTATCCGGACACTATACTTATCCGGACACCACACTTATCCGGACACTATACTTATCCGGACACCACACTTATCCGGACACACCACTTATCCGAACACTACGCTTATCCGGACACACCACTTATCCGGACACCACACTTATCTGGGCAAAACTACCCGGACACTTTCACGAGGCACTTACCCGGACACATGCAACATATCCGGACACCACCGAACACTGGTGTCCGGAAAACTCGGTTGTTCGAACTTAATAGGTCTAAAACTGACTTAAACTCCGATTTATGCCATTAGTTTGATTAAACAACTATAAGGGTTCATCCACAATCCCCAATCGCTCAGTTAATCCATCTATAACCCCTTAAATCGGTTCATTAAGACAAAACCCATAAAACCCACTTTTTAGGAATGTGGTTGAAAACTCAATAAATCCCAGATCTCAAACATAGAAATCCAAACTAATGAAGAAGGAAATACTAAATCATATAGAATACGAATTTGGGAAGGATTACCTGAATGATTTCTCCTCTCCTTTGCTTTCTTCTTCTTCTTCTTTCCTTGTTTCACGCTACCAACACCCACACAAGATAATTTCACTGATTTGTGTAAATGGGGGCTGCCCTAGATGTTTGTGCATTTATATACCTTCCTTAAATTACAGAAATGGCCCCTTAACTTAACTTTCGTTTCTTACGCTTTGACCACCAAACTCCAAGACTCACTAGGATTTTGGGTTGTTACATACATATCCAAGGGATCATCTGATCCCGAGGATCTATCCCTGATCCCACAGTGTAGACCGACTCCACATAGCACGTCATTCATTTCACAAAACATGCATCTTTAAAACCTTTGGAAATCGTCATTCGCAGTTCATCAAGTACAGTACATTTTCCTCAAGTAAAATAGGTATTTCATGGAAAACATGCGTAATAGTTATAAACATTTCATGCTCGTAAATGAAACTATAATCAGTCAAAATCATTCAACACTTTAAGTCGTAAAAGGTTTAGGGAACTCACCTTGATTGACGTATACCGCACTTCTTAAATACTTCCAAGCTAACCCAAACGAACACCTAAGGCAAAAGATCCACATCAGATAAATAGCTCAGACCTACTGTCCGGATACCCCTTTCCGGACACAACCCCTTTTCCGAACACGACACCTTTTCCGGACGCCACACCTTTTCCGGACACAACACCTTTTCCGGACGCAGCATTGTCCGGACACAACAATCCGGACGCTAGACTTATCCGGGCAAAACTACCCGGACACTAAGCTTATCCGGAGACTTCAGCTACCCGGATACTAAGAAATACCCGGACACCCTCACGGGGCCCTTACCCGGACACCTGCAACCTATCCGGACACCACCGAAAATTGGTGTCCGGAAAACACGGCTGTTCGAACTTAAAAATTCTAAAACTGATTTAAACTCCGATTTTTGCCATTAGTTTGATTAGATAACCTCAAGGGTTCATTCACTAACCCCAAATACCCAATTAAACCCACTTTAATCCCTTAAAATCGATTACTAAGCCAAAAACCCTCAAAACCCACTTCCAAGGTGAAAGTGATGAAAACTCAATGAATCTCTACATTCAGACTTATAAATCCAGATTGAATACGAGGGGGATACTACATCAACAAGAAAAACGGAATTAGGAGAGGTTTACCTTGATGACTTCGTCTTTGATTTTCACATCTTGCTTCCTCTCCAAGAATTTCCTTCTTCTCTCTTTTCTTAGACAATTGGCACTAAACCTTCATACCTTGATGACTTAGTCCCTCAAGTTAACTTTCATTTATTAGACAATTGGCACTAAACCTTCATACATACTAGAAAAAACCCGGTTGTTACAATTTTTTTGAAATAAAATCTTGTAATGAATTATGTTTTAGAATAAACTACGATTTTAGTCTCTGTAGTTTAATGTTTATAACGATTTTTATCTAAACAATTTTTATCCTAGGTCTTTAAAAACTACATTTTCCATTCTGTGGTTTCCATTTTGTTTCCACTTCCATCAACTCATCTAAAATTTGATTGAGTGAATTTCATATTTGGTCCTTGTGGTATGCTATCTCAGTGACCACAAGTTGTGTACGTCTGGATTCGAACCCTGGGCAGATGGTATATTTCACCACATCCCCCAGGGTCTTAAGTAGTACGCCACAATCCTTGTGGTTAATTTTAAGAGAGTATTCAGCCGAAAGCTTTGAAAACAATATCATGTACTTATCAATAATTTTAATGAAATTATTTGTTTATTTTTATAATTAAAGTTATAATTATAATTTAAATTTTTATAATATAATTAATAGGAAATAAATGTCTTGATAAAATATAATAAAAGTAAAAAAAGTAAAAAATGAAAAATGTAAACTATGTAATTTAAGGATAAAAATGTTAAAAAATTGTATACCACAAGAACCAAATATGTAATTTAGTGAATCATTTTTTGGAAGGGTTAACCTTTCATTTTAACATAGTTGGATGGAGGGGCGAAAATGGAAACAAAAAAAAAACAATGAGGACTAAAAAAGCAGTTTTTAAAAAATCAAAGATGAAAATCGCATAGACATCAAACCACATGGACCAAAAATAGAATTGACTCCTTCTATTTATACCTAACCTAATCATTACCTCATTTCCTGTGCTTTGCAAAAAAAAATTACCTCATTTCCTGTGCAATTCCGATCAAAGACTACAATGGCGGGTGGTAAAGTTTTTTTTGGTGTGGGACCGTCAACAGCATCGCCGGAGCAAGAGAAGCCTCCGGAGCAAGTACCGAACATGGAGCAAGTTGCAAAAGCAACGGAAAAACTCACTGTTAGAGATCGACTAGTGCTAATGGGAAATTAAGATGATCAAGCAAACCTCAGATGCTTATGCGGACCTGCTTGAGATGTATGACTTTGAGAGGCAAGCAGAAAGACGGCTTCAGGAAGACGTCGATAAATTAGAAGCTTTGGTCAAGGTTCTAAACGAAGACAAGGAAGCCCTCAGAATGGAGAACGAAGATTTCAAACAAGAAAAGAAGCTCTGAGGGTTTGAATTAGAGGGTCAGTTTTCCTTAGTTACGGTTTATTTGTTTTGTTATGGATATCCATCGTTTTGGGTTTGTCATCATCGTCTTTGACCTCTATTAATGCAATGAAAGCTTTCTTCCGATTTTTCATTTCCTATATATTCATGGAGTATTTCTATATAGGGTTGTTTGTTATAGTGTATCTCATTCTTGTCTGGTAAAAAAATCCTTCCAAAATCTAAACCAAAACTCAAAAGGGATTCCATTATCAAATTCCAAAGTGGGTTTTTTGAATCTAAACCAAAAACTTATTTTGAACCCAAAAAATATGGAGGTGACTGTGTAAGCTCTTGGAAAAAAAGAGGTGAAGTAATGGGACATGTATCTTTACATCAATTGGGATTAGACGAAAAAAATTCAACGTCAAAATAAAGATCCAAATTCGAGTATCATACTTACCGGAATATCTCTAAACAAAGAACGAGAACTGAGAATGTCAGTACACATCCGACGTCCGATCAGATATATATTGCAAGAGACCTAATCCCATTAGCCAAGTTATCGGAACTCGAACTACCTTCTTCGACGCGGCAATAGCAGCGGCCTTGCCTCCTCGCTTAGCGGCAGCTGCGGCCTTCTTCTTGCTTGCATCATAAACCATCTAAACCCTAAACCATCTCAAACACAACAAAATCAATGACAGACCCTTGAAAGCGTTGTTTGATTTCAGATAATACCTTCAGATGAGAGAAATGGAGATTAAGAGGGTTCCGTTAAACTAATCGGGTAAAAATCGATCACCGAATAGAATCACCGAGCGGAGAAATTAGAGGGTATACACAAAAAACACATTTTTGTTATAGATTATCTAATTGGGTCACCCGAATAGAACACAATTAAGTTTATATAAATTATACATTAAGTTTTTCAATATTTCTTCAAAAAACTTATAGTTTCTTTTAGCAAAAACTGCAAGATTTTATAACTGTTTGGAGTTATTTTTGAGGTTTTTTAAGTTTTTGTAAGTGTTACAATGTTAAAATTCAAAAATCATAATAATAAAAATAATTATAAAATTTTGTGCGACAAAAGATTTAAAAATATATATTTTTAAAGTGTATTTGAATGATCCAATTAGAGATTTTTGGGTGTCTTTCAATAAGATGTTGTCCAAAAAGATTGACTTTGTTTGAAGTGTTTTTTTTCCTTTTTTACGTTTAAAATTGATTTTTGGAAGAATTAAAATGGGATCGGTTTAGGGTTGGCACATGACTGGGTTCACAGTAAGTGAGAGTAACGACTCTTACCCAGGAAGCGTTTATCTAATACATTATTACACACGTTGACGTTTTAATGGACTAAGATCTTACTCGATAAGTTAAGTTAAAGTGTTGATTTTTCTTGATTCTTATCATGTTCATCCGGTAAGGTAAGCGTCCTAGTAAGCGCTAACATGGTAAACATTAGGTAAACAAGATCTAAGTTAATTGAATAAATTAACCATCTGATTTAGATTTTTCAAGTGACATATTTTGTGAAGCCCCTATTGCCATTCACCAAATTAGTGAAATCGTCATTTATTCCTACCTATTTTTCTTAGTGATTTTGCAGTTTCTCAAAAGAAAACAACAAACCTTCAGATGAAGCAAACTATTTAATGAAAAAACTGAATCTTCATTCGAAAACATAACAAATTTTTATGGTATATCTTACGGTATTACATAAAATGATTGGTCTTACGTGAGTCCAACTGAATTTTTTTTGTTTAAAAAAAATTGGTCGATTTTCCTTAAAAACAATGACTTAACTCAGCAACATACAAAAAAATGAAAAATTGATCAGATTCGTTTTTGTTTTGAATTATTGCGGACCTATTTTTTACGTACCTAGTGCTATTTTGCTAAACTTGAAAAGAATGTGACTAAAAGATTAAATCACAAATAAAAACTAACTATTTCAATTAATTTCCCAAAATTATATTTGATGGTGAAGAAAATGAAATGGCATGTGAGGCAGGTGATGGTGGTGGTGGTTAGAGCATCCTCAATGGGGAGGTCCATGGTGACGTGGATTTATTGAAAACCGGTCCATGATTTCATACCCCATTGAGAGAAACAAGTCAATGCCTACATGGCATGAATCGGTTCATACTGATGGACCGCTCCTCTTGAAAAAGTTTGGGCCCCACCATCAATAAATTTAATTAAATAATAACTAAATAATTATTACTTTATTGATTTTTGTTTTATATTTTATATATTTGCTGCTCCTGATTTCTTTTTATTGTACAATAAATAATCATTTTTGATTTCAGATAATACCTTCAGATGAGAGAAATGGAGATTAAGAGGGTTCCGTTAAACTAATCGGGTAAAAATCGATCACCAAATAGAATCACCGAGCGGAGAAATTAGAGGGTATACACAAAAAACACATTTTTGTTATAGATTATTTAATTGGGTCACCCGAATAGAACACAATTAAGTTTATATAAATTATACATTAAGTTTTTCAATATTTCTACAAAAAATTTATAGTTTCTTTTAGCAAAAACTGCAAGATTTTATAACTGTTTGCAGTTATTTTTGAGTTAATAACGCAAGATTTAAGTTAATTTATATCTCGGCTGTGTTCCTCATCTTACAGTTTAAGTTTAGGCCCGACTGGTCACCTAAATCCCTTAAACTAAGGCTCTGATACCATTTGTAACGTCCCAAAAACATAACATGCATTAACTTGGAATAAGCATTCGAATTACATCAATAACTTGTCAATAACTCATCAATAAGCTATACTAAACAAAATTTGCAGCGGAAGTCTCTAAATCCACAGCCGAGAGCTACATCTATAGCCATTAGAATCCAAAACTCTGGAGTCGCGCTAGTCTCCAAATTCTCCTTGAGTCACTCCTAGTTCTTATTGGAAGAACCCATAACGCGCTTACCTAAAAATGGTTTAGTTTTTGAGAAGTGAGGGTTAGACCAAAAGGTCTAGTGAATTCCCTCCGAAAACAACATGTAAAACAGTTGGAAAACATTTATCAATAGACTATAATGCATTATCATACAAGGTACTGCACTGTGTGTGGATCACATAAACATTTCGCGATCGGGGTTCCATCAGGTTCCCTTCCCGCCCTTCTTGGAGCCCACTCGGACTCCCCTCTACCGGATAGGAGGGAAACAGATTCCAACCTACCGGCCTGTCATACATATCCAAGGGATCCTCAGATCCCGAGAACCTCTCTCTGACCCCACGGTCCAGACCGACACCACATAGCATATAAGTACGTTCATGAAAACATATAAGTTAAAGTATCCGTACGTCATGTCTTTCATTTCTTCATGCTAAACATTTCATTTAATAGAACAGATACGTTCGTGAAAATCATGCAATCAGTTCATAACATTTCATGCTCGGTAAAATCATAATCAGTTAAAACATATATCATTTCGCGTCGAAAAAGGGTTTAGGGAACTCACCTGAAAAAGCGAATCTTCTCCTTAGCCTCTTGTCTCGCTACGCTAATACACCTAATAATTAATTCATAGAATAATTAGATGCACTACCCTTTCATTCTAATTTCCTCTCTTTATTCGATTCTATCCATTACTACTAGGCCCGCAGTACGGCTTAGTTCTTAAGTTAATCTGGCCCAAAGTCTCTAAGTCCCAATAGTGAACTAGTTCATGTGGCAGCCTAACTACCTACTCGGCCCAACCGCATGAGAGCCCCGGTAGTCCTCAACTCCCGGTATCACCCAACTCCCGGTACGGCGACTCCCGGTATGGGCAACTCCCGGTACGGCGACTCCCGGTACGGGGCAACTCCCGGTACGGGCGACTCCCGATACGGGCGACTCCCGGTACGGGACAACTCCCGGTACGGGCGACTCCCGGTATGGGGCGACTCCCGGTACGGGCGACTCCCGGTCTGGCGAACAGGGACGAACCTTATACGATTCAATACTCGAATTCTTCCTAGGGAGTCCAGTAAGCTGAGATTTTAACACAACATTCTTACCCTAATTGTTCTATTGTAACTCCTTAGACAACATAAGTTCCTAGTCCATTGATTTCATTAGATTACAATCCCAATCGAGAACTAAAACTCTCCACAGTGTTCTTATCCAACAAACCCAGCTAAAACATGGGATACAGTCTGGAATTCGACTTATCTAACTATTAGATTACGTGGAAATTAACAGGGAATTAAAGATTTCTCACCTGATAGAGTCTCTTCCCTAAGAAATCGCAGTCCGAGCCTTCCTTTCACTGCTTCTCCTCTTCCAGTATTCAGCCGCCAACAATAAGAAAATGACTAACAGCCCTAGGGATCTGGTCCTATATATAGTTCCCAACATTTACAGAAACAGTCCTTCTACTAAAACTTTCAATTCATCCACTTTGGCCACCAAACTATGCACTTGACAGAAACAGGTTGTTACAACACTCCCCCCTTAAAAGAATTCCGTCCCCGGAATTCCTCATTGGAAGAGATGCAGGTATCTTGCCTACACTCGAAACTGACGCTTCCCCAAGGTACTGCCACTACTGACCCAGTCAACTATCTCATTAATTTCGAAACATGGAACGTCGGTTGCATTCCCTTCAGTTCTTACGGTACTCTAACCCGTAGACTACCGTTCCTACTCGATCGGTCTCAAAAACCGAGAATGAAATAAGGCTTCTCATGCATTAATACTTCCTTTAGGGAGGAACTTGTCAGAATCCCCCACTACAACACAAACCTTGTTTACTAAGAACCACTCACACACTTGACAGCTTGGCACAAGGCCACCCTGTACGTCCCGACAACTCGCAACCCGGAGTTCCTTCACCAAACATCTATGTAATTAACATTTCCCTTCTCTCGGACTACCTAGACCACAGTTCGTCAAACTTCTCTCACATTCTAACTACTTCACCACCCCATCCTTATACGTAACTAAGAGTAGGAACCTCCAAACCCATCGTTGAAGTGTTCACTTACTCAATTGAGCTTATCCTGAAACACCTCAGTTCCTCGCTGATTGCCACGATCGTTCCGTCATACGAAACATAACTCCGGTTATCCTCACTCCACTGGGAGGAGTAACCATGGTCACGCCATACTAATCTCACTAGCTTAAACACCACACGACCAAATCGTTTAAACATTTCTCACAAGGTCACTAACTTAACCCATTCAACTGTCTTATCCACTCCCTTCCTGCACCCAAAATCATACACAATTCCCTTCCTCAATATTCTTTCTAACGGTTCGCACACTTCTCAATATCCCTCTGCACCACCCTTTACCTTTCGGCATTACTGTCAAGTTTATTACTTCCGACCTACTAACTTCACCTCTCCACGCTAGCGTGGGGCACTGCCCCCCAACCATTACTAGCTCCTCTCCTCCGACCTTTCCAAATGCTGATAACACTTTCTTATTATTCACATAACCAAACAGTTACATCAATATCCTAACCCAAACATTCCACCAAGTCGTCTTGGAGCGACACTAGTGTTCGTCGTCACTACTCATTCTTTGATCTCCAACTTTTACTTACATAGATCCTCCTCTCACACATAAGCAACTTTAACTCGACCAATTCATTTCAATTGTAATTAGCAACTTATTTCAAATGATAAACTCCGATTTAGATGCAATTCGTTTCCTTCTATCAACCATATACATTATCATATTTAATCATTTAATATCATAACTTAGCATCACATCTCGCTATGCTGGTATTCACAAAATCCATCAGTCAAAACTGATTTCTTAACCAACAACTCCACTGAGTAAATCAACCAATCAAAGGCTTATACATCTATCGTGACATTTCAAATCACTAATGATCATACTACCACTCCGACTCATATTCATCATCCTGTCATTCTTTAATCGTAACCGAACTTCCCACTTGCTCCTTCTATCTCCCTTCTAGGGTTACTCCCTTTCACATAAGAAACAATTCACGATCTACAAAGATCTAGCATTTATTATAATACATTTGGCTAGTCCACTCTTCATCCTCTTTAAACTTCCAATGATTCCAACATGCACCTACTTAGCGACTCTTACCACCAAAATAATTGGTTTCTCCTTTGGGTAGTCTCACACCATAAAGTCAGCTTACACCCTATGTGCCCCAACAATCTGGTTAATAGATCGTACATCTCATCTGTAGACCCCAAAAGCTTCTATCTGATACTTTCTTTCTCTCCAACATCACCTCACTACGATACTAGCCGGTACATTTAACTTGGCAACTAATGCAGTTACATAACTGTACATTCTTCACTTATAACATCACACTGCAGACCACATCTCTCATGGTCATTCATACACAACTCACAATTTCCTTCATATTCTCCTGAATACTACAATCGAGTCTGTCTCGCTACTTAGTTCTCTCCCAACTTGTTGAACTATGACTCATGAGTCACACTTAGTTCAAACACAAACATCCTAGCTAGCTCTTTATGACCCGAGTCCTTTCTCAGACACGACACATTTTCTTACTGACTGTATAGTCTACACTCACTCCGCTTGGGTTACACATCTTGTCCTTCTACGGACCCTCCTCACCTCGTAAAATAGAACGCTTAAATCAAACAATAACTTCTCATCCCCTTAGCACTACTATAAGGTGTTCTATCACTCTCACTTTCTGGTTCAAGTCTTCGGCCTCGGCCACCGTACACATTTGTCGGCTTCTACATCAATTGGCAACCTGTAACTACTTTCTTAACTTATTCTTAACATGGGTTCCCTTACGGAACCTAATCCTACCATCATAACATAATCACTTCATAATACGTCTCCCTCTTTTCGGGACTTACTCCTGTAACATCAGTATTACCCGCTTACCTCAAAACGCATACCCAACACCGTGGGCATTTCGCTTACGCCTCAACACTACTCGTAACGAGTTTCTAATACTAACACTTCGATGGCTTCTACTCTTTCCCCTGGACCCAACCGTCCCTCGACAATCGTACTTCCAGATACCGAACAAGGGTACAGACCCTCACACAATCACCCCTATAATTCACTTCTGACTCTTCCACCGTTCACCTTTCCTCTTGCACACAAATACTAAGTTTACAACATTCTTTTCTGATTTGCCCGACACTTCTCCACTCTTGCAGTCCTTCCTTAGCTTAACATATACTAGAATATGACCTAGTGAGTTCATAGCCCTCATGCATGACAATACAGTAAATAAATCTTTTCGTACATTTCATCATTTTAAATAAACAACGTTTGAAAAAAGAAACACTTGGGTACACATGGCCCCATTACTCTTATACTTCAACGCCCTGCACAACGACTCGAGAATCGTTTGCATGCATCTTTCCGTGAACTTTAATCTTACTCAGTTCCGAACGATGTCATTACGACAGTAACACGTTGGGTGAAAACCCTTTCATACGACACAATTTCGAAAGAAATTACTGACACCCAGTAAACCGGTCGGTTCTCACACTCATTTGTATGATATCAACAAACTACTACTCATTTGATTGTAAAAGTTTTGCTGGCAAACATTCTCTTGACCTTTTTGTTAATAAAAGAATTTAACTTATCATTAAAAGTGTGAAATACTTCGCAAATCGTTAACCTCAAAATTTCAATGCGCAATGCGAAGGAAATCATCTTTTCCTTAAACATACGTTTGTACGCTCTCACCCCTTTTTGATCAAAATTTGATATTTGCACATTAATCTTACATCGTGAGAATTTCATGTTACATAAAAGATCGCCATGCATGAGACTCTACTTGCCATTGAAGGCTACTCAGCCGAACGAGGTCAAACGCTTTACTTACGCAACTTATCCTTAACACTCCTCCTACGACTAACGGTCGCCCTCTCGGTCGAGCAACTGCTTACTGAACACGCCTTTCACATTTCACTTGCTCAACCCTTCCATACTAATCGTTTTGATCATCTACTTCACTTCCCACTTCTACACAGTTCCAAATCACTATAGGTCTCTTACTTCATTTATCCTACCATAGAAAACCTTGACTACAAAAGTCAGGGCTCTATAGATACTTTCAAGGTTCTGACACTGTCCTTCCTTACCATTCTAACTGATCTATTCCATGGTTTCAAGAACCGAGACTCTCCCGACTGGAGTCTTACTTAAACTCAACGTTCATCCTCCCCGAATCTACGAAGAGCTACCTCTAGACGACTCATAACACTCTATCCAACGTTTCTTTCCTACGAAGTGTACACACCTCACAACATAAGCGACTTCTCATGACACCTCCCCAACTAGGGGCCTCAGTCTACCCCGCAGGGATCATACTGACATTCTAAAGTACTGGGACTCGACATAAACACTAACTTCCGACTACCACTTCGGAACAATACGGTAGGTTAAGCATGCAACAGAGTCACAGATCAGTCTGGAAAGGTTGCATCGGCCCATCATTCAGGACCTCCTCATCTAAATTTCTTGAAACATCCGATACTGTCCTGTCCCTCGGGGTTCTCCCAGTCATAGTACTAAACTGAAAGAAACCGAAAATTAGTTCTTGTTAGACATGACACCATAGATTTTCTATAAGTAAGGTATTGTAAGCACGCACATGTACCTGTAAGTTTGTAATTACACTGGCCAGGTGCAATCCCAAACTTACCTTACACGTTTGTCCTTGGCACCTTATTCCTAAGCGCATTTATTGTGATCTTTCCTAGAGGCTATCCTATGTCTCGGTTGTGTTCCTCATCTTACAGTTTAAGTTTAGGCCCTATTGGTCACCTAAATCCCTTAAACTAAGGCTCTGATACCATTTGTAACGTCCCAAAAACATAACATGCATTAACTTGGAATAAGCATTCGAATTACATTAATAACTTGTCAATAACTCATCAATAAGCTATACTAAACAAAATTTGACAGCGGAAGTCTCTAAATCCACAGCCGAGAGCTACATCTATAGCCATTAGAATCCAAAACTTTGGAGTCGCTCTAGTCTCCAAATTCTCCTTGAGTCACTCCTAGTTCTTATTGGAAGAACCCATAACGCGCTTACCTGAAAATGGTTTAGTTTTTGAGAAGCGAGGGTTAGACCAAAAGGTCTAGTGAATTCCCTCCGAAAACAACATGTAAAACAGTTGGAAAACATTTATCAATAGACTATAATGCATCATCATACAAGGTACTGCACTATGTGTGGATCACATAAACATTTCGCGATCGGGGTTCCATCAGGTTCCCTTCCCGCCCTTCTTGGAGCCCACTCGGACTCCCCTCTACCGGATAGGAGGGAAACAGATTCCAACCTACCGGCCTGTCATACATATCCAAGGGATCCTCAGATCCCGAGAACCTCTCTCTGACCCCACGGTGCAGACCGACACCACATAGCATATAAGTACGTTCATGAAAACATATAAGTTAAAGTATCCGTACGTCATGTCTTTCATTTCTTCATGCTAAACATTTCATTTAATAGAACAGATACGTTCGTGAAAATCATGCAATCAGTTCATAACATTTCATGCTCGGTAAAATCATAATCAGTTAAAACATATATCATTTCGCGTCGAAAAAGGGTTTAGGGAACTCACCTGAAAAAGCGAATCTTCTCCTTAGCCTCTTGTCTCGCTACGCTAATACACCTAATAATTAATTCATAGAATAATTAGATGCACTACCCTTTCATTCTAATTTCCTCTCTTTATTCGATTCTATCCATTACTACTAGGCCCGCAGTATGGCTTAGTTCTTAAGTTAATCTGGCCCAAAGTCTCTGAGTCCCAATAGTGAACTAGTTCATGTGGCGGCCTAACTACCTACTCGGCCCAACCGCAGGAGAGCCCCGGTAGTCCTCAACTCCCGGTATCACCCAACTCCCGGTACGGCGACTCCCGGTATGGGCAACTCCCGGTACGGCGACTCCCGGTACGGGGCAACTCCCGGTACGGGCGACTCCCGGTATGGGACAACTCCCGGTACGGGCGACTCCCGGTACGGGGCAACTCCCGGTACGGGCGACTCCCGGTCTGGCGAACAGGGACGAACCTTATACGATTCAATACTCGAATTCTTCCTAAGGAGTCCAGTAAGCTGAGATTTTAACACAACATTCTTACCCTAATTGTTCTATTGTAACTCCTTAGACAACACAAGTTCCTAGTCCATTGATTTCATTAGATTACAATCCCAATCGAGAACTAAAACTCTCCACAATGTTCTTATCCAACAAACCCAGCTAAAACATGGGATACAGTCTGGAATTCGACTTATCTAACTATTAGATTACGTGGAAATTAACAGGGAATGAAAGATTTCTCACCTGATAGAGTCTCTTCCCTAAGAAATCGCAGTTCGAGCCTTCCTTTCACTGCTTCTCCTCTTCCAGTATTCAGCCGCCAACAATAAGAAAATGACTAACAACCCTAGGGATCTGGTCCTATATATAGTTCCCAACATTTACAGAAACAGTCCTTCTACTAAAACTTTCAATTCATCCACTTTGGCCACCAAACTATGCACTTGACAGAAACGGGTTGTTACAATTTAATGAAAAACTGAATCTTCATACGAAAACATAAAAAAAATCTATGGTATATCTTACGGTATTACATAAAATGATTGGTCTTACGTGAGTCCAACTGAATTTTTTTTTTAAAAAAAAAATTTGTCGATTTTCCTTAAAAACAATGACTCAACTCAGCAATATACAAAAAAATGAAAAATCGATCAGATTCGTTTTTGTTTTTGTTTTGAATTATTGCGGACCTATTTTTTACGTACCTAGTGCTATTTTGCTAAACTTGAAAAGAATGTGACTAAAAGATTAAATCACAAATAAAAACTAACTATTTCAATTAATTTCCCAAAATTATATTTGATGGTGAATAAAAGGAAATGGAATGTGAGGCAGGTGAGGGTGGTGGTGGTTAGAGCATCCCCAATGGGGAGGTCCATGGTGACATGGATTTATTGAGAATCGGTCCATGATTTCATACCCCATTGAGAGAAACTAGTCCATGCCTACATGACATGAATCGGTTCATACTGATGGACCGCTCCTCTTGAAAAAGTTTGGGCCCCACCATCAATAAATTTAATTAAATAATAACTAAATAATTATTACTTTATTGATTTTTGTTTTATATTTTATATATTTGCTGCTCCTGATTTCTTTTTATTGTACAATAAATAATCATTTTTTTAAAATTAATAATCAAATTTAATTAACTGTAATAAATAAAATTGTATTAGCGTTTTTAGTTGTTTTTTAGTTATTTTTTATTTTAAAAATTGTATTTTATAATATTTATTTATAATGACATTTAGTAATATCATTTTTAATTAGTGTTGATATTAATAAGTATTTTTTAACCATTATAATTTTTTTACATTTATTACATAAATGAATATCATAATGTCATCTACAAAAATGTAAGATCAACATACAATTTTATAAAAAAATCAACATTTATCTAAAATTATACAAGTTGAAAAGTAAATAACTTCTAGGAGATCACACATTTATAGATTCAAATCATTAAATTACGAATTGAAAATAAAGATTGTTTTAGACGTAAAATGTAAAATAAAAAATAAATAAAAAAAAGTTTTTTCAGGTAAGTAATTAATTTGACTTTATATTAATAATTGAATATTCTTGTAATGATTTTTTTGAAATAAAATCTTGTAATGAATTATGTTTTAGAATAAACTACGATTTTAGTCTCTATAGTTTAATGTTTATAACGATTTTTATCTAAACAATTTTTATCCCTGGTCTTTAAAAACTACTTTTTCCATTCTGTGGTTTCCATTTTGTTTCCACTTCCATCAACTCATCTAAAATTTGATTGAGTGAATTTCATATTTGGTCCTTGTGGTATGCTATCTCAGTGACCACAAGTTGTGTACGTCTAGATTCGAACCCTGGACAGATGGTATATTTCACCACATCCCCCAGGGTCTTAAGTAGTACGCCACAATCCTTGTGGTTAATTTTAAGAGAGTATTCAGCCGAATGCTTTGAAAACAATATCATGTACTTATCAATAATTTTAATGAAATTATTTGTTTATTTTTATAATTAAAGTTATAATTATAATTTAAAATTTTATAACCTAATTAATAGAAAATAAATGTCTTGATAAAATATAATAAAAGTAAAAAAAGTAAAAAATGAAAAATGTAAACTATGTAATTTAAGGATAAAAATGTAAAAAAATGGTATACCACAAGAACCAAATATGTAATTTAGTGAATCATTTTTTGGAAGGGTTAACCTTTCATTTTAACATAGTTGGATGGAGGGACGAAAATGGAAACAAAATAAAAACAATGAGGACTAAAAAAGCAATTTTTAAAAAATCAAAGATGAAAATCTCATAGACATCAAACCACATGGACCAAAAATAGAATTGACTCCTTCTATTTATACCTAACCTAATCATTACCTCATTTCCTGTGCTTTGCAAAAAAAATTACCTCATTTCCTGTGCAATTCCGATCAAAGACTACAATGGCGGGTGGTAAAGGTTTTTTTGGTGCGGGACCGTCAACAGCATCCCCGGAGCAAGAGAAGCCTCCGGAGCAAGTACCGAACATGGAGCAAGTTGCAAAAGCAACGGAAAAACTCACTGTTAGAGATTGACTAGTGCTAATGGGAAATTAAGATGATCAAGCAAACCTCAGACGCTTATGCGGACCTGCTTGAGATGTATGACTTTGAGAGGCAAGCAGAAAGACGGCTTCAGGAGAACGTCGATAAATTAGAAGCTTTGGTCAAGGTTCTAAACGAAGACAAGGAAGCCCTCAGAATGGAGAACGAAGCTCTCAAACAAGAAAAGAAGCTCTAAGGGTTTTCATCAGAGGGTTGGTTTTCCTTAGTTACGGTTTATTTGTTTTGTTATGGATATCCATCATTTTGGGTTTGTCATCGTCGTCTTTGACCTCTATTAATGCAATTGTTGATCCAAACCCTCAGTGATTTGATAATGACCCTATCTTATATACTTAGTAAAAATTGTAAGTAAACAATATGTATCAGAGTTTCACTATCGCTGATAAGTACTAAGATCTTACAGTACCGCTGATAGGAACTCTTACTCTTTGGACTAAATATTCAGCGAAACTGTTCACCATAATAGTCTGAGTCTGTTCAGTACTTATAGTGATCGCTGATAAGTTAGTTGTTTACTTATGATCTCTGAAGACAAGTTTCACGTTAACATAGGTTCTACGCTGAAGTCGAAGATCAAGCTAAAGAACCAGCGACAAGTCTCCTAATGAACTGATGCGGATCAGCGAAGACTCAGATTTGTCCACTCAACGTGAAGTATCAAGTACAAGACTTCAGCTATCGCTGAACTCTATCATTCGCTGATAAAGAATGATAGATCGCTGAATCAACGAAAAACTGATCATGAAGTCCTCCGTACAAAATACTTTTGTCTTAACCACCCTTGCACGACTCCATATGATATGTCAGAAAAAGAACCTTCTTATTGTCTGAATTCGTACAACCACTCTGATACTACACTGTTCAAACCTGCGGCTACTAAGGTTGTCAACAAAGGTCAATGACATGCAACCAATCAGTTGCTGCCACGTGTAAAGTATAAACTGCAACGCATTAAATGCATGCAGTATATAAGATGAAGAACTCACTTCATTTGAAGTAACTTGCTAACTCTGGACAAGTTCATCCATCTTATCTTGAGATAGGTTATTATTAGTAATTTCTTTCTCTTTCTTAGTGCAAGAAACTTAGTGTTCCAACTTGTTTAGATTTAGGTTTATCCTTAATCTTGTTTCCGCAACAAGCTGTAAATTGTTAATGATTTATCAATAAACAATTTAGAAAAGTAAAATATGTGTGTTTGTATTCAACCCCCCCCCCCCCTTCTACAAACTTGTATAGCCCTTCGGGACCAACAAGTGGTATCAGAGCGGATTTGTTTAATCTCATAAACAAGATCTAATCTATACTAAGATTTCTCTTCCTTGCTATTTCTAAAAATGGCTACTAACACAAACACAAATTATATCGACAATGGTTCTCTTGCAAAACCCCCTAGATTCTCCAGAGATAATTTTAATCTATGGAAAAATAGGATGACTCTCTTCTTAGAAGGTGTAGACCCTACTATGCCTTATTATCTTGAAAACGGCCCATTTATTCCTGTAAGAATTGATGCCGCATTACATGCCGCTGATAATAGACCTGCTATTCCAGAAAGGCTGGTACCCAAAGAAGTTCATACGTGGACTGACGAAGATAAGAAGAAAGTGGGTATCGACACAAAAGCCAGATCCATACTATCCATGGCTCTTCCTGACGAAGTCTACCATTTCGTCATGAACCTGAAATCCTCAAAAGCCATGTGGGACACAATCTGTGTTCAGTATGAAGGTACTGCTGAAGTCCAGGACTCTCGAAAGATCAACCTGGTAAGACAGTATGAAAGTTTCATTTGTGGTAAGAATGAGACTCTCTCTGAAGTTCACCAACGTTTTAATTGCTTAATAATAGATCTGAAAATTGTTGGTAAGGAATATTCTAACTTTGAAGTGCTGACAAAGTTTCTAGAATGTTTACCTGAAAGCTGGGACAGTTATTCTATGTGTCTCAAGCTGTCAAAAGATCTAAGATCAATGACCCTCGCTACCTTATATGGCACGTTGCTGAATCATGAGCAATCAAGCCATCTTAAGAAGAATCTTGTAAAAGATTCCAAAAGCACCCTTGTTGCTTTAATCTCAGAGGAACCCTCTACTCAGCGACCCTCGGTCACTATCACTGAGTTAGAGAGTAACTCTGAAAGATCATCAGATTCTGACTCTTCAGATGATGATGAATCTTTGGCTATCCTAACTAAAAAGTTCAGGAGATTTGCCAAAAAGAAAATGTTCAGAAAGAACAAACCTCTTTCAATAACTGATCAGCCAAGATCATCAGCTACTGCGAAAAGATTGGACATTTCGCTAATGAGTGCAGGTCTAAGAAAGTATCGAGAAACTCAGCGTTTCCCAAGAAATCCTTTATTCCCAGGAATAAAGATGACAAATATTCTAAGCTGAAAGAAAAATATGCAAAGCTGAAAAACTTCAAGTAGAAAGGCAAAGGCCTGATGGTTTACGATTGGGCTGCTTCAGAAGAAGAATCATCATCTGACTCTGAGGATGATGAAGCCAATCTCTGTCTTATGGCAAAGATTGAAGATGAGGAAGAAAGTTCAGACATTCCCTCTACTTCAACCTCTGCTATTCAGGTATCACCTTCCTTCTTTACAAATATTGCAAATATTGATGAAGCTGATAGTCTCCGTAAAATCGATCTCTTGACTATAAGTTTATATGAAGCCATGAATGGCAAAACAATAGTTGAAAATCAAAACCTTGATCTCGCTGAACAACTTAAAAACTGTCACCTTCAAATAGAAAAGCTTTCTAAAATTGAAGAAGATTTTAAAGATCAAGTGCATTTAAATCAGCTAGTCAAAATTGAACGAGCAGAAGCTATCGCTGCTTTGAAAGCTGAAAAGCTACTGTTGAAGGATGGTGTAATTCTTCAACAAAGATCACTGAGATAATTAAGTCTCAGATACCCTTGAGTGATAAACGTGGTCTTGGTTACAAATATAAAACTCAAGAACCAACCACTGATCGTTCCATGCTCTTATTTGGAACTTTCGTATCCTCAGTCGCTGACACTTCATCCTCTCAGTGTTCCTCGTCCAGACCAACTATCCCTGAGGAAATATCTACCTCAAAAGGTAAAGAGAAAATGGTTTATCCAAAACCTACCTCTGTCTTTAAAGATAAAGGTAAAAGAATTGCTTTTAACCAAAATCCTCAGAAGGGTACTTTAGTACCAAAGCTGAATGCTTCCAAAGCTATAGTGATTTATTCCTCTGGATCAAGGAATCAGATCTCTGGATCTACTCAGCGTGGGTCTATTCAGCGATCTACTCCTAGACTCAGAGTGGATGTCCTTGGTAAGAAATCTGAAGAACTAAATGTTACTCCTATTTCTAAAGCCAAAAGCATATTTGGTGTTGGTCCTTCTAATTCAAAATCAAAAGCTCAGCATTCAAATGGTCCTAGAATTACTTTTAGTTATAGGAAATGTTATCACTGTGGACTCACTGATCATATTGCTAGTAAGTGCTCCACAACCACCAAAGCTAAAAAGATAGCTAAGGTGAAGATTGCCCCCAAGGCAAAGAAGACCACTGAGGTTAAGAAATTAACCAAAGTAAAGACTGACAAAGCTGAATCTTCAAATGCTGCGAAGATTGCTGAACCTTCCATTCCAACTACTTCCACTGACAAACGTGTACACATGGTTAAGTGGGTACCCAAGAAAAACTAATCTTCCTTTGTAATGCAGGTTCAGAAGGGTATCTGGTATCTCGATAGCGGATGCTCTAGACACATGACTGGAAAGAAAAGCCTGCTCGCTGAATACAAGGAAGAGAAGGGTCCCTCTGTGACTTTCGGTGGAAATGGAAAAGGACATACCCGAGGGTTTGGTGTACTCTCAAATGGTACAACCACCTTCAAAAGAGTCGTATATGTTGAAGGGCTGAAGCATAATCTTCTAAGCATCAGTCAGCTTTGCGACAAGGATAACAAAGTAATCTTTACTAAGGAATCCTGCTTTGTCATTGACAAAAAGGAGAAGATAGCTCTCAGTGGTTATCGTTTGGAAAATGTTTATGTAATAAACATGGACTCAACCACCACTGAGAACTCCTGTTTCTTTATCAAAAGCCTCATCTGATGTCAATTGGCTATGGCATAAGAGGCTCTCTCATCTGAATTTCAAGACACTGAACACTCTTTCTTCAAAAGAGTTAGTTACTGGTCTACCTCAGCACTCATACGCCAAAGAGTCTTTATGTTCAGCGTGTGAGAAAGGGAAGCAGACCAAAGCAAGCTTTAAGTCAAAGCAAGTCTCCTCAGTGTCATCTCCTCTACAACTACTCCATATGGATTTATTTGGCCCTGTTAACAAACAATCCATCGCTGGAAAGAAATATACACTGGTCATAGTTGATGAATTCTCTCGTTTTACATGGGTTATGTTTCTCCGTTCTAAGAGTGACACCCCTGAAGAACTCATCACCTTTGTTCGGAAGATGGAAACCCTGAACAATTTGACCGTTCGCTCAATAAGGAGTGATCATGGAACTGAATTCAAAAACAGTTCTCTTGATTCCTTCTTTGAGAGTAAGGGTATTTCTCACAACTTTTCTTTAGTGAGAACACCGCAACAAAATGGAGACGCTGAAAGAAGAAATAGAACAATTATTGAAGCTGCACGTTCAATGCTCAGCGATTCTCACCTGCCTACTCAGTTTTGGGCAGAAGCTGTCAACACCGCTTGTTTTACGCAAAACAGGTCGCTGATAGTCAAAAGATTCAATAAAACAGCCTATGAACTTTTTCATGGGAGAAAGCCTGAAATCAGCTTTCTTCACATCTTTGGATGTCAGTGTTTCATACTGAACAACAGAGATGCCCTTGGAAAGTTTGATCCTAAGGCTGATGATGGAATCTTTCTTGGATACTCCTCAGTTTCCAAAGCCTTCAGAGTCTTCAATCGTAGAAGACAAACTGTTGAAGAAACAATTCACGTCACGTTTGACGAATCCCGTTCAGCGAACTCTAAACCGTCCGCTGATACTGAAGAACTAAATCAATGGATGTTTTCTCATCTTGGTGATTCATAAGATATTCCCACTCCTCGTACTCACACAGTTGAAGATGATGGTCCTACTATCATTCCAAATATGCAGAATAGTGAAGCTGAAACATCATGGGTCTCAGTTGTTCCTATAAACACTATACCTGCTTCTGAATCCAATATCTCACACATTCCATCTACTTCTCAGCAATCAGTGAATATAATGACAACTGCATCCATTCCTCTCTTAGCTGATACTCCAGACGTCGCTGAAGCTTCATCTTCAGCTCCTCCAGTTCAGGTTGAGTCAGCGTCTCACGCCCCGGCTCAGCGATGGATCGTAAATCACCCAATTGATCAAATTCTTGGTGATCCAAACGCTGGTGTTCAGACTCGACGAAGTGCAGGTAATATATGTTTATTTGTTAACTTTATTTCTCTGACTGAACCAAAGAAAGTAGATGATGCCCTCAAAGATCCAAACTGGGTCAGCGCCATGCAAGAAGAGCTGACTGAATTCGAAAGAAACAAAGTTTGGAAACTTGTTCGAAGACCAACTGACAAAACAGTGATAGGCACTAAATGGGTCTATCGAAACAAGTTGGACGAACATGGAACTGTTACCCGCAACAAGGCTCGTCTTGTTGCTCAGGGATACAGACAAGAGGAAGGCATAGATTATGACGAAACATTTGCTCCAGTAGCAAGACTAGAATGTATTCGTCTATTCTTAGCATACGATGTACACAAAGACTTCAAAGTATATCAGATGGATGTTAAGTCAGCATTTCTAAACGGAAAGCTGAATGAAGAAGTCTATGTGGAACAACCTCCAGGATTTTCAGATCCTAAGCGTCCAGGTTATGTTTATAAACTGGATAAGGCACTTTATGGCTTAAAGCAAGCTCCACGTGCATGGTATGACACTCTTTCCACTTATCTCCATATTGAAAAATTTGAGCGAGGTAAAATCGACAAAACTCTATTTTTCAGGAAAGTAAAAGGTCATATCATTCTTGTTCAAATATATGTTGATGATATTATATTTGGCTCTACTAACCCTGATCTTTGTACTCGTTTCGCTGATAGAATGAAAGATGAGTATAAAATGAGCATGATGGGTGAACTAACATATTTTCTTGGTCTTCAGATAAAGCAAAATGAAAAAGGAACTTTCATTAATCAGGGAAAATATGTTAAAGATATGCTGAAGAAATTCGACTTAACTGAAAGTTCAGCTATGAAAACCCCTATGGCACCACCGCTGACACTTGATAAGGATACTAAGGGTATTCCTGTTAATGTCACTTTGTACCGTGGGATGATCGGCTCACTGTTGTATCTTACAGCTAGCCGACCTGATATTATGTATGCAACATGTTTGTGTGCACAATATCAAGCTGAACCTAAGATATCTCATATGAAAGCTGTAAAGCGAATTTTTCGATATCTTAAGGGTACAGCGAATCTAGGTCTTTGGTATCCCAAAGATTCAGGATTCGATCTAATCGCCTATTCAGATAGTGATTTTGCAGGTTGCAGAATGGATAGGAAAAGCACCACAGGAGGATGTTAGCTCTTGGGTGGAAACTGGTAAGTTGGACAAGTAAAAAGCAAAACTCAGTGTCCACATCTACAGCTGAAGCTGAGTATGTAGTCGCTGGAAGCTGCTGTTCTCAGGTCATGTGGATGAGAAATCAACTACTGGACTATGACCTTCAGCTCTAAAAAATTCCAATCTATTGCGACAGCACAAGTGCCATCGCTATAGCAAATAATCCAGTGCTACACTCAAAGACAAAACACATCGAAATCAGGTATCATTTTATCAGAGATCATGTGATGAATGGTGATATAGAACTTCACTTTATCCCAACTGATTATTAGTTAGCTGATCTGTTCACCAAACCTCTTGATGAGACAAGATTCAACTTTCTCATCAGCGAGCTTGGAATGCTGAACTTTGAAGAGTAAAATCTTCAGCGGTTCTCATTTGATCAGCGATAGGCTAAAATCGACTTATATAACCCATTCTATCATATTCTCTCTGAATAAACTTGATTCGTTGATATCAAGGTATGTTTTTTTCTCTCTTACAAATCGCATGTAAATGCAAGATTTCAAAATAAATCGCATCGCTGAATATCTCTTCCTTAATCAGCGATATTTTTTTGAAATTTCTAAAACCAACTGATATTTCTATTTAGTGCCTCAATTTTTTAAAAGTGTCCCTGAGTTTTTCAAAACCTCAGAGACATCCAAGGATATGAAAGGACAGTTGTGACGTCATTACAACGGATAAGCCTTGGCACGTTCTTCTTTCTGACACACGTTTGCACGTTTCATTCACTCACCAATCAAATGCAAACACGTGTCCGTGTCATGATGAAAATCTTTTCCCGCTCAAGATTTTCTCTTTCTAAAATCTCTCTATATAAACAATTTCTTCGTTTATATTTTCCTTTTATGCGAACTTCTCCTCCAAGCAAAGAAAGAATTCACTGTTGCATTTAGCTCTCGATTTATCAAGAACAACTATTCATCTTCTTCAAACATCAAAGGTTAATATGTTCTTACTATTTACCAAATGCAAATAACTTGTTTCTGATATTCTCATTGTTTTAACAAGATCAAACAAAAGAACTTCTTAAAAATGAAATCATCTTCTTTCATGGTTTTATGAACACAACCATTTCATGGTGGTTCTTCAAGTTCAAATGCAAAAATCGTAAACTTGTTCTTCATTCGTTTTTCCAGAATCCCTATCTTCAAAGGAAACTGGAAAACAAGATTTTTATTGGGTATGCATTTCGTTTTTCAAAAACAAGAAAAACCCTAATCTTCATTAAGACATTTTGTCTGAATGAAATGGACAAAATTCGAACCATCTTATTGGAAAATCTTTCCACATTAAGATTATTCTTATTTGTTAATACTTGGTTGAACTGATAATACAGAAAATGGCATCTTCTGACATTCCCAAGAACACCATCGCTGAGAACACTGCTGCTGATGATACTGCTGAGGAAGTGGAAATCCTCAAGGCTCCTCAGGTCAAGTTCTCTCTTGACAAACTGGATTGGACTAAAGTGAATAACCTCTATGCGCTTCTCGAGTTTCCTCCTCGAAAGCAAGTCACACATCTAGATGATGCTGTGAAATTCCTCAAGAATTGCTGCATCTCCACAGCCCTGACCATAACCCCTCCTGCACATCAGCTCTTGCTATCACAATTCTGGTACTCTGCCAGACACTCTCAGCTACCATCAGCCAAAGACCCCTCCAAAACAATTGACTGCATCCTTTGCGATATCGAATATGGCACCGTGAAGATCACCCCTGCCATCATTCGCAAAGCCCTCAGCCTTCCCATCGCAACCAAAGAAAACCCTTCGTTCCTCTCCCTGACCCCAAGAAAAACTCAGACAGGGAAGCCATCATTGCATTCCTTGATGCAATGGGCTATGTATGGGAAACTGGAAGGGATATGAAGCCCGAGAAGAAGCTGACCATTATAAAGAAATCAAAAATGCCCAGCGAGATGAATTTCATCTTCGCTCATCTAATCAGCTGCATGACTGCCAAGAGCGGCTCCTCTGACCAAGCCGCTAAACCTCAGCAAGCAATGGGATATGCATTGCTGAAAGGTCTACACATAGACTGGGCATCGATTATCTATGATGACCTGGTACTCAGAGTGGACACCGTCGCTGACAGATCTCCATGGGTTCCGTATCCTCGTTTCATCAGCGCCATTTTCCAAAAAGGCATGAAGGACAGCTACCCGACAGATGGTGACCTGAAACTCTCTCAGGTCGGTCCTAAGATTCTCGACTTCAAACCGGTAGAAAATAAGGTACGTCTTTCTACACTCTTAACTCTTCTAAACCCTACTTCTTCTACTTCTGCAACTCCTTCAGCGGACAAACCCACCGCTGATACCCCAGCTGCAACCTCCATTCCTCTTAAAAGGAAACATTCTGACACCCAACTTGGTTCCAAAAGAACTAAGAAACCCAAGGAGCAACCCGAGCAATCTCCTGCTAAAGACTCCTATGACGTCCCAAAAATTACAAGCAAATTTAAATTTTTAAATAAACAATTCATTGATAACAACTCAATAAATGATCCCAACGCTTCGTTTGCAAACACATAATTAATGTCTTTATAAAAATAAAACCAGCGGAATAAACGTTTAATTATTAAAATCATAAAGCAACCAGCTCTTCTCGCGCGCCAGTGTGTACTCGTCACGCCTTGGAGCCGCCCGTACCTGAAACCACAGTTTATTGGGAAAGGGTAAGCACGAAGCTTAGTGAATTCCAACACATGCGCAGATAGGAATTATATACATATCACCCCTATCCGCACATAAGCAACAACATCACAGTTACATAAAACGAGTAAACATCTACAAGTAATTATGTATCCAACACCTCAGTACCATCGAGGCCTCGGTCCCACCGAATTGTAATGTATCCAACACCTCAGTACCATCGAGGCCTCGGTCCCACCGAATTGTAATGTATCCAACACCTCAGTACCATCGAGGCCTCGGTCCCACCGAATTGTAATGTATCCAACACCTCAGTACCATCGAGGCCTCGGTCCCACCGAATTGTAATATAACCAACACCTCAGTACCATCGAGGCCTCGGTCCCACCGAATTGTAATGTAACCAACACCTCAGTACCATCGAGGCCTCGGTCCCACCGAATTGTTATGTAACCAACACCTCAGTACCATCGAGGCCTCGGTCCCACCGAATTGTAATGTGACACATTTATACCAAGCATTCAAACCAATCAAATATTACACACCACAAACAACTAGTTCACACCACAAAGACAATAGTACATACAAACTATTATGACATGCATACAACCCCTAACTACACAGTGAGAGAACTCACCTCGAATGCGCGCCCAACTTAATAACACAATTCAAGCTTCACAATTACGGTCACTTCCCAGCACCTAAATGCATGTTAAAACGTGTCAATACGAGACCCGGACCCTATGACACGACACACGCTTAAACCGTCACTAAAACTAAATTCCGTTCACCCAAAACAGGTCTGTTCGGGACCTGTTTCGACCCCTTTAAACCCAGAAAATTCCCAATATTATTTCATGACCAGAAAGTACTCTGAGTTAGGGTTCCAAGGACATATTATACGCCTCCTAACGATTTTTCTACAATTTACTACGGATTTTACAAAAACAGTTTCCGGAACAGCGAAATTCAGCACCTTTCAGTATAAAACGACAAATCGACCCATGCTACGTCCCGAACTGGGTTTTGCACAAAACACAGAAAAGTTTCTAGACTCAAAAAGGGAACTTTTGACACTGGTTTCACCCCAAACCGAGTTACGAGCAGAAAGTTATGATTTTCGCAAGATCAAGGCAGATTCCAGAAGTTTTCACATGAAATGACGAAACACCGAACTTGCGACCACTTTTTCGTCCAGCTAGAGACCGAACCAGTTTTCCGCTAAAACACGGAAAACGTGCCCGACCCTGAACTTGAACCATGGGCGCCAGTTTCGGCTCAAACGGAGTTGCGACGGAAAAGTTATAGCCGTCGTAAAAACAGTGGCTGCACCATTTTCCACATGAATCGAAGATTATAAAAACGACGGTTTTAACGAAACGGCTCAAACGATTAAGTCAAGGCTTAACGGATTCTACGGTGATTATTAATAAGACATGGCAACGCACTACCCTCCGCCCTCCGGCAGTGGTGGTCGTCGACGGCGGCCGGCGGCGGTTCATCGACGAGGAAATAAAACAACCCGCAAACCGCCGCGAGACCACTACCCTCTCGATCACCCTACCGCGTGCACCAACGACTCACACCACCACCGCCACCCGACACCCAGCCACCACAGTGGCGGCGCGGCAGCGGCAGCGGCGGCCGGCGGTGGTCCTCCGGTGACGAAAACGAAAAGAAAAGAAACATCGAGTGAAACCTTACCTCGATGACGACACAACGACGAAACCCGACACCTTCACTTTTCTTCTCCGGCGGACACGACAACGACGGCGGCGACCTCCACACTTTCCGGCGAACTCCCTATCTCTCTCTTCTCGCCGCTCTATCTCTCTCGGTTTCTCTCCTCCTCTCTCACTTCTCGTTTTCTCTCTCTCTCACTCTCTCTCACTCACGGCTCTCTCTTCTCATTCTCTTTTGCGGCCGACGACGACAAAGGGAAGGGGAGTAGGGTTGTTTAGGGTTGCTATCATGTGGGTTTGGTTGCCGCAATAGAAAACGAGAGTCACCAAACAAAAAAAGTCGGTTCTTAAGCTAAACAAAGAAGGTTTCCATGCAAACTTGATTAGCAAAAAAAACACATTTAGCCCCTAGGTTTTTAAGGTATTTCCATATCTTAACATAACTTAGGATTTAAACAGTTTGCTAATTCCGTTAACCCCGTTAATAACCACGTTAAATAAAACTTAAAAGAAAAGAATTAATACTAAGAAATTACATACCGGGACACGGGCTTTACAACTCTCCCCCACTTGGATTAGACTTCGTCCTCGAAGTCTAGACCGGCAAATAACTCGGGATAGTTCTCCCGCATCTCAAACTCGAGTTCTCAAGTCCACTCAGAACCCTTTCTGTGATGCCACTGGACTTTTACTAACTGGAATCTAAATTTCTCACACCGCCCAAAAATTTCTCGATTACTTTTCTTACCACAAAACTCCTTCAAGGACACTGAAATTACGATCAGAAAAACACTCCAACAACTGGAATCATTCCTAGCCAAGCGACTTCGGTTGTTCCCCAACCTTAGACATTCCATGCATCCCGAGTCAAATTTCAAGCTCTAACCATTCTAAAGCTGCTCACAGTATACCCTACAGGATATTCGACTACGATCATTCCTACCCTTAACTGTCGATTAACTTCCACGAATTCTAATAGACTCCAAAGATTATCAATAAATTATATTAACAAAACATCGACCCCCTGCCGAACATCGGTCCAACCGATCACAATAACAAACATCGGCCACCCGCCGAACATCGGTCCAACCGATCACAATAACAAACATCGGCCACCCGCCGAACATCGGTCCAACCGATCACAATAACAAACATCGGCCACCCGCCGAACATCGGTCCCACCGATCACAATAACTCAAAAAGCGTGGTATTATCCTAGACACTAACACAAATAGATATCCCCCACAACCAAATCAACTAACACACACGTAGGTCATTCCACCATAACCATTCATAACAAGTGATCATTTCAGGGTTACTACTACCATCACCATGATTATCTTAAAATCGGCTACAACTCTCCGATTATACTAAAGGTGTTTGGCCTCAAGCCCAAAAGTCGACACCTAAATATACCACCTACCTTGAAATGGTTGATGCGCATTTATTCTCTTAATAACAAAGGGCATCAATCCCTTAACCGATACTATTCGGCCTACAGTACTAACGCGCGTGGAATACCTACCTTCCACCGTCGACGTATCATCCACACTTGCTCTACGAAGCCAAGTCACACCGTATCGAGGATACACCTTGACGTCTACCTCCGAGGTAACGCCTCAAGACCCAGCACACCGGAACTACCTCCCAGGTAAGTGCCCACAACTATATCCTCCTAGTACCTACTGGAAAGTCTAGGTTAAAACACATGAATACCGGGGTCCCACCCCGAGATACCCAACCGACCATTACCAACGACTGACTAACGTGTCTAGGGATCCAAAGCAAACAGCCTACCAACAACATGCCTATTCCGGATTGACTAACTCACCCAAACATGTAAACACTCAATGTGCAAAGAATGCCAAACGGTGCGACAAAAACAACTCATCAACTAGACTCCACATCGAGCCATTAAAACCGGGCAATTGGCCCATGACTAACTCCAAGTCAAAACCGAGGAAAATGCCCCACGCTTGCTAGACCCATAGGTCGGAAAATGCGTTTAAACAAAGTTTAAGCAAGCAATACTCTGAAATCAACCTTAGTCCCAGACTCAACACGGGTTAAACAAAAGAGTTTTCCAAAAGGACTCACACCCTGAAAATTCTCGAAATGACACATGACACTTAAAAGCACATTTCCCCAAATGGTTTACAAAATCATTTACAAAATATTTTCAACATCGGGATTTTCATCTCAAAAAGATCGTATGTAATAAAACTACTATTACCTGATCGATAGTTACACAAAACTGGACACGCTCGTCCCACATAGGAAAATCATGTTGAAAATCGTTCCATTGCAGTTCAGTTTACTCACACAAAAGCAACGCGTAATAAAATAAAAATGAACCGCCTCGATTCCAGTATGGATTGACTCATGACGCGCTCTTAAAGTAACCGCTTGACCTTAAACAGGGTGCGACAAAGGTGTGCACATAATTCAAAATAAGTTTCACGACATTTGATTCAAAAATTCTTCTTTTTAATCATAAAATGACGTGGCACAGGGTTCGCCACAAATTTTTCGCGCGTCAGCTAATCACACAAAACGATGACACGATTTACAAATATATTTTTGTTAAAACACAACTGTCTCGTGTAAGTTTCAAACTTGAAGACAGAAACCAGGCCGCTTCTATTAATTGGAAATATCGACTAAAACCTCATAAAATCTCAACTGGGGGCAGGCATGCAAGCTTGTAACACTTCCTCAAGTTTCGTACTTGGGACATATAACGTCAAAACATTATAGTTTAAAAAATGTATTTATCGAAATTGCTCAAAATACTCGTTCCCTCCAGAGCAAAAGTTTTTAATTTCCAAAAAGAAATGATCGGTAATTCTAAATTAACTGAATGTCAAAAATCTACGCATTTATATTTCCAAAATATAACACATTGTAATCGTATGCATGATGTTCACAACCTTAAAACACTCCTTGGATCAAATGGTCTTTCATTTCGACAAAAAGGAACTAAAACATTTTCATGCACGACTCGTTTGTCAAAATGTCGAGAACAAAGGTTACCCCAGTATGCATACCCCTAAGTCGATAAATCGCATTTTCATAGAAATGTCAATAAAACCTTTAGCTGACCGAAAAGCGCACTAAACACTCCTTATGAAATGTTACCAAAATTCCTCCATGCATCACTTATGTCACGCATGAATCAATCCATACACTGAACTATTTTCAATAAAATACCTAGTAACACAAACTCTCGAAAGAAAAGTTAAGCGACACAAGAATTCGAAACTCATTTTAAACAAATCACCAACAAAATTTGTAACTCTCGTTATAAAAAGGTTTCGTGCACTTTCAAAACCATAAATCGACATCTTGTGTGTGTGCTAAACATTTCCCCAAAATTCCAAAGCACAATCCATGAAAGGATTGGAAACACAAAAATTAGTTAATGCAATCCTATTTTCAAAATAGACTTTGTGCATGACTCAATCGGCATTCGATGTCTCGACTCATATCCCTCCAAAACTCCCCGATCCACAATCGTCATCCGGACATTTAAATCTCTTAAGGCAAGTTGGGAAATCCCATCAAATCATCTTACGGGTTTTCCTCAAATCAAAGTCGGCTCAAAAGCCTATGACCAAAATGGTCTACTCAAAACAAACTACATCCTTATCGTCACTCCAAGTGATTGATACTAGACACGTCCTTCTATCCCAACGACTACTAGTTTAGAACCTTACCCCAACGATCATCACCTCAAGCAAATCAAGTACACACTTGTACTAGCAGGTTTACTATAGTTGTTCCTCCTTGTGATGGCTATTCTGGTCAGACAATACAACGCGTTATTAGCACATAATAACTCATACTAACAACACTCACGCTCAACTCCTTGGATTCCTCGTGACTTCCCCGACTCGAGCATTGATCCTGTGCTTCCGGTAGTAGGAGCTCTACCACTACCTTCTACGCCTATCATCGCTCGTTCTGAGTCCCATCCCGAGGGGTCCAAGTAGCTTCTCGCCGCAACTACACACATATGCCCGCACCGGCATATATACTCGCTCTTCCTAGCTCCCTAGGAATTCCATCCAAACCACTACCCTTGCTACTGCCAAATCCCTAGTAGCAAGCAGCAGACGTGCAATACAGTGTAACAAGCACGAAGCAATTTAGCATACATACTCCTATGTTCTAGAAAGCAATCTAGCACACGTACTCATACATAAACACCCTTCCCAGCTCTCTAGGAACTTCCTCTTATCCCACTACCCTTGCTACTACCGAATCCCTACTAATTATAACGGGTGACCTCGCGAATACCCGGTTATATGCAGTGCGAAACAAATAGACAGTCGAATACAAGACTCTATCTTAAAACGGTTGGACTCAAACAAGAGCTGCGCAATAGAACTAAATCGAATATTCTAAGGCTATAAATCTCTTACTGCATACAACCTAGAGGGCATCCACTTAGTAACCTATCATAATTAGCATAAATTCTTAATAGCAAGTAGTTCAACATACAGCATAGTGTCCACAACAGGCAATCTAGCATGCATACTCTATGATCTAGAAAGCAATAATACACTAAGTACTGTACCTTTCCCCTTTGGCTCCGGCTGACTGTACACACTGCGCCTCCGATCACCGTTTCTCAAACGGATCTTTCCTTCGTTTTATTTCCCAAAAATTTAAAGAAATTTTTTATAGCCGCAAACTTGAGATCAAACACACCGAAATGCGTTTGATTCACTCAAGCCGTGCTCTGATACCAAGTTGTGACGTCCCAAAAATTACAAGCAAATTTAAATTTTTAAATAAACAATTCATTGATAACAACTCAATAAATGATCCCAACGTTTCGTTTGCAAACACATAATTAATGTCATTATAAAAATAAAACCAGCGGAATAAACGTTTAATTATTAAAATCATAAAGCAACCAGCTCTTCTCGCGCGCCAGTGTGTACTCGTCACGCCTTGGAGCCGCACGTACCTGAAACCACAGTTTATTGGGAAAGGGTAAGCACGAAGCTTAGTGAATTCCAACACATACGCAGATAGGAATTATATACATATCACCCCTATCCGCACATAAGCAACAACATCACAGTTACATAAAACGAGTAAACATCTACAAGTAATTATGTATCCAACACCTCAGTACCATCGAGGCCTCGGTCCCACCGAATTGTAATGTATCCAACACCTCAGTACCATCGAGGCCTCGGTCCCACCGAATTGTAATGTATCCAACACCTCAGTACAATCGAGGCCTCGGTCCCACCGAATTGTAATGTATCCAACACCTCAGTACCATCGAGGCCTCGGTCCCACCGAATTGTAATGTAACCAACACCTCAGTACCATCGAGGCCTCGGTCCCACCGAATTGTAATGTAACCAACACCTCAGTACCATCGAGGCCTCGGTCCCACCGAATTGTAATGTGACACATTTATACCAAGCATTCAAACCAATCAAATATTACACACCACAAACAACTAGTTCACACCACAAAGACAATAGTACATACAAACTATTATGACATGCATACAACCCCTAACTACACAGTGAGAGAACTCACCTCGAATGCGCGCCCAGCTTAATAACACAATTCAAGCTTCACAATTACGGTCACTTACCAGCACCTAAATGCATGTTAAAACGTGTCAATACGAGACCCGGACTCTATGACACGACAAACGCTTAAACCGTCACTAAAACTAAATTCCGTTCACCCAAAACAGGTCTGTTCGGGACCTGTTTCGACCCCTTTAAACCCAGAAAATTCCCAATATTATTTCATGACCAGAAAGTACTCTGAGTTAGGGTTCCAAGGACATATTATACGCCTCCTAACGATTTTTCTACAATTTACTACGGATTTTACAAAAACAGTTTCCGGAACAGCGAAATTCAGCACCTTTCAGTATAAAACGACAAATCGACCCATGCTACGTCCCGAACTGGGTTTTGCACAAAACACAGAAACGTTTCTAGACTCAAAAAGGGAACCTTTGACACTGGTTTCACCCCAAACCGAGTTACGAGCAGAAAGTTATGATTTTCGCAAGATCAAGGCAGATTCCAGAAGTTTTCACATGAAATGACGAAACACCGAACTTGCGACCACTTTTTCGTCCAGCTAGAGACCGAACCAGTTTTCCGCTAAAACACGGAAAACGTGCCCGACCCTGAACTTGAACAATGGGCGCCAGTTTCGGCTCAAACGGAGTTAAGACGGAAAAGTTATAGCCGTCGTAAAAACAGTGGCTGCACCATTTTCCACATGAATCGAAGATTATAAAAACGACGGTTTTAACGAAACGGCTCAAACGATTAAGTCAAGGCTTAACGGATTCTACGGTGATTATTAATAAGACATGGCCACGCACTACCCTCCGCCCTCCGGCAGTGGTGGTCGTCGACGGCGGCCGGCGGCGGTTCATCGACGAGGAAATAAAACAACCCGCAAACCGCCGCGAGACCACTACCCTCTCGATCACCCTACCGCGTGCACCAACGACTCACACCACCACCGCCACCCGACACCCAGCCACCACAGTGGCGGCGCGGCAGCGGCAGCGTCGGCCGGCGGTGGTCCTCCGGTGACGAAAACGAAAAGAAAAGAAACATCGAGTGAAACCTTACCTCGATGACGACACAACGACGAAACCCGACACCTTCACTCTTCTTCTCCGGCGGACACGACAACGACGGCGGCGACCTCCACACTTTCCGGCGAACTCCCTCTCTCTCTCTTCTCGCCGCTCTATCTCTCTCGGTTTCTCTCCTCCTCTCTCACTTCTCGTTTTCTCTCTCTCTCACTCTCTCTCACTCACGGCTCTCTCTTCTCATTCTCTTTTGCGGCCGACGACGACAAAGGGAAGGGGAGTAGGGTTGTTTAGGGTTGCTATCATGTGGGTTTGGTTGCCGCAAAAGAAAACGAGAGTCACCAAACAAAAAAAGTCGGTTCTTAAGCTAAACAAAGAAGGTTTCCATGCAAACTTGATTAGCAAAAAAAAACACATTTTGCCCCTAGGTTTTTAAGGTATTTCCATATCTTAACATAACTTAGGATTTAAACAGTTTGCTAATTCCGTTAACCCCGTTAATAACCCCGTTAAATAAAACTTAAAAGAAAAGAATTAATACTAAGAAATTACATACCGGGACACGGGCTTTACAACTCTCCCCCACTTGGATTAGACTTCGTCCTCGAAGTCTAGACCGGCAAATAACTCGGGATAGTTCTCCCGCATCTCAAACTCGAGTTCTCAAGTCCACTCAGAACCCTTTCTGTGATGCCACTGGACTTTTACTAACTGGAATCTAAATTTCTCACACCGCCCAAAAATTTCTCGATTACTTTTCTTACCACAAAACTCCTTCAAGGACACTGAAATTACGATCAGAAAAACACTCCAACAACTGGAATCATTCCTAGCCAAGCGACTTCGGTTGTTCCCCAACCTTAGTGTAACGTCCCAAAAATTACAAGGAAATTTAAAAATTTTAAAACATACAATTCATTATAAAACAACCATGATTTAAATATTCACGTCTTAAATAAAATTAACGTCGTTACTTCAAACCATCAACAAAGTTTATGCAGCGGAAAATTTCATAACTAAATTCAAGGGTTCGAAAGTGAAAGTTTAATAATATTTGACACTCCGCGCTCCATGTGTGTACTGTCACGCCCGACTGCCGCCCGCACCTGAAATAACAACACATTGGGAAAGGGTAAGCTAAACGCTTAGTGAATTCAATCACGCACGTAGGTAGCAACCCCACGCATATCGCCCCTACTCGCAAGTAGGCAACATCACCATCATCACGAATATCAAACCACATAATGATTATTATATAAGCACGAACCTCGGTCCCACCGAGTACACAAAATACATTAATACAAGCTCAGTCCCACCGAGCCCTCGGTCCCACCGAGTAATTAATACAAGCTCAGTCCCACCGAGCCCTCGGTCCCACCGAGTAATTAATACAAGCTCAGTCCCACCGAGCCCTCGGTCCCACCGAGTAAAAATTGTTGTACTAGCTTAGTCCCACCAAGCCCTCGGTCCCACCGAGCCCCTCAGTCCCACCGAGGTGTACACATGCATATATATATTCCACATACGAATCTAATAAATCACAACCAGTTATCACATCCCATCTAGTTCACGTAAGCACATAAATACACGTAATCACACGTAACACAAAATAACGACATACATGAAATTCCTAACTACGCGGTGAGAGAACTCACCTCAAGGCTAAGCAACGTGCTCACGAAACGCAACACCAACACGGCAATCTTCTTCACTTTCTCCCACCTAAATACGTATAAAAAGTCAACGGAAAGTCCCGACCCATAACACGTTTACTAGCTTTCAACGACTAAATATTCCAGCTTTTTCTTAAAAGTTACGGGTCTGTTCGGGACCTGTTTTACCCCCTTAAAACTGATAAATACACAAATTAAAATTCATAAATACGAAGTTCTCAGTCTTACGATTTCAGGGACGTATCGCACGCGTCCTAACGACTTTTCTATAATTTACTATAGATTTTACAAAAATGTTTCGCAGAACAGCGAACACCCGGACCTTTCAGTACAGCATGGCAACTTCGCCCTAGCTATGGTCCGAATTGGTCTTTCCACAAAACAGAGGAAACTTAATAGACTCCGAAACGAAACCTTTGGCACCGGTCCCATCCCAAACCAACATTCCAAGCAACAGTTATGCGTAAAACAAAACAGGGACAGAAAGCTGGAAGTTTTTTCGGACCAGCTGTATAAACAGCCCCATATGGCCTAGCTACGGGCTAAATTAGATTTTCGACAAGACACGAAAAACCTTCCCAACTCAGTTTGGAAATTTTGGGCACCAATTTCACGGCAAAACGAATTACGAGTCAAAAGTTATGGCCTTCGCAAAAACAGGGCAGATTCCAGAATTTTACATAAAATGACGAATCACCAAACTTGCGGCCACTGTTTCACCTAGCTAGAGGCCAAACCAGTTTTCCGCTAAAACACGGAAAACGTGCCCGACCCCGAGCTTGAACCGTGGGTACCAATTTCGGCTCAATCGGAGTTATGACGGAAAAGTTACGCACGATTGAAGAACTGGACAGAACACTAAAAATTACATAAAAAGGTAACTATTGAATTTTTACACCATTAAGCCATGTCTTAATCAAACAGACCCGGAAACCTACAAGCTTACTGAGACAAGGGCCATGCCACGCTGGGCAGCATCCGAGCACCACCCACTGCCGCCTCCGGTGGCGGTGGTGGCTGGTGGCGGTTTACGGCGGTGCTTAGACAACAAAAGAACAACCGAAAAAGATTAAACGGAACTACCTCACCGCGTCTCCTTTCTCTTCTTTTCCGACCAAACCCGACGTCTTCTTCCTCTCTTTTTCCGGCAACCACGCGGCGGCAGCCTCCTCCCTTTCTCTTCTCCGGTCGGCGACCACCCTCCCTTTCCCTTTCGATTTTCTTCTTCCTCGTCGATCTCTCCCTCTTTCTCTTGCACTCACTTCGCCGGTGACAACAATGGGAAGGGGATGGGGAGAATGACTTGCGATTGGGGTGGTGCTACTGTGAAACCGAAGGGGAAGGGGGATAGGGCGACCCTTGGGCTGACCCCTTTCCAAACTTTGGGTGAAAGTCCCTACTAGCCCCTTAACTTATCCCTTTCCTTGCAAGAACCCAAGAGTTGTCACAATTAACCTTTTGGTCCGATTCGACTAAACCTCGTTAACTAAAATATTAACAATAATTAGAATAATTAATAAATAAAATATGTACCGGGACACGGGCTTTACACTTAGACATTCCATGCATCCCGAGTCAAATTTCAAGCTCTAACCATTCTAAAGCTGCTCACAGTATACCCTACAGGATATTCAACTACGATCATTCCTACCCTTAACTGTCGATTAACTTCCACGAATTCTAATAGGGTTGTTTGTTATAGTGTATCTCATTCTTGTTTGGTAAAAAAACAAAAATCCTTCCAAAATCTAAACCAAAACTCAAAATGGATTCCATTATCAAATTCCAAAGTGGGTTTTTTGAATCTAAACCAAAAACTTATTTTAAACCCAAAAAATATGGAGGTGACTGTGTAAGCTCTTGGAAAAAAAGAGGTGAAGTAATGGGACATGTATCTTTACATCAAATGGGATTAGACGAAAAAAATTCAACGTCAAAATAAAGATCCAAATTCGAGTATCATACTTACCGGAATATCTCTAAACAAAGAACGAGAACTGAGAATGCCAATACACGTCCCGACGTCCGATCAGATATTTATTGCAAGAGACCTCATCCCATTAGCCAAGTTATCGGAACTCGAACTACCTTCTTCGACGCGGCAACAGCAGTGGCCTTGCCTCCTCGCCTAGCGGCAGCTGCGACCTTCTTCTTGCTTGCATCATAAACCATATAAACCTAAACCATCTGAAACACAACAAAATCAATGACAGACCCTAGAAAGCGTTATTTGATTTCAGATAATACCTTCAGATGAGAGAAATGGAGATTAAGAGGGTTCCGTTAAACTAATCAGGTAAAAATCGATCACCAAATAGAATCACCGAGCGGAGAAATTAGAGGGTATACACAAAAAAACACATTTTTGTTATAGATTATTTAATTGGGTCACCCGAATAGAACACAATTAAGTTTATATAAATTATACATTAAGTTTTTCAATATTTCTACAAAAAATTATATTTCTGCAAGATTTTATAACTGTTTGGAGTTATTTTTGAGGTTTTTTAAGTTTTTGTAAGTGTTACAATGTTAAAATTCAAAAATTATAATAATAAAAATAATTATAACATTTTGTGCGACAAAAGATTTAAAAATATATATTTTTAAAGTGTATTTGAATGATCCAATTAGAGATTTTTGGGTGTCTTTCAATAAGATGTTGTCCAAAAAGATTGACTTTGTTTGAAGGGATTTTTTTCCTTTTTTTACGTTTAAAATTGATTTTTGGAATAAATAAAATGGGATCGGTTTGGGGTTGGCACAGGACTGGGTTCACCCAGTAAGTGTGAGTAACGACTCTTACCCATGAAGCGTTTATCTGATACATTATTACACACGTTGACGTTTTAATGGACTAAGATCTTACTCGATAAGTTAAGTTAAAGTGTTGATTTTTCTTGATTCTTATCATGTTCATCCGGTAAGGTAAGCGTCCTAGTAAGCGCTAACATGGTAAACATTAGGTAAACAGGATCTAAGTTAATTGAATACATTAACCATCTGATTTAGATTGTTCAAGTGACATATTTTGTGAAGCCCCTATTGCCATTCGCCAAATTAGTGAAATCGTCATTTATTCCTACCTATTTTTCTTAGTGATTTTGCAGTTTCCCAAAAGAAAACAACAAACCTTCAGATGAACCAAACTATTTAATGAAAAAACTGAATCTTCATACGAAAACATAACAAATTTTTATGGTATATCTTACGGTATTACATAAAATGATTGGTCTTACGTGAGTCCAACTGAATTTTTTTTGTTTAAAAAAAATTGGTCGATTTTCCTTAAAAACAATGACTCAACTCAGCAATATACAAAAAAATGAAAAATCGATCAGATTCGTTTTTGTTTTTGTTTTGAATTATTGCGGACCTATTTTTTACGTACCTAGTGCTATTTTGCTAAACTTGAAAAGAATGTGACTAAAAGATTAAATCACAAATAAAAACTAATTATTTCAATTAATTTCCCAAAATTATATTTGATGGTGAATAAAAGGAAATGGCATGTGAGGTATGTGAGGCAGGTGAGGGTGGTGGTGGTTAGAGCATCCCCAATGGGGAGGTCCATGGTGACATTGATTTATTGAGAACCGGTCCATGATTTCATACCTCATTGAGAGAAACAAGTCCATGCCTACATGGCATGAATCGGTTCATACTGATGGACCGCTCCTCTTGAAAAAGTTTGGGCCCCACCATCAATAAATTTAATTAAATAATAACTAAATAATTATTACTTTATTGATTTTTGTTTTATATTTTATATATTTGCTGCTCCTGATTTCCTTTTATTGTACAATAAATAATCATTTTTTTAAAATTAATAATCAAATTTAATTAACTGTAATAAATAAAATTTTATTAGCATTTTTAGTTATTTTTTATTTTAAAATTTGTATTTTATAATATTTATTTATAATGACATTTATTAATATCATTTTTAATTAGTGTTGATATTAATAAATATTTTTTAACTGAGATGGCAAAACCATGAACCTCTGAAGATGGCAAAACTGAGATGGCAAAACCATGAACCTCTGAAGAGGTCCATGATTGTGGATGCTCTTAGTTACTTCTGAGAAGTAGGCTAGGCAAAGAAAGGGCAAGTGGCATCACCACTAGCTATCATGGTCATCACATTTTCATGCCTACTTTTTTACTCTCTTTTTTTAATTTATTTTTTTACATTTATTACATAAATGAATATCATAATGTCATCTACAAAAATGTAAGATCAACATACAATTTTATAAAAAATATCAACATTTATCTAAAATTATACAAGTTGAAAAGTAAATAACTTCTAGGAGATCACACATTTATAGATTCAAATCATTAAATTACGAATTGAAAATAAAGATTGTTTTAGACGTAAAATGTAAAAAAAATAAAAAAATAAAAAAGTTTTTTCAGGTAAGTAATTAATTTGACTTTATATTAATAATTGAATATTCTTGTAATGATTTTTTTGAAATAAAATCTTGTAATGAATTATGTTTTAGAATAAACTACGATTTTTGTCTCTGTAGTTTAATGTTTATAACGATTTTTATCTAAACAATTTTTTATCCTGGGTCTTTTAAAAACTACTTTTTCCATTCCGTGGTTTCCATTTTGTTTCCACTTCCATCAACTCATCTAAAATTTGATTGAGTGAATTTCATATTTGGTCCTTGTGGTATGCTATCTCAGTGACCACAAGTTGTGTACGTCTGGATTCGAACTCTGGGCAGATGGTATATTTCACCACATCCCCCAAGGTCTTAAGTAGTACGCCACAATCCTTGTGGTTAATTTTAAGAGAGTATTCAGCCGAAAGCTTTGAAAAAAATATCATGTACTTATCAATAATTTTAATGAAATTATTTGTTTATTTTTATAATTAAAGTTATAATAATAATTTAAAATTTTATAATATAATTAATAGAAAATAAATGTCTTGATAAAATATAATAAAAATAAAAAAAGTAAAAAATGAAAAATGTAAACTCTGTAATTTAAGGATAAAAATGTAAAAAAATGGTATACCGCAAGAACCAAATATGTAATTTAGTGAATCATTTTTTGGAAGGGTTAACCTTTCATTTTAACATAGTTGGATGGAGGGACGAAAATGGAAACAAAATAAAAACAATGAGGACTAAAAAAGCAGTTTTTAAAAAATCAAAGTTGAAAATCGCATAGACATCAAACCACATGGACCAAAAATAGAATTGACTCCTTCTATTTATACCTAACCTAATCATTACCTCATTTCCTGTGCTTTACAAAAAAATTTACCTCATTTCTTGTGCTTTACAAAAAAACTTACCTCATTTCCTGTGCAATTCTGATCAAAGAGTACAATGGCGGGTGGTAAAGGTTTTTTTGCTGCGGGACCGTCAACAGCATCGCCAGAGCAAGAGAAGCCTCCGGAGCAAGTACCGAACATGGAGAAAGTTGCAAAAGCAACGGAAAAACTCACTGTTAGAGATCGACTAGTGCTAATGGGAAATTAAGATGATCAAGCAAACCTCAGACGCTTATGCGGACCTGCTTGAGATGTATGACTTTGAAAGGCAAGCAGAAAGACGGCTTCAGGAGGACGTCGATAAATTAGAAGCTTTGGTCAAGGTTCTAAACGAAGACAAGGAAGCCCTCAAAATGGAGAACGAATGTAATAACCCAAACGTTTGCAATAAAGAAAGGCTTGGTGGCCAAATTAAGAAGAATGAAAGTTTACTTAAAGGGACTTTTTGAAAGTGTGTATTTGATTATTGAGCCCAAATACCTAGGGCAGCCCTCATTTAATGTCAAAACAAAAAGAATCAGTATTATTCCTATTGTTGTTGACTGTTGGCGGCTGTGCTGAGAAAGGAAGAAGGAGGAGAACGATTCAGTGTGGTGTTGGTGTGGAGATCGAGTTGTGTGCAAGGAGGAATTTCTGTTCAGGTAATCGTCCACACCTCATTGGCATTTCTCAATTCCAAGTTTTTTCTCTCCTCTGTTGGCTATGTCTGAATCGAAATGGTGGAATCAGATGGGATTCCCATCTGACTTTGCCATTATCGAAGGTTTTTAAACCTCTTATTGCATTTTCTGATTTTCGAACAAAATGGGGTATTAGTGAACTCGAATTTAATGGCAAGAAGGGGGTTTAAGTGCAAATGGTTCTTGAGATTTTGGAATATAAATCAGACCTGTGTCTTTCAGAACAAAACCTTTCAGATTAGAAATTTCGTAGAAATCGATGGGGATTGTTGTTGGTGTAGATTATATCTATCTAAAATCGATTTTAGAAAGAAAGGTCAGAGTTAAGCGAGTTTGGGTCAGTGATCAGAGGTAGGAGACGATGAACAGTGTCTTTGGCGAAAAGTGAACTTTTCGCAAGTGCCTGTTGCGAAAAGTGAGCTTTTCGCAAGCGCCTGTTGCGAAAAGTGAGCTTTTCGCAAGTGCCTGTTGCGAAAAGTGTACTTCTCGCAGGCGCCTGTTGCGAAAAGTGAGTAGTGCGCCCGTGCCTGTGACGCAAGGCCATGTCCAGCGAGATTCTTCCCTTAGTGGTTTAGCCGAGAGAACGTCTACCCATGCTAGAATCGAGTTAGGGGAGGACGGTCCAAGTTTAAAGGATTAGTAAGGCTAATTATATTTTTATATAATTAAATTAATAGGTTTACGGTTGGAACGAGACGCAAGGTTTGAAAGGAAATTGCTCTCAGGTGAGTTCCCTAAACCTTTTTACGACGCAAAGTGTTAAATGTTTTAACTGAAATTGGTTTCATTTACGAGCATGAACTGTTTGTAACAATCACGCATGTTTACCCATGAACTCCATGTTTTACTTGAGAAAGCTTATTATGTATGATGAAATGAGAATGATGATTTAAAGGATTAAAGGTGCATGTTTTATGTAAATGAATGATGTGCTATGTGGAGTCGGCCTGCACTGTGGGATCAGAGAGGGATCCTCGGGGTCTGATGATCCATTGGATATTTATGACGAGACGATAGGTTGGAATTCGTTTCCTCCTAGGCGGGTATCGGGGAGTCTGCTTGGGCCCCGATACGAGAGGGCGAAAGGGGAGTCTGCTTGGGCCCCGATCGCAGAATGTTTATGTGATCCTATACACAGTGCAGCGCCATGCCTGATGTATGTGAAGGTTTACGTTGAATCTTTTATAAATGTCTTTATACTGGTTTGCATGTTTTACGGAGGGAATTCACTAGACCCTTTTGGTCTAACCCTCGCTTTTCAAAAACTAAACCATTTTCAGGTAAGCAAGTAGAAAGAGGATCAAGTAAGTGAGTATGAGCAAGATAGTGTACAGTTGCAGCTTGAGACACTGCGAGTGCCTCTTGTAGAAGTTAAAATGTTCTCAGTTGTGTATAGGTTGTTTTCGCCAACCTTAGTTTTAAATGAATGTAATGATGTATTGGGACCCAGAATTGTAAATGTTATGACTTAATGCCAAGATTGTTCTATTGCACTGTGGGATGTTACAAATGGTATCAGAGCCATAGTTTAAGGGATTTAGGTGACCGAACGAGCCTAAACTTAAACTTGGGAGTAGAAAATCACAACTGAGAATCAAGAATTGCGTTAAGAGAGCACTATTGTAGACACAGGAAATGCGTTAGGAGGACACTATTATAAAGATAGGACTAATAGGGTACTGAGGACTGTCATGTAAGGTATGTTTGAGATTTCACCTGGCCAGTGTAATGGCGAACTTACAGGTACATGTATGTGCTTAACCTACCTTATTAACCTACCTAGTGTTTATGTCGTATGCCAGTACTTTAGAATGTCAGCAAGATCCTTGAGGGATAGATTGAGATCCTTTGATGGGGAAGTTTCATGAGATGTCACTTATGATGTGATGTATGTATACGACGTAAAGAAGGAATGTTGTAAAGAATGTTATGAGTCGTCTAGAGGTAGCTCTTTGTGGATTTGGAAAGGGTGAATGCCTGAGTTTGAGTAGGGCTCCTGTTTCGGGAGAGTCCCAGTTCTAGAAATCATGGCATAGATCAGTCAGGATGGTAAGGAAAGATTGTGTCGAAATCTTGAAAGTGTCAATGGAGCTCTGATTTCCTAATCGGGCTTCTTGATGGCAGGGTAAATGAAATTAAGATACCTATAGTGAACTGAAAGCATGTAGAAGTAGAAAGTGAGATAGTTGATCAAAACGAAATAGTATGAAATGGTTGAGTAAGTGAGGTGTGGAAAGCGTATTCAGCGAGTTATTGCATGACCGGAAGGACGACCATTGGTCGTAGGTGGAGTGTCAAGGATAAGTGCGTAAGTAGAACGGTTGATCTTGTTAGAGTGAGTAGCCTTCAGTTTCAAGTAGAGTCTCATGCATAGTATTCTTTCATGTAACTTGAAGGTTTTTCACAATTTAAGTTAAATGTTTAAATATGGATTCCAATCGAAAATGAGTCAGAATATACAAGCGTATGTAAAAAAAATTCATGCATTATATTACTGTCGTAATAACAGTGTTCGGATTGAGCAAGATTGAGGTTCACGGGAAGGGGCATGCAGACGATTCTCGAATCGTTGTGCAGGGCATTGAAGTTTTAAGAGTAATGGGGTCACGTGTACCCGAGTTGTTTCCAAATGTTGTTTGTTTAAAATGATAAAATGTATGAAATGATTTATTTATTGCATTGTCATGCATGAAGGCTATGAACTCACTAGGTCATAGGATATTGCATATTAAGCTAAGGAAGAACTTCAAGAGTGGAGAAATGTCGGACAAATCAGGAAAGAATGTTGTAGCCTTAATATTGTGTTCAAGAGAAAAGGGGAACAGTGGTAGAGTCGGGAGTGAATTATAGTAGCGGTTGTACGAGGGTTTGCACCCTTGTTCGGTAACCGGAAGTATGGTGGGCAAGGGACGGTTGTGTCCGGGGGAAGGATTTGAAGCTTTCAAGGCGTTGGTTCTGTGACTCATTATGAGTAGTGCGGTAAGGAAGAATGAAAGGCCTATGGCATAGAAATATGAGTTTCGAGGCGAGCTTGTAAGGTTGATGTTATATGAGTAGGTTTCGAAAAGAGGAAGACAGATCATGAAGCTGATTATAGTAAGTCGGAGGGATTAGGTTCCGTAAGGAACCCTTGTTAAAGAATAAGTTAAGGAAGTAGTTACAGATTGTTAATTGTTGTAGAAGTCGTCCGTTGTGTAAGACGGTCGAGGCCGAAGACTTGAACCAAGAGGTTGGAAGCTGATAGAACACCTTGTAGGGTGCTAAGAGGATGAGAAGTTATTGCTTGATTAAGTGTTCTATTTATGAAGTGTGAAGGGTTCATAGAGTGATGAGGTATGTAACTCGAACGAAGCTAGTGTATAGATTTTATCATCCAGTGAGGGACTGTGCCCAGCTTATGTAAGGGCTCGAATCGTAAAGAGCGAGCAAGAATGGTTACATCTGAGCTAATTGGAAACTAGGGAGTTATAGTTCAGCTAGAGTGAGAAAGGAAAAAAAAGTAGCGAGATAGACTCGTTGTGTATGCGAGAAAATGTGAAGGCAAGTATGAATTGTGTAAGAATGGCAATGAGAGATTTGGTCTGCAGTGTGATGTGATGAATGAGGAATGTACAGATATGTAGTGATAATGATTGTCAAGAGTAATGTGTCAGTTAGGGTCGTAGTGATGGGATGTTAGAGAGAAAGAAAACACCAGATAGAAGCCTGTTTGGGGTTTCGGATGAAGAGTATGATTTGTTAACCGGATTGTTGGGTCACGTAGGGTGGAAGTTGACGTTGTGGTATGATTATATTTGGAATAGAATGACAGAGTGGTGGTGGGTGGTTACCCAAAGGAGAAACCAAGTGTTTTTAGTTGTAAGAGTCGCTAAGTAAGCATATTTTTGGGATCACTGAAGGTTTAAAGAAGATAATGGGTGTGTTAGACAAATTGTGGTGGAATAGATGTGAAATCCATAAAGAATGTGAACTATTACCTATGTGCGAAAGAAGGATCTGAGTAAGTAAAAGTTGGAGATCAAAGAATGGGTAGTGACGTTGAACACTAGAATCGTTACAAGACGACTTGGTTGAATGCCTTAAAATAGGATATTGATGCAACTGTTTGATGATGTAAGTAATGAGGAGGTGATGTCAGCATGAGGAAAGGTCGAGAGAAAAAGGCAAGTAATGTTTGGTGGGCAGTGCTTCACGCTAACGCGGGGAGGTGAAGATAGTGTGTCGGAATAAGTGAGTAAGTTGAAAGTAGCAAACTTGACAGTATTGTCGAAAGGTGCAGTGATGGGTAGATTGTCGTTGATAAGTGTGCGAACCATGGGAAAGAGTATTGAGGAAGGGATTTGGGTATGATTTTATGCAGGAAAGGAGTGGATAAGACAGCTGAATGAGTTAAGTTAGTGATTGTGTGAGAAAAGTATATACGAATTGGTCGTGTAGTGATTAAACTAGTGAGAATGTGAGAGAAGTTTGACGAACTGTGGTCTAGATAGTCTGAGAGAAGGGAAATGTTAATTACATAGATGTTTGGTGAAGAAACTCCGGGTTGCGAGTTGTCGGGATGTACAGGGTTGGCCTTGTGCCAAGCTGTCAAGTGTGTGAGTGGTTCTTAGTGAACAAGTTTTGTGCTGAAGTGGGGGATTCCGACGAGTTTCTCCTTAAAGGAAGTATTAATGCATGAGAAGCCTTATTTCATTCTCGGTTGTTGAGACCGATCGAGTAGGAACGGTAGTCTACGGTTTAAAGTACCGTAAGAACTGAAGGGAATGCAACCGATGTTCCATGTTTCGAAATCGATGAGATAGTTTACTGGGTCAGTAGGGGCAGTACCTTGGGGAAGCGTCAGTTTCGGGTGGGGACAATATGCCCGCATCTTTTCCAATGAGGAATTCCGGGGACGGAATTCTTTTAAGGAGGGAAGGTTGTAATAACCCAAACGTTTGCAATAAAGAAAGGCTTGGTGGCCAAACTAAGAAGAATGAAAGTTTACTTAAAGGGACTTTTTGAAATTGTGTATTTGATTATTGAGCCCAAATCCCTAGGGCAGCCCTCATTTAATGTCAAAACAAAAAGAATCAGTATTATTCCTATTGCTGTTGACTGTTGGCGGCTGTGCTGAGAAAGGAAGAAGGAGGAGAACGATTCAGTGTGGTGTTGGTGTGGAGATCGAGTTGTGTGCAAGGAGGAATTTCTGTTCAGGTAATCGTCCACACCTCATTGGCATTTCTCAATTCCAAGTTTTTTCTCTCCTCTGTGGGCTATGTCTGAATCGAAATGGTGGAATCAGATGGGATTCCCATCTGACTTTGCCATTATCGAAGGTTTTTAAACCTCTTATTGCATTTTCTGATTTTCGAACAAAATGGGGTATTAGTGAAGTCGAATTTAATGGCAAGAAGGGGGTTTAAGTGCAAATGGTTCTTGAGATTTTGGAATATAAATCAGACCTGTGTCTTTCAGAACAAAACCTTTCAGATTAGAAATTTCGTAGAAATCGATGGGGATTGTTGTTGGTGTAGATTATATCTATCTAAAATCGATTTTAGAAAGAAAGGTCAGAGTTAAGCGAGTTTGGGTCAGTGATCAGAGGTAGGAGACGATGAACAGTGTCTTTGGCGAAAAGTGAACTTTTCGCAAGTGCCTGTTGTGAAAAGTGAGCTTTTCGCAAGCGCCTGTTGCGAAAAGTGAGCTTTTCGCAAGTGCCTGTTGCGAAAAGTGTACTTCTCGCAGGCGCCTGTTGCGAAAAGTGAGTAGTGCGCCCGTGCCTGTGATGCAAGGCCATGTCCAGCGAGATTCTTCCCTTAGTGGTTTAGCCGAGAGAACGTCTACCCATGCTAGAATCGAGTTAGGGGAGGACGGTCCAAGTTTAAAGGATTAGTAAGGCTAATTATATTTTTATATAATTAAATTAATAGGTTTACGGTTGGAACGAGACGCAAGGTTTGAAAGGAAATTGCTCTCAGGTGAGTTCCCTAAACCTTTTTACGACGCAAAGTGTTAAATGTTTTAACTGAAATTGGTTTCATTTACGAGCATGAACTGTTTGTAACAATCACGCATGTTTACCCATGAACTCCATGTTTTACTTGAGAAAGCTTATTATGTATGATGAAATGAGAATGATGATTTAAAGGATTAAAGGTGCATGTTTTATGTAAATGAATGATGTGCTATGTAGAGTCGGCCTGCACTGTGGGATCAGAGAGGGATCCTCGGGGTCTGATGATCCCTTGGATATTTATGACGAGACGATAGGTTGGAATTCGTTTCCTCCTAGGCGGGTATCGGGGAGTCTGCTTGGGCCCCGATACGAGAGGGCGAAAGGGGAGTCTGCTTGGGCCCCGATCGCATAATGTTTATGTGATCCTATACACAGTGCAGCGCCATGCCTGATGTATGTGAAGGTTTACGTTGAATCTTTTATAAATGTCTTTATACTGGTTTGCATGTTTTACGGAGGGAATTCACTAGACCCTTTTGGTCTAACCCTCGCTTTTCAAAAACTAAACCATTTTCAGGTAAGCAAGTAGAAAGAGGATCAAGTAAGTGAGTATGAGCAAGATAGTGTACAGTTGCAGCTTGAGACACTGCGAGTGCCTCTTGTAGAAGTTAAAATGTTCTCAGTTGTGTATAGGTTGTTTCCGCCAACCTTAGTTTTAAATGAATGTAATGATGTATTGGGACCCAGAATTGTAAATGTTATGACTTAATGCCAAGATTGTTCTATTGCACTGTGGGATGTTACAACGAAGCTCTCAAACAAGAAAAGAAGCTCTGAGGGTTTGAATTAGAGGGTTGGTTTTCCTTAGTTACGGTTTATTTGTTTTGTTATGGATATCCATCATTTTGGGTTTGTCATCGTCGTCTTTGACCTCTATTAATGCAATGAAAGCTTTCTTCCGATTTTTCATTTCCTATATATTCTTGGAGTATTTCTATATAGGGTTGTTTGTTATAGTGTATCTCATTCTTGTTTGGTAAAAAACAAAAATCCTTCCAAAATCTAAACCAAAACTCAAAATGGATTCCATTATCAAATTCCAAAGTGGGTTTTATGAATCTAAACCAAAAACTTATTTTGAACCCAAAAAATATGGAGGTGACTGTGTAAGCTCTTGGAAAAAAAAGAGGTGAAGTAATGAGACATGTATCTTTACATCAATTGGGATTAGACGAAAAAAATTCAACGTCAAAATAAAGATCCAAATTCGAGTATCATACTTACCGGAATATCTTTAAACAAAGAACGAGAACTGAGAATGCCAATACACGTCCCGACGTCCGATCAGATATTTATTGCAAGAGACCTCATCCCATTAGCCAAGTTATCGGAACTCGAACTACCTTCTTCGACGCGGCAACAGCAGTGGCCTTGCCTCCTCGCCTAGCGGCAGCTGCGGCCTTCTTCTTGCTTGCATCATAAACCATATAAACCCTAAACCATCTGAAACACAACAAAATCAATGACAGACCCTAGAAAGCGTTATTTGATTTCAGATAATACCTTCAGATGAGAGAAATGGAGATTAAGAGGGTTCCGTTAAACTAATCGGGTAAAAATCGATCACCAAATAGAATCACCGAGCGGAGAAATTAGAGGGTATACACAAAAAACACATTTTTGTTATAGATTATTTAATTGGGTCACCCGAATAGAACACAATTAAGTTTATATAAATTATACATTAAGTTTTTCAATATTTCTACAAAAAATTTATAGTTTCTTTTAGCAAAAACTGCAAGATTTTATAACTGTTTGGAGTTATTTTTGAGGTTTTTTAAGTTTTTGTAAGTGTTACAATGTTAAAATTCAAAAATTATAATAATAAAAATAATTATAACATTTTGTGCGACAAAAGATTTAAAAATATATATTTTAAAGTGTATTTGAATGATCCAATTAGAGATTTTTGGGTGTCTTTCAATAAGATGTTGTCCAAAAATATTGACTTTGTTTGAAGGTTTTTTTTCCTTTTTTTACGTTTAAAATTGATTTTTGGAATAATTAAAATGGGATCGGTTTGGGGTTGGCACAGGACTGGGTTCACCCAGTAAGTGAGAGTAACGACTCTTGTTAGCCCCAAGTATCTGTAATGTAAAAGTATTGAAAATATTATCAAGTCAGAAAACCATCAGAGATGCAGCAGAGGACTAAGAAGAAAAAGCTTCAAGAAGATCAACAGAACTCAACAGAGGTCTGGTGGAACTAACAGAGCTCAACAGAGCTCTGTCAGAAGATCAATAGAAGAACCGTTCACAACCCGAAGACCAACAGAGCTCTGGTCTATGAGCTCTGTTGAAGTGAAGACCTCTGTGATGCCTAAGTCTCGTAAGAAATCCCAAGTGTTAGACAAGTGTCCATACTTTCCACGTATGCCCTAAAAATAGGAGACACACTTTCCACGTGTCATTCTAGGGTACGATAGTACACTGTCTACACTTTATCAAGGCTATAAATAGAGAGGTAGTGGAACAAACAATTGTAAGCTTTGGGAAGAATAGTTTTCCACAATTGTTTAAGCAAACACTGCAGTAATCCCGAGCACTACCTCCGTACGATATTGTTCCCTGTGAGATTTCAGGATACACCATTGATCTTGTTCTTGGCGTTATCCATTATCAATATACGAGCAGCGTTTCTTATTTGATCTTGTTATCATTATCCTGTTCTATATGTTTCTCACTACTACAATATCATTTACACAATCACTCACTTTAATGGCTTTATATTTAAATGCTTCCGCTGTCTATGTTACTACCATTAATGTGATACAACGTGAATCTGGGAACCTACAATTGGTATCAGAGCTTGCTTGATTTTCTTAAATCAAACAATCCAATCTACCAAGGTTGATTCATTGTTGTTGTTTGTGTGTGTATTTCAAAGCTTCCTAGTATACTCTGTTTTTCAGTTTAAAGTTTAAAAGTTAATATACCACTGTTTTAAGCTTTCCAGTTTAGATTAAAGATATTATCTACTGTTCATTACTGTTCCATTGGTTACTGTTCACTTACTTTCAGTTTATACTTTTGTTGGTCCCGAAGGGTTATACAAGTTTGTAGAAGGGGGGGGGGGTTGAATACAAACACACAGATTTTACTTTTCTAAATTGTTTATTGATAAATCATTAACAATTTACAGCTTGTTGCGGAAACAAGATTAAGGATAAACCTAAATCTAAACAAGTTGGAACACTAAGGTTTCTTGCACTAAGAGAGATAAGGAAATTACTAATAATAACCTATCTTGAGATAGGACATTGAACTTGTCCAGAGTTAGCAAGTTACTTCAAATGAAGTGAGTTCATCTCTTTATATACTGCATGCATTTAATGCAATTCAGTATATACTTTACACGTGTCATCAACTGGTTGGTTGCATGTCATTGACCTAGGTTGACAACCTTAGTAGCCGTATGGATGAATAGTGTAGTATCAGAGTGGTTGTACGATTTCAGATTTTTGGAGGTTCTTTTCTGACATTTCGTACGGAGTCGTGCAAGGGTGGTTAAGACAAAAGTACTTTGTACGGAGGACTTCATGATCAGCTTTCGTTGATTCAACGATTATCATTTTCTATTCAGCGAATGATAAAGTTCAGCGATAGCTGAAGTCTTGTACTTGATACTTCACGTTGAGTGGACAAATCTGAGTCTTCGCTGATCCGCATCAGTTCATTAGGAGACTTGTCGCTGGTTCTTGAGCTTGATCTTCGACTTCAGCGTAGAACCTTTGTTGACGTGAAACTTGCCTTCAGGGATCATAAATAAACAACTAACTTATCAGCGATCATCATAATGACTGAACAGACTCAGAGCATTAATGATGAACAGTGTTCGCTGAATGTTTAATTTAAAGAGCGAGAGTTCCTATCAGCGGTACTGGAAGATCTTAGTACTTATCAGCGATAGTGAAACTCTGATACATATTGTTTACTTACAATTTTCACTAAGTATAAGAGAGGGTCATTATCAAATCACTGAGGGTTTGGATCAACAATCTCCCCCTATTTGATTATGACATAGCAACAAAGAGAATTGCTATTTAATGAAAACATAAGGATAAAAAGAACTCATAAAATATTTGTCCCTTTTACTGTTTTCTGGGATCTTTTCAGTACTTATGCAGTAAAGTACATTCGCTGAAATCTTTCTTTAAAACTTTGAATCAGGTTACAATGAAGAACAGAAAGATTACAAGTACAAGCGAAATAATTTACAAGTACAGAAGGATAACTGATACAATAGAAAAAAAGGAGATTATATCAGTTTTCAAAGGGTTCTTCCTTAATGAGAAGTTCATCAAGGGTCTTTTCAGTGGGGATCATCCAGTCAGGAACCGTTACGCCTTGTTTTCTTTTGTTCAGCGCTTCTTCAAAGATCAAGGGTTTTAGGTGTCGTGCCTGAATGTCTTTTCTAAAGTCACACCAGTAGATGAGATCTCTGAGCTGTTCGATTGGAGTGATTGGAAGCTCAGCGATCCGTTGAAAACATTTACGTCCGACGTAGTCAAGAAAGAATATTCCATAAGGATTACTGATGACTTTACCAGGGACGAAAAGTTCACATGGTGGCAAAGAAATGTCAAGGGAAGATAGATTAGGGTCAAGACCAAGCACTTCAGCGCGAGAGAAACCAATTCCAGTTTCATTTCGTATGACAGGACCTGAGTTTGAATCTTGACGTTTCTTCTTTGGAAAGGCCCTTTTTCTTTTCAGCTTAAGATCAGGAAGAGGAGGAATGTCCACACAAGAAGATATCAAGTCGATATGTCTGTTTATCAGCTTTTCGAAATGATCCTTGTACTTAGATTGTGACGAATGGATAGCTAACCTCATCTCCAGCCATTCAGAGAGACCATACCTTTTTACACTGTCAGCGCGAAAGGCTTCAGATTGGCCATCTTCTCTGAAAAGTTTGATGTCAACAATAGGTACTCCGATAGAGGTTCTTCCAGAGATGAATACCTTGTTGATCTTCGTTGGACGATATCTGAAGTTAATTTTCTCTTTACACCAGATCAGGGTGGTCTGAGAAACTTCAGTTTTCTTTTCCACGATCTCCTGGGCTTCTTCCCAAAGCTTTCGTTGGATTTGAATGGGAACACGTTTCAGCTTGGGGTCTTTGACAGATTCTTGAGTAAGCTTGATGGCGTATTCTTTGTCTTTTTCTTCAGCTTCCTTTCTTTCAGCAATTAGGCGTTCAGCTCTGAGGTGTTCCTTGTATTCAGCTTTTGAGATTCTGAACTTTGGAGGAACTGAAGGAAGTTGATCACGCCTTATAATGATTCGCTGATCCTCGAATCTCTTTATTATTTCCTCTCTTCTCTTTTGATCCTCTTCACTCAGCTTTTGAGGAGCTGAGGAAGGTATGTTTCTGTGCAAGAGAGGTTGTTCTTCTGGTTCTTCAGTCTCAGAGATCAAATCTAAGACTGGGATTATTTCATCAGCAGCAGCTGGCTTTATTTGTGAAGTCGCAGTAGTAGAACCTTCAGCGACATCCTCAAACAGGGGAGAGGACTAGCTGAAACACAGCGATCTTACAAATAAGAACATGAGTAGAAGAACTTGGGTAGAAAGAGAAAGAGAAATATGTTTAGGTGTAGGCTAGGGTAGTAGAACTTATAGAGGAGGGATGGAGTGAGATATGATTAGTGTACCTGACAAACCGGCTTTACAAGCAAGATCGCCAGATTTTCATCTTCAGCGACGCCTTTGCCTTTGCCTTTCTCAGCGCCAGAGGCTGAGGGCTTTGTCTTTGTCCGCTCCCCTGTTGGTTCATTTATCGAGATCCCCTTAAGAGCTTTTATCCTTGGGGCAGGTTTGACGATAAAGAAATCATCGTCATCATCATCATCATTCTTCTTTGGAGAAGAAGATGGTTCATCATCAGGGATGTCGACGGCTTCATCATCTTCTGCTTCGGATTCTTCAGCGTCTTCTTCGAGTTGCTCCCCCTCAGATACAGAGGCGAGCTTCTCGGTTCCCTCAGGGTTTTCATCTCCCTGAGGTCCAGCGATAAGATCTTCATTCTTCTCTCCCCTGATAGATTCATCATGGGAAATGTCTTCAGCGCTCTTTTCAAGATCTTCAGCGCTCTTCTCCTCGGTATGTTCAGCGCTCTTTTCCTCGGGATGTTCAGCGCTCTTCTCCCCCTCTTTTTCATGATGACTGGGGGAGGAATGGGTAGACTCTTCAGCTGTGGGAGGCTCTCTGTCTTCTTGGCCAGAGATACCAACACAGCTTTCAATCTTTGCTAATCTGACTTCTAGGCCAGTTATAGCAGGATTGATCTTTTCCAGCTCTTGGCGATCCGTCGCTGTGAAAGTTTCCAATGCAGGGACAGGGGCAGGTTCAGGAGCAGGAGTTCTCGCCTTGTTGAGCAGCTCTTCAATCATTGTTTTCATCGAACCAACGTCGGTCTTTACAGAGCCTAAGTCAGTCGTCAGAGTTTGAACATTTGTCTTCACAGCAGACATATCACCCTCTAGTGCTCCAACCGATGTCTTCAGCGTTGTTACTTCGCTGGACATGGAGGAAACTGATTGTTTGAGTGAGGTGTAGTCTGTGTAGATATCAGCGAGCACCTTAGCGAAATCGCTGAGAGTCTTATCAACAATCTTGATGTCGTCTGTGGAAGCTTTCTTTTCCACCACCGTTGTCAGCTTTGTCAAATTCTCTCCAGCGTTTGTTACAGCTGTAGAGTTGTTGGAGAGTGTGGTGGTGAGACCGGTCAGCTTTGTTTCCACGGACTTCAGAGACTCGTTGATGTCTCCCAAATTAGGACCTGTAACACATAAGTACTTGTGAACAAAGGAAAGCTCAGAAGTTTCAGGTTTAGTTACAGTGTATATGGGTTGATTTGTACCTGCAGGAGAATTGATGAACTCGTCAAAGTTGCGGATCCCTGAAAAATGTTCCATATCTTCCTCAAAAGTTCGGTGAGGAATGGTGATCTCTGCAGGTCCTGTCTTCATCATTCTTTGAGAAGCGTCAGCGGAGGCTTCTGGAATGATGGCATCTCCAGTATTCTTTGGAGGAGTGTCCAAGTGAGTGGAGGGAGAAGCGAAGGATAAGAATGGGGTTCGGGTACTGAGTTCGGCGTTGGATTCGCTGACAATCACTTCATCAGTCTTTTGAGAGACTGAGGGAGGTTGGGTAGGTTCCAAGTTTCTAACCTCAGCGTTTGGAGACGCTGAAGTCTGGATTGGAGGGATGGCTTGCACGGGTGTGGCAGAGCGTACCACGGAACTTTCCTTCAGCTCTTCAGAATGAGCTGAGGAGTCTTCAGCATGGGATTGCTGGGGTTGCTCCTTGGTTTTCTTGATTCTTTTAGAACCAAGTTGGGTTGAAGAGTGTTTCCTTTTCTTAGAAGGAGAGGATTGTGTGGCCGGGGTATCAGCGATGGGTATTGTCGCTGAAGGAGCCACAGAAGTCGAAGAATTAGGGTTAAGAAGAGAGAGAAGGGTAGAGAGACGTACCTCATTGTCGACAGGTTTGAAATCGAGCACCTTAGGGCCAACCTGAGAAAGTTTCAGGTCACCCTCTTGAGGATAGCTGTCCTTCAAGCCATATTGAAAGATGGCGCTGATGAATCGGGGGTAGGGAACCCATGCAGGTCTGTCAGCAGCAAAATCTACTCTTTGTACTAGGTCATCATAAATGATAGATGCCCAGTCAACATGTAGACCTTTCAGCAGTGCGTATCCCATAGCCTGCTGAGGTTGAGCGGCTTGATCAGAGAAGCCGGTCTTCGCTGTCATGCAGCTGATCAGGTGTGCGAAAATGAAATTCATCTCGCTGGGCATTTTGGACTTCTTTATCAGCGTCAGCTTCTTCTCGGGCTTCTTGTCCCTTCCAGTTTCCCAGATGTAACCCATTGCGTCGAGGAAAGCAATGATTTCTTCTCTGTCAGCATGCTTCTTATGGTCAGGGAATGGAACAAACGGTTTTTCTTTGGTAGCATTGGGAAAGTTCAGGGCTTTTCGAATGATTGCGGGGGTTATCTTTATTGTGCCATACTCAGTATCGCTGAGTATGCAGTCAATAGTTTTGGAGGGATCTTTGGCGGATGGTAGCTGAGAGTGTCTGGCAGAGTACCAGAACTGGGATAGTAGTAGCTGACTTGCAGGAGGTGTGATGGTCAGGGCTGTTAAAATGCAGCAGTTTTTCAGGAAATTCACAGCATCATCCAGATGTGTGACTTGCTTTCGAGGAGGAAACTCGAGAAGCGCAGTGAGGTTGTTGACCTTGGTCCAATCTAGTTGATCCAGCTTGAACTTAACCTGAGGGGCTTTGATGATTTCCACTTCCTCAGAGTCAGCGGAGATGTTCTCAGCGGTAACATTGATCTTTGAAGTTGCCATTTCTCTGTATTATCAGTTCAACCAAAGATGTTAGCAAATAAGAATTGTCTTGATATGGAAAGAATTTCCATTAAGATGGTTCGAAATTTGTCCATTTCATTCAGACATAAATGTCTTAATGAAGATTAGGGTTTTTCATGATTTTTGAAACGAAATGTAAAACCCATAAAGTCTTGTATTCCAGTTTCTAAAAAAAACTGGATACGAATGAAGAACAAGTTTAAGATTAAGATTTAAAACTTGAAGAACAACCATGAAATGGTTGTGTTCATAAAACCATGAAAGAAATGATTTTATTTTTAAGAAGTTCTTTTGTTTGAACTTGTTTAAAACAACGATAAGATCAGAAACAAGTTATCTGCATTTGAAAAAAATATGAACATATTAACCTTGATGTTTTGATGAAGAAGATGATGAACAGTTCTTGTGGTTTTTGAGAGCACAAATGCAACAGAGGATTCTTTCTTGCGGAGGAAGATTTGATCGCGTAAAAAACAAATATAAACCAAGAGTTTGTTTATATAGAGATTTTAGAAAAAGAAAATCTTTGAGCGGGAAAAGATTTTCATCATGACACGGACACGTGTTTGCATTTGATTGGAAGTTTGAACGAAACGTGCAAACGTGTGTCAGAAAGAAATCGTGCCGGGTGTTATCCGTTGCAATGACGTCACAACTGTCCTTTCATATTCTTGGTTGTCTCTGAGGTTTTGAAAAACTCAGGGACTCTTTGAAAACATGAAGCACTGAATAGAAATATCAGTGAAGGTTTTAAGAAATTTCAAAAAGTCGTTGTTAAGGAAGAGATATTCAGCGATGCAATTTATTTTGAAATCTTGTATTTACATGCGATATGTCAGAGAGAGTAAACATACCTTGATATCAGCGAATCAAGTTTATTCAGAGAGAGAATGATAGAATGGGTTATACAAGTTGATTTTATCCTATCGCTGATCAACGTGAACCGCTAAAGGTTTTATCCTTCAAAGTTCAGCATTCCAAGCTCGCTGATGAGAAAGTTGAATCTTGTCTCATCAAGAGGTTTGGTAAATAAATCAGCTAACTGATAATCAGTTGGGATAAAATGAAGTTCTATATCACCATTCATCACATGATCTCTGATAAAATGATATCTGATTTCTATGTGTTTTGTATTTGAGTGTAGCACTGGATTGTTTGCTATAGCGATGGCACTAGTGCTGTCGCAATAGATTGGAATTTTGGAGAGCTAAAGATCATAGTCTAGTAGCTGATTTCTCATCCACAAGACTTGAGAACAACAGCTTCCAGCGGCTACATATTCAGCTTCAGCTGTGGAAGTGGACACTGAGTTTTGCTTCTTACTTGTCCAACTTACCAGCTTTCCACCCAGGAGCTGACATCCTCCTGTGGTGCTTTTCCTATCCATTTTGCAACCTGCAAAATCACTATCTGAATAGGCGGTTAGATCGAATCCTGAGTCTTTGGGATACCAAAGGCCTAGATTCGCTGTACCCTTAAGATATCGAAAGATTCGCTTTACAGCTTTCATATGAGATATCTTATGTTCAGCTTGATATCGTGCACACAAGCATGTTGCAAACATAATATCGGGTCGGCTAGCTGTAAGATACAATAGTGAGCCGATCATCCCACGGTACAGCGTGACATTGACAGGAACACCCTTTGTGTCCTTATCAAGTGTCAGCGGTGGTGCCATAGGGGTTTTCATAGCTGAACTTTCAGTTAAGTCGAATTTCTTCAGCATATCTTTAACATATTTTCCCTGATTTATAAAAGTTCCCTTTTCAGTTTGCTTAATCTGAAGACCAAGGAAATATGTTAGTTCACCCATCATGCTCATTTTATACTCATCTTTCATTCTATCAGCGAAACGAGTACAAAGCTCAGGGTTAGTAGAACCAAATATAATGTCATCAACATATATTTGAACTAGAATGATATGACCTTTCACTTTTCTAAAAAATAGAGTTTTGTCAATCTTACCTCGCTCAAATTTTTCAATATGGAGATAAGTGGAAAGAGTGTCATACCATGCACGTGGAGCTTGCTTCAAGCCATAAAGTGCCTTGTCCAGTTTATAAACATAACCTGGACGCTTAGGATCTGAGAATCCTGGAGGTTGTTCCACATAAACTTCTTCATTCAGCTTTCCATTCAGAAACGCTGACTTAACATCCATCTGATGTAAAGTGAAGTTTTTGTGTACAGCATATGCTAAGAAAAGACGAATAGATTCAAGTCTTGCTACTGGAGCAAATGTTTCGTCATAATCTATGCCTTCCTCTTGTCTGTATCCCTGAGCAACAAGACGAGCTTTGTTGCGAGTTACAGTACCATGTTCGTCCAACTTGTTTCGATAGACCCATTTAGTGCCTATCACCGTTTTGTCAGTTGGTCTATGAACGAGTTTCCAAACTTTGTTTCTTTCGAATTCAGTCAGCTCTTCTTGCATAGCGCTGACCCAGTTTGGATCTCTGAGGACATCATCTATTTTCTTTGGTTCAGTTAGAGAAATAAAGTTAACAAATAAACAAATATTACCTGCACTTCTACGAGTCTGAATACCAGCGTTTGGATCACCAAGAATTTGATCGATTGGGTGATTTACAGTCCATCGCTGAGCCGAAGCATACGTCGCTGACTCAGTCTGAACTGGAGAAACTGAAGATGAGGCTTCAGCTACTTCTGGATTATCAGCTAAGAGAGGAATATTTGCATTTGTCACTTCATTCACTGATTGCTGAGAAATAGATGGAATTTCTGAGACATTTGGATTAACTGCAGGTATAGTGTTTATAGGAACAGCTGAGACCCATGATGTTTCAGCTTCACTATTCTGCATGTTTGGAATGGTAGTGGGACTATCATCTTCTACTGGATGAGAATGAGGAGTGGGAATATCTTCTGAATCACCAAGATGAGAAAACATCCATTGATTCAGTTCTTCTGTATCAGCGTTTGGTTTAGAGTTCGCTGAACGGGATTCGTCAAACGTGACGTGAATAGTTTCTTCTACAGTTTGTCTTCTACGATTGAAGACTCTGAAGGCTTTGGAAACTGAGGAGTATCCAAGAAAGATTCCATCATCAGCCTTAGGATCAAACTTTCCAAGGGCATCTCTGTTGTTCAGTATGAAACACTGACATCCAAAGATGTGAAGAAAGATGATTGAAGGCTTTCTCCCATGAAAGAGTTCATAGGCTGTCTTTTTGAATCTTTTAACTATCAGCGACCTGTTTTGCGTAAAACAAGCAGTGTTGACAGCTTCTGCCCAAAACTGAGTAGGCAGGTGAGAATCGCTGAGCATTGAACGTGCAGCTTCAATAATTGTTCTATTTCTTCTTTCAGCGACTCCATTTTGTTGCGGTGTTCTCAATGACGAAAAGTTGTGAGAAATACCCTTACTCTCAAAGAAGGAATCAAGAGAATTGTTTTTGAATTCAGTCCCATGATCACTCCTTATTGAGCGAACAGTCATATTGTTCAGAGTTTCCATCTTCCGAACAAAGGTGATGAGTTCTTCAGGGGTGTCACTCTTAGAACGGAGAAACATTACCCAAGTGAAGCGAGAGAATTCATCAACTATGACCAGCGTATATTTCTTTCCAGCGATGGATTGTTTGTTAACAGGGCCAAACAAATCCATATGGAGTAGTTGTAGAGGAGATGACACTGAGGAGACTTGCTTTGACTTAAAGCTTGCCTTGGTCTGCTTCCCTTTTTCACACGCTGAACATAAAGACTCTTTGGCGTATGAATGCTGAGGTAGACCAGTGACTAACTCTTTGGAGGAAAGAGTATTCAGTGTCTTAAAGTTAAGATGCGAGAGTCTCTTGTGCCATAGCCAGTTAACATCAGAAGATGCCTTTGAGAAGAAACAGGAGTTCTCAGTGGTTGTTGAGTCCATGTTTATTACATAAACATTTTCCAAACGATAACCGCTGAGAGCTATCTTCTCCTTTTTGTCAGTGACAAAGCAGGATTCCTTAGTGAAAATCACTTTGTTATCCATGTCGCAAAGCTGACTGATGCTTAGAAGATTATGCTTCAGCCCTTCAACATATGCGACTCTTCTGAAGGAGGTTGTACCATTTGAAAGTACACCATATCCTCGGGTATGTCCTTTTCCATTTCCACCGAAAGTCACAGAGGGACCTTTCTCTTCCTTGTATTCAGCGAGCAGGCTTTTCTTACCAGTCATGTGTCTAGAGCATCCGCTATCGAGATACCAGACACCCTTCTTAACCTGCAATACAAAGGAAGATTAGTTTTTCTTAGGTACCCACTTAACCATGTATATACGTTTGTCAGTGGAAGTGGTTGGAATGGAAGGTTCAGCAGTCTTCGCAGCATTTGAAGATTCAGCTTTGTCTTTCTTCACTTTGGTTAATTTCTTAACCTCAGTGGTAGAATTCACCTTGACCTGATTTGCACCAGGGTTGGTCTTCTTTGCCTTGGGGGCAATCTTCACCTTAGCTATCTTTTCAGCTTTGGTGGCTGTGGGGCACTTACTAGCAATATGATCAGTGAGTCCACAGTGATAACATTTCCTATAACTAAAGGTAGTTCTAGGACCACTTGTATGCTGAGCTTTTAATTTTGAATTAGAAGTGCCAGCACCAAGTAAACTATTGGCTTTAGAAATGGGACGAACATTCAGTTCTTCATATTTCTTACCAAGGACATCCACTCTGAGTCTAGGAGTAGATCGCTGAATAGATCCAGAGATCAGCTTTCTAGATCCAGAGGGGTAGGTCACTAAGGCTTTAGAAGCATTCAGCTTTGGTACTAAGGTACCCTTCTGAGGATTTTGATAAATAACAATTCCTTTACCTTTGTCTTTAGAGACAGAGGTAAGTTTTGAATAAACCATTTTCTCCTTGCCTTTTGAGGAGGTAGGAGTTTCCTCAGGGATTGGTGTAAAGGACGAGGAGCACTGAGATGATGAAGTGTCAGCGACTGAGGATACGAACGTTCCAAATTTAAGCATTGAACGTTCAGTGGTTGGTTTTGGAGTATCATATTTTTAACCCAGACCACGTTTATCACTCAGAGGAATCTGAGCCTTAATTATCTCAGTGATCTTTGTTGAAGAATTACACCATCCTTCAACAGTAGCTTTTTCAGCCTCTAATGCAGTGATAGCTTCTGCTCGTTCGATTTTGACTAGCTGATTTAAATATACTTGATCTTTAAAATCATCTTCAATTTTAGAAAGCTTTTCTATTTGAAGGTGGCAGTTTTTAAGCTTTTCAGCGAGATCAAGATTTTGGTTTTCAACCACAGTTTTGCCGTTCATGGCTTCGTATAAACTTCTAGTCAAGAGATCGATCTTACGGAGACTATCAGCTTCATCAATATTTGCAATATTGGTAAAGAAAGAAGGTGATACCTGAATAGCAGAGGTTGAAGTGGAGGGAATGTCTGAACTTTCTTCCTCTTCTTCAATCTTGGCCATGAGACATTGATTTGCTTCATCATCTTCAGAATCAGATGATGATGCTTCTTCATCAGAAGCAGCCCAATCATAGTCAGCCATCAGGCCTTTGCCTTTCTTCTTAAAGCTTTTCAGCTTCGCATATTTGTCTTTCAGCTTTGAGTATTTGTCATCTTTATTCCTTGGAACAAAGGATTTCTTTGTAAAAGCTGAGGGTCTAGAAACTTTCTTATACCTGCACTCGTTAGCAAAATGTCCTATCTTTTCGCAGTTAAAACAAGTAGCAGTAGCCTTATCAACAAAAACTGATGATTTAGGCTTGTCAGCTATGGAAAGAGGTTTGTTCTTTCTAAACATTTTCTTCTTGGCAAATCTCCTGAACTTTTTAGTTAGGAGAGCCAAGGATTCATCATCTGAAAAATCAGAATCTGATGAACTTTCAGAGTTACTCTCTAACTCAGTGATAGTGACTGAGGGTCGCTGAGTAGAAGGTTCCTCTGAGATTAAAGCAACAGGGGTGCTTTTGGAATCTTTTACAAGATTCTTCTTAAGATGGCTTGATTGCTCATGATTCAGCAACGTGCCATATAAGGTAGCAAGGGTCATTGATCTTAGATCCTTTGACAGCTTGAGACACATGGAATAATTGTCCCAGCTTTCAGGTAAACATTCTAGAAACTTTGTCAGCACTTCAAAGTTAGAATATTCCTTACCAACAGTTTTCAGATCTATAATTAAACAATTAAAACGTTGGTGAACTTCAGAGAGAGTTTCATTCTTACCAGAAATGAAGCTTTCGTATTGTCTTACCAGGTTGATCTTTCTTGAATCCTGGACTTCAGACGTTCCTTCATACTGAACACATATTGTGTCCCACATGGCTTTTGATGTTTTCAGATTCATGACGGAATGGTAGACTTCGTCAGGAAGAGCCATGGATAGTATGGTTCTGGCTTTTGTATCTATAGCCACTTTCTTCTTATCTTCGCCAGTCCATTGATGGATTTCTTTAGGTACCAGCCTTTCTGGAATAGCAGGTCTATTCTCAGTGCCTGGAACTGCAGCATCAAATCTTACAGGGATGAATGGACCATTCTCAATATAGTAAGGTATAGTAGGGTCTACACCTTCTAAGAAGAGTGTCATCCTATTTTTCCATAAGTTGAAGTTATCTCTGGAAAATCTAAGGGGTTTTGCAAGAGAACCATTGTCTATATAATGTGTGTTTGTGTTGGTGGCCATTTTCAGATAATAGCAAGGAAGAGAAATATCTTAGATTAGATCTTGTTTATGAGATTAAACAAATCTGCTCTGATACCACTTGTTGGTCCCGAAGGCCTACACAAGTTTGTAGAAGAGGGGGGGGGGGGTTGAATACAAACACACAGATTTTACTTTTCTAAATTGTTTATTGATAAATCATTAACAATTTACAACTTGTTGCGGAAACAAGATTAAGGATAAACCTAAATCTAAACAAGTTGGAACACTAAGGTTTCTTGCACTAAGAGAGATAAGGAAATTACTAATAATAACCTATCTTGAGATAAGAGATTGAACTTGTCCAGAGTTAGCAAGTTACTTCAAATGAAGTGAGTTCATCTCTTTATATACTGCATGCATTTAATGCAATTCAGTATATACTTTACACGTGTCATCAGCTGGTTGGTTGCATGTCATTGACCTTGGTTGACAACCTTAGTAGCCGTATGGATGAATAGTGTAGTATCAGAGTGGTTGTACGATTTCAGATTTTCGGAGGTTCTTTTCTGACATTTCGTACGGAGTCGTGCAAGGGTGGTTAAGACAAAAGTACTTTGTACGGAGGACTTCATGATCAGCTTTCGTTGATTCAGCGATTATCATTTTCTATTCAGCGAATGATAAAGTTCAGCGATAGCTGAAGTCTTGTACTTGATACTTCACGTTGATTGGACAAATCTGAGTCTTCGCTGATCCGCATCAGTTCATTAGGAGACTTGTCGCTGGTTCTTGAGCTTGATCTTCGACTTCAGCGTAGAACCTTTGTTGACGTGAAACTTGTCTTCAGGGATCATAAATAAACAACTAACTTATCAGCGATCATCATAATGACTGAACAGACTCAGAGCATTAATGATGAACAGTGTTCGCTGAATGTTTAATTTAAAGAGCGAGAGTTCCTATCAGCGGTACTGGAAGATCTTAGTACTTATCAGCGATAGTGAAACTCTGATACATATTGTTTACTTACAATTTTCACTAAGTATAAGAGAGGGTCATTATCAAATCACTGAGGGTTTGGATCAACAACTTTTTTCTAAACCATTTGAAACTGTTATACCCTGTTTTTCTGAAAAATGGCAAATAACCATATCAACGCTATACCCTGTTATACTGCTGGTTCTCTGACTAAGCCTCCTACTCTTCTGAGAGATGAATATCCTCAATGGAAGATTAGGATGGTTAATTTCCTTGATGGGATGGACAGAGATTTAATGCGTTCTGTCACGGGTGGACCATTCAAACCCATGATTTTGGTTCCACGTGTACCCGCAACACAAACTACTGCTGAGATTCCTGCTCACCTTGAACCCAAAACCACCGGGTTCACTGATGAAGAGACATTAAAAATGGAAAATAATCTAAAAGCAGTTAGATTTCTGATTATGGCCATTCCTAATGAAGTATTTCAAGAACTAGATTCATGTGTTACTGCCAAAGAAATCTGGGATCAACTTCTTAATCAGCTTGAGGGTGGCATCAAAACCCAAAAGAACAGAAGGACCCAATGTATAAATGAGTACAACGATTTCAAGGCACTTCCTGAGGAAACCTTACAACAGACCTACAACAGATTCAATGTTTTGATAAACAAATGTAAAAAGTGTGGGGTTGTTAGGTCGAGGGAAGATAACAATGTTTTGTTCCTGAAAAGTCTGAATGATGAATGGTTAAATCTGTCCATGTCTTTACAAGCTAACCAAGATCTAGATGCATGGTATCTTACCGATGTGTATGGCACTCTGGCCGCACAAGAGAAGGATGTTGTCAAACAAAAAGGCAAATCCACCATTGCAGGACCTATTGCGTTAATCTCTGAATCAAAGAAATCCACAGAAGGAAAGACCAACAGAGAAAGTTCCAGCAGAGGGGAGAAGAAGAAGAGTAAGAGTTTGGTAGCTGAAAGTGATACTGAAGAAAACTCATCAGATAAGGATGACGATATAAATGTGTTTGCTAAATCTCTTGCATTAATCACTCAACAATTCAACAAGAGATTTGGCAACAGAGCATTCGACAGAAGAGGTAGATATGAGAAAGATGAGAACAGAGCTTATGCTGCACCCCCACAACAGAACCATCACAACAGAGCTCCGACAGAACAGAGACAGCAACAACAACAGAAGTTCAATACTTCTGCTCCACATAAGGCTGATGATGCCCAACCTATCAATCAGAATGATGGACGTTGCTTTAGATGTGGCAAACCTGGTCATTTCTATGCTAACTGTAAAGGAAAACTTGTGAAAGATCAAGATTATTACAAGAATAAATACAAGTATAACTACAGAGAAAGAAGTTATGTTGCTGAGATGGAGAATTGGATCTCTGATTCATCCTCTGAAGATGAACCAGATCAAGCCATTGTTGTTATGGATGATGGAAGTTTGGAAGTTGATTGGATGACCGGAGGAAGAATAGAAAAGTCCGAAGAAGAAGATGTGGCTCATGTATTTGCCCTAACCGTAACGGAGCCAGACAACAGACCGCTGGAGACAACCAGACCCAGTGCCAAGGTACATTTCTCTGAATCCAAGTCTGACTCAGAACTTGAGATGCACGTGTCATTACTTATTGAAGAGTTTCAACTCTTAAAACAAAAGCTTTCTGAGGAAAAAGAGTTAAGAAAGCTAGCTCAGAAGGATATGTCCTTCTACAAGAGAGAGAAAACTCTCTTGGAACAGGAAAAGGAAGAAATATCCAGAGAAAAATCTGAGCTAGAAGTCTTACAACAAAAGAAAGAAAGTACGTTTTCAAAAAGGGTTAAAGAGTTTGAAGAAATTTTGAAACAAAAAGCTGAAGAAGTTGCTAAATCTGAAAATGAACGTTTAAACTCTGTTGCTCTAAAAGACTATTTTCAGAGAGAGAGGGAAATTTTACATCAATCCCTACAGAAAAAGGAGATTTTAATCAAAAAGTACCAGGATGCACAGAATGTGTATACCAAAATCAATTCTCAAGAAGACAAGCAAGGTCTAGGTCTTAATGACATTGTTCCTTACAAAAGAAGGTTAAAGGCATCTTATCCCTTTGCCTTCTCTATTGGAAAAATGCAAGAGGATGTGATCTCTGGAACTGATGTTTTCAAAAGAGCCAAAATATCAGATTTTACAAAAGCAAAAAGACTAAGCTTAAGGAATGTCAGCTATGACTCCTTGAATCAAGAAAAGGTTACAAAACCATCTGAAAAGTTTATTCTTGATCAGGGAAGAGCTGAAATAAAGCTTACTGATTCCATCAAAAGTCTTGATCCGAAAGAAATCTTTAACTTCAATTCTTTCAAGGAACAGAAGTCTGTTGCCTCTGTTACAGAACCCTCTTGTGCTACAATACAGAAAGAACTCAATCCTGGAGTCCCAGTCTTCTCTCCATCCTCTGAAACCTTTCGAACAACTTTTGAAGAGGATATTTTGAAAGTTATTGAATAAAACGCTGCTTGTGATGTTTCAAAACCAAAGATAAGAAAGTTTAAATCCACCAGAGCTGATAACTCTAAGATACCCAATGAGTCTAACACCTCTACCAGAGCCGCCAGAGATTTTCTGTGCTCTGACAGTGACTCTGACTCTGAGGTAGATGAGAAAAATTTATGTGCTCCTAAGACTTCTTTGCACAAACCTAAACAGGCAATTGTTGAATCTGGTTCTCTGAAAAACGTCTCATTCTTTAAGAAACAGAACAGATTTATACCTTTGCCAAATTTGAAAAATAAGGGTATCAGAATTCTTTCCTCTAATGAGATAGAAGAGAAGAAAAGAGGAAAAGCTAAAATTATTCATGAAGACTATACCTTTGTTCCTTACGCTTATGATCAAGTCAAATTTACAAAAGAGCAAAAAGGAAAATGGAAAGTCAATGACCAACCAACTTCTACACCTATTGTAAATCAAAAGAGAAATAGTTTTGTGTCAAGAGAGTTTGCTCCAAGAAACAACAATTTTAAATCACAGGACAGAATGTACGTAAAGACATCTGGTCCTAAAGTTTTTCAAAATCAAGCTCCCTTTAAACAACAGTTTTTGAATAAAAACGACAATGTGCATCAATCTTCATGTTCTATCAAATGCAATTGTATTCAACTTCTGTTACAGTTAAAGAACCATATGAATGGTCCTCACTGTGTTCTGAATCAGTCGTCTCAAAGAAAAAATCCCAAGACTATTTAGAATGCACAGAAGAAACCCTCTGGCATACCATCCCAAAATGGAAAGCCAGCAGATAAGCCCTTGAACACCCCCAAACCTAACAAGAAAGGACCCAAAACGCAATGGGTACCTAAAAGAAACTAATCTGTCTTGCAGAAACCCCATGTGCAGATCTGGTATTTAGATTCAGGATGCTCAAGGCACATGACGGGGAATAAGGAGCTGCTTACTTCTTTCAAGAACAAAAATGGAAGTGAAGTAACCTTTGGAGGAGATAATGGCGGACAGATTAGAGGCTACGGTACTTTAATCAATGGTGGTGTTTCAGTTTCTGAGGTTGCTTATGTTGAAGGATTAAACCATAATCTGCTTAGCATAAGTCAACTCTGTGATCATGGGTTCGATGTCAATTTTAGGAAGAAGTATTGTTCTCTGTTGCTTTCCGAGTCTGGTCAAGAACTCTTAAGAGCCGACAGAAAAGGCAATCTTTATAAAATGAATTTCAATCCTAACCAAAACTCTACAACAGAAAAGCTCTGTTTAGTGTCTTTAAAAAATGAAGATGTCTGGCTCTGGCATAAAAGATTTGCCCATTTGAATTTTTCAAATCTTGACAAGCTCGTGAAATTAAATCTAGTAAAAGGACTTCCTCCACTGAAATTTGACAAAGACCATCTATGTTCTGCCTGTGAACTGGGAAAGATGAAAAGATCTTCACACATAACTAAGAGTGATCATAGCTGTCCCAGACCTTTGCATATGCTTCATGTGGATCTCTGTGGTCCTATCTCTGTGCAAAGTCTGTCGGGCAAGAAGTATATTCTAGTACTTATTGATGAATTTTCCAGATATACTTAGATTGAGTTCATCAGAGTAAAATCTGATGTCCCAGAAATGCTAATAAGTTTGTTGAGAAGGATACAGGTTCTGTTAGGATTAAAAGTGCAAAAGTTGAGAAGTGATAACGGGACAGAATTCAAGAATGCCATAATAGATGCCTATCTTTCAGAAGAATGAATCTCCCAAAACTTCTCAGCTGCCAGAACTCCACAACAGAATGGTGTAGTGGAAAGGAAGAACAGAACTCTGGTAGAAGCCGCCAGAACCATGCTGGCTGGCTCTGTCCTCCCCATCAACTTCTGGGTAGAGGCAGTCTCAACAGCCTGTTTTACCCAAAACAGAGCTGTCATAGTAAAAAGATTTAAAAAGACTCCTTATGAACTCATCAACAACAGAAGGCCAAACGTGAAATTCTTTCATGTTTTTGGCTGCAAGTGCTACATCTTGAATGACAGAGAACAGCTGGGAAAATTCGACAAAAAGGCGGACGAAGGAATCTTTATTGGTTATTCCTTAACCTCTAAGGCCTACAGAGTCTACAACATCAGAACTCGTGTCATTCAAGAGAGCGTTAACGTGTCCTTTGATGAATGTACATCAAGTGCCTCTGATCGCACATCAACAGAGGGGACACAGACAGAACAGAAGAAGCCGAGTTCTTCAAAGACAAGGGAAGAAGACATCAATCTTGTGTTCAATGATTTATTCGATGATGATATCTCCTCTGTCAACATCAACAGAGGCGACCAAGCTCAGAATTCAACAGAACAAAATCTGACAGGTACAACTCGTACGGGTCCCTCCAATACTTCACCATCTACTTCTCTGTCTACAGGTGTCATTCAGAGAAACGAGGAACCACAAAGAGAACCTGTGCAAGAGCCATCGTCACCTATGCTAACCAATATTGGCAGAGACTCCCTATTTGAAAGATCACCCTCACAGAGCAATGAGGCCACTCTCCAGAGTTGTGTGCCACAGAGCACAAACCCCTCCTGTTGTCCATGCTCCCATGACAAGATGGACAAAGGATCATCCTCATCATCAAATTATCGGTGCTGCTGAAGATGGTGTGAAGACGAGATCAGCCACAATCAATGAAGCTTTCTTTGTAAACTTTTTAAGCATGATTGAGCCAAAGAAAATTTCTGAAGCCCTTGAAGACCCAAACTGGATCGAAGCTATGCAAGAAGAGCTTCTGGAATTCGAAAGAAACAAAGTTTGGCCCTTGGTTCCACTTCCTGAAGGCAAAGCGGCCATTGGAACCAAGTGGGTGTTTAGGAATAAAAAGGATGAAGATGGGATAATCATCAGAAACAAAGTCCGTCTAGTTGCAAAAGGATACTGCCAAGAAGAAGGTATCGACTATGACAAAACCTTTGCCCCTGTAGCTAGACTAGAAGCCATAAGAATCTTTTTAGCCTATGCTGCTCACAGAGGTTTTAAGGTCTATCAGATGGATGTAAAGTCTGCCTTTCTGAATGGCAAACTACAAGAGGAAGTTTATGTCCAGCAATCGCCTGGTTTTGAAAGTTCGGTGTTTCCAGACCACGTTTACAAGTTAGACAAAGCTCTATACGGCCTTAAACAAGCTCCCAGAGCCTGGTATGAAACTCTGTCCAATTTTCTGTTGACAAATCACTTCGAGAAAGGTAATGTCGATACAACTCTATTCTTTAGAAGGTATAGGAATGATATACTTCTGGTACAAATATATGTTGATGACATTATTTTTGGGTCTAGACAACAAGAGTACTGTGATAGGTTTGAGGATTTGATGAAAAGTGAATTCAAAATGAGCATGATGGAAGAACTTTCATTCTTCCTTGGTTTACAAGTAAAACAATCCATCAGAGGGACTTTTATAAGTCAGTCAAAATACATCTCTGATATTTTGAAAAAATACAAGTTCAACAATTCTAATCCAATGAAAACTCCTATTGCCACTGGAGTTAAACTTGACTCTGACCTTAAGGGTGAACCAACAGATGTCAAGAACTACAGAGGCATGATAGGATCACTTCTGTACTTAACTGCTAGCAGACCTGACATAATGTTTGCAACCTGTCTCTGTGCCAGATTTCAAGAAAATCCTAAAGAATCTCATTTGTCTGCTGTCAAGCGCATATTTAAATATCTTAAAGGGACTCAATTTTTGGGTCTCTGGTATCCTCTTAATTCTGGTTTCGAGCTTGTAGCATATACAGACTCAGATTACGGAGGATGCAAGAATGACATAAAGAGTACGTCGGGTAGCTGCCAATTACTTGGTGAAAAATTGGTAAGTTGGACAGCCAAGAAACAGAATTGCGTATCAACTTCTACAGCAGAAGCAGAGTATGTTGCTGCTGCCAGTTGTTGCTCTCAAGTGATATGGATGAAAACCCAGCTCAAAGACTATGGCCTAGAGTATGGAAAAATTCCAATTCTGTGTGACTCCAAGAGTGCCATAGCAATCACAGCTAATCCAGTTCAGCACTCCAAGACAAAGCATATCGATATAAGGTACCACTTCATAAAGGATCGCGTTGAAAAGGGGACGATTGAAATGTACTTTGTTTCAACCGACTTCCAGCTTGCTGACTTGTTTACAAAAGCCCTTGATGAAAGGAGATTTAACTTCTTAATCGGCAAACTGGGTATGCTGAACATGTCCTCCTAACTCTGTTCAAACTCAACAGAGCCTCTGATGTTCCAACAGAGCTCTGTCAAAAAGTTAGGAAGGATAGTTCAACAGAGTCTCTGCTATTCACCAGAACTCTGTCATGCATACTTCTTCAACAAGCTTAGTGAATCTGTTTGTATATATTTTTTTTTGTAAAATTCTTTTTTTAATTTTTTGCTCATATTTCAAGGGGGAGTTTATAAAATTTTGCGCATGGTTTTAGGGGGAGCGAGTCAAATCTAATTTTCAAATCAAAATGACTTCGCTTTCTATTCTGAAAAGAAAAATCTTTTTGAAGAAAGAGGGAAAACCTGTTCTGATGAAAATCCTTTGATAATGTCAACTTACCAGAACTCTGATATTTCACCAGAGCCTCTGTTGATTCTCACCAGAACTCTGTGAAATTTCTAAAGTCAGTTCTGTTCTCGTTCTTTGGCCATTTCTACATCAGAGACAGAATTTTAAATAATTTTGGGTAAAGGTGAAACACCAAAGGAGTACTTGAAAAGAATGAAGAAGGGTTACTCATCAGAAGCAAAACTTGCAAAGCTCCAACAGAGCTCTGTCGGTTTTATGCCACGTCATCAGAAGAAACGTCATCAGAGGTGCGGGTTATTTCTAAGCGTCAACCACTTGTCACCCACACATCTCTAACCGCGACGGTTTACTTGCACAAAAGTGGTCAGAACAAATCCACGTGGCACTCTCTAATTGAAAGCTAAACCACTAGATGTTCCCACGATACACTATTCAGGCCACTCCACCTTCTGACACTCGAGTAGCTACAGTACCTACGACGATTACCCAGCCACAAGTTTTGACTATAAATATCCATAACCGTGACCTATTTCATTTCTAAACCTCCTAAACCCTTCACCTTTCCCTCTTTTATTCAAATCCTCTGTGTTCTTCAAGAAAACCCCAAACCTGCAACAATGGAGGAACCCCAAAACTCTGCTGATTCTAGCCGAATAGAACCACTGATGATATCATTGTTCTTCCATACGAGTTTGCTGACAACAACTACAGATTCGATCCCACTCCAGGACTCTATCTACCCCTATATCATATCTTCATTGAGTTCTTTAGAAACTCTGATATTTTTAGAGCCCTAACAGAGTTCGATGACCATCTTCCTGCAATCTATGTCCAACAATGGTGGACCACATGCCAATACATCGAAGAACAAGACGGGATAGTTGGAATCATCAACTCAAGGAATGGAGGAGCGGGAACAATCCGCATTAGAGCAAGTACCTTGAGAAGAATCTTCAGAATGAAAACCAAAAGACAGTTAGGAATAGACGCCTATGAGAAACCACCAAAAGTAGCTGTCCTTCTGGATTTCATGAAATTTTTGGGTTACAACAAGGATCTGAATAGGATAGGAGAATTCAAGCGACAGAATCTACCCACTATGTGGAATTTCATGTTCTCCACCTTAAACAGAACCCTTACCAGCAAATCTGGTAGTCAAGACCAAGCCACAACGGAAATCCTACAAATCATGTATGGATTGTTCTTCAATCGGAACTTTGACTACGCCAGCATTCTCTACAACGATCTTCTTACCGCCGTTAACACAAAAACCTCATCCATCGCAAGAGGAGGAGTCGTTGGATCCCACAAGTTCTTAAAGATGATCAAGTTTCCACGCTTTATCAGTCTAGTAATCAGAAGAGCCTTCAACAGACTGGAACTAACTCATCAGGGTCGCTCCACACCTGTTTGGACAATGTCCAAATTCCTCCCCACTACATCAGGCGAATACCCCTTCATAAGAAGAATTCCAGGTACAATGCTTGCCCTTATCGCCCCAGACCATATCTCTATCCAAAACTATCAGAGTGCTGCTCAACCTCAAGAACCTGAGGTGAGAACCCCAACATACTTAGGATCTGAGCCTTCTTTCGAGAGCTTGAGTGAGGAGATAGGAGAGGAAATTAACAGACCAGAGGGAAGAGCACCCGAAGTGGGGTCTTCCTCTAGAATGGAGGAAGTAGAGGACAGAGTATCTCTTAGAGAGGGTGTCCATGAGGAAGTACAGGAAACACCAGAGGTGGAAAATATCTCCTCTGATAGTGGTGAGCAAGAGGGAAATATCATAGAGAATCCAGAGAGTTCTACAGCCGTAGGAGCCGAGGAGAATGTGAGGATAGAAAAAGATGCTCAACAGAGCACATCTGAGGGTATCCTTAACCAAAATCCCAGTGCTTCCATACAATCTAATCCTGGTGATCAAGACCAAAGGATTATTGAAACAGAGGTGCACACCTCGAACCCCAACCAGCAAGAACCACCAGAAGCAACTCTTCATGCTTCTGGTATGCACGAACATGGGGAAGCTATCTTTGGTAGTGATGTTCATTTGCCCCAGAACATCGATAGGTCACCTCCACACGATGATGCCTCTGTGGCTCATGTAGACATGACACAAAATAGACCAGAGATCTTTGTAATCTCACGTAGCATATGTCCGACTCAGGGACAATGGGAGACCATAGTAGATCAAGGGAAGACTTTGCTTGATCCAAATGCTTCTCATCACATCAGATTTCCTTCTTCAGAACCTGAGCTGGAAGAGGAAACTCTGGTCATAACACCTGTAGTTGTTTCCCCTCAAAGGGAACATCAAGGATCAGGTGGAAGTCCTCCAAGAGCCAACATCAACACAACTCTTGACGGAGGCGCCTCTGAACTCGAGGCAGAATTGGATCCATGTGTTGGAACCAAGGTTACCCCCGTTGACACTGTCACAAGAGCAGAGTTCGAAAGCTTCTGTGATAGTATCAACAACTCCTTGAATGAGTATAAACTTATCAATGAACAGAAGGAGGAGTTGATCCACAAGGAAAATGTTTCTCTTAAGGAAGAACTGCTGAACATCTCTAACAAACATGCAGAGATAACTCAGAAATATGCCGAGGCTGAAGCACTCAGAACAGAGTCTGAACGAGTCAGTGGAGAAGAAATTGTAAAGCTGACAACAGAGATAGTAGAGCTGAAAACAGTCAGAGCAGAGGAAGCTAAAAAGACTTCGACGGGTCTTACAGAGCTAAAGCGACTTATAACAGAGAACCACACAGCGCAGATGAACAGAACCCTTCCCATCCCTACAGTTATTCTTTCAGAATCTAACGTCAGAACCTTGACAGAGATAATTACCAACTCTGTTAAAGAATCCATAAAAGAAGCAACCACCTCATCTGCTACTCCACTCAACATCTCCAGCCCTAACCCAAATGACCTACCAATGACTTTTGGCCAAATGGGAGACTTCAGAAAATCAATTCTTAGCCGAATGATGACGATTTCAACAAAATTTGTAATGAAAGCTAAGGCGACAGAACAACATGTGCAAACATCTCTTGATAAACACAAGGTCAACTTTGCGGCTCAAGTAGAAGAGATCAGGAGTGCCGCAACAGAGGTAGAGGATGTAATGACGAAGGCAGCCTCAAATTTTACTAACATTATTTTACAGGCTACCTCTACATCGAAAAGACCTGCAGAAGAAGCACCTACAGGAGAACCTTCAAGCAAGAGACACAAAGCTAATCTAGGATTTGTTGTTCCGCCCTCACCAGAAGCTCGAATTGACTTTTCTAGCGATGATGATGATTTTGAGGATGCTCAAGAAAGTCAATCTGACAATCAATTAGGTGAGTCCTCAGAACAACAAAAGGGGGAGAAGGAGAAAGAGAAGGAGAAGGAGAAGGAGAAAGAGAAGGAGAAGGAGAAGGAGAAAGAGAAGGAGAAAGAGAAAGAGGTTGAAAAAGAGAGAGAAGCCAAGGGTAAAGGGAAAATCACAGAAGCAACTGAGGCAGAGGCTACAGGATGAGAAAAGGGGATAACAGAGGAACACACGCAAGAAATGACTGTGGTGGCATTTGACTACATGTTCAAAGACAGAGTCATCAAACCAACAGAAGCGTCAACACAAGAACCACCAGAGATCATCTGCCTAGATACCCCTCCTACATCTCCAAGAAAAGAACCAAAGAGGACAGACCCATCATCTGCTGAAGGACAAACAAGTCAAGCCCAACCTCAAGCTACTCAAAAATCTGATCACATCGACATTCTTATGGCAGAAACCCACGATGACCCAAACCCAATAATACCAGAACAGAACCCAGAAACCTCTACCCATCATACCGAAAAACCTGCCTTAGAAATGGTATTTGCATTTCTATATGCTGACAGAGACATCATCCCTGTAAATGCCGTACCCATTAACCCATACCTTAACCCAATCAGAATTAACACCATTTTTGATGCAAGGCTAAAGTTCATCCAAACCAAGTCAAATCTGAACAGAGCCATCAACATAAACTTCGGTATCCGCAGAATCCTGGACATCAAGCACAAGAAGTTTCAACATGACAGAGTCACATACCAAGAGTATATTGTGGAATCAACAGAAGGCAGAAATGAAATCTTCAATGACAATGATCTCGTCCTTCTGAACCCATACGACCTGATCACACTTCACGCATATTACTTGAACTTCTCAGAAAGATACACGCCGGCCAGAACTGCGCTACCAGAAGTCAGATTCGCTATGCAAGAGCACATCAATCTCAGAATACAGACTGATTATCAGCTAGGCATAGAGTTTGAAGTAGAGAAACTAGCGATTGCACCACCAAATGAAAACCTTGAGGGTTATGGCCATCACAGAACTGGAACCGTAGTAGAAGATCCTCCAGTCTTTGTCTGCCGATAGAAGGGCACAAAGAAGGCCATCAGAGCTAAAGCCCAGAAGTACTCGAGTGAGTCGCTAGTATACCTCAAGAACATAATCCAAGATCTCCCAAGAAGCAAGTGTCCAGAAGAACAGCAAAAACTCTTCATCGACCAGATTGATCTGATGCTGGACTTCCGTATACTAATCAGAAGATTCAACGGAATTCTTAGGGGAGATAACTATGCATAAATGTACTATTTCTTACCATGCAGTGTAATATCTTAGAAGAATAGTACAAAGGCTAACAGAGGTAAATATTCTCTGTTCTTTTTGTTTACATCTCTGTTTCAAATTTTTATTTTCAATACTTAGGGGGAGATTGTTAGCCCCAAGTATCTGTAATGTAAAAGTATTGAAAATATTATCAAGTCAGAAGACCATCAGAGATGCAGCAGAGGACTTAGAAGAAAAAGCTTCAAGAAGATCAACAGAACTCAACAGAGTTCTGGTGGAACTAACAGAGCTCAACAGAGCTCTGTCAGAAGATCAACAGAAGAACTGTTCACAACCCGAAGACCAACAGAGCTCTGGTCTATGAGCTCTGTTGAAGTGAAGACCTCTGTGATGCCTAAGTCTCGTAAGAAATCCCAAGTGTTAGACAAGTGTCCATACTTTCCACGTATGCCCTAAAAATAGGAGACACACTTTCCACATGTCATTCTAGGGTACGATAGTACACTGTCTACACTTTATCAGGGCTATAAATAGAGAGGTAGTGGAACAAACAATTGTAAGCTTTGGGAAGAATAGTTTTCCACAATTGTTTAAGCACACACTGCAGTAAGCCCGAGCACTACCTCCGTACGATATTGTTCCCTGTGAGATTTCAGGATACACCATTGATCTTGTTCTTGGCGTTATCCATTATCAATATACGAGCAGCGTTTCTTATTTGATCTTGTTATCATTATCCTGTTCTATATTGATTCTCTCTACTACAATATCATTTACACAATCACTCACTTTAATGGCTTTATATTTAAATGCTTCCGCTGTCTATGTTACTACCATTAATGTGATACAACGTGAATCTAGGAACCTACAACTCTTACCCAGGAAACGTTTATCTGATACATTATTACACACGTTGACGTTTTAATGGACTAAGATCTTACTCGATAAGTTAAGTTAAAGTGTTGATTTTTCTTGATTCTTATCATGTTCATCCGGTAAGGTAAGCGTCCTAGTAAGCGCTAACATGGTAAACATTAGGTAAACAGGATCTAAGTTAATTGAATAAATTAACCATCTGATTTAGATTTTTCAAGTGACATATTTTGTGAAGCCCCTATTGCCATTCACCAAATTAGTGAAATCGTCATTTATTCCTACCTATTTTTCTTAGTGATTTTGCATTTTCCCAAAAGAAAACAACAAACCTTCAGATGAACCAAACTATTTAATGAAAAAACTGAATCTTCATACGAAAACATAACAAATTTTTATGGTATATCTTACGGTATTACATAAAATGATTGGTCTTACGTGGGTCCAACTGAATTTTTTTTGTTTAAAAAAAATAAGTCGATTTTCCTTAAAAACAATGACTCAACTCAGCAATATACAAAAAAATGAAAAATCGATCAGATTCGTTTTTGTTTTGAATTATTGCGGACCTATCTTTTACGTACCTCGTGTTATTTTGCTAAACTTGAAAAGAATGTGACTAAAAGGTTAAATCACAAATAAAAACTAACTATTTCAATTAATTTCCCAAAATTATATTTGATGGTGAAGAAAAGGAAATGGCATGTGAGGCAGGTGATGGTGGTGGTGGTTAGAGCATCCCCAATGGGGAGGTCCATGGTGACATGGATTTATTTAGAACCAGTCCATGATTTCATACATGAAAAATGAATGTCTTGATAAAATATAATAAAAATAAAAAAAGTAAAAAATGAAAAATGTAAACTATGTAATTTAAGGATAAAATTGTAAAAAAAAATGGTATACCACAAGAACCAAATATGTAATTTAGTGAATCATTTTTTGGAAGGGTTAACCTTTCATTTTAACATAGTTGATGGAGGGACGAAAATGGAAACAAAATAAAAACAATGAGGACTAAAAAGCAGTTTTTAAAAAATCAAAGATGAAAATCGCATTGACCAAAAATAGAATTGACTCCTTCTATTTATACCTAACCTAATCATTACCTCATTTCCTGTGCTTTGCAAAAAAAATTACCTCATTTCCTGTGCAATTCCGATCAAAGACTACAATGACGGGTGGTAAAGGTTTTTTTGGTGCGGGACCGTCAACAGCATCGCCGGAGCAAGAGAAGCCTCCGGAGCAAGTACCGAACATGGAGAAAGTTGCAAAAGCAACGGAAAAACTCACTGTTAGAGATCGACTAGTGCTAATGGGAAATTAAGATGATCAAGCAAACCTCGGACGCTTATGCGGACCTGTTTGAGATGTATGCCTTTGAGAGGCAAGCAGAAAGACGGCTTCAGGAGGACGTCGATAAATTAGAAGCTTTGGTCAAGGTTCTAAACGAAGACAAGGAAGCCCTCAGAATGGAGAACGAAGCTCTCAAACAAGAAAAGAAGCTCTGAGGGTTTTCATTAGAGGGTTAGTTTTCCTTAGTTACGGTTTATTTGTTTTGTTATGGATATCCATGATTTTGGGTTTGTCATCGTCGTCTTTGACCTCTATTAATGCAATGAAAGCTTTCTTCCGATTTTTCATTTCCTATATATTCATGGAGTATTTCTATATAGGGCTGTTTGTTATAGTGTATCTCATTCTTGTTTGGTAAAAAACAAAAATCCTTCCAAAATCTAAACCAAAACTCAAAATGGATTCCATTATCAAATTCCCAAGTGGGTTTTTTGAATCTAAACCAAAAACTTATTTTGAACCCAAAAAATATGGAGGTGACTGTGTAAGCTCTTGGAAAAAAAGAGGTGAAGTAATGGGACATGTATCTTTACATCAATTGGGATTAGACGAAAAAAATTCAACGTCAAAATAAAGATCCAAATTCGAGTATCATACTTACCAGAATATCTCTAAACAAAGAACGAGAACTGAGAATGCCAGTACACGTCCCGACGTCCGATCATATATTTATTGCAAGAGACCTCATCCCATTAGCCAAGTTATCGGAACTCGAACTACCTTCTTCGACGCGGCAACAGCAGTGGCCTTGCCTCCTCGCCTAGCGGCAGCTGCGGCCTTCTTCTTGCTTGCATCATAAACCATATAAACCCTAAACCATCTGAAACACAACAAAATCAATGACATACCCTAGAAAGCGTTATTTGATTTCAGATAATACCTTCAGATGAGAGAAATGGAGATTAAGAGGGTTCCGTTAAACTAATCGGGTAAAAATCGATCACCAAATAGAATCACCGAGCGGAGAAATGTAACGTCCCACTTTCCATAAAAGTCAAAGTCATGAGATTAACAATTTAAATGACATAAATGTGCTTGTCCTTACATCAATGCTAAAACATACTTAACAAAAACTTTAACGTTAACATTAATCATAAACAGCGGAAGTCTTTCTAAGCCACAGTCGAGCACTATCTAGACATATCAAGATCCAAAACTGGGAACCTCACGATCTTCATCACCTCCATGCCGTCTCTAGTTCTACTTAGAAGAACTCGCTACACGCTTACCTGAAAATGGTTTAGTTTTGAAAGCGAGGGTTAGACCAAAAGGTCTAGTGAATTCCCTCCGAAAATAGCATATAAAACATTTGGAAAACATTTATCAATGACCATAAATATCATCAAACATGGTACTGCACTGTGTAATGGACCACATAAACATATTGCGATCAGGGCCCCAGCAGACTCCCTTCTCGCCGCTTTGGAATCCCCACGGACTCCCCTCTACCGAATAGGAGGGAAACGGATTCCAACCCACCGGTCTATCATACATAACCAAGAGTCCTAAGACCCCGAGAACCTCTCTCTGATCCCACAGTGCAGACCGACTCCACATAATGTACGCTTACGTTCATGCAAACATGCAAAATGTATTCTTCATAAATCATGCTAAACATTCCTGTTAATAAAATAAGTGCATTCGTGGGAAACATGTAAATCGGTTCGTAAACGTTTCATGCTCAATAAGAACCATAATCAGTTAAAACATTTATCACTTTGCGTTATAAAAAGGGTTTAGGGAACTCACCTTGATTGACGTACAATGAACTTCCTAAACACCTTCAAAGATACACCCACATAACACCTAAGGCAATAGATCCACATCAGATAAATAGTTCAGACCTACTGTCCGGTAAACCCTTTCCGGACACAACACCCTTTTCCGGACACAACACCCTCTCCGGATACCACACTTTTCCAGACACAGCATTGTCCGGACACGTCAATCCGGACGCTAGACTTATCCGGGCCGAACTACCCGGACACTACGATTATCCGGAGACTTCAGTTACCCGGATACTAAGAAACACCCGGACACCCTCATGGGGCACTTACCCGGACACCTGCAACCTATCCGGACACCACCGAATACTGGTATCCGGAAAACCCGGCTGTTCGAACTTAACAATTTTAAAACTGACTTATACTCCGATTTTTGCCATTAAGTCGATTAGATATATACAAGGGTTCATCCACCAACCTCAAATACTCACTTAATCCATTTATAAACTTCTAAATCGGTTTAACAAGACAAAAACCCTTAAAACCCATTTTGAAGGAAAAGAGGTGAAAACTCAATGAATCACCACAATAAACCTCAAGAATCCAAACCAGAAGAGATCGAACACAAGAATTAACAAGGAATAAGAGTTACCTTACTGATTTCTTCTTTGATTCCTCTATGATTCTGCACTCTCTTGATTTCTTTCCAAAAACCTCTTTCTTCTCCCTTTTCTCTCTTAGTCACCAACCTCACACCAAAATACTGATTTTAGATAATGGAGGCTGCCCTAGAAGTTTGTGCACTTTTATACCTTCATCAAATGACAGAAATGGTCCCTTAACTTAACTTTCGTTTCTTTTATTTTGACCACCAAACTCCAAGATTCACTAGGATTTTGGGTCGTTACAACACTCCCCCCTTAAAAGAATTCCGTCCCCGGAATTCCTCATTGGAAGAGTAGCGGGTATCATGCCCACACCACAACTGACACCTCCCCAAGGTAAAGCCACTTCTGACTCAGTAAACCACCTCGTTAAATTCGAAACATGGAACATTGGATGCATTCCCTTCAGTTCTTACGGTACTCTAACTCGAAGGCTACTATTCCTATTCGATCGGTCTTAACAATAGTAGATTAATTAAGGCTTCTTATGCATCTATACTTTCTTTAAGAAGGAACTTGGAGGAATTCCCCGCTACAACATGAGATTCCCTTACTAGGAAACAGTCATTCATTTGACAGCTTGGCACAAAGCCGACCCTGCACATCCCGACAACTCACAACCTCACCACCCAACAATCGCCTATGCAGATAACATTTCCCTTTCTCGGGCTGCCTAGACCACGGTTCGTCAACCATCCCTCATATCCTTACCACTTCACCACTCCATACTTATACGTAACTAAGAGTAGGAACCTCCAACCGATTGCTGAAGTGTCCACCTACTCGAATAAACTTATCCTGAAACACGACCACTCCTCGCTGATTGCTACGTTCGTTCAATCATAAAAACATAACTCCGGTCATCCTCGCCCAACTGGGAGGAGTAACCATGGTCACACCATACTATTCTCACTAGCTTAATCAGTACATGATCAGTTCGTTTAAACCTTTCTCACAAAGTTACTAACTTACTCATTCAGTTGTCTCATCCACTCCTTTCCTGCACAACATCATACACAATTCCCTTCCTCTATACTATTTCCAAAAGTTCGCACACTTATCAATGACAATCTACCCAACACTGCACTTTATGGCATTACCGTCACGTTTACTACTTCTAATTTACTCACTTAGTCCGACATGCTGTCTTCACCCCCCACGTTAGCATGGAGCATTGCCCACCGAACATTACTTGTCCCTCTCTCCCGACCTTTCCACATGCTGGTATCGCTTTCTCATTACTCACATAACCAAACAGTTGCACCAAGATCTTATCTTAAGGCATTCGACCAAGCCGTCTTGAAATAAGACCATTGTTCGACGTCACTACACATTCTTTAATCTCCAACTTTTACCTTCTCAGACATTTCTTTCACACATAAGCAACAATTCACATTCTTTAAGGATTTCACATCTATCCCACCACGTTTTGACTAACACAACCCTCGTCCTCTTTAAACTTCCAATGACCCAAAGTGTGTTTCTTAGTAACGTCCCATATTCACTCTAATAATCCACCCCCTTGGATTCTCTATTACAAACGGATCTATTAACTCAGGAACACCCCGAAACTCGGGTTCCACAATTCTTTCGATTAACCACCATGATCATAAAATCAGACAGATGTATATATACCGTTATCCCGGCTTTCTTACTTAGATTTACCTTAAATAATTCTTTAATAATCAGTGTGTTAATCTCAATAACACTTCCCCAAGAATTGTAACACATCCTGTAATAACAAATAAACGACATTACTTAACAAATCTATACAATTTTAATCAACCAACCAAAGGCTTATACCTCTATCATGACATTTCAAATCAACTAATGATCATACTACCACTCCGACCCACAATCATCATCATGTCATTCCTTAAACATAACCAACATTTCCAACTATTTCCTTCTAGGATCATTCCCTCACGCATAAGGAACAATTTTCATTCTTTAACGACTTCTCATCTACTATACTACAGCTTGACTAATCTATTCATCATCTTCTTTAAACTTACTCTGCCTTCAAGAATATACTTAACAACATACATAACCGCAAAGCTTGGTCTCACAGCTGGGCAATCACCCAATTCTGCCCCGACATTCCATTCTGATAACAGTCAAAATACACACCAGCTTACAAACCACGTACTTCAACAACTGGGATTGCAAAACGTACACTCTACCCGAAATCCCAAAAGGACTTCCTTCTAATCCTTCATCTTTCTAGCATCGCCTTACTACATCACTGGCTGACACAGATATCTTGGCAATTGAAGCTACTATTCGTTCGTACATTCACCACTCCTATCATCACACTACCGACCAAGTCTCTCATGGTCATTCGAACACAATTCACCCTTTCCTTCATACTCTCCCGTATACTACAATCAAGTCTGTCTCGCTACTTAGTTCTCTCCAAACTTGTTGAACTATGACTCACGAGTTCACACTTAGCTCAAACACAAACATCCTAGCTAGTTCTTTATGATCCGAGTCCTTTCTTAGACACGGCACATTTTCTTACTGACTGGTATAGTCTACACTCACTCCGCTTGTGTTACTCATCTTGTCCTTCTACGGACCCTCCTCCCCTCATAAATAGAACGCTTATTCAACAACAACAGTCTTTTACCAATTTAACACCTCTATAAGATATTCTATCAACTTACACTCATCTGGTTTGAGTCTTCGGCCTCGGCCAACATACACCGTTGCCGACTTCAACAACAAAAGACACTCTTAACTACTTCCTTATCTTATCCTTTAACATGAGTTCCTTACGGGACCTATTCCTCCCTACACATCATAGTTAACTTTATAATTCGTCGCCCCTATTTCGAAACTTACTCATGTAACATCAATATTACAAGCTCCCTTCGAAACTCATGGCCCACACCGTGGACCTTTCATTCCTGCCTCACGACACTACTCATAAAGAGTTGCTAAAACCAATACCTTGATGACTCCTAGTCCTTCCTCCGGCCACCATCGCCCCTCGGCAACTGTGTTCTCAGTCACCGAGTAGAGGTACAGACCCTCATACACCTGACACTAAAATGCATTCCTGACTCTTCCAAGGTCCAACTCTCCTCTTAAACACATATACCAAAACTACATACGTTCTCCCCTGACTTGACCAACGCCTCTCTGCTCTCGGAGTTCTTCCTTAGCTTAAGATGTAATACTCTACAACCTGGTGGGTTCATAGCCTTCATGCATGACAATACAATAAATACATCTTTTCGCACATTTCATCATTTTAAATAAACAATGTTTAGAAACAACTCGGGTACCCGTGACCCCATCACTCTTATAACTTCAAAACCCTGCATAACGATTCGAGAATCGTTGGCATGCATCTTCCCGTGAACCTCAATCTTGCTCAGTCCGAACAATGTTATTACGAGAAGACTGTATTGCAAGAAAATCTTTTCGTATGAGACAATTCTGAAAGAATTACCGACAAAAAGTAAACCAGTCGGTTCTCACACTCAATTGTATGATATCGAAAGGTCAATAAGCATTTTGGTTATAAGTGAAATGCAGGTAACCATTTTCTTGACCATTTTTGTAACAATTTAACTTATCATTAAAAGTGTGGAATACTTTGCAAATCGTTAACCTCAAAATTTCAATGTGCGACGTATTGAAATCGCTTTTTCTTTAAACGTGCACTCGTACAAGCTGACTCATTTTGTTCAAAGTTGACATTTACATTTTTATTTTAAATCGTGAAAATTTCATGTTACATAAAAGAACGCCATGCATGAGACTCTATTTGCAATAGAAGGCTACTCACTCAACGAGGTCAACCGCTTTACTCACGCAGCTTATCCTTGATACTCCATTTACGACCAAGGGTCGCCCTCTCGGTCAAGCACTAACTTGATGTACATGCGTTCCACATCTCACTTACTCAACCATTTCACACTATTTTCGCTTTGATCGATTATCTCACTTTCTACTTCTACATGATTTCAATTCACTATAAGTATCTTATTCCATTTGTCCTGCCAATGAAAAGCTCAACTAAAAAGTCAGGGCTCCATTGATACTTTCAAGGTTTTGCCACTGTTCTATCTTACCATCCCAACTGATCAATCCCATGATTTCCATAACTAGACGACTCATAACATTCTTTACAACGTTTCTTCTCTACGATGTCTACATACATCACATCATAATGACTCTTACACGACACTTCCCCAAGCAATGGAGCTCGGTCTATCCTTCAAGGATCTTGCTGACCTATTCCTCAACGTTCTCCCAGCCATAGCGCTAAACTGAAAGAAACCGATAGTTAATCCTTGCTAGACGTGACACAACAGATTTGCTATAAGTAAGGTATTGTAAGCACGCACATGTACCTGTAAGTTCGTAATTACACTGGCCAGGGGTAATTCCAAACTTACCTTACACGTTTGTCCTTGGTACCTTATTCCTAAGCGCATTTATAGTGATCGTTCCTAAAGGCAATCCTATGTCTCGGTTGTGTTCCTCATCTTACAGTTTAAGTTTAGGCCCAATTGGTCACCTAAATCCCTTAAACTATGGCTCTGATACCATTTGTAACGTCCCACTTTCCATAAAAGTCAAAGTTATGAGATTAACAATTTAAATGACATAAATGTGCTTGTCCTTACATCAATGCTAAAACATACTTAACAAAAACTTTAACGTTAACATTAATCATAAACAGCGGAAGTCTTTCTAAGCCACAACCGAGCACTATCTAGACATATCAAGATCCAAAACTGGGAGCCTCACGAGCTCCATCACCTCCATGCCGTCTCTAGTTCTACTTAGAAGAACTCGCTACACGCTTACCTGAAAATGGTTTAGTTTTGAAAGCGAGGGTTAGACCAAAAGGTCTAGTGAATTCCCTCTGAAAATAGCATATAAAACATTTGGAAAACATTTATCAATGACCATAAATATCATCAAACATGGTACTGCACTGTGTAATGGACCACATAAACATATTGCGATCAGGGCCCAGCAGACTCCCTTCTCGCCGCTTTGGAATCCCCACGGACTCCCCTCTACCGAATAGGAGGGAAACGGATTCCAACCCACCGGTCTATCATACATAACCAAGAGTCCTAAGACCCCGAGAACCTCTCTCTGATCCCACGGTGCAGACCGAATCCACATAGTGTACGCTTACGTTCATGCAAACATGCAAAATGTATTCTTCATAAATCATGCTAAACATTCCTGTTAATAAAATAAGTGCATTCGTGGGAAACATATAAATCGGTTCGTAAACGTTTCATGCTCAATAAGAACCATAATCAGTTAAAACATTTATCACTTTGCGTTATAAAAAGGGTTTAGGGAACTCACCTTGATTGACGTACAATGCACTTCCTAAACACCTTCAAGCTACACCTACAGAACACCTAAGGCAATAGATCCACATCAGATAAATAGTTCAGACCTACTGTCCGGATACCCCTTTCCGGACACAACACCCTTTTCCGTACACAACACCCTATCCGGATACCACACCCTCTCCGGATACCACACTTTTCCGGACACAACATTGTCCGGACACATCAATCCGGACGCTAGACTTATCTGGGCAGAACTACCTGGACACTACGATTATCCGGAGACTTCAGTTACCCGGATACTAAGAAACACCCGGACACCCTCATGGGGCACTTACCCGGACACCACCGAATACTGGTATCCGGAAAACCCGGCTGTTCGAACTTAACAATTTTAAAACTGACTTATACTCCGATTTTTGCCATTAAGTCGATTAGATATTGTTGGTCCCAAAATGGCTCAACAAGTATTGTAGAAGGGGGGGGGTGAATACAATACTCAGATTTTTCACAAGCTTTAATTCAATATATTGAAAATCTTTCAATAAGAATTACACATAGAAAACAAAAGATTGTTGCGGAAAATAACAGTTAAACTATTCTAACAATCTAACACAAAGTAAACTGAAAAACACTTAGAACAAATTGGACACTTAGACACAAGATGCAGTTTCAGTAAGAAAGGAGCTTGCACTTAGTAATCTTCAGAAGCGTAATTTGCATGGAGAGTCTTCACCTCTATTTATAGTCCATGCATCATTTAATGCTTGGAACACTTGTCACTCTTCCATTCATTGTAGAGGTTGACTTCTGAAAAGCTGATATCTCCTTTTTAACTTATCCAAAGAACCAGGAGGACAGTCGTACCAGAAAAAGACCTTATCTGAGAATAGATAAGATGACAAACTGCCACTTTTATCTGACAATAGGATATTGTCTCATAATAAATGATCTTTTCTTTTGTCTTCAGAGAATAAGGCTACCGACCTCCTGTATTGGAAACTGCACCAATTTGAAATCTCACTTCTTTAGAGAAGAGAGATCCTTCACCGAAGTGTAGAATATTTCGGTGCAGTCTTCTCAAATTCCCACCGATCTCTGAACATATATCGGTGGAAATCTTCTTGAACTTCCACCGATTTCTGAAAGCATATCGGTGAAAGTCTTCTTGAGCTTCTCACCGAATTTCTTCAATTCGGTGATGCTTGTCCACCGATAGCACAAGCATATCGGTGGTGGTGTAACTTGTAGAAAGTTGCTGCCGATTTTCTCACTTCCGCAATGAGATAGTCTTCGCACTTGGTTTCGGTTGATCTTCGACTTCACCGAACAATTGATATGAGAGTACAAGTTACACAAAAGAATCCAAAAATATTCTAAGTACCTAAGAGGGTTTAATTGAGTCAATTTCAAATCTGTGAAGACCCAACAATCTCCCCCTATTTGAATTTGATCTCTATCCTTAGAATATTAAAAAGCAAATGAAAATAAGTGCATTTTGACCCTTTTTACTCTTTTGGGTTCTTTTTCACATAGACCTTTCTTTTTGTTTTTTTTTTGATCTATGTTTGTTTGAGTATATCTATACAGTATATATAAAGCAGGGAAATAAAAGGTATGTACAAAATATAAACAAGAGAAGCACTTTGAATTGCATAAGTCATTCTCATACATCGGTAAGCAAAAGATTATCACAACTACCGAAAGGTAAAAAGAAACGACCTACTCCTTTGACGATTGTCGGCGTTTGATCTCGTCCATTAAGATTCGGTAGTAGGGTTGAGCTTCGGGGATGTGAGGGAACAAGTTGTGGAGGCCTTCAAGAAACAAGGTGTCAGCAACAGGAATTTGAGAGAATCTGAAGAAGGCTCGTTTGCCAAAACCATCATCGAAGTATAGTCCAGGAATCGGTGAAAGGCCCAGAGTTGTTGTGGGATATGATGCCGACGTGGGAAGGGAAAGACTTAAGTTACTTACATTCGGTATCTTTCCTTCCTTTGCCATATCCTTGAAGACAGTGTCGGGGGGGGTTCTGAACTTTAGGAAGACGCACTTCTTCCTTCAAGGATTGCAGTTTTGATCTTTCATCGGTGGTAAGTACGATGCTATACTTCTTTTTGATCTCCTTCATCTTTGCCATTAGATCATCAATATATTTGACAAAGATGGACTTCTTTGGGTTTGGATTTTTGGCCAAGTGTCGAGAGATTTCGTACCATTCGGGGAGACCGAAGGTTCTGAGTTGGTAGTCTCTCACACTTTTTAAAGAGCCATCTTCCCGATTAATGATAAGCCTGATGTCTTTTGGATTGGATCTGGAGGTTGCGATCTTGACACCTGAGATCGGGGTTCTGTCTGATCGGTGGTGCATCTTCATCTTGTACCATCTAACTTCTTCATTTCTCTCTTGTTCAAATTCACTCAGGACCGATTGCTGTGCCGACACGGCATCGGTGGACATGGCTTTCTTGGCTTCTTCCTCTGCAACCTTTAGAGAGAGTGCCTTGGTATCATCAAGGGCTTTTTGGGCTAATCTGGCTTCCTCAATTTCTTGAGGAGTCAGACCAAGATTGGGTTCCTGCGGATGCGATGGAGGTTTAAGCTTGAGTTTGTCTGCATCGGTGGGACGAATCCCATACTTCATCTTTTCTTTCTCTAGTCTTTCTTGTTCGGCCAATTGTTCGGCAGTAAGACTTTTCTTTCCCTTGTCAGTTTCGGCTGTAGAAGATTTCTCCCCCTCAGTAGTTGCTTTGTCTTTCAACTCTTTTTCTTTAGATAGTTGCTCCCCCTCAATGTCGACGGTTTCAGCATGGGTTTCGGTGGTTACAGGGATGTCATCGGGGGAAGATGGAGGCTTGGGGATGACCGATTGTTTAAGGGATGGCAACTTGGGATGGTTTGTCTTTTTCTCCCCCTCAGCACCAGCCAGAATCTTCAAACCCATCTGTCGGAAAATGTAGTATTATTTTTCATGAAGAAAGGAAAGACGATTCGGTACCTCATCAGAGACCATGGTGAAGTCACCGAGATCCATCTCCAGGTGACCGAATTCCTGAAGTTTGGTATTGATATCACGAAGAGAGTTGGCAGTGGCCTGGCCGAAGTCTTGATGAGACTTAGCTTCTTGAAGCAACCTCTGAAGTTCATAATCCTTGACAGTGGAGGCCGCCTTGAAAGCACCGAAGGAGAAGGTAAGGTCCCCATGAGATCGGGACAAGGAGTCCACCTTGGGAACCAAAGTGGAGATGTTGGTGGTAAGAGGCCTGATAGCATCGGTAATAGCATCTGAAGTAGTCTGTGGCAGCCGAGACTCGATGGTGGACATTCGGGAGCTCGCCATAGCGATCATTGTAAGAGTGGCCTGTTTGAAGGATTCAAACTGGGCGCCGACAAGCCGACACTGTCGAGCACTTTCCTGTAAGTCTTCAATGAGAGAGGGTTCTTGAACAGTTGTTTGACCCCCGATATCCCCAGGAACGATGTAGCGGATGCGAAGGGAATCCTCCGCCGAGATGGGAATGTTGTTGGGATATAACATTTCATCGGGGAATAGCGGTCTCGGTGGCGGAGTGGGAGATCGTCGGGGAGATTCCTGAACCGGGGAGGGTGATCGATGTGGCGTAGGCGATCTTCGGGGAGAGTGAACCCGGGGGGAACTTCGGGGAGAAGTCTGGTTCACAAGAGACTTCATCGGTGAGGGGGAAGCGGACTCAATGAGGATCGCTCCGTCAGACGGGAAGGTTCGGGGAGAACCAGTGTCGTCAAAGAGACCTGCAAAGAAGTCATGGGGGGATCTAATGGGGGGAACCCTGATCGGGTTGTACATCATCATCGATCAAGAAATGACCGGGTGAAAGGGCGTGCAGTGCAAGGTCCAGACTTTCGGAGGAAGAGTCTAGAGATTCGGTGGGAGAAGCAGCATGTTCACGCAGAGAATGAGTGGGAAGAGGTACATTGAGGGATGCCTTAGGGATAACCAAGTGATCGGTGGTGAACAGAAAAGATGCGGAAGGGGATGACTCACGGACAGGGCCCCGAGATCGTTTTAAACGACTTTTCGGGGGGGACGAAGAGTGCCTCCGCTTAGAAGGTTTTTGGACCGGGGGAGTCACCGATGGGTTAATCGGTGTCATGGTCCTGGAAGCAGCGGCGGAGGTGTCGGCGGCCGATTTCTTCTTCGCGCCGACCGACTTTACTCTGGAACGTGGAGAAGAGGTCACAGCAGCAGCAAGGACTTCGGGGATATCGGGGTGGTGAAACCCTAGAATTTCAGAATCACCCCATTGAAGCTCTGGAGAGATGGCTAAAGTGATCATACCTCGGCGTAAAGGATGATCGATGTCTAGAGCACCGACGTTGAGAGTTTTGCTGCCGACGATCGGTGGAGCCCAGTCATAAGAGAATCGGGGAGTGTGGGACTTGCGATCTTCGTCCAGGGGCTTTCCAAGTTTGTAATGGATGATCATAGAGATGAATCGGGGATAGGCAACGTGGCACTTCTTTGGATGGGAGATTACTTCCACTAATTCGGTGAAGAAATACTGGGCGAAATCAACCTTGCGTTGAAAGATTAGGGCATGGGCAAGTTTGGTGATGTATGAGGGGGATTGATCATGGCCGCTCGTCTTTCGGGAGAGGCAGTGGATCGCATGAGCAAAGAAAAAATTCCATATACCACCCATGTGACTCCGAAGAAGAGTTCCAGGACCTTTGGAGCTTTTGGAGTTGTCGTCGACCACGTAGCCGATGGCACTAAGAACATCTTCGAGAACGGTATCGGAATGCCAATCGTCATAGGAATCGAAAGCATCGATTTTCAGGGCAGCGCGAACATCATCGACCCCAAAAGTGAGGTCGTGATCATCCTCGTCTTCAGAAAGTATGGATGCATGAATCGCATCATTGGAGGGGTCATACACACAAGTGAGCCAGAATTTCCCAACGAGCATTTTGCTCATCTTGAGATTGCAAGTGAAGGCATGAAGAAGGGGAGATCGAGTGAGGAACTTGATTACGTGGTTAAACTCCGGATGAGAAGGGTCGGATTCAAATCTTGCAACGTGATTGCATGGGTTGAATTTTAGATCGGCAAAACACGTAGGAGGGTTGTTCTTGGAGGACGCCATTGATGAACGAGAGAGCGCGAAGAGGGTGTAGTTGCAGGTTATAAGGGGAGCGTAAAGAAAGAAAAAGGAGGAGGAGGGGTGAGTATATATAGGGTTTTCGAAACATGGGGGGAACGGTTTAAACAATTAAAATAGAATAAAATAAAAGGGGTAATCATGACCACTTTGGGAATTGTGGTCAGGAATCTGTTTCACGAAACGGGGAGGTGAAGGGTCTGACAGGCTAGGGGTATAGGGGTGACGTGTAGATAGGATTGAAATTTGGTGGACATCGGTGAGGAATATGAAGAGAGTATCGGTGGGAATCGGTGGGGAAAGATATGCCGAGGTGGAATCGGTGAGGATTTGCTTACCGAAGAGATCCACCGAAGCGTTGAGACACCGAAGAGGACAGATATGTGCACCGAGGATATCCACCGAGAGATGAGTCACCGAAAAGATCACTTGGGGTTTTTTTTATGCCGAAAGTGGATCTTGGTTCCACCGAGAATTATCTGATCATCAAAAAGATCACTGAAGATGCTCATGCCGAAAAGAGATCTTGTTATCACCGAAGGTTATCAGACCGAAAGGTTTTTTTTTTGAACCTATTCTAAGTACAACATGCCAAGTTCACCGATGAGGAAGGTGAATCTGGCCTCATCCAGAGGTTTAGTAAACAAATCTGCAAGCTGAAGATCAGTTGGAATAAAATGCAGCTCAATGTCACCTTTGGAGATATGGTCCCTGATGAAATGATATCGGATATCGATGTGTTTGGACCGTGAGTGAAGAACAGGATTGTTTGCAATTGCACTTGAGTTATCACATAGGATGGGTATCTTGGAGTAGAACTGATTGTAGTCTCTCAACTGGTTTTTCATCCATAGAATCTGTACGCAGCAACTTCCAGCAGCAACATATTCAACCTCGGCAGTGGATGTTGAGACTGAATTTTGCTTTTTGCTGGACCAGCTTACCAGTTTTCCACCAAGGAATTGACAACTGCCTGTTGTGCTTTTTCTATCATTTTCAGAACCTGCAAAGTCAGAATCTGAATATCCCATGAGTTCAAAACCTGAGTCTTTGGGATACCAAAGACCCGGATGCATGGTACCCTTTATATACCTGAAAATCCGTTTCACAGCATCCAAATGAGATTTCTTTGGATTTGCTTGATAACGGGCACACAGACAAGTAGCAAACATGATATCTGGTCTGCTAGCAGTTAAATAAAGCAAAGAACCAATCATGCCTCTATAATGAGTAACATCCACAGATTCACCATTTAAATCGGTATCAAGTTTCAAAGGTGGTGCCATGGGAGTTTTCATGGGGGAGGAGTTTTCAAAGCCAAATTTCTTCAGAAGATTTTTAATGTACTTGCTTTGGTTTATGAAAATTCCTTCTGAAATTTGCTTCACTTGAAGACCTAAGAAAAAAGTTAGTTCCCCCATCATGCTCATCTCATATTCACTTTTCATGAGAGAGGCAAAGTCATCACACAGAGACTCATCGGTGGCACCGAAAATAATATCATCCACATAAATTTGAACAAGAATGAGATTACCTGATGTTTGCTTGTGGAAGAGAGTGTTGTCAATTGTACCTCTAGTATAGCCATGCTTGAGTAGAAAGATGACAAGAGTGTCATACCAGGCCCGAGGAGCCTGCTTGAGCCCATACAGAGCTGTGTCAAGTCGGTACACATAATCTGGATGTGTGGAATCTTCAAAGCCTGGAGGTTGCTTCACATAGACTTCCTCAGCTAGTTCTCCATTCAGAAAAGCACTTTTCACATCCATTTGAAATACCCTGAAGTTCTTGTGAGCAGCATGAGCAAGAAAGATCCTGATAGCTTCAAGTCTGGCAACAGGAGCAAATGTTTCATCATAATCAATGCCCTCTTCCTGTCGGTAGCCTTGAGCTACGAGTCTGGCTTTGTTTCTGATGACAGTACCATCTTCATCCATTTTGTTTCTGAAGACCCATTTTGTGCCGATGATTGTTTTCCTTGAAGGTCTAGGCACAAGTCTCCAGACTTTGTTTCTTTGAAATTGGGAGAGTTCTTCTTGCATGGCCGAAACCCAACATGGGTCACTTAGGGCTTCTTCAATCTTTTTAGGTTCAACAAGAGATAGGAAATTCACATAGAGACAGATGTTACTGGTGCCTCTCCTTTTCATAGCGAGCCCAAACTCTCGGGATGATAGGTCCCTCCTTGAGAATGGTTGGATATCTAGTATCCACTCCTTCCATAAATAGCATCATACGGCTTTTCCATAGAGAAAAGTTGTTAGGATTAAACTTGGGAGGTTTTGAAATGGAACCATTTTCAGCAAAATTGTTTTGACCAGTGTTTTCAATAGTTAGGGATGAAGATGAGGCAGCCATTGCGGATCAAGTTTATGAATTAAACTTTCTGCTCTGATACCACTTGTTGGTCCCAAAATGGCTCAACAAGTATTGTAGAAGGGGGGGGGGGGGGGGGGTTGAATACAATACTCAGATTTTTCACAAGTTTTAATTCAATATATTGAAAATCTTTCAATAAGAATTACACATAGAAAACAAAAGATTGTTGCGGAAAAGAACAGTTAAACTATTCTAACAATCTAACACAAAGTAAACTGAAAAACACTTAGAACAAATTGGACACTTAGACACAAGATGCAGTTTCAGTAAGAAAGGAGCTTGCACTTAGTAATCTTCAGAAGCGTAATTTGCATGGAGAGTCTTCACCTCTATTTATAGTCCATGCATCATTTAATGCTTGGAACACTTGTCACTCTTCCATTCATTGTAGAGGTTGACTTCTGAAAAGCTGATATCTCCTTTTTAACTTATCCAAAGAACCAGGAGGACAGTCGTACCAGAAAAAGACCTTATCTGAGAATAGATAAGATGACAAACTGCCACTTTTATCTGACAATAGGATATTGTCTCATAATAAACGATCTTTTCTTTTGTCTTCAGAGAATAAGGCTACCGACCTCCTGTATTGGAAACTGCACCAATTTGAAATCTCACTTCTTTAGAGAAGAGAGATCCTTCACCGAAGTGTAGAATATTTCGGTGCAGTCTTCTCAAATTCCCACCGATCTCTGAACATATATCGGTGGAAATCTTCTTGAACTTCCACCGATTTCTGAAAGCATATCGGTGAAAGTCTTCTTGAGCTTCTCACCGAATTTCTTCAATTCGGTGATGCTTGTCCACCGATAGCACAAGCATATCGGTGGTGGTGTAACTTGTAGAAAGTTGCTGCCGATTTTCTCACTTCCGCAATGAGATAGTCTTCGCACTTGGTTTCGGTTGATCTTCGACTTCACCGAACAATTGATATGAGAGTACAAGTTACACAAAAGAATCCAAAAATATTCTAAGTACCTAAGAGGGTTTAATTGAGTCAATTTCAAATCTGTGAAGACCCAACAGATATATACAAGTGTTCATCCACCAACCTCAAATACTCACTTAATCCATTTATAAACTTCTAAATCGGTTTAACAAGACAAAAACCCTTAAAACCCATTTTGAAGGAAAAGGGGTGAAAACTCAATGAATCACCACAATAAACCTCAAGAATCCAAACCAGAAGAGATCGAACACAAGAATTAACAAGGAATAAGAGTTACTTTATTGATTTCTTCTTTGATTCCTCTATGATTCTGCACTCTCTTGATTTCTTTCCAAAAACCTCTTTCTTCTCCCTTTTCTCTCTTAGTCACCAACCTCACACCAAAATACTGATTTTAGAGAATGGAGGTTGTCCTAGAAGTTTGTGCACTTTTATACCTTCATCAAATGACAGAAATGGTCCCTTAACTTAACTTTCGTTTCTTTTATTTTGACCACCAAACTCCAAGATTCACTAGGATTTTGGGTCGTTACAAGAAATTAGAGGGTATACACAAAAAAACACATTTTTGTTATAGATTATTTAATTGGGTCACCCGAATAGAACACAATTAAGTTTATATAAATTATACATTAAGTTTTTCAATAAGATTCAAAAATTATAATAATAAAAATAATTATAAAATTTTGTGCGACAAAAGATTTAAAAATATATATTTTTAAAGTGTATTTGAATGATCCAATTAGAGATTTTTGGGTGTCTTTCAATAAGATGTTGTCCAAAAAGATTGACTTTGTTTGAAGTGTTTTTTTCCTTTTTTTACGTTTAAAATTGATTTTTGGAATAATTAAAATGGAATCGGTTTGGGGTTGGCACAGGACTGGGTTCACAGTAAGTGAGAGTAACGACTCTTACCCAGGAAGCATTTATCTAATACATTATTACACACGTTGACGTTTTAATGGACTAAGATCTTACTCGATAAGTTAAGTTAAAGTGTTGATTTTTCTTGATTCTTATCATGTTCATCCGGTAAGGTAAGCGTCCTAGTAATCGCTAACATGGTAAACATTAGGTAAACAAGATCTAAGTTAATTGAATAAATTAACCATCTGATTTAGATTTTTCAAGTGACATATTTTGTGAAGCCCCTATTGCCATTCGCCAAATTAGTGAAATCGTCATTTATTCCTACCTATTTTTCTTAGTGATTTTGCAGTTTCCCAAAAGAAAACAACAAACCTTGAGATGAAGCAAACTATTTAATGAAAAAACTGAATCTTCATTCGAAAACATAACAAATTTTTATGGTATATCTTACGGTATTACATAAAATGATTGGTCTTACGTGAGTCCAACTGAATTTTTTTTGTTTAAAAAAAATTGGTCGATTTTCTTTAAAAACAATGACTCAACTCAGCAACATACAAAAAAATGAAAAATCGATCAGATTCGTTTTTGTTTTTGTTTTGAATTATTGCGGACCTATTTTTTACGTACCTAGTGCTATTTTGCTAAACTTGAAAAGAATGTGACTAAAAGATTAAATCACAAATAAAAACTAACTATTTCAATTAATTTCCCAAAATTATATTTGATGGTGAAGAAAAGGAAATGGCATGTGAGGCAGGTGATGGTGGTGGTGGTTAGAGCATCCCCAATTGGGAGGTCCATGGTGACATGGATTTATTGAGAACCGGTCCATGATTTCATACCCCATTGAGAGAAACAAGTCCATGCCTACATGGCATGAATCGGTTCATACTGATGGACCGCTCCTCTTGAAAAAGTTTGGGCCCCACCATCAATAAATTTAATTAAATAATAACTAATTAATTATTACTTTATTGATTTTTGTTTTATATTTTATATATTTGCTGCTCCTGATTTCTTTTTATTGTACAATAAATAATCATTTTTTAAAGTTAATAATCAAATTTAATTAACTGTAATAAATAAAATTGTATTAGCGTTTTTAGTTGTTTTTTACTTATTTTTTATTTTAAAATTTTTATTTTATAATATTTATTTATAATGACATTTATTAATATCATTTTTAATTAGTGTTGATATTAATAAGTATTTTTTAACAATTATAATTTTTTTATTATAGTTTTTTATTATAAAACTATGGACCGGTCCATGATTGAGAGTGAAAGATTTATAAAATATGTCGGAAAGAGAAAACTGATGTTGCTAGAGAGAGAAAACTGAGATGGCAAAACCATGAACCTCTAAAGAGGTCCATGATTGTGGATGCTCTTAGTTACTTCTGAGAAGTAGGCTACGCAAAGAAAGGGTAAGTTGCATCACCACTAGCTATCATGGTCATCACATTTTCATGCCTACTTTTTTACTCTCTCTTTTTAATTTATTTTTTTACATTTATTACATAAATGAATATCATAATGTCCTCTACAAAAATGTAAGATCAACATACAATTTTATAAAAAAAATCAACATTTATCTAAAATTATACAAGTTGAAAAGTAAATAACTTCTAGGAGATCACACATTTATAGATTCAAATCATTAAATTACGAATTGAAAATAAAGATTGTTTTAGACGTAAAATGTAAAAAAAAAGTGTTTTCAGGTAAGTAATTAATTTGACTTTATATTAATAATTGAATATTCTTGTAATGATTTTTTTGAAATAAAATCTTGTAATGAATTATGTTTTAGAATAAACTACGATTTTAGTCTCTGTAGTTTAATGTTTATAACGATTTTTATCTAAACAATTTTTATCCCTGGTCTTTAAAAACTACTTTTTCAATTTTGTTTCCACTTCCATCAACTCATCTAAAATTTGATTGAGTGAATTTCATATTTGGTCCTTGTGGTATGCTATCTCAGTGACCACAAATTGTGTACGTCTGGATTCGAACCCTGGACAGATGGTATATTTCACCACATCCCCCAGGGTCTTAAGTAGTACGCCACAATCCTTGTGGTTAATTTTAAGAGAGTATTCAGCCGAATGCTTTGAAAACAATATCATGTACTTATCAATAATTTTAATGAAATTATTTGTTTATTTTTATAATTAAAGTTATAATTATAATTTAAAATTTTATAATATAATTAATAGAAAATAAATGTCTTGATAAAATATAATAAAAGTAAAAAAAGTAAAAAATGAAAAATGTAAACTATGTAATTTAAGGATAAAAATGTAAAAAAATGGTATACCACAAGAACCAAATATGTAATTTAGTGAATCATTTTTTGGAAGGGTTAACCTTTCATTTTAACATAGTTGGATGGAGGGACGAAAATGGAAACAAAATAAAAACAATGAGGACTAAAAAAGCAGTTTTTAAAAAATCAAAGATGAAAATCGCATAGACATCAAACCACATGGACCAAAAATAGAATTGACTCCTTCTATTTATACCTAACCTAATCATTACCTCATTTCCTGTGCTTTGCAAAAAAAATTACCTCATTTCCTGTGCAATTCCGATCAAAGACTACAATGGCGGGTGGTAAAGGTTTTTTTGGTGCGGGACCGTCAACAGCATCGCCGAAGCAAGAGAAGCCTCCGGAGCAAGTACCGAACATGGAGCAAGTTGCAAAAGCAACGGAAAAACTCACTGTTAGAGATCGACTAGTGCTAATGGGAAATTAAGATGATCAAGCAAACCTCAGACGCTTATGCGGACCTGCTTGAGATGTATGACTTTGAGAGGCAAGCAGAAAGACGGCTTCAGGATGACCTCGATAAATTAGAAGCTTTGGTCAAGGTTCTAAACGAAGACAAGGAAGCCCTCAGAATGGAGAACGAAGCTCTCAAACAAGAAAAGAAGCTCTGAGGGTTTGAATTAGAGGGTTGGTTTTCCTTAGTTACGGTTTATTTGTTTTGTTATGGATATCCATCGATTTGGGTTTGTCATCGTCGTCTTTGACCTCTATTAATGCAATGAAATCTTTCTTCCGATTTTTCATTTCCTATATATTCATGGAGTATTTCTATATAGGGTTGTTTGTTATAGTGTATCTCATTCATGTTTGGTAAAACAAAATCCTTCCAAAATCTAAACCAAAACTCAAAATGGATTCCATTATCAAATTCCAAAGTGGGTTTTTTGAATCTAAACCAAAAACTTATTTTGAACCCAAAAAATATGGAGGTGACTGTGTAAGCTCTTGGAAAAAAAGAGGTGAAGTAATGGGACATGTAACTTTACATCAATTGGGATTAGACGAAAAAAATTCAACGTCAAAATAAAGATCCAAATTCGAGTATCATACTTACCGGAATATCTCTAAACAAAGAACGAGAACTGAGAATGCCAGTACACGTCCCGACGTCCGATCAGATATATATTGCAAGAGACCTAAACCCATTAGCCAAGTTATCGGAACTCGAACTACCTTCTTCGACGCGGCAACAGCAGCGGCCTTGCCTCCTCGCCTAGCGGCAACTGCGGCCTTCTTCTTGCTTGCATCATAAACCATCTAAACCCTAAACCATCTGAAACATAACAAAATCAATGACAGGCCCTATAAAGCGTTATTTGATTTCAGATATTACCTTTAGATGAGAGAAATGGAGATTAAGAGGGTTCCGTTAAACTAATCGGGTAAAAATCCATCACCGAATAGAATCACCGAGCGGAGAAATTTGAGGGTATACACAAAAAACACATTTTTGTTATAGATTATTTAATTGGGTCACCCGAATAGAACACAATTAAGTTTATATAAATTATACGTTAAGTTTTTCAATATTTCTTCAAAAAACTTATAGTTTCTTTTAGCAAAAACTGCAAGATTTTATAACTGTTTGGAGTTATTTAAGTTTTTGTAAGTGTTACAATGTTAAAATTCAAAAATTATAATAATAAAAATAATTATAAAATTTTGTGCGACAAAAGATTTAAAAATATATATTTTTAAAGTATATTTGAATGATCCAATTAGAGATTTTTGGGTGTCTTTCAATAAGATGTTGTCCAAAAAGATTGACTTTGTTTGAAGGGTTTTTTTTCCTTTTTTTATGTTTAAAATTGATTTTTGGAAGAAATAAAATGGGATCGGTTTAGGGTTGGCACAGGACTGGGTTCACAGTCAGTGTAACGACTCTTACCTAGGAAGCGTTTATCTGATACATTATTACACACGTTGACGTTTTAATGGACTAAGATCTTACTTGATAAGTTAAGTTAAAGTGTTGATTTTTCTTGATTCTTATAATGTTCATCCGGTAAGGTAAGCGTCCTAGTAAGCGCTAACATGGTAAACAGGATCGAAGTTAATTGAATAAATTAACCATCTGATTTAGATTTTTCAAGTGACATATTTTGTGAAGCCCCTATTGCCATTCGCCAAATTAGTGAAATCGTCATTTATTCCTACCTATTTTTCTTAGTGATTTTGCAGTTTCCCAAAAGAAAACAACAAACCTTCAGATGAACCAAACTATTTAATGAAAAAACTGAATCTTCATACGAAAACATAACAAATTTTTATGGTATATCTTACGGTATTACATAAAATGATTGGTCTTACGTGAGTCCAACTGAATGTTTTTTGTTTAAAAAAAACCGGTCGATTTTCCTTAAAAACAATGACTCAACTCAGCAATATACAAAAAAATGAAAAATCGATCAGATTCGTTTTTGTTTTTGTTTTGAATTATTGCGGACCTATTTTTTACGTACCTAGTGCTATTTTGCTAAACTTGAAAAGAATGTGACTAAAAGATTAAATCACAAATAAAAACTAACTATTTCAATTAATTTCCCAAAATTATATTTGATGGTGAAGAAAAGGAAATGACATGTGAGGCAGGTGATGGTGGTGGTGGTTAGAGCATCCCCAATGGGGAGGTCCGAGGTGACATGGATTTATTGAGAACCGGTCCATGATTTCATACCCCATTGAGAGAAACAAGTCCATGCCTACATGGCATGAATCGGTTCATACTGATAGACCGCTCCTCTTGAAAAAGTTTGGCCCCACCATCAATAAATTTAATTAAATAATAACTAAATAATTATTACTTTATTGATTTTTGTTTTATATTTTATATATTTGCTGCTCCTGATTTCTTTTTATTGTATAATAAATAATCATTTTTTAAAAATTAATAATCAAATTTAATTAACTGTAATAAATAAAATTGAATTAGCGTTTTTAGTTGTTTTTTAGTTATTTTTTATTTTAAATTTTGTATTTTATAATATTTATTTATAATGACATTTATTAATATCATTTTTAATTAGTGTTGATATTAATAAGTAGTTTTTAACAATTATAATTTTTTTATTATAGTTTTTTATTATAAAACTATGGACCGGTCCATGATTAAGAGTGAAAGATTTATAAAATATGTCGGAAAGAGAAAACTGATGTGCTAGAGAGAGAAAACTGAGATGGCAAAACCATGAACCTCTAAAGAGGTCCATGATTGTGGATGCTCTTAGTTACTTCTGAGAAGTAGGCTAGGCAAAGAAAGGGTAAGTGGCATCACCACTAGCTATCATGGTCATCACATTTTCATGCCTACTTTTTTACTCTCTTTTTTTTATTTATTTTTTTACATTTATTACATAAATGAATATCATAATGTCCTCTACAAAAATGTAAGATCAACATACAATTTTATTAAAAAAATCAACATTTATCTAAAATTATACAAGTTGAAAAGTAAATAACTTCTAGGAGATCACACATTTATAGATTCAAATCATTAAATTACGAATTGAAAATAAAGATTGTTTTAGACGTAAAATGTAAAAAAAAAGTTTTTTCAAGTAAGTAATTAATTGTACTTTATATTAATAATTGAATATTCTTGTAATGATTTTTTTGAAATAAAATCTTGTAATGAATTATGTTTTAGAATAAACTACGATTTTAGTCTCTGTAGTTTAATGTTTATAACGATTTTTATCTAAACAATTTTTATCCTTGGTTTTTAAAAACTACTTTTTCCATTCCGTGGTTTCCATTTTGTTTCCACTTCCATCAACTAATCTAAAATTTGATTGAGTGAATTTCATATTTGGTCCTTGTGGTATGCTATCTTTTACACTTTTATCCTTAAATTTCATAGTTTACATTTTTTTTTCTTTTCTATCTTTATTATATTTTTTCAAAACATTTATTTTTCTATTAGTTATAATCAAAAGAGTGAATTACATAAATGGTCCCTCGTCTATGCCCGGATTTCACTTTTCGTCCCCCCCCCCCCCAAAGCTGAAAGTACACTCGTAGTCCCTAAAATCGAGTTTCGGAGCCCAAACTGGTCCCTCTCCCTGACGCCGTCCATATTGGTGATGTCAGAGCTGCCATGTGCCCCCCATGTGAGGGGCATTTTGGTCTTTTTAAGCCATCTTCATCCTCACCTTCATCTCCAAGAAGGTGGCCCTAACCACCATCACCGACCACCGTCATCCCAAACCTCCACCCACCACCACCATCACCAACCACCGTTATCCCAAACCTCCACCCACCACCACCGTCACTGTAATAACCGAGATTTTATTTGGAAAAGATTTAAGTTTTGTGGGAATTGTTGTAAAGTGAAAAGTTCAGGGGCTGAAGGGTAATATGTTTAGAGGGTATAAAAGCTAGTAAATTGAGCACAAATCCCTAGAGATTGAATCTTTTGTGCGTGTATGGCGGCTGGATGAAAGCAGAGTAAGTGAGGATGGTTTCAATCGATTTGGGAGAAGGAAGAAGAAGATGGTTTCAATCATTTTGGGGTTGCAAGCAATCAATATAAGGTAATTACTACCCTTTCTTATTAATCTTAAAACGTTAGTGTTAGAATGTTGGGACAGAAATGGAGTAGTCTGGTAAAGTGATCACTCATAAGAGTAAACTTATTTACAGCTCAATAATCATGTTGGGGTAATCTTTTGATTGATTAAGAAACTTAATAATCGTTGAGATGGATTATTTCTTTGTACCAAATATTAATCAGTCGCATCGTCGTAATTTATTGAGAGGTCCCAGAATTTAATCAGTTCCGGAGTAGATGTGATCCGGAACTGGGCTAAATATGGATCCGGAATCCATTGAGTTCCGGTATTGGACTGTTCCGGAATTTCAATGGGGTTCCGGAAGTTTTAAAAAGTTAAGTTCCGGAAGTGTAAACTAAATGTAAGTTTAGGAAGTTTAGACAAAATAAACTAGATCCGGAAGCTGCCAAATCAGGTGGATCCGGTATGTGAGTGCATTGGGCTTCCGGAATGTACAAAAATAATGGATCCAGAAGGCCAAACGTGATCCGGTGTTGGGATAAAAGGTAAGATCCGGAACTATATTGACACAAACCCGACTTGGGCCTCTCTAATAAAAAGAATCCCGAAGTTGGGCCATGTGGTGGATCCAGTAGTTTACACATGCCGGAATTAATTAAATAGTGGAACTGGCCTTGGGCCATGAACTTAATGGACCCGGATTGTATTTCATTTTGAGATGTAGATTAAATTTAAATGGACCGAAGTCTTGTTGGGCCACGTGTTCGGTAGTGGCTGTTAGTTGTAATCCAAATTAAATAGAACCGGAGATGGGCCTTTGTATATTAAAAGAATTATGTTAGTGGACTTAAGATATTTGGGTCGGTTATGTTTAATTACTTGGGCTCGGTTATGTTTAATTATTTGGGTCCGGTTATGTTGATTAATTATGGATCCAGTTGCATTTAGTAAAAGAAGCCAGGTTTAATATTAAGAGGCCCGGTGTCTAAATTGTTTTGGGTTGAGGATTTAAGAAACCATAAAGGAGAAACTAAATTAGAACATATCCGGTATAAATTAAAAAGGATCCGATAATTAATTAATGATCCGAAATTATTATTTCGGGTCCAGATTAGAGGAGGATCTATGATTAGAAGTTGAGTTGACATTGATTAAATTATAAATTATGCTTTAGGTGTGAGGACGGTTCGGAACAAGATTCGTGGTTAGGAAAGTAACTGCTATCAGGTGAGTTCCCTAAACCCTTTTTACACGAAGTACTATGTTAAATGTTTTTTTTACTGATTATGGTTCGTTATGAGCATGAACTGTTTTACCAACTGTTACGCATGTTTTCCATGAAATGTATGTTTTATTTAAAAGGGCTATTTAGCAAATGAAATGATGTTTAAAGATTTCACGCTTGTGATTACGATACATTGTGTGTATGTTATGTGGAGTCGGTTTACACAGTGGAATCAGGGTACCTTGGGATCCGATGATCCCTTGGGCATTTGTGATGAGCTTGTAGGATGGAATTTGTTTCCTTCCTACTCGGATGGAAGGGAGTCCGCTTGGACTCCGAGATGAGCCGAGAGGGAGTCCGTTCGGGCCCCGATCGTGGTAGCTAATGTGATCCTTGAACCTTATGTAGTACCATGAATGAAGCTATGTGAAGAATGTTAACTGTGTTTATAAAATGACTTTTATACTGTTGATGTATGTTGTTTTTGGAGGGAATTCACTAGACCCTTTTGGTCTAACCCTCGCTTTTCAAAACTAAACCATTTACAGGTAAGCAAATAGTAGGAGGCTCAAGTAAGTGAGCAAGAGCAGGATAGAATACAGATGCAGTTAGAGACAGTGTCGGTGCCACTCTTAGTAGTAGTTGTTCTCAGTTGTGTATAGGTTGTTTCCACCAACCTTAGTTTTGAGATTGACGTATCGAAATTTTGGGACCCAGTTTTGTAAATGTTATGATGTAATGCTATGTATGCTTTATCTAGAATTGGGTTGTTACAAATGGTATCAGAGCCATAGTTTAAGGGATTTAGGTGACCGGACGGGCCTAAACTTAAACTTTGGAAGTAGAAATCACAACTGAGAATCAGGGAATGCGTTAGGAGGGCACTATAGTAGATATAGGACTAATAGGGTACCGAGGACAGTCATGTGAGGTAAGTTTGGGATAACATCTGGCCAGTGTAATTGTGAACTTACAGGTACATGTATGTGCTTAACCTGCCTTATTATTCCGATGTTGTAGTCTTAAGCTAGTTTATATGTCATGTTCCAGTAATTTAAAGTATCAGCAAAACCCCTGAAGGGTAGACTGAAACCCCTTGTTGGGGAAGGTTCTTGAGAGATCATTTATGATGTGATGTATGTATACATCGTAGAGAGGAAATATTGTTTAGAATGTTATGAGTCGTCTAGAGGTAGATCTTCGTGGATTCGAAGAGGATGAATGACTGATTTTGAGTAAGACCCCTGTTTCGGGAGAGTCCCAGTTCTAGAAATCGTGGTAGAGATCAGTTCGGATGGCAAGGAAGGACAGTGTCGAGATCTTGAAAGTGTCAATTCAAGAGCGAGCAGAGGATTAAAGCCCTGACTCTTTAGTCGAGCTTTTTAGTGACAAATTGAGAACATGTAGAGGTAGATTGTGAGATAATTTGACCAAGACGGAAATAGTACGAAATGGTGGAGTAAGTGGACCGTGGGACGTATGTACTACAAGTTGTTGCTAGGCCGAGAGGGCGACCATGGGTCGAAGGAAGAGTGTCAATGATGAGTTGCGTGAGTAAAGCGGTTGACCTTGTTAGAGTGAGTAGCCTTCAAGTGCAAGTAGAGTTTCATGCATTGCATTCATATATGTGTTACACGAAATTTTCACGATTTAAGTAAATGTGTAAATTGCAAATTTTGATCGGAAATGAGTCGACGTGTGCAAACGTATGTTTAAAGAAAAGGCGATTCCATTTACGACGCACAATGAAATTTGAGCTTAACGATTTGCAAAATATTTCTGTAACGTCCCAAAAATTACAAGGAATTTAAAATTTTTAAATAAGCATTTCATATATAAAATCCCATTAAATAATCCCAACATATTATTTGCAAAGTCATAGATACTGTTCATGTAACCAGAAACCAGCGGAGTAAATGTTTAACAAATAGACTATAAATAGTCAGCTCATCCCGCGCGCCAGTGTGTACCCGTCACGCCTTAGAGCCACTCGTACCTGAAACCACAATTTATTGGGAAAGGGTAAGCACGAAGCTTAGTGAATTCAAACACCATAAATAACACACTTATTCCACACTACCCCTAAAACAGATAGTGACACATAAACGATCATACAGGTCTACGAACAAATCATAAACATGTATATCCACACCCACCCACCTAAAAGGCACAAGTCGGTCCCACCGACCACATGATAACATCTCCGGCCCCGCCGAATCCCCGGTCCCACCGAGTCTCTACGCCACCCGCGTATAAAATCTCCGGCCCCGCCGGATCCTCGGTCCCACCGAGTTAACATGACAACATAGTATCAACTAGACACCCCACTATCTAGTTCCACAACACAATCACATAAAGCTACCACACACGTACTACAGCAATGATAAAACAACCGTTATTAGATATAGTGAGAGAACTCACCTCGAACGCGCGCCTAGCTCAACAATACAAATTCAAGCTTCACAACCTCGGTCACTTCTCAGCACCTAGACGCACGCCAAAACGTATCAATACGAGACCCGGACCCTACGACACGACACACGCTTAAACCGTCATTAAAACTATTTTCCGGTCTCGCTAAACAGGTCTGTTCGGGACCTGTTTCGACCTCTTTAAACCCAGTAAATTCCCAATATTGTTACAGGATTAGAGAGTACTCTGAGATAGGGTTTCAAGGACATATTATACGCCTCCTAACGATTTTTCTACAATTTAAAAGGAATTAAATACGAACGACTACCAAAACTGTCAGTTTTCGGCCCAGTCTGCACAAACAGCCCAATACAGCCTAGCTACGGGCTTAATCGGACTTTCGGCAAAACACGAAAAACCTTCCCAACTAGATTTGGGAACTTTGGGCACCAATTTCACGTCGAAACGAAATACGAGTAAAAAGTTATGGCTTTCACAAGACAATGGCAGATTCCAGAATTTTTCACATGAAATGACGAACCGCTGAACTTGCGACCACTTTTCACCTAGGTAGAGGCCGAATCAGTTTTCCGCTAAAACATGGAAAACGTGCCCGACCCCGAGCTTGAACCGTGGGCGCCAGTTTCGGCTCCATCGGAGTTACGACGGAAAAGTTATAGCCGTCGTAAAAACAGTGGCTGTACCATTTTCCACATGAATTGATGATTAAAAAAAACGACGGTTTTAACGAAACGGCTTAAACGATTAAGTCGAGGCTTAACGGATATTACGGTGATTAATAATAAGACATGGCCACGCACCACCCTCTGTCCTCCGGCAGTGGTGGTCGCCGGCGGCGGTTCATCGACGAGGAAATAAAAAACCCGCAAACCACTGCGAGACCACTACCCTCTCGATCACCCTACCGCATGCACCAACGACTCACACCACCACCGCCACCCGACACCCAGCCACCATAGTGGCGGCGCGGCAGCGGCAGCGGCGGCCGGCCGGCGGTGGCACTTCTCGCCGGTGACGAAAACAAAACAAAGGAAAAGAAACGCCGAGATAAACGACGGAACCTTACCTCGCGAGATCCCACGACGGCGCAACCGCTGTCCTCCTCGACTTCTCCGGCGACGCAGGCTCCGGCGGACAGCAGTCTCCGGCGAACAGCAGGCTCCGGCGGTACTTCCTCTTCCTTCTCGCCTTCTCGATCTTCCTCTCTCTCTCTCTCTCCCGAAACTCTCTCTCTTTCTCGCGAACTCCGGCGCCGAGCAACACGATAGGGGAAGGGGAGGTGATCGCGGCTGCCAAAGGGGAGGGAGGAATTAGGGTTTTGGTTTCTTTGTTCGTGGGTTTTTGGCCGAGAGGAAGGAACGAGGAGGAGATAAGGGGTGTTCGGTGCCTTGCATGGGCCGAGCCCCAATCTAACCTTTCCCCATTTGACACTAAAAGCCCCTCAACTTATCCTAAACCCGCATAATTACACTTGATCAAGAAATGTTCTCTATATTAGTCCCTCGACATCGAACCACAAACAAAACAATTAAGGGTGGACGTTTTACATATCTTTAAGTAAAAAAATAAATAAATAAATTACATAAATGTACCGGGACACGGGCTTTACAACTCTCCCCCGCTTGGGTCAGACTTCGTCCCCGAAGTCCACGCCCGCAAACAGCTCCGGGTAATTCTCCCGCATCTCGGCTTCTGGTTCCCACGTCCATTCTGAACCTTTTCGGTGCTTCCACTGGACCTTAACCAACCCAACTACTTTGTTGCGCGAAGTTCTCGTCCTCCTGTCGAGAATGGCAACCGGCTCCTCCACATAATTGAGTCGTTCGTCAATTTGAATATCTTCGAGAGGAACTACCGCAGACTCATCCATCACACACTTCCGCAACTGAGAGACGTGGAAAGTGTTGTGGATCAGGCTCAGTTCCTCTGGTAGCTCCAATCGGTAAGCTACTTTCCCCACACGCGCGATGACCTTGTACGGTCCGATATATCGGGGACCCAACTTTCCCCGCTTGCGAAAACGGATTACCCCTTTCCAGGGTGACACTTTCAAAAGAACGTAATCTCCGACTTGGAACTCCAAGTCCGATCGTCTCTTATCGGCGTAACTCTTTTGTCGACTCTGAGCAGTGACTAACCGATCCCGCACCATCTGAATCATCTCCGTCGTCTTTAGCACAACGTCGGTGCTCCCCAACACTCTGTGACCAACCTCGCCCCAGCAAATGGGCGTCCGACACTTCCTGCCATACAACACTTCGTACGGCGCTCTACCGATGCTAGCGTGATAGCTGTTATTATAGGAGAACTTAGCTAGTAGAAGATACTGATCCCAACTACCACCAAAGTCAATAACACAAGCTCGCAGCATGTCCTCGAGTGTCTGAATAGTACGCTCACTCAGCCCATCGGTCTGAGGATGAAATGCTGTACTGAAATGCAACCGCGTACCCATTTCATTTTGAAACTTCTCACAAAACCGGGAGGTGAAACGAGTATCTCGATCCGAGACAATCGAGACTGGCACCCCGTGCCTAGTTACAATCTCTCGGATGAAAACCTCCGCGAGCTTATCCGCCGAGAAGCTCTCTTTAATCGCCAAGAAGTGAGCGCTCTTAGTCAGACGATCCACAATTACCCAGATGGTATCATTCCCTCGCTGAGTTTTGGGAAGCTTAGTGATGAAATCCATCGTAATCTGCTCCCACTTCTACACCGGAATCTCCAAAGGCTGCAATTTCCCGTGCGGTCGTTGGTGCTCCGCCTTGACCTTCCGACAGGTCAAACATACCTCCACGCATTTGGCTACATCCCGCTTCATGCCGGGCCACCAATAGCCTTCCCGTAAGTCTCTGTACATTTTGGTAGCTCCCGGATGAATCGAAAACTTGGACTTATGCGCCTCGTCCAATAGTATATGTCGGTTCCCACCGGTGAATGGGACCCAAACTCTACCATATCGGGTCAATAATCCTCGACCATCCCGTGCAAATTTCGGAATTTCTCCCGAAACCCTCTCGCGTTTTGCGTTTTCCTCCAACACAGCCACCTCCTGAGCGCTACCTATCGACTCCAAAAGAGGTGCAACTACTGTCAATTGCTGACACAAACCCCTCAACGGTTCCCCAACCGGATGTCGGCTAAGTGCGTCCGCGACTACATTCGCTTTACCCGGGTGGTAAAGTATCTCGCAGTCGTAATCCTTGACCACATCAAGCCATCTTCGCTGACGCATATTAAGATTTTGCTGATCCATCAGATATTTAAGGCTCTTATGATCAGTGTAGATCGTACACTTGACACCATAAAGATAGTGTCTCCAAATTTTTAGAGCAAACACTACTGCTCCCAACTCCAAGTCATGAGTCGGGTAGTTCGCTTCGTGAGGCTTCAGCTGCCTCGAAGCGTAAGCTATGACCTTGCCGCGTTGCATAAGCACGGCACCCAACCCCTGATATGAAGCATCACAATAAACCACCAAATCCTCCATACCCTCGGGTAAAGCTAACACAGGAGCCTCACATAAACGCCTGCGTAGCTCCTCAAATGCCTTCTGCTGCTCTTCACCCCAACTGAAAGCTGCAGTTTTCTTCGTCAGTCGAGTCATAGGCAAGGCAATCTTGGAGAAATCTTGGATAAATCTCCGATAGTATCCTGCTAACCCGAGAAAACTCCGCACCTCGGTAGGAGTTTTCGGCACCTCCCACCGCATGACCGCTGAAATCTTGGACGGATCGACCATGATACCGTTCTGATTCACGACATGTCCTAGGAATTGGACCTCTCGTAACCAGAATTCACACTTGGAGAACTTAGCATAAAGCTTCTCCCGTCTCAAAACATCCAACAATTCCCGCAAATGCATCTCGTGCTCTTCTTTCGTCTTCGAATATACGAGGATATCGTCGATGAACACGATCACCGAGCGATCCAACATCGGGCTACATACCCTGTTCATGAGGTCCATGAACGTTGCGGGTGCGTTGGTGAGCCCGAAATGCATCACCACGAACTCATAATGGCCATATCGCGTACGGAAGGCCGTCTTCTCCGTATCCTCACTTCGTACCCGCATCTGATGATACCCAGATCTCAGGTCAATCTTAGAGAACCACGAGGCTCCCTGCAACTGATCAAACAAGTCGTCAATCCTTGGCAGAGGATAACGATTCTTTACCGTAAGCTTATTCAGCTCCCGGTAATCAATACACATCCGCTGAGACCCATCCTTCTTCTTTACGAACAAAATCGGAGCTCCCCACGGTGAACAACTCGGCTTAATGAACTCTTTCTCGAGAAGTTCTTGCAACTGATCATACATCTCCTTCATTTCCGGTGGAGCCAGGCGATAGGGTGCCTTGGCCACCGGAGCAGCACTCGGAATCAGATCGATTCGAAACTCTACCTGTCGTTCAGGAGGTATCCCCGGTAACTCGTCGGGAAACACATCGGCAAACTCCCTCACGACTGGCACATCTTCGGCAGTCTTCTTCGCTTCGTCAACACGCGTATCTATCACATACGCTAAGTACCCCTGACCACTATGCTGAAGGTGTCTCCGAGCCCTCGCCGCGGAACATATTGCCGTAGTCCGTCTGGGCGAGTCTCCCTGAATCAACAACTCTCCCCCGCTTGGGGTTTGAACCCGCACTTGTTTGTGGCGACAAAAAATTTCCGCATCAAACGCGTCCATCCAATCCATGCCCACAATCACACAAAGCTCTCGCATAGCTATCGGAATCAAGTCGATGGGAAACCTCACACCCGAGATTTCCAACGTGCATCCCCGATACACATCCGTAACCGTCAAGGTCCTATCATCGGCAACCTCGACTACCAAAGGACATCCTAACCGTCCCACCACTCGGCCCAAACTCTCGCTAAAAGTGCGAGACACAAATGAATGAGTAGCCCCGCTATCAAACATTACAACCGCAGGCACCGAGTTAACTAGAAACGTACCTAATAGCTCACACCAACAACACTCACGCTCAGCTCCTTGGATTCCTTGCGACTTTCCCGACTCGAGCACTGATCCTGTGCTTCCGGTAGTAGGAGCTCTACTACTACCTTCCACACCTATCATTGCTCGTTCCGAGTCCCATCCCGAGGGGTCCAAGTAGCTTCTCGCCACAACTACACACATATGCCCGCACTTGCATATATACTCACTCTTCTTAGCTCCCTAGGAATTCCATCCCAACCACTACCCTTGCTACTACCGAATCCCCACTAATCATAAAGAGTGGCCTCGTGAATACCCGATTACATGCAGTGCAAAACAAATAGACATTTGAATACAAGATTCTGTCCTAGAACGGTTGGACTCAAACAAGAGCTGCGCAATAGAACTAAATCGAATATTCTAAGGCTATAAGTCTCTTACTGCATACAACCTAGGGGTATCCACTTAGTAACCTATCATAATTAGCATAAATTCCTAATAGCAAGCAGTCCAACATACCGCATAGTGTCAACAACAGGCATTCTAGCATGCATACTCTATGATCTAGAAAGCAATAAAACACTAAGCATTTTACCTTTCCCTTTGGCTCTGGCTGACTGTACACACTGCGCCCTCGATCACCGTTCCTCGAACGTGTTTTTACCCTTTTCTTTTATTCCCAAACAGGTTTAATAAAGAATTTGAAAATTTTCCCAGCCGCAACTTGAGACCAAACACACCGAGGTGCGTTTGATTCGCTCAAGCTGTGCTCTGATACCAAGTTGTAACGTCCCAAAAATTACAAGGAATTTAAAATTTTTAAATAAGCATTTCATATATAAAATCCCATTAAATAATCCCAACATATTATTTGCAAAGTCATAGATACTCTAAGCTAAGAACTCACTAGGTCGTAGAGTATTACACTCTAAGCTAAGGAAGAACTCCAAGAGTGGAAAGGTGTTGGACAAAGCAGGGGAGAATGTTTATAGTTTTAGTATTTGTGTTCAAGAGGAGAGGTGAATAGTGGTAGAATCGGAAGTGAACCATAGTATCGGTTGTATGAGGGTCTGTACCCTTGATCGGCGACTGGAAATACAGTTGCCAAGGGACGATGGTGTCCGGAGGAAGGACTAGAAGTCATCAAGGTGTTGGTTTTAGCAACTCGTCATGAGTAGTGTTGCGAGGCAGAAATGAAATGTCCATGGCATGGGGTATGAGTTTTGAGGTGAGCTCGCAATATTAATGTTACATGAGTAGGTTTTGAAACGAGGGAGGCGGATTTTGAAGTTGATCATGGTATATTGGAAGTATTTGGTTCCGTAAGGAACCCATGTTAGAGAATAGGTTAAGAAAGTAGTTACAGGATGACTATTGATGTTGAAGTCGACAGCTGGGTAAGATGGATGGGGCCGAAGACTTGAACCAGGAGGTTGAAAGTTTATGGAGCACCTTGTAGGGGTGTTAAGATGGTGAGAGACTGCGGTTTTGGATAAACGTTCTACTTACGAGATTTGGACTGTTCGTAAAAGGATGAGGTACTTATCACGAACGAAGTGAGTGTGTAGACTATATTGATCTGTGAGAGAATGCGCCTTGTCTATGTGATGGCTTGGATCGTAAAGAGCTATCAAGAGACAACTATGTTTGAGTTAATTAGTGTTGGGAACTGAAGATTTGCTAAGTATGGTTAGTACTGCCAGAACAACGTTAGTACTGCCAGAACAACATTAGTACTGCCAGAACAACGTTAGTACTGCCAGAACAACATTAGTACTGCCAGAACAACGTTAGTACTGCCAGAACAACATTAGTACTGCCAGAACAACATTACTACTGCCAGAGCAAGGTTAGTACTGCTAGTAAAAGTTAATGCTGCTGGAACAATGTTAGTACTGCTTGTGCATAATGATGTTAATACTGCTGGTGATCATAATTATGGAATGCAAGAATGTTGGAGATAAAGATGGAATGATTGAAGATAAGCATGAAAGAATATTCTGAAGATCAATTTTGTTTTGATAGTTATCTTGTAATTATTTAGTATAAATAGATGTTGATAGATAGCTATTCGGTACGAGAGATTTCAGAATTCGTTTTTGTTTTAGAGAGAATTAACCTCAAGGTTTAGAACCCTATTTCTAGAGAAGTAGAAGTCGTCTTGTTGAGCCTGTTCAACAAGATTGAGGTTTGGTTGTAAACTTGTGAGTTGAAGTATTGAATACAAACAGATTGTGTTTTCTGATTAGTTGTTCATTGAGTGTGTTTGAATTAAAGTTTTATTCCGCAAGATTCTTTAATTCTGATTTCTAAGTATAATTATTCTTGTTTGGAATCGATCCTGACAAGTGGTATCAGGGCTTGGTTTCTTAGAAATCTACAATCATTATGGACAACTCAGTTGAATCAAACAATACTCTTGTTTCAAAGGTTCCCATGCTCAGGCCTAATGAGTTTGACATGTGGAAAATTAGAATCAAGCAGTATATTTTGCTTACTGATTATTCCATCTGGGATATTATAGAGAATGGTCCATGTGCTGAAGGAAAAGTTGGACCAGATGGCAAACGACCCCCTCCAAAGACTGATGCAGAAAGAAAGGTTAGACAAACAGAGATGAAAGCCTTAAGCACACTGCTTTTGGCTATTCCCAATGAGTATCAGCACCAATTTCATCACTGCACTGATGCTCAGATCTTATGGAATGCATTGGAAAAGAGATTCACTGGTACCAAGAGCACCAAGAGGAACCAGAAGGCAATTCTTAAGCAACAATATGAAAATTTTACTTCTACAAAGAATGAGTCTATGACTCAAACTTTTGATAGATTTAATAAGTTGATTGGAGAATTGGCTACAGTTGGAGTTCATATGGAGGCTGATGATGTAAACAGGAAGTTTCTAAGATCATTAGGTGAGGAATGGACAATGTATACTGTGTCTTTCAGACAGAATGACCAGTTAGAAGATAAAGAGCTTGATGATCTTTACAATGATCTTAGGGTATTTGAAGCAGAGGTTGAAGCCAAGAAGAAGCCCTCAGGATATGTGTATAATGCTGCACTCCTATCAGCATCAACTGATTCTACTGCTAACCCTGAATCAGTTAGTACTGCTGGTGGAGTCAATCAGGAGAAGGCCAATGATTCTGTACTAGAAACTTTCTTTTCTAGTCATGTTAACTCCTCATTAATTAATGATGACTTAGAACAGATTAATGCTGATGATCTTGAGGAGATGGATATCAAGTGGCAGATGGCTATGCTTTCTATGAGGGTGAAGAAGTTTATAAAGAGGACTGGGAGAAACAACTTTTCCCAAAGAAGAGAAGATGGTGCTGGGTTTGACAAGTCTAAGGTGGAATGCTACAAGTGTCATAAGATGGGACACTTTGCCAGAGAATGCAGAGGAGGAGTATCTCAAAACAACCATCAACAAGCTCAGACTGGAAGCTTCAACAAGAACAGAAACTCTGTTCAAGCCCTTGTTTCTCAACAAGGAATGGGATTTGATTGGAGTGATCAAGTAGAAGAGGCAATTCAGAATCATGCACTCATGGCAGAAGTCTCAGATCTTCCTACTGAGGTAAAATCTAATCTCTGTTCTCAAGCTTGTGTAGACACTGTGAAAAGGTATAGAGATCACAACCATGGAATGTGTGATGACCTTAAGAGATTAGAAACGGATAGAAGAGATTATGTAGTGATTGTTGAGAGGTTTGAAGAACAAATTAAGGCTTTTCAAGCCAATGAACTTCAACACTCATATGATACAAACTACTGGAAGTGGGAAAAGAATGGTCTGGAGTTCCAACTGAAAGAGTCTAGGGAGGAATGTGAGAAATTAAAAGGAGAACTTGAGAAAGTAAAACTTGATGTTGAAAAGTTTTCATGTGCTTCTAAAGTCATGGACACCATAATAAATGCTCAAATCCACAGTAAGATGAAACCAGGCCTAGGGTACAATGCCACACCCCCACCCTACAACAACACATGCATCCCTCCTAGGTCAGACCTGTTAGAAACCAAGGATAGGAAGGACTTACCTGAAGGAGCTACTAAAGTAGATCCATTAGATGAAGTTGTTGTTGAGGATAAAACTGAAAAAGAAGAGTCTAAGAAAAGGAACAAGAATGTCAGTGGGGAGATCCCCTTAGATAATTACATCAAGTCTAATGAGAAAGGTGGAAGTCCCTGGGATAAGAACAATGAGATGAAAAGATCTGAAAAAGGAAAGGGAGTTCATTATACACATACCACTGTTGTGAACTCCAATACTTGTGAACATTGTTCTTGCAAGAATTCTCAAAAGAATGAGCCCCAAAAACATGATAAAAAGAGGGGAAATCAAAGAAACTGGAATAATCAGTGGGCTCAAAAACAAGGAGTTGATCTGCAAAGGATTAACAGACCAAAACCTTGTTTTATCCATGGCAAATTGAATCACCTTGCCAAACACTGTTATTTCAATCCTATTAACCAAAGGATAAATTTTCAAAGAACTTTTCAAAAATCAAATGGTTATAAGAAGCCTGTAAGGAACCATGTGGCTAAGAAACAAGCTAAATCCAAAAGCCACATGAGGAAAAAGACTGAAAAAGAATGTGTCACAATGTGGGTTCCTAAAAGCACTAGTGTTAGTACTGCTGCCTCAGATAGTACTGCTGCTAGCAGTATTAACACTGTTAGTACTTCTGCTAGCAGTATTAACACTGTTAGTACTTCTTCTAGAAGCAATAATGTTGCTGGAACAATGTTAGTACTGCTTGTGCATAACGATGTTAATACTGCTGGTGATCATAATTATGGAATGCAAGAATGTTAGAGATAAAGATGGAATGATTGAAGATAAGCATGAAAGAATATTTTGAAGATCAATTTTGTTTTGATAGTTATCTTGTAATTATTTAGTATAAATAGATGTTGATAGATAGCTATTCGGTACGAGAGATTTCAGAATTCGTTTTTGTTTTAGAGAGAATTAACCTCAAGGTTTAGAACCCTATTTCTAGAGAAGTAGAAGTCGTCTTGTTGAGCCTGTTCAACAAGATTGAGGTTTGGTTGTAAACTTGTGAGTTGAAGTATTGAATACAAACAGATTGTGTTTTCTGATTAGTTGTTCATTGAGTGTGTTTGAATTAAAGTTCTATTCCGCAAGATTCTTTAATTCTGATTTCTAAGTATAATTATTCTTGTTTGAAATCGATCCTGACAATTAGGAACTTGTGAGTTATGGTTCAACTAGAGTTGGGGAAGGATAAAGTAGCGAGATAGACTCGATTATGTATGCGGGAGGATGTGAAGGAAAGTGTGAAGCGTGTATGAATAACCATGAGAGACCTGGTCTGCAGTATGATGTTAGGGGTAGAGGGTGTACGAATGAGTAGTGGCATCAATTGCCAAGGTAAATGTGCCAGCCAATGTTGTGGTAATGTGATGTTAGAAAGAGGAAGCTTTTCGGGATTTCGGATGAGGTGTGCGATTTGTTAATTAAGTGGTTGGAACACGTAGTTGTAAGTTGGCGTTGTGATATGTCTATTATCGGAGCAGAATGTCGGAGCAGTAATGGGTGGTTTCCCAAATGAGAGACCAAGCGTTTTTGGTTATGTGAGTCGCTAAGTAAATATATTCTTGAAATCATTGTAAGTTTTAAAAAAAAGATGATGGATGGGTTAGTCAAAATGTGGTGTAGTAGATGCGAAATCTTTAAAGAATGAGAATTGTTTCTTATGTGTGAAAGAATTATCCGAGAAGGTAATAGTTGGAGATCAAAGAAGGTGTAGTAACATCAAACACTGGTGTCATTTCGAGGTGATTTGGTTGAATGCCTTAAGTTAGAATTTTAGTGCAACCGTTTGGTTATGTATAGTAATGAGAAAGTGTTTTCAACATGGGAATTGTCGGAAGAGAGGGGCAAGTAATGTTGGTGGGCGGTGCTCCACGCTAACGTAGGGAGGTGAAGATCGTATGTCGGAATAAGTGAGTAGGTTGGAAGTAGTAAGCCTGACAATAACACCGAAAAGTGGAATAGTGTGGGTAGATTATCATCGTTAAGTGTGCGAAGTCCTGAAAGGTGTATGGAGGAAGGGGATTGATGTATGTTTTAAGTGCAGGAAAGAAGTAGGAAAAGGGAAGATGAATGAGTTTGAATTGGTAATGTTATGAGAAATGTTCAATCGAACTGGTCGCCCAGTGCTAAGCTATTGAGAATAGTGTGATGTGACCATGACTACTCCTTCTAGTTGAGTGAGGGTAACCGAAGTTACGTTTTATATGACTGAACGCTCGTGGCAAGCAGTGAGAAATTGATGTGTTTCAGGATAAATGTAATTTGGGTAGGTGAACACTTCAACGAGGGGTTTGGAGGTTCCTGCTTTTAGTTACGTATAAGTGTGGAGTGGTGAAGTGGTGAGGATGTAAGAAATGGTTAATAAACTGTGGTCGAGGAGTTCCGAGAAAAGGAGGTGTTATCCGCATAGACGAATGTCGATTGGAATAAGTAATTTAGAATTTCATGTAATCCAATGAAGGAACTCTTGGGTGCGAGTTGTTGGGAGGTGCAAGGTTGGCCTCGCGCCAAGTGTCAAGTGAACGAATGCTTCGGGAAAGAGATTCCCGTTGTTATGGCAGGAAATTCCGCAAAGTTCCCTCTTTGAAGGAGGATGTATGAGAGAACTTAATTAGACGTGTTCTAAAACCGGGTGTCCCGATGAGTTTGGCATAAGCGAATGTGACTGTTCCCTTGGTGGAGGTCCGCGTTGATGAGAAGTCGACTAATGTCAAGAAACGTATGGAAATCGTGGACAGCAAAGTTCGAAATACGAGGGGCAAAGAGGTTCGATTAGTAAAGATTCAGTAGGGATATCATAAGGAACGAGAAGCAACTTGCGAGGTGGGAGCGGATACGAGGTCCAAGTACTCGCATCCTTGCGGCAATGGAATTTCGGGGACGGAATTCTTTTGAGGAGGGAGTGTTGTAATAACCGAGATTTTATTTGGAAAAGATTTAAGTTTTATGGGAATTGTGTAAAGTGAAAAGTTCAGGGGCTGAAGGGTAATATGTTTAAAGGGTATAAAAGCTAGTAAATTGAGCACAAAACCCTAGAGATTGAATCTTTTGTGCGTGTATGGCGGCTGGATGAAAGCAGAGTAAGTGAGGATGGTTTCAATCGATTTGGGAGAAGGAAGAAGAAGACGGTTTCAATCATTTTGGGGTTGCAAGCAATCAATATAAGGTAATTACTACCCTTTCTTATTAATCTTAAAATGTTAATGTTAGAATGCTGGGACAGAAATGGAGTAGTCTGGTAAAGTGATCACTCATAAGAGTAAACCTATTTACACCTCAATAATCATGTTGGAGTAATCTTTTGATTGATTAAGAAACTTAATAATCGTTGAGATGGATTATTTCTTTGTACCAAATATTAATCAGTCGCACCGCCGTAATTGATTGAGAGGTCCCAGAATTTAATCAGTTCCGGAGTAGATGTGATCCGGAACTGCGCTAAATATGGATCCGGAATCCATTGAGTTCCGGTATTGGACTGTTCCGGAATTTCAATGGGGTTCCGGAAATTTTAAAAAGTTAAGTTCCAGAAGTGTAAACTAAATGTAAGTTTCGGAAGTTTAGACAAAATAAACTAGATCCGGAAGCTGCCAAATCAGGTGGATCCGGTATGTGAGTGCATTGGGCTTCCGGAATGTACAAAAATAATGGATCCGGAAGGCCAAACGTGATCCGGTGTTGGGATAAAAGGTAAGATCCGGAACTATATTGACACAAACCAGACTTGGGCCTTTCTAATAAAAAGAATCCGGAAGTTGGGCCACGTGGTGGATCCAGTAGTTTACACATGCCAGAATTAATTAAATAGTGGAACTGGCCTTGGGCCATGAACTTAATGGACCCGGATTGTATTTCATTTTGAGATGTAGATTAAATTTAAATGGACCGAAGTCTTGTTGGGCCACGTGTTCGGTAGTGGCTGTTAGTTGTAATCCAAATTAAATAGAACCGAAGATGGGCCTTTGTATATTAAAAGAATTCTGTTAGTGGACTTAAGATATTTGGGTCGGTTATGTTTAATTACTTGGGCCCGGTTATGTTTAATTATTTGGGTCCGGTTATGTTGATTAATTATGGATCCAGTTGCATTTAGTAAAAGAAGCCAGGTTTAATATTAAGAGGCCCGGTGTCTAAATTGTTTTGGGTTGAGGATTTAAGAAACCAGAAAGGAGAAACTAAATTAGAACATATCCGGTATAAATTAAAAAGGATCCGATAATTAATTCATGATCCGAAATTATTATTTCGGGTCCAGATTAGAGGAGGATCTATGATTAGAAGTTGAGTTGACATTGATTAAATTATAAATTATGCTTTAGGTGTGAGGACGGTTCGGAACAACATTCGTGGTTTGGAAAGTAACTGCTATCAGGTGAGTTCCCTAAACCCTTTTTACACGAAGTACTATGTTAAATGTTTTTTTACTGATTATGGTTCGTTATGAGCATGAACTGTTTTACCAACTGTTACGCATGTTTTCCATGAAATGTATGTTTTATTTAAAAGGGCTATTTAGCAAATGAAATGATGTTTAAAGATTTCACGCTTGTGATTACGATACATTATGTGTATGTTATGTGGAGTCGGTTTACACAGTGGAATCAGGGTACCTTGGGATCCGATGATCCCTTGGGCATTTATGATGAGCTTGTAGGATGGAATTTGTTTCCTTCCTACTCGGATGGAAGGGAGTCCGCTTGGACTCCGAGATGAGCCGAGAGGGAGTCCGTTCGGGCCCCGATCGTGGTTGCTAATGTGATCCTTGAACCTTGTGTAGTACCATGAATGAAGCTATGTGAAGAATGTTAACTGTCTTTATAAAATGACTTTTATACTGTTGATGTATGTTGTTTTTGGAGGGAATTCACTAGACCCTTTTTGTCTAACCCTCGCTTTTCAAAACTAAACCATTTCAGGTAAGCAAATAGTAGGAGGCTAAAGTAAGTGAGCAAGAGCAGGATAGAATACAGATGCAGTTAGAGACAGTGACGGTGCCACTCTTAGTAGTAGTTGTTCTCAGTTGTGTATAGGTTGTTTCCGCCAACCTTAGTTTTGAGATTGACGTAACGAAATTTTGGGACCCAATTTTGTAAATGTTATGATGTAATGCTATATATGCTTTATCTAGAATTGGGTTGTTACAATCACCAACCACCATCATCCCAAACCTCCACCCACCGTCATCCCAAACCTCCACCCACCACCACCATCACCAACCACCGTCATCCCAAACCCCCACCCACCACCATTCACCACTCACCGTCATCATCCACCACCATCCCAAACCCCCACCCACCAACAACTTCGAATTTCATCTTCATCTTCTTCTAATTTTAGTTCTCTTGGAACTGTTATCTCCCCCATTTTAGTTCTCAAAAAATTAGATCCAATTCTTGTCTAAAACACACCATTTTGGTCTATTTGATGTACAAATAATCAAGAAAATCAAGAAACTAAAAAATATATGTGTTTTTTTTCCAAGCTCCAACCAAACCCAGATCAGAAAAGCTTCAAGATTCAAAACCCATCTTCCAAAATGATGGATTTTATACCAAAACTTTGAGAACCAAATCTGAACCAATTTGAACCAAATCTGAACAAAAAAAGCAAGTTTACTGTATAGTGGTGTCACATGGTGGTGTTTACTGAATAGTGGTGTCACATGGAAATGAGAATGGAAGAGGAGTGGTGGCAGTGGTGGTGGATGATGGCGGTGAGTGGTCAATGGTGGTGGGTGGAGGTTTGGGATGACGGGGGTTGGTGATGGTGGTGAGGGTGATGAAGCTGAACCTTCTTGAAGATGAAGGTGAGGATGAAGATGGGTAAAAGGTGAGGGGCACGTGATGGGTTTAACGGAGCCCTATTAAACGACGTCAGGGAGAGGGACAGTTTGGGCTCCGAAACTCGATTTTAGGGACTACGAGTGTACTTTCAGCTTTGGGGGGACGAAAAGTGAAATCCGGACATAGACGAGGGACCATTTATGTAATTCACTCTATTCAAAAAATCTAAAACTATTATAACTTTAATTATAAAAATAAACAAATAATGTCATTAAAATTATTGATAAGTACATGATATTTTTTAGAGCTTTCAGCTGAAATATCTTAGAATTAATACTTTTCATTTATTGATTTATTAACACCTTTTACTTATTTTAAATTACCATTGAAAGGAGTTTGATAGAACTCGAGAAAATAATTAGTTTATTTTTTAACAACTGGTTGCTATTTTTATTAAATGCACTTTACTTCCACTATTTTATATTTTCATTTAAACTTCATTTTTATTAATTAGTCAATATATATATATATATATATATAAAATCACGTCATCATCACAACATTATCACCCTTAAAGTATAAGATGATGAATTTTTCTGTCAGAATTATCATCTTAAGCTAATTAAAAAACATACAATAATTAGAAATTGTTAAAACCTATGAATATTTATTTTAAGACAAACAAAGTACGGTTATTAATGGACATAAAAAACTTCTTTTATAAGAAAATGTTGTATTTTTTTTAAATAACTAAAATTATGAAATATTTATATGTAGTTTTACTTGATACTTTAAGATTGATTGAAAATATAATGGCTTAAGATCAATAAATTTAATCATTTAAAAATAAATTATATGGAGATATGTTCCAAAAATAGTTAAATAAAATAAAAAAAATTGTCACTTTACGGGTAGTCTCCACATGTTGAGAACCCCTCGTGTGCTCTCTTTATAAACCTTCTTCCCTCCTCACTTTCTTAGGGTGTGTTTACTCGTGACTTATTGGGCTTAATGAGGAAAACAACTTATTCACACAGATATTCTTAGGTGTTTACTTACGACTTAATCGCATAGCCCTTGTCTTATTCGCACAGTTGGTTTAGGGCTGTTGTCCCCATTAAGATGAAACTCTTTGTTGGTGATTTTAGTGAAATCATCATGTTCATTTTGTGTAGTTGGATTCACAAAGGTAATAATGGGGTTGTTAGCTAAGCTATAACATGAGTTAGGAGGTGTGGAGTGCACACTCGTGTAAGCTAACTAGAACCCGGGATTGTTGGATGGTTAAGATTGGCGAGTTACAAAGTGGTTTTGAGAGCTGGGCGTCGGGGCCAGTGCTGGCGCCAAGACTGGCGCCAAGCACTGGAATGTTTGTCCGCGTCGATTGTGGCGCCAAGCTCTGGAATGTTTGCCCGCGCCAGTTGACTGGCGCGGAGACTGGCGCCAGCGTCTGGACTGGTTTTCACGTTTGTAACTGTCGTCTTTAAACCCACAATCAATCTCATTAATTGAGATATTATTTCATGAATCAATATGGTGAAGGTTACGATTCCTAAGGTGTATAAGTATGAGTTGATTTTTGCCTTAATCAACACACCGAAACATAGAGATTATCCTCGAGAGAATTTCGTGATACCCGGGCAGAATAGGGTCGAAATATCTCTTACGGAAAGCGAGCTCTCACGCGATCTCTGTCGTTTATCCAAGTTCAATCACTCTATCTCTCGAACGATATTGTACCGAAATCCCCCAACAATCGTAAGAGATATTTGTCTTCGTGAAGAGAGATGGCGAGTGATCAGTCCGTGAGAGACATGACTTCCAAGTTCACAAAACTTGAGAAGTTTGAAGACGTTGATTTCCGTAGATGGCAGAAGAAGATGCATTTCTTGCTGACGACATTGAAGGTCGTGTACGTGCTTAGCACCCCAATGCCGGAGGTGATGGAGAACGAGACGTTGGAGATGACCTGGCGTCGCGGCAAATGGGAGAACGACGACTACATCTGTCGTGGCCACGTCTTAAACGGTATGTGTGACTCCCTCTTCGATATCTATCAAAACGTTGAATCCGCCAAAGAGCTATGGGACTCTCTTGAGTCCAAATACATGGCGGAGGATGCTTCTAGTAAGAAGTTCCTAGTGAGTAATTTCAATAATTACAACATGGTGGACTCAAGGCCGGTGATGGAGCAATACAATGAGCTCCTTCGCATTCTCGGCCAATATGCTCAACGTGATATGAAGATGGACGAATCCATCTCCGTATCGAGTATTATTGATAAAATGCCCCCTCTTGGAAAGACTTCAAACATATGTTGAAACACAAGAAGGAAGAGTTGTCTCTTGTGCAACTCGGTAGTCACTTGCGCATAGAGGAATCTCTTCGAGCGCAAGAGGCTGAGAAACCTAAAGTAAAAGAGGTTTCTGCACCTTCGGTGAACATGGTGGAAGAGGGTAAGTCTAACAAGTTCAAGGGAAAACGGAAGTTTAACGAAGCCAAGAAAGGGCCCAATAAAAAGGTTAAATTAACCTGTTGGACCTGTGGGATGACCGGCCATCTCAAGCGGGATTGTCGTGTTGTCAAGAGTAAGAATGGAGCAAGCACAAGTGGTGGTGGGCAAGGATCCAACGGCAAGGTCAGATTTTTGACTTTGGTTTTAATTCAAATTTGAATTATGTACCACTAATATCCGAATCTTTTTACGTGCAGGATGCTGATGTCGCTTGGTGGATCGACTCGGGTGCAACAAGTCATGTGTGCAAAGATCGCCGTTGGTTCACTTCCTTGGAACCGGTTGAAGACGAATCAATGCTATGCATGGGGAACGAGTCGGTTGCTCCCATTCTTGGTCGTGGCTTAGTTAGGCTAGAATTTAGTTCTGGCAAAATAGTTGAACTTTTTGATGTTTTGTATGTACCACGAATTCGAAAGAATTTGGTTTCCGGTAGCATCGTGAATAAGTTAGGATATAGGCAAGTTTATGAGTCCGACAAGTTTATATTGTCAAAGGGTGGCTCTTTTGTTGGATTTGGTTATTTGCTTAATAATATGTTTATGTTGAATTTGAATAAAATGAATGTTGTTTCAAATTATGTTTTTGTTGCAAATAGCGTTTGTGTTGATTCTAATTTATGGCATGCAAGACTTGGTCACGTTAATTTTAAACGTATGGTTGAAATGTCAAAAGACGGTCTTATTCCGGCTTTTGATATTAAAACCGAGAAGTGTAAAACTTTCATGTTAACAAAGATCACTAGACAACCTTTTCCTAACGTGAAAAGGGACTCGTCGGTGCTTGAATTAATTCATAGTGATCTTTGTGATTTGCATTCAACTCCGTCTTTTGGTAATAAAAAGTATGTTGTCACTTTTATTGACGACGCTTCACGTTTTTGCTATGTATATTTGTTACATTCAAAAGATAGGTTGAATTGCAAATGAATGGCTTAATAAAGTGTTTACGCACCGATCGTGGTGGGGAGTATTACGACCCCATGTTTTTTCAATCCGTAGGAATCATTCATGAAACTACGGCGCCTTATACACCACAGCAAAATGGTGTGGCGGAACGGAAAAATAGAGTTCTCAAAGAAATGGTGAACTCTATGTTATCCTACTCGGGATTGAGTGATGGATTTTGGGGTGAAGCCATGCTAACGGCTTGTTATTTGCTGAATCGAGTTCCCAATAAAAGGAACAAGATTACCCCATATGAACTTTGGTTCAAGAAAAGGCCGAACTTGAGTTATATTCGAGTTTGGGGCTGTCGAGCGGTTGTTCGACTACCCGAACCCAAAAGGAAGACTTTGGGTGAGAAAGGCATTGACTGCATCTTTGTTGGATATGCTGAGCATTCCAAAGCTTATAGGTTCTATGTTATTGAACCTAATGATTCTATAGCGATTCACACCGTTATAGAATCGAGAGATGTAATTTTTGATGAGACTAGATTCTCCTCAATGCCGAGGCCAAAGGACATAGTTCCAAGTACTAGTGAAACTAGTGAGGTTGAAGAACAAGCAATTGTTCCAACCGAATCTCCAATGCTTCGAAGGAGCAAAAGAGGAAGGATTGAAAAATCCTTTGGTCCCGATTTCCAAGTATACTTGGTAGAGGGATCAAGAGATGAGATTGGATCCCAACTCCTTTACTATTATAGTGTTGAGGAGGATCCAAAATCATTTGATGAGGCTATGAAGTCTCAAGATGTTGCTTTCTGGAAAGAAGCAATACATGATGAGATGGACTCCATCATGAGGAATAATACTTGGGTATTATCGGACTTGCCACCGGGTTGCAAACCTTTGGGTTGCAAGTGGATCTTCAAAAGGAAGATGAAAGCGGATGGATCAATCGACAAGTTCAAAGCTCGATTAGTAATCCAAGGCTTTAGGCAACGGGAAGGCATGGATTATTTTGATACCTATGCCCCGATTGCAAGGATCTCTACGATTAGATTGTTGATAGCCTTAGGTGTTATCCATAATTTAGTGATTCACCAAATGGATGTCAAAACGGCATTCTTGAATGGTGATTTGGAGGAGGAAGTTTACATGAAACAATCGGAAGGTTTTGTTATGCCCGGGAAGGAGCATAAGGCATGTAAACTTGTAAAATCATTGTATGGGCTGAAACAAGCACCCAAACAATGGCATCAGAAATTTGATGAGGTTATTTTGTCCAGCGGTTTTATGATAAACCAAGCGGACAAGTGTGTATATAGCAAATTTGATACATCCGGTAACGGTGTCATCATTTGCTTATATGTTGACGACATGTTGATCTTTGGCACCGACCAAAATCAAGTTGGGAAAACTAAAGAGTTTTTGTCGTTGAGTTTCTCCATGAAAGATATGGGAGAGGCGGAGGTGATCCTTGGTATAAGGATCAAGCGTGAGAACAAAGGGATTGCAATTACGCAATCTCATTACATTGAGAAAGTATTAAAGAAATTTAATTGCTTTGATTGTTCTCCGGTGAGTACTCCATGGGATCCGAGTGTGAAGCTTATGCCCAACTCGGGTGAAGCGGTGTCACAACTCGAGTACTCAAAGGCTATTGGATGCTTGATGTATGCCATGACAAGCACTAGGCCGGATATCGCTTTTGCCATAGGAAAGTTGAGTAGGTATACTAGTAATCCTAGTATTCATCATTGGCAAGCGATAAGACGAGTATTCAAATACTTAAAGAAAACCATTGATTATGGTTTGCATATGTCGGGTTTCCTTCAATATTGGAGGGATATTCGGATGCAAGTTGGATTACCAATTTGGAAGATCACTCTTCTACGAGTGGTTGGGTGTACTTGCTTGGGGGAGGTGCCATCTCATGGGCTTCCAAGAAGCAAACTTGCATCACGAGTTCGACTATGGAGTCGGAATTTGTGGCATTAGCTGCTGCCGGTAAAGAGGCGGAATGGCTAAGGAATTTGGTCCATGAAATTCCATTATGGCCGAAACCAATATCACCCATTTCTGTCCGTTGTGATAGTGAGGCTACTTTGGCTAAAGCTTATAGTCAAGTATATAATGGCAAGTCTAAACACTTAGGTGTTAGACATAGCATGATTCGTGAGCTAATCACGAATGGGGTGATTTCGGTTGAGTTTGTTCGGTCGCAACAAAATCTAGCAGACCACTTGACGAAGGGGTTAGCTAGGGACTTGGTTCACAAGTCGGTGATAGGGATGGGATTAAAGTCCATCTAAATCTCTAACGGTGAGATACCCAATTCCCTTCTAATACAACGTTAGAAGTTGAATTCAATGGGAAAGCTCACTCTAAGAGATTGGAGCACAAGATGATCATCCCAAGGTGTGTGCTCGGGACTGCAAGTGAAGGAGGTAATTGTTCTTTTGTAAAAATGCATGTGCAGGTGCATGAAGAAAAGAACTACCTATATGAGTGTGAAGTGTGGCCGCTTCAAGAAGCTTGGACTTGGCTTTGATGCACTCAAGAATGGATAAGGACACATGGCATGTATAGTGTCAAGTTTATACTTTAGAGAGTCTTTTAAATTCATGTGTATGTTATTTTATGGTACTCAAATGGGTTGACGGGTTCAATCCTTAGGACACCCGGATTCTCGAGTATTTGAAATGTGTAATGTACTAAGATGGAAATTCAATCTTTTAGATATTTTCATTTATGCATGAGTTTGTTTACCTGTATTGAATTTATTTTGTGAATCAAGGATTGCACTAAAATGGGGGAGGAATGTTGGTGATTTTAGTGAAATCATCATGTTCATTTTGTGTAGTTGGATTCACAAAGGTAATAATGGGGTTGTTAGCTAAGCTATAACATGAGTTAGGAGGTGTGGAGTGCACACTCGTGTAAGCTAACTAGAACCCGGGATTGTTGGATGGTTAAGATTGGCGAGTTACAAAGTGGTTTTGAGAGCTGGGCGTCGGGGCCAGTGCTGGCACCAAGCACTGGACTGTTTGTCCGCGCCGATTGTGGCGCCAAGACTGGCGCCAAGCTCTGGAATGTTTGCCCGCGCCAGTTGACTGGCGCGGAGACTGGCGCCAGCGTCTGGACTGGTTTTCACGTTTGTCACTGCCGTCTTTAAACCCACAATCAATCTCATTAATTGAGATATTATTTCTTGAATCAATATGGTGAAGGTTACGATTCCTAAGTTGTATAAGTATGAGTTGATTTCTGCCTTAATCAACACACCGAAACATAGAGATTATCCTCGAGAGAATTTCGTGATACCCGGGCAGAATAGGGTCGAAATATCTCTTACGGAAAGCGAGCTCTCACGCGATCTCTGTCGTTTATCCAAGTTCAATCACTCTATCTCTCCAACGATATTGTACCGAAATCCCCCAACACTCTTGACCATTTTACCCTTAAAAAAAGAACTGACAAAAGCTTTTTTGGTGAACCCGACACTCTGACTATCGCCTCCATTGCCTCCTCTCTATCGCATCTCTCCCTCCAGCCCCTCTCATCGACGACAGGCCTCTTCTCCGGCGACCTCCTTTCCGGCGACGACGACAAACTTGTTTCTTCTCCGGCGACGACGACAACAGGCTTCTTCTCCGGCGACTACAGGCTTCGATTTCCCTCTTTTTGCTTCGTTTTTTTCTTCATCGACGACAGGTACAAATTTCTTCCTTTTTTCTTCGATTTCCCTCTTTTTGCTTCGTTTTTCTCTTTTCTCCACTGGTTTTTGGTATGATATCGTTTTTTTGGTGTTCACAACCATATACAGTACCATCTAGACTTTAGAAACAGATTCAATTTAAGTTTATGCAATAACTATAATTTATGTGTTTGGCAAAAGTTAACTTATGTGATAACTACTTCCAAACTTATTTTATACAGTTTAGAAAATGTAATATGCTGATTATGTATGCTATTCCACTCATTTTTAGCTTATATTTTGATGATTAAATAATTTTGTGTTTCAGAAATATAATTTGGCTTAAAAATACACAGAATATATAAAACAACTTATAATTTATACTTAGGGATATATCGGTCATTTCTGCTATTCAAACTGTTGATTCAGATAAAAAAGTAAACAACAACAACAATTTATCCAGACAGAGAAATTTAACTAGACAGACACATTTATCCATACAGGACTTAATGAAAATTTTGGTAAACAGCCCCTTACACACACATACACTACAAAAAGGAAAGTTTTTAATCCCTCTTTGGTGAGGAGGGTTTTGTTAAACATTGTATTTATAATAAAGATTTACAATTGGGATAAGCACTAATGTAGTTAGAGTCCTATAACAATTTTAATTACCTAATATTTGGCTACACATAAAGAGTCCTAACTATATGGCTATTACCTTCCTTCAAGAGTGACGTGGGTTCTTGGAAGTTGGAACTACGCAAAGCTTGGATCTAAAAAAGCAAAAATAGCGGCTTTGGTAGGCTTTTTGTAAAGAGATCGGCAACATTGAGCTTGCTTGGTACAAACTTTGTAGATAGATGACCGTGTTGAACCAATTCTCGAATGAAATGATAGTCAAGGGCAATGTGACAGGATCTTTTGTGTGCGACAGGATTTTGAGTAATGAATAAGGCACTTTTATTGTCGCAAAATAAAGTTGGAGGTGTCGTGAATGGTATACGAAGTTCGGCAAGGAGATGTGTGAGCCATACGGTGTCAGCAGCGGTATTGGCTAGGTGTAACAACCCGGATCCCAAACATACAACAAGTAACATATATTTCATATTGTCGTTACATAACAAAGATACATTACATAACAAATACGATCCCCTAGTCTTTACAAACATTTAATACATCATTACAATGTTTACTTAGTAAATTTACATCATTACTAATAACATGCTGTAACTACTAAACACATCATAGTCTTCAACTACATAGTCCTCCCAAAAGCTATTCGCGGTTTAACCTTCTTATTTGCTCTTACTCGATCCACGACCTGGAATACATATTTTTAAAACAAAATGAGGGTTAGACCTTGAGGTCTAGTGAGAAAATCCCCACTAGTTAAAAACCATTTGCACAACATCATACACATAATTCACATAGGAATACCAATTAAAACTCATGCATCATGTATCTTTCCATCTCATTCTCTTGGCCATATTAATTGGTTGCGAGCCAATTAATTAATTTACACCACTGTACTGAATACAGCCAACACCACTGTCCCTCTGTACAGCCAACATACACCGGTCCTAAGCCCGGCCAACTAGCACCCATGTAGTGTAATACTCATATAAACATAATATGCACATTATTACACTCATTCCACATATATGTATTCCAGTTGAAAACATTTTAAATAAAAACTCACTTGTTTGCTTAACAAAAACTCTTCTCGGTCTTTTCCAACGAATTTAGCTTTCACCTCCGATTCACAGTATCTTAATTTCACTTCCAAGCACTTCAAATTAGGCCTTAACCTTAGCTTTCTTCTTCTTCTCTTTTGGTCTCAAAACACACACACACACACTGAAATATCTGCTGAATTCTGAATTAGCTGAAGTCCTAAAGGGATAATATCTAATCCAATTTACCACTTTAGTCCCTAAACTATCTACTAATGACCAAAATACCTTTTACTTATAAATTAACCCAAACTTACCCTAAACATCAATTATAAAGTTAAATAAGTTTAACGGAACTAACATTTAACTAACGAACTTACCCGGGGTATTACATCATCTCCCCCTTAAAAGAATTTCGTCCCGGAATTCGGTTAGGCAAAAAGGTACGGGTACTTAGTTCTCATCTCTGATTCCGATTCCCATGTAGCATCCTGCCCCTTATGATGTCGCCACTGGACTTTTACTTGTATGATCTCCTTATTTCGCAAAACTTTGACTTTACTGTCAACTATGGCTTCAGGCTCTTCCACATAATTCAGTTTTTCATCAACTTGTATGTCTGGTAGAGAAACTGCCTGATCCGGCGTAACCTAACACTTTCGGAAATTTGATACGTGAAATGCATTGTGGATTCTGCTTAACTCTGGCGGAAGATCTAACCTGTAGGCTACTTCACCGATCCTTTCAACAATTGCAAACGGTCCAATGTATCTCGGGCTCAGTTTACCTTGCCTGCCAAATCGGATGACTCATTTCTAAGGCGAGACTTTTAACATCACAAAATCTCCAACTTGGAATTCTAACGGCTTTCGGCGTCGGTCGGCGTAGCTTTTCTGTCTGTCTTGAGCCACTTTTAATCTTTCCCGAATCTGAGTAATTTTATCTGTGGTTAACTGAACTATATATGGCCCCGCTAACTGCTTCTCTCCCACTTCATTCCAACACAGAGGTGTTCGGCATTTTCTACCATACAGTACTTCAAACGGTGCCGCTTGTATGCTGGATGATAACTGTTATTGTAAGCAAATTCAATCAACGGTAAATGCTTATCCCATGATCCCCCAAAATCAACAATGCAAGCCCGGAGCATGTCTTCTAAAGTCTGAATCGTCCGTTCACTCTGACCATCAGTTTGAGGATGATACGCCGTACTTAGCTTTATCTGTGTACCCATTTCTTTTTGAAAGCTCCTCCAGAATCTTGAAGTAAAACGACTATCACGATCAGAAATAATCGAGATTGGAACCCCATGTCGAGTTACTATTTCGTTGATGTACAACTTGGCTAATCGTTCCAACGAATCAGTTTCTTTTATTGGTAGGAAGTGAGTAGACTTCGTCAATCTGTCAACGATCACCCAAATGGCATCAAATCCCTTCGGAGTCCTTGGTAGCTTCGTGATAAAATCTGTAGTAATCTGATCCCATTTCCACATAGGTATTTCTAAACGCTGTAATTGCCCAAACGGCTTCTGATGTTCAATCTTTACCTTCTTACAAGTAGTACAACCTTCCACATGTTGAGCAATGCTTCTTTTTATTCCCGGCCACCAATAGAATTGTTTTAGGTCTTTGTACATCTTATTCGTACCTGGATGAATAGAGAATCGAGATTGATGAGCTTCTTGTAGTACACGATCACGTAAACCACCCAAACGAGGCACCCAAATTATGTTCCCCAGACACAATAACCCACGATCATCTTTCACTAGCAATGCTGATAACCCCACTAACCTTTCTGATTTCAAATATTCTTCCTGATAGGCTTCTACTTGACACTTCTTCAGTTCGTCGAAAATGTTAGGTAGAAGCTCAGTTCGTAGTGCAATAGCTTTTATTGTTCCACTTCTTTCTTCACGACTCACCGCATCAGCTACCACATTCGCCTTTCCCGGATGATAAAGGATTTCACAGTCGTAATCATTCACCAATTCTAGCCATTTTCTTTGCCTCATATTTAGTTCCTTCTGATCGAAAAGATGTTGGAGACTCTTATGATCAGTATAAATTTGACATTTAGAGCCGTAAAGATAATGTCTCCAAATCTTCAACGCGAATACAACTGCTGCCAGTTCCATGTCGTGTGTAGGATACTGTTTTTCATGATCTTTTAACTGACGAGAAGCATAAGCAATAACCTTTCCACACTGCATAAGTACACATCCCAATCCCAGTTTGGAAGCATCACTATAAACAACAAAGTCTTCGGAACCTTCCGGTAGTGACAAAATCGGTGCGCTACAAAGTCTTTCTTTCAAAATTCCGAATGCTTCATCCTGTTCCGCTTTCCATTCATACTTTAGATTCTTCCGGGTTAGCTTAGTGAGAGGCGTAGCGATACGAGAAAAATCTTTTATAAACTTTCGATAGTAACCGGCTAAACCCAGAAAACTTCGTACTTCCGTTGCCGTCTTCGGCGGTTCCCATTTTTCAATTGCTTCTACCTTCGTCGGATCAACTTGAATACCTTTCTCGGAAACTACATGCCCCAGAAACTGAACTTCCCGTAGCCAGAATTCACACTTAGAGAACTTAGCGTATAACTGTTCCTTCTTTAACAATTCCAGAATTAACCGAAGATGTTGTACGTGATCCTCTTTGGATCGGGAATAGATAAGTATATCATCGATAAATACAATAAAAAATCTATCGAGATACGGCGTACATACCCGATTCATTAAATCCATAAAAGCATCTGGAGCGTTCGTCAATCCAAAAGGCATCACTAAGAATTCATAGTGACCATACCGTGTGCGAAAAGCAGTTTTCAGAACGTCTTCTTCTTTAACCTTCAGTTGATGGTAGCCAGACCTTAGATCAATCTTGGAGAAATAACAAGCTCCAACTAATTGATCGAAGAGGTCATCAATTCTGGGAAGCGGATATTTGTTCTTGATCGTGCGCTTATTCAGTTCCCGATAATCAATACACATCCTCATCGAACCATCCTTCTTTTTCACAAACAGAACCGGTGCTCCCCACGGCGAAGAACTGGGTCTGGTGAAGCCTTTATCTGAAAGATCCTGCAGTTGAGTCATCATCTCTTTCATCTCTGGAGGTGCCAAAGGATACGATGCACGGGCAACAGGAGCGGCTCCAGGAATCAGATCTATACCAAACTCTACTTGTCTAACGGGCGGAAGGTTAGTCAGATCTTCGGGAAAAACTTTCGGAAATTCACGAACAACTGGAATATCTCCCAGCTTATTCTTTTCTAGCTTAATATCTATCACATAAGCTAAGTAACTTGAGCAGCCTTTATTGATACACTTACGAGCTTTCAACAAAGAGATAAGGCAAGACTGATGATTTCTACGGTCACCATAAATCACTACTGGTCCCTTCTCAGGTAAGACAACATTTATCAACTTCTTATCACAAACTATATTAGCCTGATTCTCGGCTAACCAATCCATTCCCACTACCACATCAAACTCGATCAAGGCTATAGGAAATACTTGAATAGGCACTCCACACCCATCTATGTTTATCACACAACTATCAAATACCTCATTAACCGGTACTTAATTATCATTAGCCGTATCTACTATTAACGCATGATCTAACACTTTAGGCTTTAAATATAGGCAGCAAAAGAAGGCGACACAAACGATCGGTTTGCACCGGAATCAAATAACACTTTAGCACGTGTAGAATTTATTAAGAATGTGCCTGTAACCACATTGGGAGTCTCATCTGCTTCTTGCTCTGTCATCTGGAAGGCACGGCCCCTTGCTCTTGGTACTTCTGGCCTTGGTACTACCGGTCTAACACCCGTTGGTCTTACTGACGTACCACCCAGTTGTATTCTCCCTAGTGGACAATCGGACTGAAGGTGATCAGGAGAATTGCACGAGTAACAAAATCTAACTACTCGACAGTCTTTAGCAATATGACCGATCTTTCTACACGTATAACAGTTTCTAGGATCAACTTGACAACTTCCTTGATGAAAACGGTGGCACTTTGGGCAAGGTCTTTCAACTGGTCGGAAAGGAGGACGGCTATCAAATCTCTGAAATCTAGACTTCTTTGGATCGTACTGTGGTCCTTCCCATTTTCTCTTCCCAGCACTTTTATCACTAACATCTCTTCTATTATCCCGTTCTACATTTTTCGCGGCATCAACTGCGGCTGAGAAAGTTTCGGGTCCTTTTGCAACTACTAACTTTCTAACTTCTGAATTTAACCCGAAGATAAACCTTTCCATCTTCATTGCCTCCGTGGCAACGTAGTATTCCGCGAAACGAGACTTTTCTAGAAACGAGCGGTATAGTCCCGAACTGATAAATTCCCTTGCTGCAAGTTCATAAACTCCCCTTCCAATTGTTTAACTGCTGCTTGGGGACAAAACTGTTTCCTGTAAGCTATAACGAATTCTTCCCAAGAGAAAGTAGAATATATGTCAGATCCTCCAGAAGAAATAAAAGCTTCCCACCAGTATAGAGCATCGGCTTTTAACATTGCAGTTCCATATAGTACTCTATCCTCTTCGGCACACTTACTAGTCTTGAAGATAGCTTCTATCTCCTTCAGCCACCTCATCGCTTTCACCGGGTCTCTATCTCCTGAATAAGTTGGAGGCTTACAACTTAAAAACATTTTATAATCACACCTTCTTGGTATCGGTATAGCCGTCGGTGTAATGGGCATTTCGTTTTCCAGTTCAGGATCTGGTATCTCAGCTTCATTGTGACGAGTTCGGTCAAACATGGCTTGTATACTAGCTTGCAGTCTTCCCATTTCGACTGTCAAGTCATCCCTTGTAATAAACTCTGTACCTCGCTGCTGAATTTTGCCCCCAGTTCGGCCCCCAGTTCTGCCTCCCCCACGCTCTCCTCCTCTTCCCCCGTTCCTAATGGTGGATTCGTTCTATTCGGATTTCCTCATCCCTCCCGATTCGTTCGTCTAGTACCACTTGCCATTCTATTGATTCAAACAAGGTTAATATACACATAAGCACATACCCCATATAACAAGGTATTCCAGTTCAAACATGTACCTGTAAGATCACAATTACACTGGCCAGGTGTAAATCTGAAATTACCTTACATGATGTTCCTTCTACCTTTTTATATTTAACATCCCAAGGTTCTACAATAATAGGGACATCCTACTTCACATGCAGTTTAAGTCTAGGTACAGATACTAATACCTAAATCCCTTAAACTAGGGCTCTGATACCATCTGTAACAACCCGGATCCCAAACATACAACAAGTAACATATATTTCATATTGTCGTTACATAACAAAGATACATTATATAACAAATACGGTCCCCTAGTCTTTACAAACATTCAATACATCATTACAACGTTTACTTAGTAAATTTACAACATTACTAATAACATGATGTAACTACTAAACACATCATAGTCTTCAACTACATAGTCCTCCCAAAAGCTATTCGCGGTTTAACCTTCTTATTTGCTCTTACTCGATCCACGACCTGGAATACATATTTTTAAAACAAAATGAGGGTTAGACCTTGAGGTCTAGTGAGAAAATCCCCGTTAGTTAAAAACCATTTGCACAACATCATATACATAATTCACATAGGAATACCAATTAGAACTCATGCATCATGTATCTTTCCATCTCATTCTCTTGGCCATATTAATTGGTTGCGAGCCAATTAATTAATTTACACCACTGTACTGAATACAGCCAACACCATTGTCCCTCTGTACAGCCAACATACACCGGTCCTAAGCCCGGCCAACTAGCACCCATGTAGTGTAATACTCATATAAACATAATATGCACATTATTACACTCATTCCACATATATGTATTCCAGTTGAAAACATTTTAAATAAAAACTCACTTGTTTGCTTAACAAAAACTCTTCTCGGTCTTTTCCAACGAATTTAGCTTTCACCTCCGATTCACAGTATCTTAATTTCACTTCCAAGCACTTCAAATTAGGCCTTAACCTTAGCTTTCTTCTTCTTCTCTTTTGGTCTCAAAACACACACACACACACACTGAAATATATGTTGAATTCTGAATTAGCTGAAGTCCTAAAGGGATAATATCTAATCCAATTTACCACTTTAGTCCCTAAACTATCTACTAATGACCAAAATACCTTTTACTTATAAATTAACCCAAACTTACCCTAAACATCAATTATAAAGTTAAATAAGTTTAACGAAACTAACATTTAACTAACGAACTTACCCGGGGTATTACACTAGGGCACGGTATTCTGATTCGCAACTAGACCGAGCAACTGTGCGTTGTTTCTTCGAGCTCCATGTGACGAGATTCGGTCCAAGGAAAATAGCATAGCCGGATGTTGATCGCCAAGTGTCCGGACAACCTCCCCAGTCAGCGTCGGAAAAGGCGGAAAGTGTAAATAACGGTGAGTGATTGAAGGTAAGACCCGATGTAAGAATACCTTTAACATACCGAAGAATGCGTTTCACGGCTAGAAAATGGTCATCCGTTGGGGAGTGCATGAACTAACTTACGGTGTTGACGGCATAGGATATGTCAGGCCGTGTGATCGTAAGATATTGAAGTGCTCCGACCAAGGAACGGTATAAAGTTGGGTCTTTGAACGGTTTGCCGGTTTGCCCGAGGTGTTGAGCGACTATCATTGGAGTGCTGATGGGTTTGCTCTTATGTCGTTGGGCTCGAACAAGAACATCATGTGCATACTTTTGTTGGCCGAGAAAAATGCCCTTTGAAGTGTAAGTTACTTCGAGGCCAAGGAAGTAGCCGAGGTTGCCCAAGTCTTTTATGGCAAATACTTTTTGGACATGATTGATGAGACGTTGAATGAGGTAATCATCGTTGCCGGTGAAGATAATGTCATCCACATAAACAAGTACATAGAGAGTGGACTTACCTTGGCTGTAGATGAAGAGAGAGGTGTCCGCTCTACTATTTCGAAACCCAATGCCGGTAAGGAAATCGCTGAAGCGTTTGAACCACGCTCTCGGGGCTTGTTTGAGGTCATAGATCGCTTTTTGGAGGCGGCATACATGGGAGGGATGATGAACATCAACGTATCCAGGAGGCTGTTCCATGTAGACCGTTTCATGTAAGAGCCCGTTGAGAAAGGCGTTTTTGACGTCAAGTTGTCCAAGCTTCCACTTACGCATGACTGGAATGCTTAGGATTAAACGGACGGTGGCAGCTTTGACTACCGGGATGAAGCTGTGTGTGAAATCTAGGTCGGGCACTTGAGTGAATCCTTGGGCAACAAGCCTGGCTTTGAGTCTTTCCACCGTTCCATCGGCTTTGAATTTTGTCCGGAAAACCCATTTTGAACCGACGACGTTTGCATTCCGGGGACGTGGAACCAATTCCCATGTAGTGTTAGATTTTAATGCATGTATTTCCTCGTCCATGGCATCGATCCAACCCTGGTGTTTAGAGGATGATTTATATCCTTTAGGAACGGTAGTGGTGAGAAGCGCGGAAAGAAGACCATGTTGGTGTTCGGATATAAAGGTCGGGTATTTGGGTTTAAAAATATTGGATTTTGCTCGAGTTTGCATGGGATGTGTAGAAGGTGTTGGGTTGATGGGTGATGGGTTTGGGTTTGAAAGCGTGGGGTTTTGAGCCGTGGGGGTGGGTAATGGGTTTGGGTTTGGTGTCGTGGGGTTTGGTGGTGGGTTTAAGTTTTGAGCCGTGGGGGGGGGGTTGGGTGATAGGTTTGGTGTGATGTCCAGAGACGGGTCGGGAACCGGGTGTGGGGTGCATAAGGTGCATGGTTTGGTTTTATTGGTTGGATATTGAATGGGTGAATATTGGGAAGATGTGGATAACTCGATCGGTTCAAGGAAGGTGGAGTAGTCTAAGGTTGTAAGAGAAGTGGGTTTGGTGGTTTTGGTGAAGGGAAAGTGGTGCTCGTCGAATTTCGCATGCCGATATATATATATATATATATATATATATATATATATATATATATATATATATATATATATATATATATACGGGATGTGAGGTTGTCGAGACATAAATAGCCTTTATATTTGGAACTATAGCCTAAGAATACACATGGTTGTGTTCGAGGTTCAACTTTATTTTTGGTGTAGTCTCGTAGGCATGGAAACACTTGACATCCATATGGTCGAAAAAGTGCGTAATTCGGGACAATTTTAAAGAGGATTTCGTAGGGTGATTTATGTTGTAGGACACGAGTTGGGATGCGATTTATAATGTAGGCGGCCGATGCAAACGCCGTGAACCAATATTTGAGTGGAACCTTGGAGTGGAAAAGCATGGCGAGTCCGGTTTTGGTAACGTGTCGGTGTTGCGTTCCGCACGACCGTTTTGTGGTGGTGTATACGGGCAAGATAACCGATGAAGGATTCCTTTTTCGATTAAGAATTTTTGAAATCGATGGCTTGTAAATTCCGCACCTCCGTCATTATGAAATTTTTTAATTTTGTCACCAAGTTGATTTGAGACCAAGGTATGAAATTGTTGAAAATTTTCAAAGGCTTGAGACTTGAGATGCATTGGAAAAAGCCAAGAAAATCGAGAGTGGTCGTCGATAAATAAGATATAGTAGCGGTACCCTTCGGAGGAGATGATGGGGGCCGGTCCCCAAATATCGCAATGTATAGTGTCAAGAGGTTTGGTCGCACGTTTATGGTCAACCGAGAAGGGTAAGTTGTGACTCTTAGCTAACTGACATGATTCGCAAATCGTTGGGTTTGGTAAAAGAGATGTCACGGTTAAGTGCCCTTGTTTATTCAAAACAGAAAATACACCATTATTAACGTGTCCCAAACGGGAGTGCCACAAGTGAAAAGAGCCTTTTAGCGACGGTTGGGTGAGATCGGATAAAAGATCCGCATCAATTTGGTGTAGTCGGTATAGACCACCATCATGCTTCCCGGTTGCGAGTGTTGTTCCTTCCTTCTGTTTCTGAATAACAAAGGAGGTATCGGAAAAGGTGATATCTCCCAGAAAATCGTGTGTAAGACGACTAATAGATAGGAGGTTCCTAGTTAGATTTGGAACGACCAAAATGTCATGTAAAAGAATAGAGGGTGTAACGTGATGAGATCTGATATGAGTGATCGGAAGAGATTGACCATTACCAACTATGACATTGTGGTTACCTTGATATGGTTGTGCATTAGAGAGATTTCCAACATGCGGAGTCATATGGGCGAATGCTCCGGAATCCATGTACCAATCCGAGATGTCCGGATTAGAGGAGGAGGCGGTAAAAAGTTTCGTCTATGTTAGCAAGCCCCTCACCGGTACGTCTTTGAAGAACATAGTCATGGCATTGGTTCGCCTTATGACCACTACGACCGCATAGTTGACATCTTGAAATATATGGGGGACGACGACCTCCTCGTCCACGTCGATTAGAGAAATTATTTCCGGAGCGAGAAGAGGGACCTCGATAGGTCCCGTGACCACGGTTTGAGGCGGAAGTGTTGATCCAAACCCTCAGTCATTTGATAATGACTCTGAGAAACACTTAGTGAAAATTGTAAGTAGACAATATGTATTAATGCTTTGACATCAAATAAAATATACTAAGTCTGTTTAGTATCGTTGATGAAAAACATACGCTTTAAATTTATACTTCAGCGAACACTGTACATCAGTGAGCCCTGAGCCTGTTCAGTCTCATTGATGATCGCTGATAATTTATGTTGTTTACTTATGATCCCTGAAGACATGATTCACGTCAACTATGTTCTACGCTGAAGTCGAATATCAAGCCAAAGAACCAGCGACTAAGTCTACTAGTGACCTGATGCGGATATCAGCGAAGCCAAGACTTGTCCATCCCACGTGAAGTTTCAAGTAGAAGACTTTAACGAACGCTGAACTTTATCATTCGCTGATAAAGAATCATTCAATGAACGCTGATCATGAAGCCTCCTCTACAAGCAACTTTTGTCTTATCCCCTTGCACTCCCCCGTACGATTTTGTCAGAACGGACATTCCTTTTGTCCAGAATCGTACAACCAACTCTGCTACTACACTGTTCATCATTCGGCCACTAGGTTGTCTACTGAAGTCAAATCATGCAACCAATCAGAGGCTGCCACGTGTAAAGGTATATTGACTTGCATTAAATGCATGCAGTATATAAAGGAAACCTTACTTCATTTTGAAGTGCTCGGCCATTTCCTCTCTCGCTGAACTACTGTGTGAAATAAAAACTATCCTTAGTTTTTCTTTATCTCCTTTCTTTCTATTTCTAGTGCAAGAACTCTTAGTGTTCTCATAGTTTGTTTAGATTAGGTTTATTCCTTGATCTTGTTCCGCAACAAACTGTAAATTGTTTATACATATCAATAAACAATTTAGAAAGATAAAAATCGTGTGTTTGTGTTCAACCCCCCCCCCCCCCCTTCTACAAACTTGTATACCCCCTTTGGGACCAACAAGTGGTATCAGAGTAGTTTGTTTGATCTAATAAACAAGATCTTGCTTATACTATATCTTTTTCTCTTCCTTGCTATTTTCCATAATGGCTAACTCCACAAATACAAACTACATAGATAATGGATCTCTTGCCAAACCTCCTCGATTCTCCAAGATAACTTCAATCTCTGGAAAAATCGAATGATACTTTTCTTGGAAGGTGTAGATCCTACTATACCTTATTACATAGAAAATGGACCCCATTTTCCACATATGATCCAAGATTATGTTCCAGCCACTGCAAATACTCCCGCCATTCCTGAAAGACTAATCCCAAGGGAAGTCTCTCAGTGGACTGATGAGGACAAGAAGAAGGTGGCCATCAATACTAGAGCCAGATCTATCATCTCTATGGCTCTACCTGATAAAGTCTACCACTCTATCATGAACCTGAAAAGTTCAAAAGCCATATGGGACACTATATGTGTTCAATATGAAGGTACTGCTGAAGTCCAGGACTCTAGAAGAATCAACCTGGTAAGGCAATACGAAAGTTTCATCTGTGGTAAGACTGAAACTCTCTCTGAAGTACACCAACGTTTTAACTATTTAATCATTGATTTAAAGACTGTTGGTAAGACCTACTCTAACTCCGAGATCCTGACTAAATTCTTGGAATGTCTTACTGAAAGCTGGGACAACTATACTATGTGTCTTAAGCTGTCAAAGGATCTGAAATTTATGACCCTTGCTACCTTGTTTGGCACTATGCTCAATTATAAGCAATCGTGTCAACTTAAGAAGAATCTTGTAAAAGATTCCAAAAGCACACCTGTTGCTTTACTCTCCTCAGAGTTGGTACCCACTCAGCGTTCTACTGTCACTATCACTGAGTTGGAATCTAACTCTAATGATTCATCAGACGCTGATCCTTCAGAACTTGATGAATCACTTGCACTCCTGACTAATTCATTCAGGAGATTCGCCAGAAAGAGTAACTTCAGAAGAAATAAACCTCTTTCACTCACTGACAAGCCCAAATCTTCAACTCCTGTAGATAAGGCCACTGCTACCTGCTTTAACTGTGAAAAAGTAGGACACTTTGCTAGTGAATGCAGGTCAAAGAAAGTCTTCAAACCTTCATCTTCTTCCTACAAGAAATCCTCTAACCCCAGGGATAGAGATGACAAATACCAGAAGCTGAAAGAAAAATATCAAAAGCTGAAAGGCTTCAAAAAGAAAGGAAAAGGCATGATCGCTTAATATCATGATTGGGTTGCTTCTGATGAAGAATCATCTAAATCTGATGACGATGAGGCTAACCTCTGCCTCATGGCTCAAATAGAAGATGAGGAAGAAAAAGCTGAAATTCCCTCCACTTCTACTTCTACCTCTCAGGTATCAATCTCTTATATCTCTATTTCAGCTGATAATGGAGCTGATAAGCTTCGAACCATCGATCTATTGACTGTTGATTTATATGATGCCATGAATGGCAAGACTAAAGCTGAAAAACTGACTCTAGATTTAGCTGAACAACTTAAAAATTGTCAACTGAGAATTCAAGAGCTTTCAAACGTAGAAAATAATCTAAAAGATCAAGTCTACGTAAATCAAGTCATTAGTATTGAGCGAGAACAAGCTATCGCTGCATTAAAGGCTGAAAAGGCTACTGTTGAAGGATGGTGTAAATCCTCAACAACGATTACTGAGATAATTGGTGCTCAGATTCCCCTGAGTGACAAACGTGGTCTTGGTTATAAAGCTGACGCTGATCAACCAACCACTGATCGTTCCATGCTTAAATTTGGAATGTTCGTGTCATCTATCCCTGACACCTCTTCGTCTCAGCGTTCGTCTTCTAAAACTCCTATCCCTGAGGAAAGTTCTACCTTAATTTCTAAAGGTAAATAAAAAGTTTTTAATCAAAAACCTCATAAGGGTACCAATGTACCTAAGCTGAAAGTCTCAAAACCTTCAGCAAGTCATCCCTCTACTTCTAGGACCAAGATTCCTGGATTCGTTCAGCGATCTACTCCTAAAATAAGAGTGGATGTCATTGGTAAGAAATCCGAAGAACTAATAGTTCCTCCAATTTCCAATGCCAAAGGTATTCTTGGTGCTGGCCCTGCCCATTTAAAGATCTCTGCTAAGCATGCAAATGGTCCTAAAGCTACTTTTAGCTATAGGAAATGTTATCACTGTGGACTTACCGATCATATTGCTAGTAAGTGTGTTAGGACAAAAAATGTCCTACATATTAGAAAGATATATAAATAATTAGTTTAGAGCTTAATTTGTTTTATTAATCTTTTTGTAAAAGCCTTTAATTATAAAAGGGCTTAGTTTAGGATAATTGGGCTTAATTGCTTAATGGTCTTAGGCCTTATGTGTTTAAAGGCCTAAGTATATAAGGTTATGTTAACCTTAGAATTAGGTTAAGCGATTCATTCATACATTCATTGAGAGCTAAACTGTTTAGAGAGAGATAGTTAGGATTTTCATTCAAACCTTTGTAACTATCTTGATTATTGAATGTGAGAGGGATGACAAGTTGAAATCATTATCTGTTATTGTTATTCCTCATTGAATCGTCGTTACCTGTTAAATCTGGGTCTAACAATTGGTATCAGAGCCTAATCGGTGATTTGAAGATAGGAAAGAAATCAATCGATAGCAAGAAAACAAAGAATTTTCGAAGTGAAGATTTTCTAGAAAATCACAGCCAGCCGTTTCGCCTATTCCCGGAGATTGAACCGTCGGATCGTCGCGATTTCTGGACAGTAGCTTCGGGACATATTGTTTCACATTCTGACCGGTTGGATTGGCCGTATTAGGTCCAGAAGTCTCCCAGGTATTTATCGAAATACAGCAGTTTTTCTTGATCAAAATCGTTCTTCAATCGGGTTTGCAAAGTTCTTTAATCGATTAAATATTTTTCTGTCATATCTCGATTGTTTAATTGCGTTAATCTAATCTTTATCTGCGATTACAAGGACTCAAAGCTATTAATTTTTCATGTTAAAAATCAAATCTTGAGTTTTGGTGTTCTTGAAGTTTTGTGGTGATTTTTTTTTGGAAAAATAGGATATATTTTGCTCAGAAATCGATTTGGGTGTGTTTGTTTTTGTGTTTTCGTTCAAAATCTAACCCTACAGGAGTGGAATCAAGCAACCCTATCGATTTTCGCAATCACAGCCGCAGTGTCCGGACGTTTCTCATTGTTTCCGGGTAAGTTTCTTAATTTCCTAAAGTGTCCGGATGAATCCACTTGTCCGGATGAAATAACCTTCCCGGATAGTTTTTTTTTCCGGACAACCTCTTTTCCCGGATACCTCACTTTTCCGGGTATCACGTCAGTATCTTTCTGCATACATATATCTATTTAAAGCATGACATAGTTGACCACAATTGCATCTTCACGATAGCACACACATACACACCCGTGTTCCTTTTGTTTTGATTTTATTTGTTGTCTCATCTCATGCATTCATACGTAAGACATATATATATAGATATTTATTTATCATGCATACATGGTTAAATAAGGTCAATTTTCTTTGTTTCTATTATTTTTTCCAATCGTTTCGCAACCGAGGTTTGATTTTGATCGAGAAACAAGATTTTCATCCGGTAAGTTCAAGCTCATCCGGTAAGCTGTCCATCACCCGGTAAGTGCAATTTTCTTCCGGTAACACCATTCATCCGGTAAGTCTCATTTTTGTTGTCCGGTAAGCATCTCCCGGACTCTCTCACGCCCGGTCACCTCAGATTTTTACCCGGTAAGTCCACTTGCTTTTTAATTTTATCCGGGAACCAATCGCATCCGGTAAGTCTCAATTCTTTTTACCCGGTAAGTTCTCTTTAATTCCATCCGGTAAGTTGAATTGTTGTGCAGTTTCCGGTAAGCTTCATAACACCCGGTAAGCCATTTTTACCCGGACTCCATCCGAATCTTCGTGCCCGGTAAGTATTTGCTTATCTATTATCCGGTAATCTCATCTCATCCGGTAAGTTGTGTTTGGCAATTATTGATTGGTTTCACTCTCGAAGTTGATTTCGTTCGTTCCTATAATAATCAGATTTTGAATTTTTAAAACGAATTTATTTTATAAATTTGTTTTTCAAATTTAATTTTTGATTTTCTTCCGCATTTTTTATTCTTCAAAATCAACACCGATTAACGATCATTTTTCAGGTAACAATGCCGTATTGCTTTAGTCGTCAATGCGAAGCCGATAAAGAAATGTATGATTTCAACATCAAGTCTGCAGATGCATTTAGAGACAAGCTCCTCAAAGAACGGAAGGAACTGAAACTGCAAATTTCTGAAAGTTCTAAGAGGCTTGCCAAATCTGAAGAAAAGGCAACAGCCTTAGAGTCCGAAATCACGGAGCTGAAAAAGAAGCTTTCTGAATTGCCATCACCAGACGAGATAAAGGCACTTGAAAAGAAAGCGCATCAAAGACTATGTGAAAAGAATATCAGGCAAGATGATTTGTGCAGCAAGTACATCAAGGAGCTGAAGGAACTGAAATCTCAAATCTGGAACAGTTCTGAGAAGCTTGCTGAAGAAGAAGAGAAAGGTAAACTCCTGAACTGTGAAAACCTTGAGCTTAAAAGTAAACTATCTAATTTTGAAAAGGTTTTTGAAAAGGAGAAAGAATTGCTCATACAAAAGCAATCTGGCTTTTCAACCAAATCTCTTGAAGAGAAGAAAAGTCTTGAGCTTAGATGTCTAAAACTTTCAACACAAATCTCCGACTTTGAAAAGGTTTTGTTTTTTGAAAGAGAAAAGTTTGAAACTGAACGCAAGTCTTTTTCTAAAAGGAATGGAGAACTTTCTTTGAAAATATCTGAGTTGGAGAAAGAATTAGACATGCTAAGCAAAGAGACTGAGAAAGGGAAAGTTGAAGGTTTTAGAGCTAAATGTTTGAAAGATGATTTTGAAAAGGAGAGAAAGATCTTTCAAACTGAGATTTCTAAACTTAATCAGAGATTATCTGGATTAACAACCGAGAATTTGAAGGAACAAATGGTTAAATCTAATATACAAAAGAAATTTGATTTAATTCTCAAAGAACGAAATACCTTATCCGTTAAGGTCAAGCAACTTGAAAAAAGCAAGTTCAAAGGTGTTCAACCTTCTTATGCTTCAAGTTCATTTTCTACAAATCGTTCTTCAAAGAACTTTGTCAAATCAAATGAATTTTCAAAAGATCAGATTCGACCTTCCAATCTTTTCTATAATTCTCGTGTTGACAAATCAGAAAATCAATTTTTCAAGAAAGTTAAAATGGAGTGGAGAGTTAAAGGAACCACTCCTGCTCCAAAGCCATTTGTCCCTGTTAAGAGTGAAAAGAACAACACACCTTTCCACGCTAAACCTTTTGTGAAAACTGATCATGTTTACTCTGTTAATAAACTGATCAGCTTATCTACACAGAAGTTGTGTTGCTCTTATTGTGGAACAAGTGACTTTGTGAAGAAAGACCATGCTAAGTATTGGTATGGTACTTATAGTATCCCAGGTCCTCATAAGGCATCTAACCAACAAGGATCCATCAAAAGATGGATACCAAAATCCTACTAATCTGTTTTGCAGGAATGTCATGTGCATTTAAATTAGAAGATTCTTTTCACATGACGAACATTTAAAGGTTATGCCGATTTTGAGGGGGAGTGCTATACTATGAAAGGTACGTGAACTTCAAACTGAATTCAAAGACCGTGACAATTCATTCTGGATAACTTACTTGTGTTTGTTATTCTCCAATTTTAACTTCCATGATTGCCACGTGTCTATTTTTCGTGGCTTTGTTATTTCCATGTCTCACATATTCGTTGATTTTTCGATGGAAATATACTCGTTTTTGAATTCCACTTTGTGTTCATAGTTCATCAGTTCACATCAATGATTCAATTCTTATCTGATATATTAATTGTGACTTGTTCTTCACAATTAAACTTTCTAATCATTGTTTCATTTTTGCAACTACTGTGCTTGCTGAGTCAATCTGTTTTGCGCTTGATCTTGTTTATTGAACCTCTGGTATTTCAAACAATGACTTCTGAATATTTCAGTTCGGAACTCGTTTTTAAATGTCTTTATGACTTCTGATCACCTCAGATCAGGACTCGGACTTAAATGTTTTGACTTCTAAAACACCTCAGTTTAGAACTCGTACTTCACTGTTTACTCAACTGATATACTCGTTGCATGAATGTGTGTTAGGATATTACATCGTTTCTATGGTCTATCCAGAACCGGAAGGACCTACCCAAGAAACACGCCCATTTATAGACTACAGTGAGGGGTCTAGTTGATAGATGAGTTTGGAGAGAAAAGAATATGGTGAGGCTGTGACAGGACTTAAAAGAATTAATTGGTCCTTACCAAACCGAGTCAGTTATCCGGGTAACCACACAATCTATTCATTCTCGTTCTTTGGAGATGAATATTGAAACAGACATGGACCCAGTGTCGATAACTCGTGTCACCCCACCCAGCTACTCAAGTATCTCCCAACAGATGCTTGTTTCATATATTCACGGAGAATTAGCACGTAATCTATCTATTCCTCACTTGGAGGTCTTAGATATTGAAACAGGAAGACATCAGCTCCGGTCTCCAAACTTCATATTCTTATCACTGTGTCTATTGATTTTAACTTGCGTCCCAGGTTAAATCAATTTTTGAGCCTAATTGATATAACTTATTTCTTTCACACATGCACGAGTCTTTGTGATTCCAATTGCATATCTTCGTGATATTGCCGGAACAGTTTGAGAAGTTAATTTCTTATATTTTCTTCAGTGATAACTGGAAGTCCTATCAGAGATACCCCATTGCCAACTCTGAACATAGGCCACACAATTTTTAAATTGTTATGATAACAGTTACTACCGTGTTTCTGTGTTAGCTTTTTACCCCGTTCTGGTTACTTATTGTTTTATCTGCATTTTTTGCTACTCGCTACTATTGTCTTTGTTCATACATGATGCTCCGGATTCTCCTACTCATCATGAGGGGGAGAAAAGGGTATAGATTCAAAGACACCGCATATCAAGTTGAGGGGGAGTTAGCAAAATCCGAGGGGGAGTAAAGAAGTCCCCATGCAATAGCCGAGGGGGAGTATCAGCCGAGGGTGAGTAACAGTTCCGAAAAGAGCTCAAAGCGAAAAGAGTTCAAAGTGCCTACAAGTGGTAAATTCTTCTCATCCTTCATCAAGTGGTGTTCGCCTCCATTTCCTCCATCGAGCATATTGGTTCTACAAGCTGAAGCTGAAAGCAAAGTCAACTCGCGGTTCAAATACAAATTCGTTGTTCACCGAATCTGGTTACAAAGTTGAAGATATGAAGACCAAGATCTTTATTCAAGGGGGAGCGCTGAAAAGACATGAAGACAAGCAACACCGAAGTTTTCAAAGATTCAAGAAGAAGAGAAGATCAAGACCTGAAGGTTTCAAGTCCAATTTTTATTTATATATCTTTAGGGGGAGATTGTTAGGACAAAAAATGTCCTACATATTAGAAAGATATATAAATAATTAGTTTAGAGCTTAATTTGTTTTATTAATCTTTTTGTAAAAGCCTTTAATTATAAAAGGGCTTAGTTTAGGATAATTGGGCTTAATTGCTTAATGGTCTTAGGCCTTATGTGTTTAAAGGCCTAAGTATATAAGGTTATGTTAACCTTAGAATTAGGTTAAGCGATTCATTCATACATTCATTGAGAGCTAAACTGTTTAGAGAGAGATAGTTAGGATTTTCATTCAAACCTTTGTAACTATCTTGATTATTGAATGTGAGAGGGATGACAAGTTGAAATCATTATCTGTTATTGTTATTCCTCATTGAATCGTCGTTACCGGTTAAATCTGGGTCTAACAAAGTGCCCCACAACCACCAAAGCTGAGAAATTAGCAAAGGTGAAGATCACTGCCCCCAAGGCAAAGAAGACCATTCCTGGTGCAAATCAGGTTAAGGTGAAAACAACCATTGAGGTTAAGAAATTAACCAAAGTGAAGAATGTCACTGAAGCTGAATCTTCAAATGCTGTGAAGATTGCTGAACCTTCCACTTCCTCTACCACCACTAGTCATGGCAATTTCGCCTGACCCGGTGGGGAACCCGGTCCACCCGACCCGACCGGGGCCGGGGATTCCCCGCCAAACCGGGTACCGGGGCCGGGGAAACCCGGTTCCAAAAAACTGGGGCCGGGTAGACCATCCCCCGACCCGCCCCGGACCCGGTACGTATATATAATAAAAAAATATTTATTTTATATATAATATATTAATTAAGTATTTGTTTTTGAGTTAATTGTTTTGTATCAGCAATTGAGTACATAAAGGAGTTGGAAACTTCAAGACGTGCTTAAGAGATTGAAAGAAAACGACTACAAATCTCATGAGTTTGTGTCTCATTTGTGTTTTAACATATTATTCAATTTATTTAACCATTTATTCTTGACACATATAATCTCTTTCTGATCTTGCTATTGGCTTTCACATGCTTCTGTTTTCTTTCTTGTTGATCATAACCTATTGGGATCAAGTTTTAATGATGCAATTTCTGGCAACTTGTTTAAAGAAATAATAAGGTTGGATTAGTGGATTTAGGAATATGTTTGGTTGGTGCTTGCCTTTAGGCTTTTTTTGTTTGATCTGTTTTGGTCAGATTTTTTTTCTACTCCTTGTTGGCTACTGTATTGGTCTATTAAATTTTGAAAGTGTTTGAAAGTCACAGAAAGTGCTGCTTAGCTACAAAAATACATTATATGAATGGTGTTAAATTAATGTTGATGTGTGTTCATTTAGAAAAGAAAAATTGAAAGCTTTAGAAATGAATCAGAAAGATGCAAGAAACCGAGTCATAACCGGGTCGGGGAACCGGGTAAAAAACGGGGAACGGGGACTGGGTATTGACCGAAAGTTGACCGGGACCGGGGATGGGGAACCCCGTACCCGCCCCGTTGCCATGCCTAACCACCACTGACAAATATGGACCTATAGTAAAATGGGTACCCAAATCAAACTAATCTTCCTTTGTTTGCAGGTCCTGAAGGGTATCTGGTATCTCGATAGCGGATGCTCTAGACATATGACTGGCAAAAAAAACCTGCTCGCTGAATACAAGGAAGAGAAAGGAAAAGGTTATACCCGAGGGTTTGGTGTACTCTCTAATGGTACAACAACCTTCAGAAGAGTCGCATATGTTGAAGGGCTTAAGCATAATCTTCTTAGCATCAGTCAGCTGTGTGATAAGGATTACAAAGTGTGTTTCACTAAGGAATCTGGCTTTATCACTGACAAAAAGGAGAAAGTCGCTCTCAGCGGATACCATTTGGAAAATGTTTATGTTATAAACATGGTCTCGACAACCACTGAGAACTCCTGTTTCTTCTCCAAAGCCTCATCTGATGTCAACTGGCTATGGCATAAGAGGCTCTCTCATCTAAACTTCAAGACACTGAATACTCTTTCTTCAAAAGAGTTAGTCACTGGTCTTCCTCAACATTCATACGCTAAGGAATCTCTATGTTCAGCGTGCGAGAAAGGGAAACAATCCAAAGCAAGCTTCAAGTCAAAGCAAGTTTCCTCAGTGTCATCTCCTCTTCAACTTCTTCACATGGATTTGTTTGGCCCTGTTAACAAACAATCCATCGCTGGAAAGAAATATACACTGGTCATTGTTGATGAATTCTCTCGCTACACCTGGGTAATGTTCCTTCGTTCTAAGAGTGACACCCCTGATGAACTCATCGCTTTTGTCAGGAAAATGGAAGTCCTGAATAATATGATCGTTCGCTCGATAAGGAGTGATCATGGAACTGAATTCAAAAACAGTTCCCTTGATAACTTCTTTGAAAGTAAGGGTATTTCTCACAACTTTTCTTCAGTGAGAACATCGTAACAAAATGGAGTCGCTGAAAGAAGAAATCGAACGATCATCGAAGCTGCACGTTCAATGCTCAGTGATTCTCATCTACCCACTCAGTTCTGGGCAGAAGCTGTCAACACTGCTTGTTTTACTCAAAACAGGTCGCTGATTGTCAAAAGATTCAAGAAAACAGCCTACGAACGTTTCCATGGGAGAAAGCCTTATATTAGTTTTCTTCACATCTTTGAATGTCAGTGTTTCATACTGAACAACAGAGATACCCTTGGAAAGTTTGATCCCAAGGCTGATGATGGAATATTTCTTGGATATTCTTCAATCTCCAAAGCCTTCAGAGTCTTCAATCGTAGAATACAAACTGTAGAAGAAACAATCCACGTCACTTTTGACGAATCCCATTCAGCAAATTCAAGACCTTCTGCTGATACTGAAGAACTCAATCAATGGATGTTTTCTCATCTTGGGGATTCTGAAAATATTCCTAACCCTCAGGTCAACATCCCTACCACTGATGAGGATCCTACCATCATCCCAAGCATGCAGACAAGTGAAGTTGAATCGTCATGGGTTTCAGTTGTTCCTCTCAACACTATGCCTGCTTCCAAACCATCTACCTCAGATATCCCATCTACTTCTCAGCAATCAGTGAATGAAATGCCATCTGAACCTCTTCCGCTTTTGCCTGAAATACTTGAAGTTGTTGAAGCCTCTTCTTCAGCTCCTCCAGAAGTTCAAATTGAGTCAACCAATCATGCTCCGGCTCAGCGATGGACTATTAATCACCCAATTGATCAAACTCTTGGTGATCCAAACGCTGGTGTTCAGACTCGATGAGGTTCAGGTAACATTTGTTTATTTGTTAACTTTATTTCTCTGATTGAACCAAAGAAAACAAATGATGCCCTCAGAGATCCAAATTGGGTCAGCGCTATGCAAGAAGAGCTGGCAGAAATAAAAAGAAACAAAGTTTGGAATCTCGTTCCAAGACCATCTGACAAGTCAGTGATAGTCACTAAGTGGGTCTATCGAAACAAGTTGGATGAACATGGAACTGTAACCCGCAACAAGGCTCGTATTGTTGCTCAGGGATAGACTACGATGAAACATTTGTCCCAGTGGCAAGACTCGAATCAATTCGTCTATTTCTTGCTTACGATGTTCACAGAGACTTCAAGGTATATCAAATGGATGTGAAATCATCATTCCTCAACGGAAGGCTGAATGAAGAAGTTTATGTTGAACAACCTTCGGGATTCACTGATCCTAAGCATCCAAGTTATGTATATAAGCTGGATAAGGTACTTTATGGCTTAAAGCAAGCTCCTCGTGCATGGTATAACACTCTCTCAACTTATCTCCATATTGAAAAATTTGAGCGTGGTAAAATCGATAAAACTCTATTTTTCAGGAAATTAAAAGGTCATATCATTCTTGTTCAAATATATGTCGATAATATTATATTTGGTTCTACTAACCCTGATTTATGTACTCGTTTCGCTGAAAGAATGAAAGTTGAATATAAAATGAGTATGATGGGTGAACTGGCATATTTCCTTCGTCTTCAAATCAAGCAGAATGAAAAAGGCACTTTCATTCACCAAGGTAAATATGTTAAAGATATGTTGAAAAAGTTTGATCTAACTCAAAGCTCAGCTATGAAAACCCCAATGGCACCGCCGCTGACACTTAACAAAGATCCTTCAGGAAACCTGTTAGTGTCACAGCGTACCGTGGGATGATCGACTCTCTTCTATATCTTACAGCGAGTCATCCTGATATTATGTATGCTACTTGTTTATGTGCACGATATCAATCTGAACCTAAGGAATCTCATTTGATCGCTGTAAAGCGTATTTTTAGATACCTCCTAACCTAGGTCTTTGGTATCCCAAAGACTCAGGGTTTGATCTAATCGCCTATTCAGATAGTGATTTTGCAGGATGCAAATTGGATAGGAAAAGCACCACAGGAGGATGTCAGCTCCTGGGTGGTAAGCTGGTGAGTTGGACAAGTAAAAAGCAAAACTCAGTGTCCACATCAACCGCTGAAGCTGAGTACGTAGCCGCTGGAAGATATTGCTCTCAGGTCTTGTTAGGTCTAGAGTTTTGTCAAAAACACAAGTGTTGAGTTCTGAGTAAGAAGACTAAAGAAGACTCAGAAGACTCAGAAGTTCTGAGTGAGAAATCTCAAAAAGATTCTAAGTGTTGGATTCTGACTAGAAGGTTCAGAGTTCTGAGTAGGAGACTCAGAACTTCTGACTATGAAGACAAATGTTCTGAAGCGCTTATTCAGAAGTATGTTCAGAATTCATATCTTGGGATATTATCTGTTATATTCAGTTACTAATTAGGACACGTGTAATTGTTCTATTAGTCTGTTTCTCATATGTACTGTAGCTTTAGCTATTCTCTACAGTATATATAAGAGTTAGCAACTGTAGCTAACTGAATCTTTTGGCTAACCTTTTAGATAACTCTTTACGCATAAATTTGTTAGATCTATTGAGAGAGAAATTCATTGTAATATCTTGTAATTCACAGATTGTTAATAAATCATATGACCAGTTGCTGTGAATACGATCTTAATTGTTCATATTTGATTGTAAGAGTGAATCCTGAACTTTCAATTGGTATCAGAGCCAATCAACAAACAAATTCGTCCAAGAATGTGTTTGATCGCATTTTTGAAGTTTCTTGATCAATTCGACAATTGATTCCGCTGCTGCTAACAATTCTTGAATTCGTTTCTATCATTGATTCAAGAAATTTGAATTTGTCTTTCTGTTGAATCGATATCTTACAATCAAGTCATCCAAAGATTTTCTCTCTATGCTGATTAATTCTCGAAATTAAACAGAGATCACAGGTATGTTTTCGAAATTCTTGATTGGTTTCTTGATCAAAGTGATTATATCTGCTGCATGTTGATTAGTATTCAAATTTTTTGTTGAAAAGAAGATTTCATTAATTCATGTACTCTAACTGTTTGATAAAATGCATGTGACAGATTTGATTAGTTCTTGCATATTCTAGATCTGTGTTGATTCTCAGTTTTGATCAAAATTCATAGTTGATATTTGAATTTTTCATTTCATCATGCCTGAGATTGTTGAAGTTTTTGTGAGACCTGCAATTTCTATAACCAGTTCAGACAATTTACAAAAATTAAGTCCTGTAAAAGCAAAAGAAACAATTTCTGAACCAAAAACTGAGATTGTTCATTTCTGAAAGCAAGATTGCTAATCTTCAAGCAAAACAAGACGAAAATGCAAAAGTTATAAAGATTTTGCAAAAAGAGAAATCTGATTTTCTAAAGGATTTTGTAAAGGTTCAAGAAAACATAAAGTTGTTAGAAAAAGAGAATGTTGATTTGAAAGAGAAAGGCAATTTTAGAAGAAAGATGTTGACAGAGTCTGAAAATAGAATCAAATCATGTGAAATGAAAAATTGTCAACTCTTGAAACAGATCTATGATTTTGAACAAGTTCTTATACTTGAAAGAGTGAAATTTGAGAAAGAGAGAAGAGACTTTCAAACTGAGAGGAAAGGTTTTGAAACAAAGTCTGTTGAATTATCTTTGAAAATTTCTGATTTGGAGAAAATTCTTGCAAAAGAAAGAAAAGAGTTTGAATGCAAGAAAAATGTTTTTCAAAAAGAAAAGAATGGTTTTGAGAAAAAGAAAACAGGAATGTTAAATGAGTTTTCTGTAAAAATAAATGAGTTGGAGAAAGAGTTAGAAGATGGAAGGAAAGAGACTGAAAAGAAGAAGGTAAATGGCTTTAAAGAAAAATGCTTAAAAGATGAGTTTGAGAAGGAAAAGAAAGTTTTTCATTTGGAAATAAGGAGGCTTATTAAGAAATTATCTGATTTATCAACTAAAATCATGATAGAGAGGAAGTCCAAATCTGATTTGCAGTCAAGGTTTGATTTGTATGTTAAAAAGTTTAGGGAATTTGAAACGAAAGTTGTTGACAAATCAAATCATAGTTCAAAAGATCAGATTCGTTCTTCTAATCTGTTTTATGATTCTGCTATTGATAAATCTTATAATTGTTCTTTTAAAAAGATAAAAATGGAATGGAGAGTTAAAGGAACTACTTCCAAGAAAGAAGTGCCAAAATCAAAAGTTCCTAATTCAAATGTCAAGAAGAACAATACATTTCAAAGAAAATCTTTTGTTAAACCTGATGTGATTTATTCTGTAAATCAATTAGTCAGAGTTGCACAAAAGAAACTTTGTTGTTCATATTGTGGGACTAATGATTTTGTGAACAAGAATTTTATTCAGCACTGGTATGGTTCTTATAGAATATCTGCATATGCTACTGCACCTAACAAACCTGGACCCAAGTTCATATGGGTACCAAAGTCAACTTAATCTGTTTTGCAGGTTATTCATGTGTAAAGCTGAATGATCATATATTGACACATGACTGAAAACAGATGTTGTGCTTAATTGAGAATTTTGACTTTTGGATAATTCAGTCCAAAACTCGGTCTGAATGTGATTATGGACTTACAATTGGTCTCATCTTGATTATGGATTTCTGATTCATATAGATCAATTTGTTGATTTTGAAGATTTTTTTGAAAAAGTTCTGTTTGCTATGAGGTTATCGAACTCATAGATGTGAGTGTTTTTAGTAGAAAACATTTCCAGAGAATGTGTTCAGAATCACATTTTGAGCAACCCTGCAAATTTTGGTTGAAAATTCTGATTTTTGAGCAAGTTATGGTGATTTGAAGTTCAGAATGTTCAAAAATCACAAAATCCAAACATTTTTCTAAGGAATTTTCTCTGGATAGTTTTATCAGAATTCTGACTCTCTTACTCAGAAGTTCTGACTCTATTACTCAGAATTCTGACTCAACTAATCAGAATTCTGACTCTGATACTTAGAATTTTGAACAAGTTACTCAGACTTCTGACTCTACTACTCAGAATTCTGACTCAACTAATCAGAATTCTGACTCTGATACTTAGAATTTTGAACAAGTTACTCAGAATTCTGACTTTTCTACTCAGAATTCTGACTCAACTACTCAGAATTTGGATTTTTTATATCTAATGAGGAATCATCGTAGATGATTACCAAAATCTCTTGATTTTGCAGGATTATCTTGATTTCAGAGGAAGTATTGACTCAAAATTTGATCTGATTGTTTCAAGATAAAGTTCAAAACCCGTGCTTCAACGTTTTAGGTTTTTGAACATATCAGTTCAAAACCCGTACTTAAATGAAAATGGCTTCTGAATAATTCAATCCAGGACCCGTACTTCAGAGACTAAGACTTCTAAACAAATCAGTTTAGAACTCATACTTCTCAGGTGATATCCTTAACTGTCATATTTTTCTGTTTCAAGGAACAAGTGGTGAAAGGTAACATTGCATTATGTTTTATTTCTATTGCTTTGAATGTTTGAATCTTAGCAATTTAATTCAATGATATGAATTTTTTTTATTTTTCATTCAATGAATAAAATGTGTGTCAAGGGTGCTTTTACAAGTATTTTTGTATTATCTGAGCTATATTTGTTTCAACTTTCACTTCTGAAATAAATCGAAAGGTTAGCAAATCATGAATGAAATTATGCTGAATGCTCAATGTTATGAAATTTAGACTTATATAGAATATAATGCTCAAAAAGCATAATTTGTCAGAATGTTGGATGGAAACGAAAATATGGGGGAAGTACTACGTTTTAGAACCAAGTGATTGAGATGCAATATATATATATATACAAAATCATTTAGTTTGAAAGTTTGTACCTGTGGCCTTTCTGGTTTGGGAGAGTAAGTCCTAAGGGGTGCTCGACACCTAGTCCCTAAGATCAACTGGTCTAGGATCGGCTGACCCAAATCCTGCAATAGAATCAGATAGAAAACCATGTTCTACTGGTACAAATGGGTTTAAGATATATCGATGTGGCCTTTCTGGTTTGGGAAATTAAGTTCCAAGGGGTGCTTGTCACCTAGCACCTAAGACCAACTGGTCTGGGATATGCTGACCCAAATCCTGCTATAGAACCAGATAGAAAGTCATGTTTAACGATGTATCTTATTCTTACTAAACTTTTTGATTAAAAGATGCCAATGTGCACAAAATTAAAAGATGTCAATGAGCACAAAATTAAAAGATGCCAATGAGCACACTTCTCTTGAAACTTTGGGAAAATTCAAAGTCGCAATAAACCTGTAAATTTGTGAAAATCCTGATTTTGGACAAATAGTGTGAGTAGAGCAAAGTATTCGTATATGTTTTTAGAATTGCATATGCTTGAAGCTAATCATATTTCGCATGCTAAGCACACCAAATAGATTTAATAAAGGGATTGAAACTGAACATTTTTAACTCGATATGCAATGATGACTTGTATTTGAATCCAAACACATGCATTTGATTTCATGTGATTGAAAATCTGATAAATTTCATTAAGTTGGATTTCTTTTGTAAAGTTTTCAAATGATCAAATGTTAGTAGTTATCAAGTGTAGTTCAGTAAATCTTATTCTCCTTGTATAAATGTTTTCATTAAAGCACTATATTTGAAATGAATAATTTTAATGAAATATATGCATACTTTCAGGGGGAGAAAACAAACTGCTCCAGAATTCTTATTTTGAGGGGGAGCAAGGTTATTCATTAAGGAGGAGAAAAAGCATAGACTTCATTCGAAGAAAAAGCATCGCTAAAGTTTTGAAAATCAAGGGGGAGAAAAGCTAAAGATTTTGAAGATGATTTTGCTTTCCAAAACTTTAGGGGGAGAAAAGCTAAAGATTTTGAAGATTGATATGGTTTTTGTACAGAAATAACAAAAGAGAGAAATGTTATTTTAAGAAGAAGAAGAGGAAAAGGAAACTGATCGGTTGTTTCTTATAAAGAAATCTTATGAAAGCTTAAATGAAGATGAGAATTGTCATTTCAAGGGGGAGCAAAGAAAAAGCAAATATATAACAGAAATCAATTTGGAAATCGTTGCTGCTGCTGATTAAAGACTGACCAGAAGTTGTTAACTCAGATTATTCAGAATTCTGAGCAAAAGTTGTCAAAGCATTCAGAAGAGCTCCTTCTGAAGATTGTTCCTGCTCTAAGAATTTGATGGTGAAAAGTACAAGTGTGTTTGACAAAAAGGGGGATCTTGTTAGGTCTAGAGTTTTGTCAAAAACACAAGTGTTGAGTTCTGAGTAAGAAGACTAAAGAAGACTCAGAAGACTCAGAAGTTCTGAGTGAGAAATCTCAAAAAGATTCTAAGTGTTGGATTCTGACTAGAAGGTTCAGAGTTCTGAGTAGGAGACTCAGAACTTCTGACTATGAAGACAAATGTTCTGAAGTGCTTATTCAGAAGTATGTTCAGAATTCATATCTTGGGACATTATCTGTTATATTCAGTTACTAATTAGGACACGTGTAATTGTTCTATTAGTCTGTTTCTTATATGTACTGTAGCCTTAGCTATTCTCTACAGTATATATAGGAGTTAGCAACTGTAGCTAACTGAATCTTTTGGCTAACCTTTTAGATAACTCTTTACGCATAAATTTGTTAGATCTATTGAGAGAGAAATTCATTGTAATATCTTGTAATTCACAGATTGTTAATAAATCATATGACCAGTTGCTGTGAATACGATCTTAATTGTTCATATTTGATTGTAAGAGTTAATCCTGAACTTTCAGGTCTTATGGATGAGAAATCAACTATTGGACTATGACCTTCAGCTCTCCAAAATTCCAATCTATTGCGACAGCACTAGTGCCATCGCTATAGCAAACAATCCAGTGCTACACTCAAAGACCAAACACATCGAAATCATGTATCATTTTATCAGAGATCGTGTGATGAATGGTGATATAGAACTTCATTTTATCCCAACTGACTTTCAGTTAGCTGATCTTTTTACCAAACCTCTTGATGAGACAAGATTCAACTTTCTCATCAGCGAGCTTGGAATGCTGAACCTGGAAGAGTAAAATCTTCAATGGTTAGCATTAGATCAGTGACAATATGAACTTGTATACCCCTATTAATCATCTAATCTCTGAACAAAACTGATTCGTTGATATTAAGGTACGTTCTATATTTGATACGCTGAAGTTCTCTTCGGCATGCAGAATTTCAAAATAATTTACATCGCTGAATATCTCTTCCTTTCAGTGATTCTTTCGAAACTCTAAAATCTCACTGATAATTCCAATCAGTGCTTCTCAAATGTTTTAAAATGTCCCTGAGTTTTTCCTAAAACCCTTAGAGACAACTTAAAATGTGAAAGGACGTTTGTGACGTCATACTTTGGATAACCCTTGGCACGACCTTTCATCTGACACGATCGCCCGTTTCTTTTCCTTGTCCAATAAGATTCAAGGGACGTGTCACGTGTCATCATGAGAAACTTTTCCCGCTCATCAGTTTCTCTCACTATATAAACCATTCGAGTTTATATTTTTACCTTTTACGCTCTCGAACTCTCTAAACGCAAAAGAATTTTCTTGCAACTCTAAGCTTTGGATTTCTACGAACTTGTGATTCATCACCTCGTAATTCAACAAAACAGGTTCACATTTCCTTCTTTAATCTACTCTAAAAACTTGTTTTTGATCTTATTCTTGTTTTTAAAAGATCAAACAAATGCACTTTCTAAAAACATGAAATCTTCTTCTTCAAAATTTCATGAACACAACTTGTTTACAGGTTGTTCTTGTAAGTTTAAAACAAAAATCTTAAACTTATGCTTTTCATACGTTTTTCCAGAATCTTTTCCTTAAAAATAAACTGGAAAACAAGAAATTTCACTAGTTTTTGAACTTCTTGTCAAAACTACCTAAAACCTTATTTTGGAAACTTTTTCCATTTTATGTTTTTGTCTCACCTTTTTCTATATCTTTTGTTGTTATAAATAGAAATGGCTTCTACTGATGTTGATGCAACCATTGCACCCTCTGCTCCTCTCTTTGAAAGGGCTGCAAATATGAAGCTCTCAATGAGCCAGATCACGTTCCAATCCAACAACCTTTACGCTCTCTTGGAATTCCCCAAGAAAAAGATGGTTACACATCTTGATGATGCGGTCAACTTCATCAAGACCTGCCCCCTTTCCACTGCCATGACCATTAAACCCCCAACTCACAAGAGGCTCTTACGACAATTCTGGTACACGGCGCATCGTACCACTAAAACTTCCTCAAAGAACCCTAACCGCAAATACGATGCCATCTCCTTTGAAACTGAACTAGGCAAGGCAAAGCTCACTCCTGGAGCGATACGCTCAGCGTTGAATCTTCCTGAATCCAAACCCCACCCATTCGTATCCTTCCCTGATCCCAACACTCTACAAGGAAAGGAGGAAATCGTCCATTTCCTTGACTGCATGGGATACATGTGGAACCCTGACCGTTTCGAAGTCCCTGAGAAGAAAATCACCACCGTCCTGAAGAACAAGATGCCCTCTGAGTTAAATTTCATTTTTACTCATGTCATCAGCTGCATGACTGCCAAGACGGGCTCACATGATCAGGCCTCCAAACCTCAGACTCTCATGGCCTACGCCTTACTGAAGGGTCTTCTTGTCGATTGGGCCAAAGTGATCTTTGAAGATCTGATGGAGAAAGTGGAGGCGCCTAAAAGATCAGCGGTGGTTCCTTACCCTCGCTTTCTCAGCGCCATATTCACCCATGGCATGAAGGACTCTTACCTCAAGGTTGGTGACCTGAAACTTTCTCAGGTTGGCCCGAAAGTGCTGGACTTCAAGCCTGTCTCCAATGAGGTAAGTCTCTCTACTCTTCTTACTCTTCTCCGCTCTCCTTCTTCTACTTCTGCAGCTACCTCCACGGCAGCGGTCATCCCAACCGCTGATACCCAGGCTGCAACCACCACCTCTTCCAAAAAGAGGAAACCATCCACTACCAACCTTGGCACCCATAAGTCCAAGAAGCATTCCAAGGAGCACCCCGAGCCTTCCCAGGCTGAAGACTCCACGTCGGTCCTCTTACAGACGACGATGGAAAGATTCTTGGTACACTCCGCTACATCCGCTAAACCCACCCATTCCATACCAGCTTCAGTGCCTCACTTCACTAAAACTTTCTTGGATGAGAACCCCCAATCCTCAGCGCCTCAAAGCGTTGCGGAGGCTATTTCCAGCGGATCCAACGCTGACACTGCTACCACCACCCTCTTCACAACCATTGATCATCCCTCTCATTCCTTGGTCTCTTCACAATTCATCTTCCCTACTGCATCAACTACAAACGGCATCCATCTAGATGATAATGTTGCTGCTGAACTTCAGCGGATGATTCAGCAAAATCAAGGACCTGCAGGTGCTTCCAGGCTGGAGGAAGACATGGCCTACTATTCATGTCATCCCGATATACACAACTTCTCCTACCCACTTACAGGTATCCTATACACTGATCCTCTCTCTGGACCCCCAACTTCTGAGCTTTCCTTTGTTCATAAGTTCATTTCTGTTACAGGTCCTAACTTGGGCACGATCAGCAACTCCCTCAAGGAGATCGCTGAAAAGGTGGAAAACTCTCCACCACCATCACCAACAACTCCTCAGCGGTTACAAATACTGGGGAGACGCTGAAGAAAATAGTCGACTCTGTCAAAGACAAGGCTGAGAACGCTGACGTCACCAAGCTTGATGGTGGTCTGCTTACTGTGAAGCAAGCCATCTTCAACAACACTTCCACCATCTCAACTCTCAACACTACAAACACCGACCTCTCCTCCAACTTCTCAAACCTGTCCAGCGAAGTCACAACGCTGAAGACAGAGGTCTCAAATCTTAAGGGGGAGATGACGTCCCTGAAAGGTGAGGTGAGCGGTCTCGCTCAAAAAGTCGACTCCTCCAACGACTTGCTCAACCGAATCCTGCAGCGCCTAGAAGCTCCCACGGTCCCCTTATCCCATTTCTCTCAAGCTGATAGAGAAAAGATGGAGTTGGTCGTGGACTTCATCGTGAAGACAAACCCTGCTATGTCTGGCCTAGAAGACAGACTAGCAGCGGTTGAAAACCGTTCAGGTCTCCCTGGCTACGTAGACAAGGGTTGTGAACAGGTATTTGCTGCTACAACTGTTGCTGTTACCTCCACCATCCAACATAAGGAAGAGGGGGGGAAGGAAGACAAAGACCTTACCCATGTTTGAGGGGGAGGAAAATGACGAAGAACCTCAGGGAGATAAGAACCCTGAGGGAACTGAGAAAAATCTCTCTCGCTCTGAGGGGGGCCAACTCGAAGACCTCACTCATGCTGCTACTGTGGATCTATCTTCAGAGAGTGAGGAAGAGGATGCTGAAGCTGAAGAAGACGAAGAACCTGATCTGAAAGATGACCAACCTTCATCATCACCAAAAGATGATGATGATGATGATGATGATGATGACGATGAAGGTTTTGTCTTCTAGCGAAAGCAAGTAACGATCCCTGCTCAAAAGGGAGTCGTTATAAAAGAACAAGGGGAGGGGACTAAACCCAAATCTCCAGCGAATGCGACCAATCAAGGAAAACAAAAAGGCCTCACTACGGACAACCTGTCTATTTTGCTCAAAAAACCAGTTTGTCAGGTATGTTACACTTTATTCCCTTACACTGCATCCCTCCTCTATCCATTCTCAATCTCAACCCTTCTCATTCTCAAACCTCTAAACACTTAACTCATCCTTTCTCTATCTCTTCTCCCAAATGATCTAACCTCTGTGATCGTTTTGTTTCAGCTAGTCCTCTCCCCTGCTTGAGGGTCAAGCTGAAGCTCCCCACACTTCACCAATAATCCCAGCCTCTAGAGCTGAAGATCAGCAAATAATCCCAGTCCTGAACTTCGCTGAGACCGATGAAATTTTTGTTGAAGAAGAAGAACTGCTCTCCCATCCCAACAGACCTTCCTTGGTTCTCAAAAAGCCAAGTGAAGATGAAAACACAAATAGAGCAGCGATGATCCAGAAGCTGGAAGATCAGCGTATTGTCCCTCCTCACCTGAAGTTCTTATCAAATAGGGAAATCGCTGAGTCTTTCAAGGCTGAAAAACTCCTAGCTGAACGAAATAAGGCTGAACAAAAAGATAAAGAATACGCCTTAGAACTCGTTCAACGTTCAGTCAAGGATCCAGATCTGAAAAGGTTCCCTGTAGTTGTCCAACGAAAGCTGATCAAGGACGCACAGAAGAGAAGTCAAGAGAAAACAAAGGTCAGTGACTGTACACTGACCTGGTGCAAACAGAAGTGCCGTTACAGAAGTCACGGCTCAAGGATTAAATCTGTTTCCCTGAAAGGGAGAATGGCATGCAATGTTCCAGTAGTCGACGTCGAAATCATCAGAGAAAATGGATTAAAGTCAACTCGCTACATGTCAGGCATTGACAAGCTTAGCTTCCCTGGATGGTTGGAGATGAGGGTAGCTATTCAACGATCGCGCTCAGCATACAAGACCTAAGTCGAGAAAGCTCTTAACAGGCTGATCGACATGGTAGCCTCAGCTGTTGACATCCCAAAACCTCCTCCAATTCAGTCCAAGCGACCTGCTGCAAAGAAGAAGAAAGCATCAACTTCAGTTCCTCCTATAAGGAATGAAACGGGGATCGACTTTTCTCGTGAAGCAGTTCTTGGTCCTGATCCTGATCTCTCTGGACTCGATGTCTCTCTACCTCCCGCTGAAACATTCATCCCTGGTAAGGTTCTTAGTAATCCCTACGGCATCTTCTTCTATGAGTGCACTGGTCGCCCATGTTTTCAACGAGTCTCTGAGCTACACAAAGCTCCCATCAAACAACTCAGAGATTTACTTTATTGGTGTGACTACATAAAGGATCTCCAAGCAATCTTTCTGAAGCCCCTGATCTTCAAAGAAGCAAAGAAAAGAAGAGATCAGGGAGTGAAAGTCCTTGATTGGATGATTCCTCAAACTGATACTCTTCACGAACTCCTCGCCAAGAAAGAACCTGAATAGCTGATAGGATCTCCTTTTGTAATTCTTCTATCTTTATCAGCTTGTAACTTTTTGTACTTGTAATTTTCCACTTCCCCTTGTAATCTTTATGAAGTTAATGAAAGATTTCAATGAAGGTACTTTACTCCATCAGTACTAGAAAAGATCCCTGAAAACAGTAAATGGGACACGTATTTTATGAGTTCTTTTTATCCTTATGTTTTCTTACTTAGCAATTTTCTTTTATTGCTATGTCATCATCAAATAGGGAGAGATTGTTGATCCAAACCCTTAGTGATTTGATAATGACTCTGAGAAACACTTAGTGAAAATTGTAAGTAGACAATGTGTATTAATGTTTTGCCATCAAAGAAAATATACTAAGTCTGTTTAGTATCGTTGATGAAAAACATACGCTTTAAATTTATACTTCAGCGAACACTGTACATCAGTGAGCCCTGAGCCTATTCAGTCTCACTGATGATCGCTGATAATTTATGTTGTTTACTTATGATCCCTGAAGACAAGATTCACGTCAACTATGTTCTACGCTGAAGTCGAAGATCAAGCCAAAGAACCAGCGACTAAGTCAGCGAAGCCAAGACTTGTCCATCCCACGTGAAGTTTCAAGTAGAAGACTTCAACGAACGCTGAACTTTATCATTCGCTGATAAAGAATCATTCAGCGAACGCTGATCATGAAGCCTCCTCTACAAGCAACTTTTGTCTTATCCCCTTGCATGCCCCGTACGATTTTGTCAGAACGGACGTCCCTTTTGTCCAGAATCGTACAACCAACTCTGCTACTACACTGTTCATCATTCGGCCACTAGGTTGTCTACTGAAGTCAAATCATGCAACCAATCAGAGGCTGCCACATGTAAAGGTATACTAACTTGCATTAAATGGATGCAGTATATAAAGGAAACCCTACTTCATTTTGAAGTGCTCGGCCATTTTCTCTCTCGTTGAACTACTGTGTGAAAGAAAAATTATCCTTAGTTTTTCTTTATCTCCTTTCTCTCTATTTCTAGTGCAAGAACTCTTAGTGTTCTCATAGTTTGTTTAGATTAGGTTTATTCCTTGATCTTGTTCCGCAACAAACTGTAAATTGTTTGATACATATCAATAAACAATTTAGAAAGATAAAAATCATGTGTTTGTATTCAACCCCCCCCCCCCTCCCTTCTACAAACTTGTATAACCCCTTTGGGACCAACAGGAAGTCGTGAATGCAGCTTGAGATGGTGTAGTAGGAAGTAGTGATTTGCAGAAAATTTCATGTGCTTCGGCTCGATGAATGAGATCCGTGAACAACAGTATTGGGGTTAAGGCCATTTGCGTCGTTGAAAAGTTTGTGAAATTGGCGCCTAGACCTCGTAAGAACCATTGAGACTTGAAAGACGCATTGACCGGTTTACCAATCGATGTGAGTTGATCACATATATGTTTGAAGTTGCGTGCGTATTCTTGAACCGAGTTTGATCCTTAGGTGAGGTTTTGAAGATCGACACGTAAACTAAGTTAACGAGTTTCCAAAGAATGACTAAACGTGGCTTTGAGGGCTTTCCATGCGTCGGGTGTTGTTGTGGTACCAACGATGACCGCCATTGCTTCTTCGGATAGAGAAGAATTTAGCAACATTCGGAGCTGTTGATCAGTGGCGGCGGACGGTGGTGGTTTTGATCCATCAAGAAATTGGAGAAGATTTTGAGATTCAAGAATTGGTACACTACAAGAAACTACACTTTTACCGGGGGGTTTGGGAAGTCCGTCGGTAAAACTAACATTTACCGACGACTTAGACGAAAACCTCTGGTAAAAGTTTAACTTTTTGCCGACGAAAAATGCCACCGGCAAAGATCCACTTTTGCCGACGAATTTCATATAAGCCGCCGGCAAAAATTACTTTTGCCGACGGATTTCTCAAATCGTCGGCAAAAGTACCTTTAAAAATTAAATAATATTTTCACCGGCGAATTTCACCAACTCCCCGGCAAAAATTAATTTATTAAAATTAATAAAAAAAATTCACTTAAACATTTGCCGAGGGAATTCCCAAACCCGTCGGCTAAAGTATTTTCTATATTATTAATAAAAAAAGTCACTTAAATCTTTACCGATGAACATCCTAAATCCGTCGGCAACTGTATTTTAATTTCATTAATATTTTTTATTTGTATTTTTACCGGCGGATTATCCAAACCCTTCCGCAAAAGTATCAAAACTATAATGATTTTTAAGGATGTTTTTACCTATAAAAATATATAATTTTATTAATATTTTTTTCACTTACACTTTTACCAAATGATTTCCTTATTGTATTATAAACCAAAAATAAAAAATTAATCAGTTTAAGTTCTCATCAAATAAGAAAATCCGAATTTATTGTTCATTAAAATTGAATCTGTAATTGACAAGTTACCTTTTTCAAACATAGATGATGGGGTATTCTGTTAGAGCTCAATGATTATCCTATATTTTAATGCGTTTATAAATAAGTTATTAGTTAGTTGTATAGAATTCAAAAAATAATATATATATATATATATATATATAGAGAGAGAGAGAGAGGGCTCTTCTTTTGCTAACCAACTCATTGGTACTAACCGTGCTAACCGATCACAACCATAGATTATTAAGATCAACGGTTATAATTAAATCAAGGATTATAATATTATTTAAAGTTAAAAAAGAGAAGGTTGACATTTGTGCATAAGTGCAGAGGGGCATTTTTGTCCAAAACAACAAAGATTAAAAATGGAATCACCTAAATTTAAGGGATGGTTATCACGTCTCTTCCATAAACTGTGCATCGTGGGTATCTTCCACCATTCCTCCCACAACCTTTGTCGCCTCCGCCTTCCTCCCACCACCTCGCCGCTTCCGCCTTCCTCCCACCACCTTCGCCGCCTCCGCCTTCGTTTACAAGCGTCTCAAGCTCCTCTTCCTTCCTCCCATCACCTCCGTCGCCTCTGCCTTCCTCCCACCACCTCCGCCGCATCATGATGATGATGAGAGAGATGAAAACCCTATGGATGATAAGAATGAAGTTACTGAAAAAGAAAACCCTAGTTTAGATCATTTCCTTGTTTTGTTTTCGTATTATAAATCTGCTCCACCGCTGTTTGAGTTTTGATGTTCGATTTTTAGTTTGAGATGGCTTTGCACATATGCAGATGTGCATATATGCACATATTCATATCTGCATATATGCACAATGTCCACTGATGCACATGTGCACATATGCACATACACATACACATATACGCACATGTGGTTACCATAATTTTCGATTTTTAGTTTGAGATGGCTTTGCACATATGCAGATGTGCATATATGCACATATTCACATCTGCATATATGCACAATGTCATCTGATGCACACATGCACATGTGGTTACCATAATTTGGTTTATCATCGGTTTCATATATGCAATTATAGTGCATATGCAATTGAAGTGCATATATGCAATTGTCCTGTTGGTGGGTTTCATATGCAATTGGGTAAAATACATATTTACTAAGATGCAATTCGATTTACAGAAAAATATGGTTTCCAAATAATGAAATACAAATTACTTAAAAATATAACTGAATTTATTTTTTAATACCATAATTATCATTAAATTAAATAAGGAAACAAGATAATGCTAGAAAAAAGGAATCATCCTAATCCACTTTTTAATTGAAAATACCATTTATACCCTTGCTTAAAACGTGGAAAGGAACCTTAAACCAAACAAATTGGTGCAATCTCATTGGTCAAAAAAGTTAACACGGTTGGTACTAATGGGTTGGTTAGCAAAAGAAGGGGGCCTTATATATATATATATATATATATATAGGGTCTCCTTCTTTTGTTAACCAGTGCATATATGCACATCAGGCAATTGTAATATGTGCATATATGCAATGCCCCGATGTGCATATATGCAATACATGAAAAAGTTAACAAAAGAAGGAGACCATATATATATATATATATATATATAGGGGAGAGATCTTTTGAAAACCAATCTTAAAATAAAACCTTTGCAAACCAATTCTAACCAATCAATGAATTTCTTTTTATTTTTATTAATTTTAATTATAAGGGAAATTTTGTCTTTTTCTATTTTATTCATTTATTTATGGTAGTTATCATCTACCATTATTTTTGGATATGTTTAAGTTAATAACCAACTAATTATGGTATTTATGAACACTGCCATTGTATTCATGTTATTTATGTTAATTCAAAAAATATCCATAGTCAAATCGTGTGTAATGGAGAAGTGGCATGAAAGAAATCTCCATTTGTTAATTCAAATTAGTTGTTTGTTTTTTTTAATAAATGACGATTTCATATTTTTTTTGCAGGTTGTTCATCGTCATTCGTTCATATTTGTCCATCGTGTTCATCTTCGTTCATGGCGAGATAACTACATCAAAGGGAGATCTTCTCCGATTTCATGAAACAGGTTAATCTCCGGTTCGTCTCCGTTAATCTCCCTTTTCATCAAAAACAAATAGGTTCATCTCCGTTTTATCTCTGAATTCATCTCCGGTTCATCTCCGGTCATCTTCGTTTCATCTCCGTTCACTTCCGTTTCATCTCCGAATTCATTTTCGTTTCATATCTGTTCATCTTCGGTTTCATCTCCGTTCATCTTTGTTTCATCTTCGTTCACTTCCGATTCATCTCCGTTCTGTACAGTTTCATCATACAGTTTCATTATGGTGATTTCACTATAAACACATGTCAGCAAACAGTTTCATCATGGTTATTCATATCAGCAACTAGTTTCATTCATACGTTTCATTATACCATATGGCACAAACAGTTTCATCATGGTAGTATGCACAGACAGTTTTCACTATAAGTTCAATACAAACAGGTTCATTATATACATTATAGCTTCAGTTTCATTGATTTCGTTCCATGAATATCGCACGCGATAGAATCCCCTTTTTTTACTTAATTTCCATTTTTAATTTAGATGTTAAATTACCTATATATCCTTTTTTGTTTTACTGTTAATTAAAATTATTTTATTAATTTAGTAATTACCATATTTAAACCAATCTAATCTAAGCCATTAATTATCCTAATCTATGGTGATAAGGTGGGTTTCATAGTTTGCAAATTAACTGTGATTTGCAAATGAAACCACCTCTATATATATATATATATATATATATATATATATATATATATATTTGGGAGACTCTTGGTACTCACTAGAGGGAATTCAACCCAAAGCCACTCCTAAATCTTTTTAATAAAAAATAAAAAATTATTAATTATAGATAACTTAATCAACTAAAATAATATAACGGGTTGTGCGGGCTTGTCTGAATTCCTTTTTTCATTGCCCAAGTCTCCCCATTAATTTTAGCCGTCCATCCCGAACCCGCCCATATTTTTAGAATGATTGTCTAAACCCGCTTTTCCAATGTGCCGAGCAGGGCGAGTCTAGCAGGTCGTACCGCCCGTGAACAACTCTGGAATTAAGTACCAACATGTTCATTAGACTTTACGAGTTCGACAACTCTAGACCACAAATAACCAACATTTAATGATCACTGAAAACAGTTACATCATGTGAGAACGATAGACTAAAAACCAAAAAATGAGACCAGAAAATAAGGAGACAAATCAAAATTTAGATACACCATAACGATCCTCCTTTGCTTTTTCACAAAATGATCAATGAACAAAGCACTGTGAATTTTAGTAAAAGCTTTTTGAGATTAACTGGGTTCGTTTGATTTGGTTTATGATGCTTTAAAACAAAGAAGACACTCTCTTCTTGTTAGGTCATACATTGACACAAAAGATATATGTGCGATTTAAATGTAAGGTGTTGTGAGCTCGGATTCCATGGGCTAAAAAACATAAATTCCCGATTCCATGGCATTAAAATAGCACGTCGTTGCTTTAGAGTTAAGGTCGAATTAAGCTCGTTAGATTTTATCATTACGTACATCAAGATAGACCAAAAAATTGAAATGGAGGACCAATAATTATCTTAGAGCATCTCCAACAGATTCTCCATAATTTCTCTAAAATGGAGAAACAAAAGCCAAAATCCCTTAAAAAAAATACATTCATCTCCCCAACAGCTTCCCCATTTTAGAGAATCCAACATTAGTTAAAATATTAAAATATTTCATTCATCTATTAAAATATTATTTTTCTCTCTACATATTTATTTTCAAAGGTTCCTATTGGTTCTCTCACTTGGTAATCATTTTTGAAGTGATCTTCATATTTGGAGAAAAAAACCTTCTCTCTAACTTTCTCCATTTTGGAGAAGCTATTGGAGATGCTCTTAAGTGGTCCAAACGAAAATAAATCAAATTTGCTGTGGAAACAAACTTCCCGCTTTGCCTTTTTACATTAAAACTAGTAGATCACGAAATATGACTAAATATAACTAGTTAGTTGGTACTGGCCAACTATCGAATTTCAACATTTATCGTAACCTGATTTATGATCCAACTAATCTCGATAGTTGAATGATGACGTAGATCGACTCGTTTAGCTCAGATTGAAAGACGTGCACAAATCGGGTGTTAGAAAGCAAAGACAGATGATCCCAAAGGGTAACTTAACTAATCAAACCTTGGTTTTGCTTCATAAAGGTCATTAGTTCAAATCTTATTGTAGCTACTATCTCACTATTAACATTAGGGACCTGTAAGATTTGTGAGGTGCAGCCGAGATGGCCAAAAATTAGTCCCGAGCCTGGCCCAAATCGGTTCTGGTTCCAAATAGTAATCTCGTAATTGGTCTTAGCATAACCAGTCCCGACCAAATACAAAGGCTTGGTTGAGCCTTATAAGGCCCGGTTATGAGAATCAGGCTCGGGCCCGGTTATGAGAATCCGACCTTGGTTTTGCTTCATTTTCTCCATCAGGCTCGGGCCAGGCCCAAAATTGGTCCCACTTAATTTTTTTTTAAATCGAGTTTAAACTTATAAAAAAATATTTTTTGAAGAATTTGGTCACTTAAATACACTAACAAATACGTTTTTACTATAATTAGATCAATCAAAAACATTAAAAAATATTTACGTTTAAAAAAACACGTTCTATTATAATTGGGTCAATCAAATACACTAACAAATACAATTTTATTTAAAAATATACTTAAAAACTCGATTAAAAATAAATTTTAGATAAAAATTGGGCCGGTCCCAGTCCTGGGTTGGGCCGGGCCGGGCCTTGTTTTTGAATGAAAATCATAACCAGTTAAGAACCGTCGAACCATAACCAATCCCTACCGGGCCGGGCCCATTTGGCCATCTCTATTGCCGTGACGCCGTGTAGGTAAGCTGTCCCAGACAACCACAGCTTAAGAAAAACAAATTCCAGTTGTGAAGTTTTTTTCAGTTATGATGGCGTAATCATGCTAAAACGAAAATGATTTTCCTACGGGTATTTATGTTAACAAATGTCGTTGTGGTGTCTTTCTGCACGAGAGATGGAGCGACCCATACGAAGCCTTCGACCCGTAAGTGACGCCAACAACACATCTAAGCCATTCTCAACTGCTTCTGCTTGTTTATCCAACCCCAACGACCTAAATTGCGAAACAAGATGTAGCTCATCTAGTAGCCCAATGGCTGCTGCCGCTGTACACGTCCGGTCCCATGATGGTTGTGGCCTGCATTCAAAATAAAAAATGGGCCGTGTGATTTTTTCGGCTCCGTGAAGATTTCGGAGATGAAAATATCGATGGAAAATGTTTGAATAGTTGTGGAACGTTTGTCGACCACAAATCTTACCGAAGTCTATGCATCGGAGATGCACCTGTGGTTAGCGATATGCATGGAAGATCGTCTCCCCATACTAAATCCGCTCGTTCCTGCAATATTATTTATAAATGCCAAAACTACCCCTATAACAATGAAAAAAAACTTAAGAACGTAAACCAAAATAGTAGTTCTGTCGGAGTCTGAACATTACAATTTTTTGGGACGAGTAAGGTGGGGGCACACGAGAAGGTGTACCAAAATAAATCTCAAATTAATGTTTTTTATCAATTAAAACAAACTTTCATACAATAAATACTAATAATGTATACAAAACAACTTCTTCGAGTATTTTTTGATGCAAAATCATCAATAATATCATCTAATTCATACAAAACAACTTCTTCGAGCATTTTTAGATGCAAAATCATCAATAATAGCATCTAGTTTATCCGAATCAAATAAGAATCCAAATATACTTTTAAATATCTTTAGTTAATGTCTTTCATCACCATTTTAAACTTTTAGGGTTGAAACAAACTTTTTAAGAACCATCAATCGTAGAACCAAAAGTCCATGTTGGTTATAGTTTGAGTTTTTATTCTTGTTTCAGAGATAGGAGAGTACTTAAGATTCATGCACTCAATATTAGGTAATAAAGAGTCAATATTGTATGAATAAAAGAAGATAGTTTTGAAATCCTAAATATAGATATAGGGTGGGTCGTCTAACACAAAAATAAAATTCATGTGGATGGAATCATCAAAAGAGTATGTGGAAGACGAGTAATGGAGTATATATCAAGATTTCTAGGCAAAAATAGTTTTTAAACATTAGTACTAGATAAAAAACAACTAGAGAAACAATAAGCAATACTATAAAATGAAAGACCAATTAACTTTTTAGAAAAAAAATTGTTCAATGTAATTAATTAATACATGTTTGGGCCCTTAATATAATGCTAAATTCTTTTTGGGTCCTATTATATACAAAAAAAAATTGCCTTTTTTATTTACAAATTTTTTTAATTACTATATCGTATATACTAAAAAAAATTGGGCCCCTATTTCGTTTGGGCCTTGGGCATGCGCCCAGCCCGCCCTCCCCCAGGGACGGCCCTAGGTGACGTCGTACCTTTTTTTTATAGAACAGGTCTCATTTATTTGACGTGAAGTATTTAGGATGAATTCAACAAAATGAACAATGAAGATAAATGTGGTAAGCAAATAGCATAAATGTTACCTTTAAACGCCTAAACATTGCAGCCGAATTGCTCCATGTACCATCAAGCAAGATAAAGTTCATTGTTTCACCTGAATCTGACTGTACAAATATTTTCAGCAACTTATCACCTTGTAGAATAGCGTGCTTATTTACTTGGGGATAGTCAACACCGTATGCAATTTAGGCTTTTGTGTGTGAGTTTTGCTGTGTGTATGTGTATCGCAAAAAAATGAAAATTTGAGGAACGCCCTGATAGCCGTTCATCCGGACAGTATGCATATGTGTATACAATTAATTTGTAATAACATGCACACGTGCATAAAAACCAAAAAATAGCTTAATTTACTTGTTGTATACATGTGCATACAATCCAGATAAACAGTGACCAGGGTGTTTGTAACATGCACACGTGCATAAAAACCAAAAAACAACTCCCATTACTTGTATGCACATGTGCATACCATCCAGATGAATGCTTACCATGGTGTTCCTCGATTTTTTTTTGAAGTTTTCCCTTGAACCTCCCTCTATATATAATACTTCAAAAACAAAGATTAAACCAAAAGTACCTGGTGCGATTCAGATGACGTATATCCAACAAAACTCTCCTCTACGGACTTCGTAGGTGCCTTCTTATTTGGATAAAGGCACCAAACATTGTTTCTACCTAAAAATGTTTCATAACAGGGTTAAAATTTTATTTGAAAGAAAATATACGATGATTAATTAAATACCTTAAACACCTCTAATAAAAACAAAAACAAACGAATGTTGTGGATCAAATCGATAGTCACCTATTTATTTGTAACGACGATAATGTGCAAATAGATAATTCAACCCAAAGGTATTCTTGCAATTTTCAAGAAAAATCTCGGACAAAATTCAAAAAAAAAGTGTCAAATATTTGCAATTAAGATGAAACGAAGTAATCATGTGGCCAAATCAACAGAATCAATTCATCTATAAAAGAAACTATGGCAATCTTTCAAGGGACATGCAAAAACGGAAATTGTTGCAATTTTCATACATCAAATACTACCGACCTGAATGCATGAATGTCTTCCACATAATTTCTTCATGTTCAGCTATGCCAAATATGCATAATGTGGCTGAATCGATGCCAAATACTTGCCATAATAACTTCCCCGTGTTGTTTTGCCTCAAAAAATCCTAGAAAATAATGAGTTTCCCTCAAATGACAACAACAAATGCCATTGATAATCGAGATTAGTCAATAATGTTTATACCTTTGGATGCATATATAACCAAAACCGTATCCGATGCCAAAGAGAACAAGGTACAACCCTCGAACACATGCAATCTTCAAGAGGAAGCCAACACTGTAAATTTTTTATTAATATCCCAACACTGTAATTGTGTGAATCTATACCATAAGTAATACAAACTTAGGACCCGTTTGTTAGCAGCTTAATGTGCTTAATGGGACTCGTAGCTTATTCAGTCAGCTATACATGACTCTTTGGTAGTGGCTTAATGATATAGAAAGTGACTTATTCAGTAAGCTTTTAGAGGGGAGCTTTATGCAGAAAGCCAAGTTTTTTTTTCCAAACATGTCCCTCCCAATTAAAAAAAGCTCCTTACATCTTTGAAAAAACTTTCACAAACAAAAACTTTCCCGATCTATACAGACAGAATAATCCTCACAGACAACTTTATCCATACAGGACTTCATGGAAAACCAACCAAAACAGTCCCTTGCTTTTCCAAGCACCTAGCTTAATACACCCTCCGTCCCAAAATAAGTGCTTACTTTCCAATTCTACCCTTAATTATGAGATGCAAAATCTCATAACTCCATCTATTGTTCAAGGGTAAAATCGTCATTTAGTTAATTAAAAAGTGTAATGATTATACATTTCTAAAACTTAATGCCTTTTTCATTGTGAACATTTATTTTTGGGATGGAGAGAGTAATAAAGAAAATAGAAGATTCCATATAAAACTGTTGAGGGATAAGTATAGTTATGGAAGTAAATGGTACCTTTTGGCAAAGGTAACCTCTGCTTCCAAGTATTCGGCATGCTATTTGTCTAGCGGAAAAGAAGTGAAGCTTTTGTTCAGAATCATCTAAAGCCCTATATTTTGCCCTGTGCTTTTTATCTTCTTGCATCTTGAAGTCTCCCTAAATATTAGAACATTTATAATTTGAGTTAAACTATGTTGTTATACAAGAAACCATGGAAAAAAGAAAGCCGATAACCAATTAACCATATCAGAATTGAAAGATGTGACAGAATATAAGCAAAGAAAAAAAGATATTAGAATAGTTATTGATATAGATTTGCAATGCACAAATTAGTAGTTTATGAAATTATGCCGAAATGAACCCTTCAATGTAGAAATCGGCATTCAAAGATTCTGATAGCACTCCACTGCATCTCAGAAGCTCTAAAAACAGCAATTACACATTGCTAAATCTTGATCGAACCCACATTGGTCAACATGTTCAACGAACTATGTCACCCCTTCCATCCGTAAAAACACCACAATTTGAATCATAATTTACCCAAACTCTTGACTAATAATTAAATACTAAAATACCTAAAGCATACATTTGGAAGGGGGCGTTTGGTTCATTTTAAGGAATAGGAATTAAAATGAAAATGCAGGAGAATGAGAATAGGAATGAGAATTCCATTGATGCTGTTTGGTTAAACCAGTATAAATAATAATAAAATATTTTATACAATATTTTTAATACGGACATGTGACGTCCAACATAAAAATAAAAAATATTTTACATTTAACATCGAGAAATAAAGGAAGGCATGAGAAAAGACGATTGAGCATGAATAAAATTTACGTTCTCCAATCTCCACAATTTGGTCATGAATGGAAATTTAATGAGTTTGGGGTAAAAGACCCATTATATCATATCAAATCAAACAACAGTTTTCATTATCATTTTCATCCCTTACCCCACACAAATTGCTCCAAATCACGAACCCAATTTGACCCATTTTTGTCCATTTGAGTACATTGCTAAATATAAAAGCTCTCTCAATCAATTACACATATAGATTCTAATGGATAAGATAAGACATTCAAATAAAAAATGCCCATCATTAAGAACCGACTTAACACTTGATTTAATCTAAGAATTAAAGCATGTATGAATCTATAAAACGGAAATAGGGTTTGAATTCCTGATACCTTGAGTTTGCCACCAAGTCCTCCAAATTTCATCTGAGCATCGCTTTCTCTCTCTGAAACAATCATTTCGTCGACAATTTCCGCCACTTGTGTGGGTAATGGGGAATCGGTACCCCACGCCTGCCATTCTTGTAGGCTAACAATGGCTGGTTTTGCTTCGTTGATGTAGCTTCCACGATCTTGTGTTGAAGGAGAGGTGTCGATGGAAGAATCAGCAGAGAGGGCACGGGAACAGACGGTGGTTGTGGGTGGCGCAGCCATGGTGCGTAGAAAGGTGTCTTTTGAGCATTTGAGTGTGGTGAAGGCCCTAAAGCTAGTGGCAGAGGCCAACATGGTTTCCTTGATATTATTGAATGGGTTTAAAGATTTAGTTTTTGTATAGACCATAGACTATCAAAATTTGTTAATCAAAGCCCATTTAGAAATGCCCGGATGGCTACAAATGGGTAACAGGTCGGGTCGGGTTGGCCTGAACTCGAATCGATTTCTTCAAAGCCAAGTTAGTTGGTTCCGAATCTGTTTCCGAGCTTGGGTTTAAAAAAATATGTTTATACAAATATATGTTATGATTTTTGAAATTTAGTATTGAAATACAGGTTTATATTTGTTTAAAAAATATTGAAACTATTTGAAAACTTACAAAAAATAATGAAAAACTTATATTGTCCCCGTATAAAAACTTAAAATTTTTGAAAAATCCGTCTTTTACATAATTGGTTTTAGTTCCATGTTGGGCCTTGCTGGTCCCACATTGTCGGACCATATTGGTCTCAATTGGTTCAAGTAGGGGTGTAAACGAGTTGAGTCGAGTGGCAGGTTATTCAAGCTCGATTTGGAAAAAGAATATCAGGCTTGAGCTCGACTCGAGCTCAATTAACTTTTCAAAGTCGGGTTCGAGCTCGAATATTTTTTGTAACAACCTGCTAATCTACATAACATATAACATGGAATTTAAATAAAACATGCAACATTGGGGCTACAAATTTGGTCCATTTCTACAAAACTATAGAACGGTTTCAAATAGCATACAAACTTTTTGCTAAATAGATTCTTAGGCACTACATCCCAGTGAATGATAAAATTGGCACTCACGCACAATGCCTCAGTCGTATAGTTGGTGTTAAAGCATAACTCAAGTAATCGTATTGTTAGCGTTCAAGCACAACTCGAGTAATCGTATTGTTGGTGTTCAATCACAACTCGAGTAATCGTATTGTTGTCGTTCAAGCACAACACGAGAAATTGTATTGTGGCGTTCAAGCACAACTCGTGTAATCGTATTGTTTGTGTTCAAGCACAACTCGTTGTTAGTTGAAAGGTAGGCGCTCTAGCACAACTCGTGGATAGTTAATACGTTGGTGTTCAAGCACAACCAATGTTAATATTTCATAGTATCGTAAACATATTCCCGATAACATAATGCCGCATATCAATAACGTATAAATCATAATATTAACCATTTAATAACATATGTCTTCCAGTTCGAAAATGGTTATAAAAAACTCATCTTGATACGATATATGCGATAAAAACTTTAACTGATACGAATGATCAAAACCGAATACGAATCTGAATAATGTAAGCACATATCACAATCTAAATAAATAGATTTATCCTTCCCTCTAAACAACCTTTAAGGCATTCAAACTATACCCCAAAAAACCCTAAAATCGAATCCAAGCAAAAAGCCGAAAGATGAACCACAGTGGCTTACATGACTAGTCGCGCGACTTGGGTCATGGACTAAGTCGCGTCACCTTCTAGTTCGACATCTTTTTACTTGTTTCCCCCATTTTTACCAACCTTCCAAAAACTGTATCAAAACCAAATTAAAACCAAAAATTTTGATGCTTAAATGCTAACATCAAATATAGCATCACCAAAGAAACATTGGACTAACAATCCAACCATTTATGATCACAAAAAATCATCCACACAGTTTCCATCCGACAATCGGCAACCGCGAATGTAATAACCACGTTCCATTTTGAGAAAAGAATAGAACTTAAGTATGTGTGGTGCACATTGTAGGAGTTCAGGGGTCAAAGTGTGATTATGGAAAAGAGGGTTAAAACCCTAAAACCCTCTCATTTCTGCCTGATTAATGTGGAGAAGGCTTGAGAGAGAGAGAGAGAGAGATCTGAGGGTTCTTGCAAATTTTGAAGAAAGCTTGGAATTGGAAGCAATTTGTGGTGTGGTTCTGCATTCTCTTCAAGGTAACCTCTTTCACTCAATCTCTCATTATTGTTTTTGGTGAAATCTAGTTTTGATGAGTTCTGGTGATAGAGAGTTAATCATTTGATTGATTGCAATGAAAGATTGGTTATTATTGATGGGATATTGTTAAGAAGGGCTTAGACATTTAACCCCATTAATTTGAAGGCCTAAAGCTGAATTAGAAAGGGTTAATCGCTTAAAATGGGATTTTGACAATGCGCACGTAAACCTTGTGTACGCGGGAATCACCCAAACCTGGATGGGATTAGAATCCGGTTGAGGCTAAACCCGGATGGGATTAGAACCTGGGTATTGGTTAAACCTGGTAGAGGTGTTATCCGGATATTGGTGAAACCCAGTAGGGGTGTTACCCAGACATCGGTGAAACCCGATAGCGGTGTTATCCGGATATAGGGTAAAATCTGGAAAATGGGGCAATCGGGATTCGGGTAAAACTCGGACCCTGTCCTGTTCAGGAATTGGGGAGGATTCGGATGGGGTCATTCGAGAATTATAGGAATATGGTACAAGTTTAATCGGGAATTGAGTATAACCCGGTTATGGTTTAATCGTGATATGTTTTATTAAATCGTAGGTGTTCGGTTTAAGGATCAAAAGCTAAAGTGAGAAAGAGCTAAACGAGGACGACAGGTAAGTCTTTCTAACTAAAAATGTTGTTGACATACAAATTTTAACGCACGAGATAATTATGAAACTGCATGTTTTATCTTGACATGAAATGTGATTTGATATGTATGCATACATTTGAAAGTGGGCATGATATGGCTTAAGTCGGGGGGGGGGGGGGGGTGTCCCACAAATGCTCATACCGGGGGGGGGCCGTTTATACCAATTAGGGGGTCCCAGTTAAAGGGAGTGTGAGCCAGACACGTTGTCACATGTGCGCGTGACCTTAACGCGTGCCATCAACATGTGTCGTATATGCGTTTAATGTTTTAAAGTGTAAGTTATTTATAAATGTTTATAAACTGTTTTAAATGTTATTTGTGGCGCGAATGTTTGTTACTAGAGGGAACTCACTAGACCACATGGTTTAACCCTCGTCTTTCAAAAACTAAATCATTTTCAGGTAAGCTCATAGGTGAGGGCTCTAGTAAGGGCAGGGAGAAGATGCGAGCTCGGAGTTTGGGACTAGAAGAAAGTCACTGTTATTTATTTAGTGTACCATACTTAGTATAATTTTATTCTTAACTGTGTAATAGGTTGTTATTCCACTTATTATGTACTCGTATCTTTTGAGATGGTATTTTGGGGCCGTTTTGGCGAGTTATTTATATTATGCTGTTTACGCTTGATTTGCTGAGTTGGGTCGTTACAGACTGTAATATATAAAGTCATCTTTACCCAAGTGTAAATTTAAAAGGACTCTCAAACAGTTTCATTCCTTCTTACAGGTCAACTCCAATGGGAGAGGGTTGGGTATATATATATACATATATATATATATATATATATATATATATATATAGAGAGAGAGAGAGAGAGAGAGAGTGTGTGACGCAGTGGGGGTTTGTGAAAGGATCGACAAACGTCTAAACCCTTTGATAAACGTGATTACGAATTGTAAAACACGAAGAACTAGAGAATTCACTCTAAAAATAAGAACTTTATTAATTTATCAAGTGCTTAACAATGAAACCCTAATACCCTATTTATAATACTAAACTAAGAAAACGATAAGTACTAATTAAAGGATAATTAAGAAACAAACCTATTCTAATCTTATTAGAACTATAATTAAATAAAGGAAACTAATTAATTAAAGGAAACTAAAGAAATATGGAAAGGAAAAGTTGGTCACGCGGCTTCAAGTGTAATTGGAATCAACTTTAGTGGATCATGACATATGGTGACGTGGCTATGGAATTGAATGGAAATTGGGCAGTGTCTTGCGCGTCCCCTGGCGTGGATTAACTCGCGCCATTAGTCGCGTCAGGAACTGTTTTCTTTTTGGTTCCTTATGATTCGGCTTTTGATTCTCGCTGCCATTTCTCCTAAAACTTAATTGTAACTCGTTTCGACCGCTGTTTATAATTCTTGACTTGTTTCTTTTCCGATGCTAAACTCCGAGTCTCTTTTGGGCTCGTTTACCTTTTCGAGTTCGTTTATTACTATTTGTAAAACCCTTAATTATCCCTCGAATTCTTCGAATTCTCCCTGTATCAGTCACCCTCACTTGAAAAGAACTCGTCCTCGAGTTCACTTGAAAACAGCTTTACTCGGCTCGTAGAACATGCGTTTCGTCAAACCGCTTGGATGCACAACTCGGTCTTCAAAATTTAAAATTTTCGACCGGTCTTCAAATTCCAACGGAGGTTGTCGCGATTGTTTCCATACGAGCGATATTTTATCAAACTCGTAAGGGTGAGAGATTAGAGTAACGTTACCGGGAATTATTGCACTTTGAACCGGAGCCGCGAGTGCTTGAATAGTGGACCTTCGGGATCATCGACCTTGAACGATTTTGTTGGCTCGAGGATGTCTCCCGTTAGCTTCTTTTCGGTTTCTTTGACCGGGGACCCAAAATCTGTCGTCGGCTCTTCCGGGTCGGTATGGTGTGCTTTTGTTTCGAAAGGAGCGACTTTATCTTCACCCTTGTTCGCCAAGACTTCCTCTTTTTCCGGTGGGTTTTCCGGAATGGGCGGTTGATTGGATAGGGAAGAAATTGAGCCCATAATACGGCTATTGTGGTGGCTCTTCTTGTTGGGGCTCTCATCGAAGCTATTAATTGATCTCATGGCAATCTTTTGGTCGCCCCAACGAAATAGTACGATGTCGGCTTGGCTCTTGTAGGTTGCATGATTATCGACTTGCCATGGCTGACCCAATAGAATGTGGCAAGCGTCCATGTCAAGGACATCACATAGGACCTCTTCTCGATAGTGTCTCCCGATCGATATGGGCACCCAACAAGTTTGCGTGACCCTAACTTGAAAGGCATAGTTGACCCACCCAAGAGAATATGAAGCTTCATGGGGTTGAGTGGGTAGATTAAAGTAGTCGACTAACTTTTGGGACACGAGGTTCACACAACTTCCATCGTCGATAACTAAGTTACATACATTTTTGTGTACCGAACAATGCGATCGGAAAAGATCTTCGTGTTGGCTTTCTTCCTTTGACGAAAGGAGTATTCGTTGAAGTACGACGTGGATCTTTTCTTGGGAATCTTCCTCCTCCTCCTCGGATTCGGAACTCGATGGATCGACCCGGTTAAGGTTGCCATTAAATGGCGCCTTAGTCGGTCCTTCAAACCTGTCTCTTCTCCGACAGTTGTCGTTGACGATGTTGGGTTGAAGCCTATTAACAACTGCTGTCAGGTTCGTGAGTGTTGTGGATAAGGCCACATCCGAATCAACCAAAACTGCTTTGGTAGCGAGTTGTTGATCTGCCATGATGGTGAAAAGACAGGCGAATCCTGCTCTGATACCACTTGACGCAGCGGGGGTTTGCGGAAGGATCGACAAGCGTCTAAACCCTTTGATAAAAGTTGTATCATAGAGGTTCAATTAAAAGCCTATTTTTGACTGTGAATCGAGGGACAAAGAAGAGGGCAACACATGTCCTCGGGTGTCCACATTCAGAATAACAAAACTGAGCGCTCATGCACTATTCATGATGATTAATACATGAATTAATGATCCATATATTATTCATCGTGAATCGTGTATTATTCATCCCGGATGATACATTATTCATGATGAATAAGACATGAATGACCCATGAAGGTGTGGACACGTGACGCATTCTCTTTTGTCCTCCCGTTCACAACTGAAACTTGGTTTCCATTTAAACACGCCCACACACACGTGTATATATATATATATAGAGAGAGAGAGAGGGCAAAATCATGCGGGAAGACGAAACGTTCCAAGATCACATGTGATTTAGACATCCAAAAAGAAACAGGTGACTTGGTCAATGCGACCGATATTGCGGGAAAAGTCGTCGTTATCTGGCCGGTCAACGCAGCATGTTTGTATCACAAGCGACTTGGAACTTTCGGCTTCTTGCCATCTCACACGTTGACCGATTTTCATTTGAACCTTGTTATATATATATATATATATATATATATATATAGAGAGAGAGAGAGAGAGATTGGGGATCAAACGAGAACAATATCTATTTAAAATAACACCAAGACCAACAAAATCATATATGATTTTACATTAATGCGGGAAGCCCAGCAGACGTGAAGCCGCAGCCAACGTCCATTTTTTCACGTGATGATGTAAAATCATGTATCATTTTGTTTGTTCTCATGTTCTTTTAAATAAGTATTGTTCTCGTTTGAACCTTACTATACACACACACACACACACATATATATATATATATATATATATATATATATATAATGATGAAGGATCATGTGAGAAGGTAAGAAGACATCTGGAAACATTGATCCTTTTTAATCTCAAACTCACAAATGAATCGCGCTTAACTGGTAAGGAAATTAATCCGGTGTATCGTGATGCATCTCTTCTTTATGTGCCTCCAAGGGTCAAGATCCTTTCTCATCATAACGTTCATTTTTACCGAAATCCAACCCTATATAATATCCTCGTGTATTTTATCTTCAAAATGCCAAATGAACAAAAATAGTAGAAACACAAGGGTTCGACATTCCACAAATAAATATTGTTTCCTCTTGCTTGGGACCAATAATGGATTTTGTCACGAACCAAGTACATACACATGCCATGTCATGTAACATAGTTTTCATGGCTAAGAGAACAAAAAATGTCTCTATATTATCTGTTAATTCGTACTTGTGGGTATCAAACGTCTAACTTTTAAAATCAAATTTTAATAAATTTTTATGTACATAAAATCGTCCCGAGTTTGCTTAATCATCGGTTAAAAAACGCTAAGTGAGTCACGTGCAAACACACCCTCTTTAAAAGGGTAATTTAGTCTTTTTATCATTATCTTATTAGTTTTTCTTAATAAATATCAAAAGAAAATGCAAAACAATTTGAATGCGAATAATATTTATAAGTTAAGAAAAAACAAAAGTTGAGTTCGTGATTCAAAACAAAATATTTGATTTCACTTATTCAAGTCTTTGTTGATCTTCACTTGAAATCAAAAGTCATTGTTGATTATTCCTCAAAGTGATAATATATTGATTCTTCTTCAAGATGAACTGAGTTCTTCCTTAGTTAATGTCAAATAGTTTTTCTGGTAACCAGATGTTCAATATTTGGTCGACTAAGGGGACGTTTACCAAATGTTTACCCGGGTAAGCGTTTACCAGTAAATTTGACACTGTCGCATTCTTACCGAGTAAGATTTTAGTCCAACAAATCGGTTTCGTATGCAACAATTCATCCTGTAAGCGCTAACCGTGGTAAGAGCCGTCGTCCACACTTACCGGATAAGACTCTCGTTCCTTACATTCGCTCTTACCGAGTACGATTTTTGGTCCTTGCCATATTAATCTGGTAGGTAATTTGGCTTGATAAACGCTTACCTGAGTAAGCATTTGGCAAACGACCCTTAAATCCATGGTCGTTTATGTATCAATTGTCAAACGCATTTAAACCACATAAAACTATCTTCTATATAAACAAAATTGTTGGGGGATATCGGGGAAATCGTGGAGAGATAGAGTGATAGAACTTGGATAAACGACAGAGATCGCGTGAGAGCTCGCTTTCCGTAAGAGATATTTCGACCCTATCTGCCCGGGTATCACGAAATTCTCTCGAGGATAATCTATATGTTTCGGTGTCTCGATCAAGGCAGTGATCGATTCATACTTATACACCTTTAGAGAATCGTAACCGACCTATATTGAAACTGGTAATAATATCCCACTTAATGAGATTGATTGCGGAATTAAAGACGGCAGTTACAAATGTGAAACCAGTCCAGACGCCGGCGCTACTTTCCGCGCTAGCAAACTCGCGCCGAAATGAGCGCCAACCAGCAAACAGACCACGGCGCCAGTATCCGCGCTAGTCAACTGGCGCCGATATGCGCGCCAAGCACAAACAAGAGCCTGGCGCCATTTTTGGCGCTAGCCAACTGGCGCCAGTACTAGCGCCAACGCCCATTTCACAAACTGTAACGACCCCATTCTTCAAATATCCAAATAACATATATTTCATAACATAATATCCACAAAGTACATCATATGTCATAATAGGTCCCATAGTCTTGCTACACATAAAAGCAAATCAGTACAAACTTTTCATTTTTGAATTACATACTGACTAATCACAAAGTCCTAAGATCAAAATACATTCATAACTTCATAATCGATATCTTCGTAAAAGCTATTCATCAAAAGTTCTATTTATTGCTCTTTCCCGATCCATCACCTGGAATACAAAATTTTTAAAACAGAAAATGAGGGTTAGACCTAATGGTCTAGTGAGGAAATCCCTGTCAGTTTAATAAACCTTTATTTCGAAGTCATTTATATAATACACGTATATCAATACTATACAAAACTTGTGTATCTCATTCCACCTTATTCCTCCACATCTGGCCGTATTAATTGGTAGCAAGCCAACTAATGAATAAACAATACCGGTCCGCACACCGGAACCCGGCTACTCATCGGTCCGCACACCGGAACCCGACTACCCATCGGTCCGCGCACCGAAACCCGATTAATGTGCACTTGTGTAAAATATCACACAGATAATATCTCACTATATTATTAACACAGAATATTCACATTTTGATCACATATACATTCCACACACATATATGTATTCCAGTAAAAATAATTTTAAGTAAAACTCACCTATTTTGCTTTTCACCAAAAGTCTTTCCAAGTTAATTATCACGTACGTCAATCCTTCACAGAATCTGAAATCATGCAAAATACCAAATATCTCTTTTTAAAACTAAACTTATAAAATCCTCGACTCAAGTCGCAACCTACTAAAAATAAATTAGAATCGCAATGCATAGTGCTAAGTCGCAATCAACTACTGCGACTTTACCCCAAATCGCAACCCACTATTGCGATTCCAACCCCAAGTCGCAATCCACTACTGCGATTCCAAACCCAAATCGCAATCAACTACTGCGATTCCAAACCAAGTCGCAACCGACCATTGCGACTTCAAAGCCAAATCGCAATCAACTATTGCGACTTGGTTAAATGTCTCAGTTCACTGTTCATCCTAAAAACCCAAAAATCGTACTTTTAAGCTATGCATGTTGCTGTAAAGGTGCAGATATGTTTAAGACTATGAACATAACCTAACCTTAAGCTTAGATTTCCCAAAACATCCATTTTTAACAAAACCCACTTATAAACCTCACTAGCAAACTCAAGAACACTTTAAGAAATTAATACACATAAAGGGATGGATTTGTTACCTTGCTTACTTCGGTTTAATCCTTAAATCCCAGCTGAATCTTGCCCTTTTCTTCTTCTTCTTTCGATTCCCCCTTTTCTCTCCTTTCTCTCTAAACCGAGCACACACACACACATTCACTTAGATATTTTCTAAATGAAACTAAAGGAGACACCTCCTCCTTTGTGAGATGGACATGGCGGTGGTGGAGGTGAAGTTTGGCAAAAATACCCAACACACCCCAAACTTACTCTATATGACAAAATACAACCCTAAACTTACATATAAAAATTAAAACTTACTCCTTAACTCCTAATCCCATAATATACTCCAATAAATACTTATAAAATACCTATATAATTAAATAATTAATTTAGATAAAATACCTGGTTATTACACAAACCCACTTTGTAACGTGCCTATCTTAACCGTCCAACAATCCCGGGTTCTAGTTAGCTTACACGAGTGTGCACTCCACACCTCCTAACTCATGTTATAGCTTAGCTAACAATCCCAGTATTACCTTTGTGAATCCAACTACACAAAATGAACATGATGATTTCACTAAAATCACCAACATTCCTCCCCCATTTTAGTGTAATCCTTGATTCACAAAATAAAATTCAATACATGTAAACAAACTCATGCATAAATGAAAATATCTAAAAGATTGAATTTCCATCTTAGTACATTACACATTTCAAATACTCGAGAATCCGGGTGTCCTAAGGATTGAACCCGTCAACCCATTTGAGTACCAGAAAATAACATACACATGAATTTAAAAGACTCTCTAAAGTATAAACTTGACACTATACAGGCCATGTGTCCTTATCCATTCATGAGTGTATCAAAGCCAAGTCCAAGTTTCTTGAAGCGGCCACACTTCACACTCATATAGGTAGTTCTTTTCTTCATGCACCTGCACATGCATTTTTACAAAAGAACAATTACCTCCTTCACTTGCAGTACCGAGCACACACCTTGGGATGATCATCTTGTGCTCCAATCTCTTAGAGTGAGCTTTCCCATTGAATTCAACTTCTAACGTTGTATTATAAGGGAATTGGGTATCTCACCGTTAGAGATTTAGATGGACTTTAATCCCATCCCTATCACCGACTTGTGAACCAAGTCCCTAGCTAACCCCTTCGTCAAGTGGTCCGCTAGATTTTGTTGCGACCGAACAAATTCAACCAAAATCACCCCATTCGTGATTAACTCACGAATCATGCTATGTCTAACACCTAAGTGTCCAGACTTGCCATTATACACTTGACTATAAGCTTTAGCCAAAGTAGTCTCACTATCACAACGGATAGAAATGGGTGATATTGGTTTCGGCCATAACGGAATTTCATGGACTAAATTCCTTAGCCATTCCGCCTCTTTACCGGCAGCGGCTAATGCCACAAATTCCGACTCCATAGTCGAACTCGTGATGCAAGTTTGCTTCTTGGAAGCCCATGAGATGGCACCTCCCCCAAGCAAGTACACCCTAACCACTCATAGACGAGTGATCTTCCAAATTGGTAATCCAACTTGCATCCGAATATCCCTCCAAAATTGAAGGAAACCCGACATATGACAAACCATAATCAATGGTTTTCTTCAAGTATTTGAATACTCGTCTTATCGCTTGCCAATGATGAATACTAGGATTACTAGTATACCTACTCAACTTTCCTATGGCAAAAGCGATATTCGGCCTAGTGCTTGTCATGGCATACATCAAGCATCCAATAGCCTTTGAGTACTCGAGTTGTGACACCGCTTCACCCGAATTGGGCATAAGCTTCACACTCGGATCCCATGGAGTACTCACCGGAGAACAATCAAAGCAATTAAATTTCTTTAATACTTTCTCAATGTAGTGAGAATGCGTAATTGCAATCCCTTTGTTCTCACGCTTGATCCTTATACCAAATATCACCTCCGCCTCTCCCATATCTTTCATGGAGAAACTCAACGACAAAAACTCTTTGGTTTTCCCAACTTGATTTTGGTCGGTGCCAAAGATCAACATGTCGTCAACATATAAGCAAATGATTACACCGTTACCGGATGAATCAAATTTGCTATATACATATTTGTCCGCCTGGTTTATCATAAAGCCGTTGGACAAGATAACCTCATCAAATTTCTGATGCCATTGTTTGGGTGCTTGTTTCAGCCCATACAATGATTTTACAAGTTTACACACCTTATGCTCCATTCCGGGCATAACAAAACCTTCCGGTTGTTTCATGTAAACTTCCTCCTCCATGTCACCATTCAAGAATGCCGTTTTGACATCCATTTGGTGAATCACTAAATTGTGAATAGCTGTTAAGGCTATCAACAATCTAATCGTGGAGATCTTTGCAACCGGAGCATAAGTATCAAAATAATCGATGTCTTCCCGTTGCCTAAAGCCTTGGATTACTAATCGAGCTTTGAACTTGTCGATTGATCCATCCGCTTTCATCTTCCTTTTGAAGATCCACTTGCAACCCAAAGGTTTGCAACCCGGGGGCAAGTCCGATAATACCCAAGTATTATTCCCCATGATGGAGTCCATCTCATCATGTATTGCTTCTTTCCATAAAGCAACATCTTGAGACTTCATAGCCTCATCAAATGATTTTGGATCCTCCTCAACACCATAACAGTAAAGGAATTGGGATCCAACCTCATCTCTTGATCCCTCTACCAAGTATACATGGAAATCGGGACCAAAGGATTTTTCAATCCTTCCTCTTTTACTCCTTCGAAGCATCGGAGATTCGGTTGGAACAATTGCTTGTTCTTCAACCTCGCTAGTTTCACTAGTACTTGGAACTATGTCTGTTGGACAACCTAAGGGGGGGGGTAAGGTTGTATTTTAAATCTTTTACTTTCAAAAAATTCTTTTTACAAATAAATACAGAATAAATAAAGCAGAGTATAAATAAATAAGTATACAACAATTATATAAACAGATATAATTTAAATGCACAGCGGAAATGTAAATAGATAAGGGAAAGAGAATACTTGACAACGATATTTTTAAAGTGGTTCACCAAACACAAAGTTGGCTAGTCCACCTCGAGAAAATAACACTTCTCGGAGATCCAATACGAACGTGTTCTTTACGGTAGAAACACAAACCTTAATACAACAAACGCGAAACACTCTTCTTTGAGAGATTAATGTGGATCACTCACTCTATTCAAACACTTACAAGAGGGTATAATTTTAATATGAATAATCACTCTTGAATAAGGTTTATCACTTGGATATTTTTAGAGAGTTTGATCACTTGAGTTGTGTTGCTGATTCAACTAATCGAGAGATTTTAATCTGCTATCAACTCAAGATTTCTTACTCAAAAAAATTAATTTTATCAGTTTAAGTGATTTAGTGTGAGTAAGAAGGCAGCAGAATAATAATCAAATGCTGAGGGAGAATTTATTGCTGAAGTTGGTGTAGCCTTGAATGCTGGAGGTTGCATGATATTTATACTGGATGAGCAACAGGGCATAAGCTTTCGCGGTATACCGGCAGCCCAACGCGGTATACCTGCGTCAGAAAAAGAGTACAGCAGAGGAGAAGGTCAACCCTGCAAAAACAAACGATATAATGTACCCGCGGTATACCGCGTTGCACATGGCGGTATACCGCCTGAAAAAAGTTCTGACAAGGGAAGCTTCATATGCAGAAGATGTGATAGGTGAACAGTACCCGCGGTATACCGCGTGGACCTTGGCGGTATACCGCCTGACATTTTGTCCAATGAGAGCATGGCAACGCAGGGTTACTTCGGCTGAGACTCTTTGCAGCAACAGTAAAAGGCAGAGATGTGATTTAAATAAAAAACATATGTATATATATATCAGCGATTTATATATATATTTAATAAATAAAAATATATATATTATATATATATTTGATTCAAATATATTTATATAGATATGAAATATCCAAGTGATAAAATATTTTAGGGTGTTTATCATTTTAAAATAAAATGACGAAACTCTTCAGACTTGGATTTTTCAGATAAAAATTATCGAGATCATTTAAATATCTGCACACTCAGATAAAATATTAGATAACAAATAATGCGGTGTGTTTTGTAATCATCAAAATAAATATGGAGATGTGATTTTATGTGTACCAAAAATATATCACAATATTTAAAGCTGGGTACACTTGCACCAACAATCTCCCCCTTTTTGATGATGACAAACACAACGCTAAACACGAGAGCATACTCGGTTTCTCTCCCCCTTTTGTCGAAGCAAAAAGGGTTTAAGAAAGTCGCTTATGCTCCCCCTCGAAAGATGCTCCCCCTCAAAATATGAAATATTTGAGAGTTAGTATTTTCTCAAGGGTTATACTCAAGCATGCCTAAACCAAGTCTTAATTTAAAGAACGCTTTTTTGTTAAGGGCTTTTGTGAAAATATCGGCCAAATTATCTTCCGAATCAACCTTTTCAAGCACGATTTTGCCTTTTTGAACATTATCTCGTAAAAAATGATGTCTTAATTCAATATGTTTGGTACGAGAATGTAAAACGGGATTTTTACTTAAGTTTATAGCACTTGAGTTATCACACATAATTGGAATTTTGGTTAGATGTACCTCAAAAATCGGTAAGTGTGTGTTTCATCCAAAGGACTTGAGCACATGCTCTTGCGGCGGCTACATATTCCGCTTCGGTTGTAGACAAAGCTACGGATTGTTGTTTCTTAGAGAACCAAGACACAAGTGAGAGACCTATAAAGGCACATACCCCACTAGTACTTTTTCGGTCAACAATAGATCCACCAAGATCGGAATCGGCGAAACACGTTACTTCTAACTCGGGTTTCTTTGCGTACCATAAGCCAAGATTAGTAGTACCTCGTAAATATCGAAAAATACGCTTGACAGCTTCATAGTGAGTTTGTTTAGGTGAAGATTGAAAGCGAGCACATAAACATACACTAAACATAATATCAGGTCTACTAGCAGTTAAATATAACAAGCTACCAATCATACCACGATAAATCTTTTCATTAAAATCGTTTCCCTCCTCGTCACGAGATAATTGCAAATTTGTGGTCATTGGAGTTTCAACGGGTTTGACATTTTCAAAGTTAAACTTTTTCAACATATCTTTACAATATTTAGATTGACTAATAAAAATACCAGTTTCACATTGTTTTATTTGCAATCCTAAGAAGTATTTTAACTCTCCCATCATGCTCATTTCAAATTCGCTAGTCATTTTCGCAGAAAATTCATTACACAATTTTTCATTAGTGGAACCAAAAATAATATCATCAACATATACTTGCACAACCACAATATCATTTTGAACATATTTCACAAATAAAGTATTATCAATTTTACCCATAATATAGCCACTAGAAATTAAAAAGGTTTTTAATCTATCATACCAAGCACGCGGAGCCTGCTTTAAACCATAAAGCGCCTTTTTTAATTTATAAACATGTGTCGGGTTTTCAAAACTTTCAAAACCGGGAGGTTGAGAAACGTATACCTCCTCATTTATAATACCATTTAAGAAAGCACTTTTAACATCCATTTGAAATAACTTAAAATCTTTAGCATTTGCAAAAGCGAGAAGCATTCGAATAGACTCCAACCTTGCAACCGGTGCAAAGGTTTCGTCATAATCTATACCTTCTTGTTGACTGTACCCCTTGGCAACTAAACGTGCCTTGTTTCGTGTGACTCCACCGTTCTCGTCTACCTTATTTCGGAAGACCCATCTTGTGCCAATAATGGTTTGACTACTAGGGCTAGGCACTAAGTCCCACACATCATTCCTAGAAAATTGGTTTAACTCTTCTTGCATGGCCATAATCCAATCCTCATCACCTAAAGCTTCATCTATGGTTTTAGGTTCTATGGTTGAGATAAAGGCATGGAAAGCACAATGGGTATGGATTTGTGATCTAGTTGTCCTTTGGTTTAGGTCACCTATAATTTGATCTACGGGATGGCCTCGAGCGGTTCTAAGGTTAGGATCATCTATACCTTGTGGAATAAAGCACGGAGGGGCATCACTAGATTCAATATTATTTGTGGAAGGTTGGGTACTTAAATCCAAGTTGCTAAGTTGTTGTGCTAAGACGTCTCCTTCACGGATATTGTCATTTGCTAAGGGTGCACTAGGTTTGGGAGGACTCTCGTCAAAGCTAACATTTAAGGATTCTTCTACTACCATGGTCTCCTTATTTAGGATTCTATAGGCTTTGCTATTCCAAGAGTAACCTAGGAACACTCCTTCATAGGCTTTAGGGTCAAATTTGGTTAAGTAGGATTTGGTGTTTAAAATGAAACATTTACAACCAAAAACTTTCAGGTGAGCTAGGGAAGGTTTTCTACCACGGTAAAGTTCATAGGGTGTCTTATTTAGGATACCTCTAATTAGGACACGGTTAAGCACATAGGTCGCGGTAGCAACGGCATCACACCAAAACTTTTGGGGAACTTGATGTTCGTTTAGCATAGTTCTACTCATTTCTTGCAACGTTCGATTTTTCCTTTCAACAACCCCGTTTGACTGAGGAGTTCGAGGAGCCGAAAAGTTATGAGTTATACCATGTTTATCACAAAAGGCACCAAATTGTACATCATTATCGAATTCTCGTCCATGGTCCGTACGTATGGAAACAATCGTACAACCTTGTTGGTTTTGAATTCGTTTTCCCAAAATTTTAAACTTTTCAAAAGCCTCATTTTTATGTCTCAAAAATAAAGTCCAAGTATAACGGGAATAATCATCCACAATAACCAAGGTATAAAAATTTCCTCCAAAACTTTGAATAGCCATCGGGCCAAAAAGATCCATATGTAAAAGTTCTAAAACTCTTTGAGTAGAAATAACATTTTTTGATTTATGAGAAACGTGATGTTGTTTGCCGACACGACAAGCATCACAAAAATGATTATCAAACTTTAATTTTGGCAGGTCACTCACAAGCTCCTTATTTTTTAAGTTTTGCATTAATCTTAGATTAGCGTGACCTAAACGCCTATGCCATAAAGTAGAAACATCATTAATAGAAGATAAGCATACATTTTCAGATACAACAGTTTTACAAATATATAAATTTCCTTTTACAAAACCATTTAAAAGAACTTTGCCATTTTTTATGATTTTACAAGAATCTTCTTCGAAGAGAACAGTTATACCATTTTTACACAATTGGCGAACACTTAACAAATTAAAATGTAAATTATCAACATGATTAACATTAAGAAATTGAACATTATTGCAAGAGACTGTACCTCTACCAATTATATTTCCTTTGGAGTTTCCTCCAAAAATTACCTGACCACCATCACATGACTTATATGATGAAAAGAGATTATTGTTTCCGGTCATGTGACGTGTGCAACCACTATCGAGTATCCAGTCCATATCAAGGTCAATCTACAATAATGAAGATGTAACTTTTATGGTCCCCATTTCTCGTGGGTCCTTGACAATTAGTTTCAATGTCAACCAACATGCATATATATAAAGTCAAACAGAATATATATATATATAATACATTACACAACTTTAATATATAATATATCAAACACAAATATATATATATAACACATGTCAAGTCAAACAAAATATATATATATAAGAATTAAAAAAATAATTAAATAAAATATATATATATATGTGCAGTACGTATGTATATATATATATGAATAGTATAAAAGGTACAAATAACAATATTTTACTTATATATAATATATAACACATATACATAACACATTTAAAACCATAAACGCATACCACCGGGATTATCATTACTAAACATTCCTTTTGGAATCCATTTATTTACCATTTTAATTTTGCGATTATATTTATCATACACATAAAAACAAGCATTTACATTCGCATTATTATTAGGTTTAGAATATTTATCATGGTACATGCGAGCATACGGTTTTCTCGTATTATAATTTACATTATTTATTTTACGCACATACGGAGGTTTTTGCACATATTGATTTCTTGTATTTACTTTAGGTGATTCATAAAATCTTTTGATGGGTATACATGAACATTTATAAACACAAGTATTGGAACCAATGCCTTTTCTACAATTTATACGGTTTGGCATATTAAGCATGTTAAGTACCTTTTTATTACTACTTTCAAAGGCTTTAGCTAGCATGTTATCTTTTTCATATGAAGCACATTTAGCCTTTAAACATGTAATCTCATTCTCAAGAATATCACATTTTGTACAAATAATATTTTCATGTGATTTTTTATTTAAGCATGCAATTTCTTTATTTAAAGCATCACAAGATTTACAAAAATCTTTTTCTCCTAATTTAGTTTCTAATTTAGCAATTATATCCATATCATTTTCAGATTTTTGTTTAACATTTTTTATTTCCTTTTTACATGTATTTACAGTTTCTTTTAACATAGCATTCTCATCTTGGTAACGATTTGCAAGAGCGGCCATTTTATGAAAAGATTCATATAATTCTTCAAGATTATTTTCATTATCACTTTCATAATCACTATCGTAATCCGAGTAAGAAGATTTTACCTCGTCGTCGCTTTCGGCCATAAGACAAATGGCTTGATAGTCATCTTCTTCTTCACTCTCGCTCCACGCGCCTCCAATGAAGGCTTTCTCCTTCTTCTTTTGGAACTTGTTCTTTTTCGGACATTCATTGGCGTAGTGGTCTTTGTCACCACATGAGTAGCAAAAGCCTCTCTTTGGCTTAGCTTTATCGTCTTCACTCGAGTCGCCATTTTTCTTAACTTTTTCGTCTCGTTTATGGAACTTACGACTTCGATTTTCACCACCACGACGGTAGTTACCGTTTCTTTGAAATCTGCCATTGTTAGAAAATTTATTATTATTATTAAGAAATTTGGAAAAGTTTCTTACCAACATGGCGACTTCATCGAGAGTTTCGGATGGATCTTTCGAGGAGCTAGCTTTCTCCTTTTTCTTCTCATCTTTTGGTGTTGAGACATTGAGAGCGATTGATTTCTTTTTAACTTGCTCCCGATCTTTGTTTCTTTTAAGTGCAATTTCATGCACTTTAAGATTACCGATCAAGTCATCTATCTTCATTATGGAAAGGTCACGGGAGTCTTCTAAAGATGTTATCTTTTGCATCCACTCCGAAGGAAGGGCTCGTAGGATTTTCCTTATATAGTCCTCGTTAGGATAAGTGCGATCCAAACCTTTCAAAGTAGTCACAATAAGGTTAAATCTTTTAAACATTGAGTCAATTGACTCATCTTGTTTCATTTCGAATAGTTCATAATCGTGAACTAAAATATTTACTTTACTAGATTTAACCTCCGTGTTTCCACGATGAGTATTATTTAAACTTTCCCATATTTGATTTGCAGTTTTATATGTATATACTCTTTCAATTTCGTCAGTTGTTAAAGCAGCATATAATATATTCTTAGCTTCAAAGTTTAAACAAAAATGAGCTTCATCAGAAGTAGTCCAGTCATCTATAGGTTTATCAATATAGACATCATCTTTCACAATGGTGGGTTTAAAATTCCCTTTTTCTATAATATTCCAAATCTTTTGATTTTTGCCACGCACGTGACATTCAAATAGCTCGGCCCAAATGCCAAACTTTTCAGTATCTATCAAAGGAGGTTTTGAAAACACGATATTAGTTTGTTGAGCCATTTATAAGAATAAGAGAAATTTATGCAGAATATTTTTGAAAGACCTGCTCTGATACCAAATGTTGGACAACCTAAGGGGGGGGGGGTAAGGTTGTATTTTAAATCTTTTACTTTCAAAAAATTCTTTTTACAAATAAATACAGAATAAATAAAGCAGAGTATAAATAAATAAGTATACAACAATTATATAAACAGATATAATTTAAATGCACAGCGGAAATGTAAATAGATAAGGGAAAGAGAATACTTGACAACGATATTTTTAAAGTGGTTCACCAAACACAAAGTTGGCTAGTCCACCTCGAGAAAATAACACTTCTCGGAGATCCAATACGAACGTGTTCTTTACGGTAGAAACACAAACCTTAATACAACAAACGCGAAACACTCTTCTTTGAGAGATTAATGTGGATCACTCACTCTATTCAAACACTTACAAGAGGGTATAATTTTAATATGAATAATCACTCTTGAATAAGGTTTATCACTTGGATATTTTTAGAGAGTTTGATCACTTGAGTTGTGTTGCTGATTCAACTAATCGAGAGATTTTAATCTGCTATCAACTCAAGATTTCTTACTCAAAAAAATTAATTTTATCAGTTTAAGTGATTTAGTGTGAGTAAGAAGGCAGCAGAATAATAATCAAATGCTGAGGGAGAATTTATTGCTGAAGTTGGTGTAGCCTTGAATGCTGGAGGTTGCATGATATTTATACTGGATGAGCAACAGGGCATAAGCTTTCGCGGTATACCGGCAGCCCAACGCGGTATACCTGCGTCAGAAAAAGAGTACAGCAGAGGAGAAGGTCAACCCTGCAAAAACAAACGGTATAATGTACCCGCGGTATACCGCGTTGCACATGGCGGTATACCGCCTGAAAAAAGTTCTGACAAGGGAAGCTTCATATGCAGAAGATGTGATAGGTGAACAGTACCCGCGGTATACCGCGTGGACCTTGGCGGTATACCGCCTGACATTTTGTCCAATGAGAGCATGGCAACGCAGGGTTACTTCGGCTGAGACTCTTTGCAGCAACAGTAAAAGGCAGAGATGTGATTTAAATAAAAAACATATGTATATATATATCAGCGATTTATATATATATTTAATAAATAAAAATATATATATTATATATATATTTGATTCAAATATATTTATATAGATATGAAATATCCAAGTGATAAAATATTTTAGGGTGTTTATCATTTTAAAATAAAATGACGAAACTCTTCAGACTTGGATTTTTCAGATAAAAATTATCGAGATCATTTAAATATCTGCACACTCAGATAAAATATTAGATAACAAATAATGCGGTGTGTTTTGTAATCATCAAAATAAATATGGAGATGTGATTTTATGTGTACCAAAAATATATCACAATATTTAAAGCTGGGTACACTTGCACCAACAATGTCCTTTGGCCTCGGCATTGAAGAGAATCTAGTCTCATCGAAAATTACATCTCTCGATTCTATAACGGTGTGAATCGCTATAGAATCATTAGGTTCAATAACATAGAACCTATAAGCTTTGGAATGCTCGGCATATCCAACAAAGATGCAGTCAATACCCTTTTCACCCAAAGTCTTCCTTTTGGGTTCGGGTAGTCGAACAACCGCTCGACAGCCCCAAACTCGAATATAACTCAAGTTTGGCCTTTTCTTGAACCAAAGTTCATACGGGGTAATCTTGTTCCTTTTATCGGGAACTCGATTCAGCAAATAACAAGCCGTTAGCATGGCTTCACCCCAAAATCCATCACTCAAACCCGAGTAGGATAACATAGAGTTCACCATTTCTTTGAGAACTCTATTTTTCCGTTCCACCACACCATTTTGCTGTGGTGTATAAGGCGCCGTAGTCTCATGAATGATTCATACGGATTGGAAAAACATGGGGTCGTAATACTCCCCACCGCGATCGGTACGTAAACATTTTATATGGCAATTTGCAATTCAACCTCCGTTTTATAAACTTTAAATTTAACCAACGCTTCATCTTTTGAATGTAACAAATAAACATAGCAAAAACGTGAAGCGTCGTCAATAAAAGTGACAACATACTTTTTATTACCAAAAGACGGAGTTGAATGCAAATCACAAAGATCACTATGAATTAATTCAAGCACCGACGAGTCCCTTTTCACGTTAGGAAAAGGTTGTGTAGTGATCTTTGTTAACATGCAAGTTTTACACTTATCGGTCTTAATATCAAAAGCCGGAATAAGATCGTCTTTTGACATTTCAACCATCCGCTTAAAACTAACGTGACCAAGTCTTGCATGCCATAAATTAGAATCAACACAAACGCTATTTGCAATAAAAACAGAATTTGAAACAACATTCATTTTATTCAAATTCAACATAAACATATTATTAAGCAAATAACCAAATCCAACAAAAGAGCCACCCTTTGACAAGATAAACTTGTCCGACTCATAAACTTGCCTATATCCTAACTTATTCAAGATGCTACCGGAAACCAAATTCTTTCGAATTCGTGGTACATACAAAACATCAAAAAGTTCAACTACTTTGCCAGAACTAAATTCTAGCCTAACTAAGCCTCGTCCAAGAATGGGAGCCATCGACTCGTTCCCTATGCGTAGCATTGATCCGTCTTCAACTGGTTCCAAGGAGGTGAACCAACGACGATCTTTGCACACATGACTTGTAGCACCCGAGTCGATCCACCAAGCGACATCATCATCCTGCACATAAAAAGATTCGGATATTAGTGGTACATAATTCAAATTTGAATTAAAACCAAAGTAAAAAATCTGACCTTGCCGTGGGTTTTGATCCTTGGATCCTTGCCCACCACCACTTGTGCTTGCTCCATTCTTACTTTTGACAACCCGATAATCCCGCTTGAGATGTCCGGTCATCCCACAGGTCCAACAGGTTAATTTAACCTTCTTATTGGGCCCTTTCTTGGCTTCATTGAATTTACGTTTTCCCTTGAAGTTGTTAGTCTTTCCCTCTTCCACCATGTTCACCGAAGGTGCAGAAACCTCTTTTATTTTAGGTTTCTCGGCCTCTTGCGCCCGAAGAGATTCCTCTATGCGCAAGTGACTACCGAGTTGCACAAGAGACAACTTTTCCTTCTTGTGTTTCAACATATGTTTGAAGTCTTTCCAAGAGGGGGGCAATTTATCAATAATACTCGATACGGAGATGGATTCGTCCATCTTCATATCATGTTGAGCATATTGGCCGAGAATGCGAAGGAACTCATTGTATTGCTCCATCACCGGCCTTGAGTCTACCATTTTGTAATTATTAAAATTACTCACCAGGAACTTCTTACTAGAAGCATCCTCCGCCATGTATTTGGACTCGAGAGAGTCCCATAGCTCTTTGGCAGATTCCACATTTTGATAGATGTCAAAGAGGGAGTCACACATAGCGTTTAAGATGTGGCCATGACAGATGTAGTCGTCGTTCTTCTATTTGCCGCGACGCCGGGTCACCTCCAATGTCTCGTTCTCCATCACCTCCGGCATTGGGGTGCTCAGCACGTACACGACCTTCAACGTCGTCAGCAAGAAATGCATCTTCTTCTGCCATCTACGAAAATCTATGCCTTCAAACTTCTCAAGTTTTGTGAACTTGGAAGTCATGTCTCTCACGGACTGATCACTCGCCATCTCTCTTCACGGAGACAAATATCTCTTACGATTGTTGGGGGATATCGGGGAAATCGTGGAGAGATAGAGTGATAGAACTTGGATAAACGACAGAGATCGCGTGAGAGCTCGCTTTCCGTAAGAGATATTTCGACCCTATCTGCTCGGGTATCACGAAATTCTCTCGAGTATAATCTCTATGTTTCGGTGTCTCGATCAAGGCAGTGATCGATTCATACTTATACACCTTTAGAGAATCGTAACCGACCTATATTGAAACTGGTAATAATATCCCACTTAATGAGATTGATTGCGGAATTAAAGACGGCAGTTACAAATGTGAAACCAGTCCAGACGCCGGCACTACTTTCCGCGCTAGCAAACTCGCGCCGAAATGAGCGCCAACCAGCAAGCAGACCACGATGCCAGTATCCGCGCTAGTCAACTGGCGCCGATATGCGCGCCAAGCACAAACCAGAGCCTGGCGCCAGTTTTGGCGCTAGCCAACTGGCGCCAGTACTAGCGCCAACGCCCATTTCACAAACCCACTTTGTAACGTGCCTATCTTAACCGTCCAACAATCCCGGATTCTAGTTAGCTTACACGAGTGTGCACTCCACACCTCCTAACTCATGTTATAGCTTAGCTAACAACCCCATTATTACCTTTGTGAATCCAACTACACAAAATGAACATGATGATTTCACTAAAATCACCAACAAAAATTGATCTTATTTATAACAAGATATGATAGCAATAAGAGGTTCAATCTTAGGCCTCCCTCTCATTCAATGTCATAGCATGCTAGCATGAGTTAAATATTTTTCATCTTCTATTATTCTAAAATTTGAATTAAAAAAAAACAAAAGAATAAATATAGTATACACTCCACGCGTAAGATTGTTATGGATTGTTATTTAATAATAACTAGTGTGGGTCCCGTGTGTTACAGTATCAATGATTTAATTAAAAAACTACTTGAACGAGTTAAGTAAAAATGTGATTCATCGGTTAATAACTAATAAAATACAGCCTAAAACAACGAACACATTTTTCTTATGTGGTTAATTTTCATATATTGATAATTGTTTGTTGTCACGAAAAGTTTGAGATGCATCGGTAATAATCTTGTTGTTATGCTATTTAGAACTCAAATGACATGTCTCACAAATATATCACTATTGTTGTTAGGAAGAGTATTAATATGAATTTTTTTCTAAAAATGGTTAGCTAAAATTATACAGCCCTGTGTGTTGTCACAAAAAAATCGTCTCAACTTGTCAATTTATACTAACATCTTTTGATATAAATTTTCATCTTCTCACCAATATGAAATAATCAAACTCGTCATATTTCAAGGTTTAAGAAATATTTCATTCTCAATACTCCACCTCATTAACTACGGTTATATATTGATTATTTTGAATTTGATATATCGCACAATCACATAACTATCATTGTTACGAAAAGATTGCAATTTTTTTTTCCCAAAAAAAGGGTCGGCTAAAAGTAGTAAAGCTTATAAGTTGTCAGAAATAGACATCCTCTCATTTTGTCAATATATACTCACATTTTTCATAAAAATTTCCATCTCACCAACGCGGGATTTCCAAACTCACTGCATTTCAAGATTTATATGAATCCTTGATCGTTTCTTAAAGCCACCATCATTCTCCGATCTAGCATTCTCTTATCAATATGGGATGAATTAGACAACATCACAATTCAAGATTTGAAAATACTAAATCTCATGGTGCCACATGTTTGGTTATATTTGTTTATTTTATAATTATAAAAGAAAAATAAGAGATATAAAATAATTTATTGCACAAAGAGGTTGGTAAAAAAAATAACCTCATATATTGTTACAAACTCTTATAAACTTTTAAGCCACCACATTGTTCTTATATATATTCACCCCTTTCTACAGACGTGAGATAACCAAATAATACAAAAATTAAATATTTGAGGAACACTCAAATCTCATGGTGCCACGTCATTAATTGTGGTTGTTACTTTTAAAATATAATGAATATTGATTATTTTTTGCATAAGAAATGGTTGACTCATTTGAGCCAACAACATGACTTGTTACAAAATAATAACATCCTATTTCATATATTTACACTTTCATCTTTTAATTTTCATTATTCCCATCAATACGGGATAAGCAAAATTAACAATATTTTAAGATTTGAGAAATACTTAAATCTCATAATGTCAATTCATCCTCTTTGATTCTTTCTTTTTAAATATATATTGATTAATTGATAATTGATCATTCTTTTTTGCAAAAAATAATAGATCTGGTAACTGCGGAGTAATTCTTTTATGATCTTTTTGCAAGATAAATGGTTGATACATGTGAGCCAACAACATGACTTGCTAGAAAGAATCATTCCCCCTTTCATATATATATATATATATATATATATACACATTTTTTTGTCAATGTTCATTTTTTCCACCAATGTGGGATAAGCGTTTAACCACATTTCAAGATTTGAGGAATAAGGCAAATCTCGTTATGTCAAGTCATTCTCTTTGGTTCTTTTTAATGTGTGTGTGTATATATATATATATATATATATATATATATATATATATATATATATATATATATATATATATATATATATATATATATATATTTACTTTAAACTTTGGGTTGCCCAAAATGAGTCAACCTATTAGTTCAAAAATGAGGGACGTGTGTGTGCGTCACAACCCAAGTGCATAGGGAGAATATAAATAACAGGACTGTCACTTTGCAAAATAACCTGCATCTCAAATAGAGCAAAAACACGCAAGTGTAATTTGACCAGAAGAGGTTTTGTATGAACATGTCCTCTGGATTTTGAGATGGATACCTCTGGTTTCAATGATTACACTTTTTACCTGAAAAGTTTAAAATCTCTGGTCTGGCTTGGAAAATGGTACCAGAACTTTTCAACTTTTGGAACCTGACGCTTTGTACTATACATACAGAGGCTCTGAGAACAAATTTTCAAAATTTAGGGATTTCATTAAAATAGTTTTGAACCAAACAAGGTTTTCTCATTCGAGAAATCAAGATTAGTGCCCTCATGAAAGAAAAATCATACCTTTAATGAGAAATCAGAGGTTCTGGAAGATAAAGAGAGGTTCGGCTTATCAATACTTAGTAACTCGATGAAGCATAATCTTTGTACCATACAACTAGAAACTTTGATATTCGAAGTTTTAGTTCCCCTTTGAATTGAGACTTCTTTTGCTTCCCCTTGAACTATGCTTGGATCAGATAATCATAAGATATGCACAACACATAATTCAAGTAATGACAGAGGCTCTGTACTATCCATACAAAGGCTCTGGTTGACAAAATGAATGGATAAGAATCAAAATATGCTCGATAAGATATGCAGGAGCTTTAGTGTTTGAACCAAGGACTCTGACTTATTAAAGTTGACATGCTACAGCTCAAATATCAGAGTCACAAGAAATAAACTAACGACAACTACCAAAACTTGGCTTCAAAAGCTCTGTATAGTACAACCAGAGAGACCGGTCGAATGACTTAAGACTTAAGTAGACATGTTAAGCATACCCAACTTGTTGATTAAGAAGTCAACCCTCTTTTCATCAAGAGCCTTTGTTAATAAGTCAACAACTTGGTAATTAGTGGGTCCAAAGGCACAATTAACTTAAAAACCCAAATTGGTTGAGATAAATCATTTTTCAATTAAACCCATATTTTGAAATATCTATGGATTACGTCCTCGTGGTTTGCATTTTATAACGTGTTGAGTCCCTAAAAGTAACTCCGTTTGATTTCTCTCCGTTAAAGTACCCATGTGCACAACACATGATGGGTATTTTTGTCATTTTTTGTATATTAACCTTTTAAAACCTTAAACCCATTAAACAGATGGTCAAAAACCCTTTCTTTCTTCCCACCATCTTCTTCCCTCCACCTAAAAATTTCCTCCTCCAGCCATCCTACCCACCATCGTCCCCATACCCCTTAATCTCGTTGTTGTCCACTTCGGTGAAACTCCTTCCTCCTCCCCCTGTTTTTCTAACGATCCCTTCCACCACTTCTTCTTCCTCCTCTGGATCGTATCCGAGTGACCTTCACCTCCATAAACAAAACAAGGTTGGTCTTAGATATCTTCATAATCGATGTTTTATTAAACCTAATTGAAATCAAAATTAAACAAAAACATGTTTACACAAAATCGAAATCCCTGGTTGGGAATCCACAACTCGAGAAACGATTCTTTATAAAACCTAATTGAAATCGAAATCAAACAAAAGCAAGTGTACAAAAAATCGAAATCAAACAAAACCAGGTTTACAAACTCGTCTGGATCCACTTTCTAGAGAAACCCATATCGCAAACCCAAGTTCTTCACTTGTCGATTTCAATCTTTTTCTATTTCTAGACTTGGTTGTCGATTTGGAGAGAAAAAAGGGGAACGACAAAACCCTCATCAGTGGTAACGTAACTCCGGTGAAACCACAGTAACGTGACCCCGGCAAAACCCCTCCGGCCCTCCTCCAGTCACCGTCGAAAAGTTGAAGGTTTGTAGTTGTAGCGATGAAGGTGGAGATGGTGACGGAAGTTGCAGAGTCTCATCCTCACTTCGAATCTCGATATCGTTGTCTCGACCCATATCTCATCCTCACTCTTTATGGCTCCGAATTTTGAATGGGTTTTGATATGGATTTTGACTTTTGATATGAAGAACATTGAGTAAATTACACTTTTGGTCCTTGTGGTTTAATAAATTAATAGATGTTTAAAAGGGTAAAAAAAGGTAGAGACAACTGAAATGACAAAAATACTCATCATGTGCCGTGCACATGGGTACTGTAACGGAGATAAATTGGATAAAGTTAGTTTTAGGGACTCAACACGTTATATATAATATGTAAACCACGAGGATGCAATCCATAGATATTTCAAAATGGGGACTCATACTATTAAAACCAATAAACCACATGGACCAAATATGTAATTTACTCTTAAATCAAGCAATTGAAGTAAACCCCACTAAAAATGGATCTTATTGGTCCGATAAGTTGACTAAATTAACACCATATTCTTCGTTAACAAACAAATCCTACCTCTAATCATCATTTATATATATAAAAGGAAGAACCACATGCAATGATGTGGCACACTCTTAGTGTAGTATTCTTCATATGAATTTTCTTGGATTTTTTATTTTCAAAAATATTTCATTTGTTAAAGACTTTTCTATCCTTAATAAGAAAATGAATGCTCTACTATGAATGGGGGTTCTTTGGTAAATTTATATTCATCGTGCATTTATAATACTATTTAATATCATAATGACCAACTTATCATTTTCTCTCCCATGCCTTCTTGAATTCTCACCCTTTCGGTTTTTCTCTCTATTCATTCCTTGAAATACATGCCAACAAAGTCATCCCTACCACAAAGTTCAAGCCTCATCATCGAGATTTCAAGCTTGCATTTTTTTAAACTTACAGGTTCGTATGAAAATTGTACACCCTCTTAATTCTCACGCTCTTCATCTCTCAACTTCTTCCTCTCTATTCAGTTTTACTTTTGACGTTCTTGATATATTGGTTTTGCTTTTGTTTGGCTTTTGGTGGATTATCTTTTGGTTGCTCAAGAGTTCCATGCTTATTAAAGGTAAATAGGTAATATAATCTCTTTTTTCTCTTGATTTATGTACATTTAGTCAAATACATTGACATCATTATCAAATCTTGAAAAATGTAATTATTCATTTAACCGCCATAAAATATTTGACATTACAAATTATTTGGTATTCTCTGCAATTGATGAGTGTATCCACCTTGACATGCATATGGATCGAGCAGTACGAAAAAAACTTTGATTTGAGAATGAAACAAGAAAAAGATGCATTACAAATTTAGCATTTCCATGTATAAAATTGTTATACCATTGGAATTCAATTGAATTATTTGTTCTACATTTGTAGCCGTCTTCTATATTATATTTTTAATGAAACTTTATGATTATATACAAGGAAACTATATATTATTTATACTCACGAACTGAGAGGTTAACCATTATTTCATTGATCTCCCTTCGATGAGAGAGATCACTCCTCAATTGTCTAATAGGTCATTTTACCTTACAAGGTCTTGAATCATATAATCCTTTTATTCCATTTACAACATCCTTATATCTTAAACAATTTCATGTCTCTTATTTGTCGGGTTAAGTTTGGATATTTGGTTATACAAAATAGAAGAGAGAGCTTCGTAATTTGAATGTGAATCCTTTTATTTTACGATTTGGTTGGATAAAAATGTGGTTGTTTAGATGGGATTTTAAGGGCATACAATACACACAAACTAATTTAATAAATTATGATGCAAAACAAGGTTTATAAACTAAACTGAGAAGGTCAACTTTGAGCATAATGTTTAATATTGTGTATATACACTTACTATTAACCATTTTTATAAATGTTTAACTTTGACATTAAAACATTATTACGCTTAAACAAAATGAAAAGTTAAAATATCTTTATTAAGGAGAAACAATTCGTATAAGTGAAAAAAGATTATGTTCACTTATGACCTTTTAAAAAACGGTTCCAATATACAATATAATATATTACAATTCATTTTATTAGCCGTCAATTTACGAATTACACTTATCATAAAATGGTTACCTATTTTTTTTAACAAAACAAATTTCGTACAACGCACACGGTACCACTCACTAGTTATTTATTATTTGGAGACATAAATTTGGGAAATTAATTAAAATACCCAAAGTTTGACCAAGTGTTACCGAAATACCACAAATCTCTCCCACTTTGCAAAAATACCCCTTTTTTCCGCGATGGGAGCCCGCGATCGCGGGCCAGGGACCATTTCTGACACTTTTTTAAACTTGCAGGGACCATTTTTGAAAAATTCAATCCCGCGATCGCGAAGGAATCCCGCGATGGGATTATTTTGTGACTTTTCAATTGCAAGGGACCATTTTTGAAAAATTCCAGGGACCATTTTTGAAAATATGACCCGCGTAGACACTGTAGCACCCCGCGTAGTCCACTGTAGCACCCGCGTTCGTCCAATTTGATGAATTTGATTTGTAATGTTACACTTTCAACCCCTATACTTATTTACTAAATTTACTTTATACCTTTTAGTTTCATTATTTTAATTTTACATTTAACACATATAATCGTTTATTAACTAAAATACGTTTTAATTTTAACAAATTACACCATTATAATCGTCTCTTCGATACGTTCGAAATGAGCCCAATCTTGAATTTTTTTGGATTTATATATTTTAATATATATCATATACAGTTATACACTACATCAAAAAAATATTTTTTATATTTAAAATTCATACCCTTATAGTTAATTATTTAATTTGTGGTTTTTAATGTATTGTTTCCTTTCCATTTTAATGTTTTTAATATATGGCTAATTAATGAGAATTTAGATCAGATTTATATGGTACTATTAAATGCAAGTTTCTATAATATAGATATTGTTCTACATTACATGATACCAATTTTTGCATCATATGAATCACTTCCAGACAACAAGAACCAATACCCCAATAATCAAGAAATAAATGCTTGTTCATCCAATAATCTCTGTATTAGGATTATCGCAAGTTTCATAAACCTACTTACTAGGTGTTGGAAATATGGGTTTTACTAAACTTTGGACGCATTTAAATTTATATATATATGTGTTATATATAACTAACTTTTAGTAGGTTTATGTTCTTCTATATGAGATCTTCGAAATGATATATAATGCGTCCAAAATAGAGTATGTGTGAAAGAGATATCGATACTCAAAGTTGAGTAAATGGATGAAATTAGCAAAAACCAAATGAAGTAAACAGTAAGTCAATCACAATACTTTAACAAAATAAGTTAATACTAAAAATAACAATTATTTAATGTTACATAAACAACGTAACTTTGATTTATTTGACAATGGGCATAAATGGACTCCGCCATATGTATGCGAAATGCCTTGGCCTCGACCTCGGTCTGGTCAGGGTGTACAAATACCACATCGTTATTTATCAAGATGCTGGCATTACGACATACCCAGACACCGCAATCCGCATTCATCCCGGCCTGCTGGGGTGTATTCTTGGCGAACTTATGGCGAAAGAGCTCTGACCTATCGCGACACCTCGTGTCCTTGACCCGACAAAAGAAGTCAAATAGCACATCTTTAAACCTTCTCATCTGGTCTTCCAATTGGTCTCTGAAGAGATTGGCACTATCGCTGTCATATATGGTCATGGTCATAGCGTCAAGCTCAAACACTCCAAGCAGCCAATGTTTGGGATGAATGCATATTGGGATGTACACCTGAAATATTACAATATTAGACAACTTAGTTAGCAACAAAACAACTTAAATAAAATAAGAGTAAAACGATTTACATACCACATCGAGGAGAGCCCAAGAAACCCCTTCCACGCCGTTGCATGAGTTGGCCACGGAGGCGGGACCTTGATGGGGGAGCACCAGGTAGGCAAAGAAAATACTATACATTATGGTCCACCTGGTGTATGTTCCACAATGTCTTTGCAACAGCGAGACCCAACAATCGATGTGCTATACATAAAAAATAGATGGTTAGACATGTAATATAAACATATTTGATTATATGACTATAGTTAAACTTCATACTAACCACATCCTGTAACTCAGACTCCAAAGGGTCATCCGCCAGCAATACTTGGAAAAAGCGGGGGGTGATTTCCAGGCTCAAGTAAGGTACGAATATCATGGGGGAGAGGTGACCAGTCCGACACATCCTCAATATTTCCGATGCCGGTTAAGGCTCCGGTGAAGGGACCTTTCCCTTTTTCTTTCCTCCCTTCTTTCCCCCCGCTTTCTTTGCTTGTTTTTTAGCGGCCGGTGGTGTCGTAGAGCCTTGTTGGCCAAACGGGTGACGAAACCATTGTGAAATTGATCGCGGCCGCTTTTGAGGGAGCGGGGTCACCTGTGGTGGTGGATCTACAACATCCATCGAGTCATCGTCAGGCTCCGAGAAGTGCTCCGAGAAGTGATCCTGGATAATAGGAGACCCGTCTGTGGTGGCGAACGACGGCATGTGCTGTGCCCCCGACATCCCGGCCTGCGTGACATTGATCATTAAAATAGTTACAAAATTAGGATTATCGATATATAACTATAATGGTTACTCAGTGTCACTAACACTCTCCGGGATAGTAGAATATGATGTGGTGGCGAACGGCGGCGACATCTGCGAGGTGTATGCCCCCGACATCCCGGCCTGCGTGACATTGATCATTAAAATAGTTACAAAATTAGGAACAAACATATAACTATAATGGTTACTCAGTGTCACTTACACTCTCCGGGATAGTAGAATAGGATGTGGTGGCGAACGGCGTTTGGGACATCCCGGCCCCCGACATCCCGGCCTGCGTGACATTGATCATTATAAGAGTTACAAAATTAGGAACAAACATATAACTATAATGGTTACTCAGTGTCACTTACACTCTCCGGGATAGTAGAATAGGATGTGGTGGCGAACGGCGTCGGCATCTGCGAGGTGTATGCCCCCGACATCCCGGCCTGCGTGACATTGATCATTAAAATAGTTACAAAATTAGGAACAAACATATAACTATAATGGTTACTCAGTGTCACTTACACTCTCCGGGATAGTAGAATAGGATGTGGTGGCGAACGGCGTTTGGGACATCCCGACCCCCGACATCCCGGCCTGCGTGACATTGATCATTATAAGAGTTACAAACTTAGGAACAAACATATAACTATAATGGTTACTCAATGTCACTTAATTTTTAGGGAATGACGGATGGGATGTGGTGGCAAACGTCGCCTGTGCCCCCTGTCCGAACGGAGCGGGGATCGGTGTCGTACTCGACAGCTAAAACAAATTTAGAACGTAATATTAATATACAAACTAAATAAACGTGGCCAACAAATTAAGTTAAACACTAACATTGACAGCGCTAAACTATCTGTAGAATCTCTCCAGAAGTTGTACACGTGACTCTAGCGCTAAAAAACACTCTTAACAATTTTTTTATGAAAAAACACACTATAACAACATACACATTATAACATACAAATATCACATTCAAACATAAAACCATAAAACTATAACATTTTTTTATAAAAACACACTCTTAACAATTTTTTATAAAAAAACTGTTTTTATAAAAAATTGTTAAGGGTGTGTTTTTATAAAAAAATTGTTAAGAGTGTGTTTTTATAAAAAAAACCACATTTTTAACAATTTTTTTTATAATAACACACTCTTAACAATTTTTTTATAAAAAAAACACACTATAACAACATACACATTATAACATACAAATATCACATTCAATCATAAAACCATACATATCATGTTAAACATAGAACATATTCAAACATAAGTTATAAACACTATAACAACCTACAAATCATATATCTTAACTTAAAATAACATACAAAAAATAACAGAAAACATAAGGAAAACATACCACAGAGGTAATACGAGACATCTTCACAAAACCCGAACGCGTATTCCACACGACAAAATTGAGAGAGTGGGAGAAAATTGAGAGAGTTTGATTAAAAATTGAGAGAGTTATTAAAAAATGAGAGTGGCCGGTTTTTGGTCCCCCCCCCCTTATATAGTGCGGCCGAAGAACAAATTTAGGGTTTGGTTCGTCAAAAGGAATTTTAGGGTTAACCCTGTGCCGACACGTGGCACTTTTGCCCGCGATCGCGGGGGGTCAAAGAAAGTCAAACGCGGGCAGGGACCAAAACTGCACACGCGGGCATTCTTGAGGGGGGAAAGCTGGACCGCGGGCATTCTTGAGGGACCAACGCGGGAAAAGTGGGCAAACTTTGGACACGTGTAGCCCGCGATCGCGGGGGTCAACGAGAGTCAAACGCGGGCAGAGACCAAAACTGCACACGCGGGCATTCTTGAGGGGGGAAAGCTGGACCGCGGGCATTCTTGAGGGACCAACGCGGGCAAAGTGGGCAAACTTTGGTGACACGTGGCCTGGAGCCCGCGATCGCGGGCTCTATCGCGAATGTTTGGGGTATTTTTGTAACATGGGAGAGATTTGGGGTATTTCAGTAAAACATGGTTTGACTTAGGGTATTTTAATTAATTTCCCCATAAATTTAACAAATATGACATCATGTCACTCAATAAAAGAAAAAACATATTAATGTTTTTAGCTTGTCATTTTTTATTTGTATACAACTATACATAAAGAATTATGTAATAAATTCATGTTGTTTAATGTTTACGATTATTTTTGTATTGAATGTAGTGAAGTCATATATACTAAGTACGATTATAACATTTATAACACATTAAATGATATTTAATGCCATTCGAAATCGTTTCTTTTATTAGAAGATATTCAATCTTTTAAGAAACTTATAAATGCTAAAACACCAAGACTTTAAATTTCCAAAATCAATAAAAAAAACATATTTAAGACCATTGATTTTATGCTTTAACTTTATAGCCTAATGATTTACGGGGCGTTTGGTTTATTTTAAGAAATGAGAATGAAAATTAAAATGGAAATGCATGAGAATGGGAATAGAAATGAGCATTCCATTGATGCGTTTGGTTAAACCAATATAACTATCCAATATAACTAATAGAAAATTTTTTTATATAAATTTTTTAATACAAAAACGTGACGTCCAACGTGAAAATAAAAAATATTTTGCATTCAACATCGAGAAATGTAGGGATGCATGAGAAAAAATGATTGAGCCGGAATAAAATTTCCATTCCCCCCCAATTTGGCCAGGAATGGAAATTAATGGATTTTGGGTAATGAGCCCATTATCTATACTATATTATAAAGCATGAAGCCCCTAAACTTTTAAAAACAACAATTTAAGCACTATGTACTACAATTTAAAGCATATTTACTTAATTTCTAGAGAGAGAGAGAAAGCTAATTCTTTTTATATTGAAACCAGGAATTTTTTTTGGAAACCAGAAACCATAATGAGAGGGAGAGAAAGTTAATTCTTTTTTTTTGGAAACTGAATAATCAACATTTATTAATATTTGCATTACTTTCCAAATTGATTAATTTTTTGCATTAATTTCGAAATTAATTTGCATTAATTTTTGCATTAACAATATTTTGGCTAAAAAACAATATTTTGCCTATTACGAATTCTGGAAATCTGGTAAGCACCTCCATCAGACTCCAACGAATTCTGGAAATCTGGTTTGCTTCACAACATGTAAGTTTTCTGATCTCAATTTTTAAACTTCCAACGATTTGGTTTCTCTACTTCTGCTTGGTTTTTTTGCTCCAACATGCATGTTCTTTATGGTATACGCTATAACAATCTTGTTTTTTTAACTGTATGTGCTATAACCTCTATGAACTGTTTAGCTTTCATCCAAATGAAGGATTGATTAACCATTTATTTAATTAATTTTTTATGTATTACAGAATAATGGATGGGAAGAATATTATCTTCTTTTACACGTTATCAGCACGTGCTCCTCAAAAGCTCTTCGAAGAACCAAACTGGTTAGTTATGATTCTCCTTCTCTCTCGATTTTTTTATAATCATATGATGTATGTAAATATTGCTATGTTACATGTTTGATATCTATATTGATATTTTTACGCAATAATATCCATCAACAAAACCACATGTGCATGCATCTTAAACTGTTTTTCTTTACATATTGATAATTTTATTTACATAAAATTTGATATATTAAAGTATTCTCTTAATATTAGAGTTTTTTTATTCTATTTCGACATACACTTTCATACCGTTGTTAAAAAACTGATTTTTTTAGATTTGACACTACGTTCTTGATTGTTGGATCAGCAAAAAAAACTGATTTTCTTATGATAATTAAGAAAAATAAATTGTTTTTGGTCGGCACCATACATTCTTGAAAAAGAAAAAGAAAAAGAAAAAGAAAAGAAAAGAAAAGAAAAGTTTTAATCGTATATCTTAGGTTGTTGCTTCTTAATTTTAATTGGGCTATTGATTATGCAAAAAACAATTAATTATAAATTATAGTTAAACAATACCAAATTAAGTTTTTTTATTGGATTTCATTAATTTGGGTTTATACATTAAAATCATTGTTGTTTTAGTTTGCTACCATTACTATCTATTTAAGATTGTTTATATGTAAGCTTTATCGGTAATGAAGATTAAAACGAGAATTATATTGTTGATTAATCAAGAATGATTATTGTTTTCATACATGTGTATATATATATATATATATTAAGAATATTTGAATAATTATGACATAATCATTTATGAAAATTCTTATCATTCATCTTTGTTGTTTGTTTGATGAGACTTTTTAAACTTATGATACATGTATTTTTGCATTCATGATGTTAATATGCTTTTACTTAATTATTAAGTTCATATAAATAATATTTTATTTTTACTGATTAATAATTATCTAATTAAGAATCATATTTCATAAAACGTGATTTCCTTATATAATAATATTTACATATTTGAACATGTTTTTTTTTGGCAAATTGATTTGTGTCAATGCTATTTACTTATTTAAGCCAATCTTAGGATTTTTTAATCTTTGAATGATTAATACTTACCTTGAATAAAATATTCAATTCCTAAATAAATTAATAATTATTTGAATAAAAAAAATACTTACCTTGTTCGATATTTTCATTCTCAACTTATAACATGTTTTTAGAAATTGAATATTTTATTCAAGTAATTATTAATTATTTATATTTTTTAATTTTTTTTTTATTTTAGAGTCCCCCCCCCCTTTATGCCTGGTATATTTGGCATCATGCCAAAAACCGCTTTAAATTTCTATAACACTTAATATTTAACATAATTGCTAAAAGTTCTTAAAAAAATTAATTGGGCTATTGATTATGCAAAAAAATAATAATTATAAAATATAGTTAAACAATACCAAATTAAGTTTTTTTATTGGATTTCATTAATTTGGGTTTATACATTCAAATCATTGTAGTTTTAGTTTGCTACAATTACTATATATTTAAGATTGTTTATATGTAAGCTTTATCGGTAATGAAGATTAAAATGGGAATTATATTGTTGATTAATCAAGAATGATTATTGTTTTCAAACATGTATATATATATATATATATATATATTAAGAATATTTGAATAATTATGACATAATCTTTTATGAAAATTCTTATCATTCATCTTTGTTGTTTGTTTGATGAGACTTTTTAAACTTATGATACATGTATTTTTGCATTCATGATGTTAATATGCTTTTACTTAATTAGTAAGTTCATAAATAATATTTTATTATTACTGATTAATAAATATCTAATTAAGAATCATATTTCATAAAACGTGATTTTCTTATATAATAATATGTACATATTTGAACATGTTTTTTTGGCAAATTGATTTGTGTCAATGCTATTTACTTATTTAAGCCAATCTTAGGATCTTTTAATCTTTGAATGATTAATACTTACCTTGAATAAAATATTCAATTTCTAAATAAATTAATAATTATTTGAATAAAAAAATACTTACCTTGTTCGATATTTTCATTCTCAACTTATAACATGTTTTTAAGTAATTATTAATGTATTTATAGTTTTTAAAGTTTTTTTTATTTTGGAGTTCCCCCCTTTTATGCCTGGTATATTTGGCATCATGCCAAAAACCGCTTTAAATTTCTATAACACTTAATATTTAACTTAATTGCTAAAAGTTCTTAAAAAAAGATAAATAGCCATATCGAAATTCTAATTGTTTATCATAAACCATAATTACATTCTAAAAGTTAAAACACACATCTTTTGGCCTCTTGCCAAAAGCCCAAAAAATACCGTAATGGTTTTAATTGAATCTCACTTTTGGCCTCATACCAAAACCCACAAAATTGTTAATATTATTAGTGTATTTCATAAACTAAGTGATCGCATGACACCAAAAGATTTTGTCAAAACGGGTGTAAATAGCCTGTTAGGGCAGGTTTTATTGTTGATTTAAAGTTCAAGGGTCAAATTGTATTTGTTTAATCTTAGTCCATAGTGAACGGGCCGTGGGCTTGTTAACCGCGGGCCCGTACTATATAAAGTTGTATTAGCCTAAGAAAAAAGGCGAATCATCTCATTTGCTTTCCTACTCATATTGTAAACACTCTGATTGAAAGCATAATACAAGGATGACCAGTTGAAATCATTGTTCTTATTTGCTTATTATTTCGATTTCATTATTGTTGCACGGATCTGGATTCTACAATTGGTATCAGAGCAGACAGACGGATTCGATTCAAAGGTTCATTCATCAATTTCTGGTTAGTTTGACTTTTACTCGTCTGACTATTCTTGAATTCTTGACTTTTTGATTCAATCGAAATTGGTTGTTTTTGATTATTGGGTTGTGTTAGCATTATATTTATAAGTGTTTCTGCAAATTTTCACATCCTAATTCATTCGTTTGATTGGTCAATTTAGCAATTTAAGATCAAAAGTTTTGGTAGTGTTCTTGACAAAGATTCAATTTTTAACCATCAAAGCTTGTTGTTTTTGCATTGAAATCGATTGGATTAGTATTATTTTTGTGTTTTGCATTGTTACTAATCTTCCAGGATCGATTTTGGGCAACCCTAATCGAAAATCCAATCGAATTGAGCAAACAACCGACTTTTCCGGATAAACCAGCCGTCGTTTCCGGATAGCTTCAAGGTGTCCGGACATTTGTGTTATTCCATATGGATTCGTCACTTTTCCGGGTAAGTCGTCCGGATAAGTATTCCATCCGGGTACCTCCAATTCCATCCGGACTCCTCATTTTTCCGGGTAAGTCACAGATTCCGGGTAAGTCACTTTTCCTTATACAATCCGGGTAACATTTGTATCCGGAAACCCAGTGTTTCCGGACATATCTTATCCGGACAATCCATTGTACCCGGAAACTCTATATCATCCGGATTCCTGGTTTTTCCGGATTCTCTATCCGGAAACCACCCGGACACATAATCCGGGAGCTGTTTTGAACCCTCATTAGCGGGACCCCCGTGCTAAGTCGCAGGAGGGGGACATTTAAGTATTCGTGAATCTGTGCCATCCGGATTCTTTGTTTTACCGGACACTTTGTGATTTATTGAACTGTTCTTAATTGATCTGATTCGGACACTTCCTGATCAGACCCTTACTTGGATTCCTATCCAGTAAGATCACTCTTAGTTCATACCAGCCATAGAACCTGCGTTAGGATTCCACTCTTAGTGCCTTGCGTTAGGTTTACACTTTGAATCAATCTACACGTCTGACGATCACTCCAGTGCAACTGAAGATGTCTCCTGCTGAAGAAGACATGAAAAAGCCGTGTCAGGTATGTGAACCTATCTTTTCAGAACTTTATGACCGAGTGAAACCTCTTGCTGAACGGGTAGTTTCCTTTAAGGCCACCTCTAAAGAACAACTACTTGAGATTAGGTCTCTAACCGAAAAGCTAGATGTTCAACAGAGATTAACTGAAAAATACAAGTCTGAAAATGCTATGTTAAAAGAAAAATGCAAAAATCTTTCAATAGCACCTAAAGACTTAAGGGCCAAGTTATCTGAACTTCAGTCTCAGTTTGATCAGTGCATGAATGAGAAAGAGGATATTGTTTATCAATGCTCCTCTCTTCAGATTCAGCACAAGGAGTTTGTTGCGAAAATTCTTGATCTTGAAACCAAACTCCACAAAAGGGGTCAAACTGATCAAACCATCTTTCTAAATAAACCTAAAGAGTTCACGTACTTTAACAAAGAGTGGGGAATCGGTTATGATAACCCACATTATTTGAAAAAAGGAAGATGGCATACACCCACTCTGTATGATTTTTCTTGTTTTGGGTTAGATAAGAAGTATCCTGAATATGGAATTCAATGGACTGGTCCTCTTGAACCTGAAAAGGAAGAGGAAACCGAGGAATACAAGCGCACACACAAACGAGGAATTCAACTTCCATTTTGCTATGAACCTTTAAACAATTCATACCAAAAGAACAAAAAGTACCTTTCAAATGACTACTTCGACCCCTACAAGGTAGCAACACCCAAGGATTCCTCCAAGAAGGATGAGGATGTAGCACCAGTAACCAAGACCGAGACGGATGAGTTTAAACTCTATGTTCCACCTCTCATCTTAGAAGCAAAGATAGTCGAGTTGGAGGAGTCACTTGAAAAGGAAAGGTTGGTTTTTCAAAATGAGAAGAATGAGTTAATTAAGGATCTTGAGAAACTCAAATCTGAGAAAACCGATGGTATGTCAAGTGAGGAAAAGGAAAAATTTCAGTGGGAAATCAATACGCTCTCATCCAAATTGTCTGAAATGACAAGAGAAACGATGAAAGAGCACCAGAGAAGTGTTCAACTCCAAGAACAGATTAACCTTCTCCAAGCTCAAAAACAGAATTCCCCTGATCTCTCTTCCAACTTATCTGACACATCATCGTGTAAAGCTTTCATAGGAAATATCTCGTCTCAAGAAAGTCAAGTTTCTCAAGATGAATGTGTTACAAGGAATTTAAAATCTGATTTTTCAAACGCTTCCGCACCAAATTCCTCAAAGCACACTACAGAAAGCACAAAGTGTTCCTCGCCTCCCTCGACCGATCCAAGTCCTGAAATTCCGGAGATAGATTTTTCAGAATACATGAACTCCGAAGGTAATTCTGATAGAGAGTTTGAGTCGTTCCCTTTCGACAAACCTCTTCCAAGTCATTCTGACTTTTTGTCTCCAGTGGTTAATCGTCCGGTCAGTTTTCAAAAGGGCGACTGTTCTCAATCCAAGACTCCGGCTGTGATCAAGATTCTTAAAAATGCTTCAAATTCTCAAAAACAATCACAGCCGAAGCAAAAGACCGTTCAACCACCTGCTAAGATCCCTGTTTCCTCAAAGGTCACTGACCGCACTGTCCCTGTTGTTTCGGATAAAACCGGTCGAGCTAAACAAACAAAAACAATGTGTCCAACCAAGGAATCTGTCAAGGATGATGCATCAAAGTCGTTCAATACTGTCTTTCATCCTAGGATGAACAAAAACGATTGTGCCTGGAATCATAGGAATAATTTTGTTAATAGAGATGTTAATTTTCCGATGAAAATCTATTCCATTCAGCAATTGATTCAATTATCACACGATCGTTTGTGTTGTTCTAGTTGTGGTTGGAATGATTTTGATGACATTGCTAATAATGATTGGTTTGGGTCATATCAAAGGTTTAATCATACACCCAAACGCAAACCCCGTCATAACCAGCAAAGACACTATCAAAAACGGTGTTACCAATTGTTAGTCCCAGATGGCTTAACAAGTATTGTAGAAGGGGGGGTTGAATACAATACACAAAAATTTCACAATTTTAATTCTTATATTTGAAAAACTTTCAAAAGAATTACACACAGAAAACTTAAGATTGTTGCGGAAAAGAACAGATAAACTATTCTAACAATCTTACACAAAGTATACAACAAAACAACTAAGAACACTAAGAGCAAAGCTATTGAGTTTTAAGGCTTAAAAGAAGGTTTCTTGCACTGAGAGAATTTCTTGAAAGCATTAGAATTGCATGAAGAGCACTTCTCCTTTTATAGTGCCAAGGAGTGCCCAAGCATTAAATGCTTGGGACACTTGTCATCTTCACATATGCTGATAATGTTGACTTCAGGAGAACTGTGAAGTCCTTGTCACTTTTCACTAGGTGCAGACAGAGTAGCTTGAGCAGATAATAGGGACCTTAGCTGAAGGTGGATAAAAAGACAAACTGTCACTTTTCTCTGCTGGAGGATATTGTCCCATAATAAATGATCTTCTGTCTTGAGCCTTTAGCACCGAAGTGGTTTCCACCGAGATTTGACAAGTCTTCGGTGGAAAGAAGACTAGTCCACCGAAGTTGCAAGCAGGATTCGGTGGTGACTAGTCCACCGAAATTACGAGCATATTTCGGTGGTGAGAGGACCACCGAAATTACAAGTATATTTCGGTGGTGAGAGGACCACCGAAGTTACATGTATATTTCGGTGGTGAGAGGACCACCGAAGTTACATGTATATTTCGGTGGTGAGAGGACCACCGAAGTTACATGTATATTTCGGTGGTGAGAGGACCACCGAAGTTACATGTATATTTCGGTGGTGAGAGGACCACCGAAGTTACATGTATATTTCGGTGGTGAGAGGACCACCGAAGTTACATGTATATTTCGGTGGTGAGAGAAGCACCGAAAGGGTCATCGGTGGGAGAAGGCCACCGAAGATGTCCTATAACTTCGGTGGAGAGAAGGCCACCGAAATGTCAAGGGATTTCGGTGGTGATGACTTGTTTGAAAGTTGCCGAGAGTCTTCTATTTTCCACAAGTAGAGAGTCTTCAAGCTTGGTTTCGGTTGATCTTCGACTTCACCGAACATTTGCTATCTTGTACAAGTCATTCAAAGAACTGAACTAAAATATTCTAAGTGGGAGTTTTAGGGAAAACATCGGTGAGTCAATTTCAAATCCTTGGTGACCCAACAATCTCCCCCTATTTGAATTTGAGCTCCTTATCTTAGAATATTCAAGAGTAAATAAAAGCAAGTGCGTTTTTGACCCTTTTTACTCTTTTGGGTTCTTTTCACATAGACCATTCTTTTTGATCTTTTTGACCTTTTTCTTTTGTATGTGTATGTATACTATGTACAGTATTTACAGGTAACGAAAAAATGAAGTATGTACGGAAATAAAATTCAAATAGAGATACTTGTATTAAGATAAGTTCTCGTACAATTTTTACAAAAAGAGAAATTGACTTTTACAAGTACTAAATGGAGAGAACTTACTTCTTTGAGGTTTTGCGGCGCTTGATTTCATCCAGTAAGTTTCTATAGAACGGTTGAGCTTCGGGGATGTTCGGAAAGAGGTTGTGAATGCCTTCCAGAAATATGGTATCGGCTATGGGCATCTGGGCAAATCTGAAGAATGGCCGACGACCGAGACCGTCGTTGAAGAATAATCCTGGTATTGGTGAGAGGCTCAAGGTTGTGGTAGGATAGGGAACAGAGGTGGGAATGGTAAGGTTAAGATTGCTTACATTTGGGATTTTACCTTCTCTTGCCATTTCCTTGAAGACTGAGTCAGGAGGATTTTTGACTTTGGGGAGGATGATCTTCTCTTTCAGAGACAGCAGTTTGGCTCTTTCTTCGGTGGAGAGAATGATGTTATGTTTTCTTTTGATCTCCTTCATCTTATTCATTAGACCATCAATGTATTTGACAAAGATGTCTTTCCTTGGATTTGGACTCCTGACGAGGTGTTGAGTGATTTCATACCATTCCGAGAGACCGAAGAGTTGGAGATGGCTTTCTTTCACACTCTTCATAGAACCATCTTCCCAGTTAATAATCAATCTGATGTCTTGAGGATTTGCCTTGGAGGTGGCAATCTTTACTGAAGAAATTTGTGACCTATAGCTCCGGTGGTGCATGGTCTTTTTGTACCAATTAATTTCTTCATTCTTTTGTTGTTCCAAGGCACTGAGCACCGATTTCTGTGTTTGGATGGCATCGGTGGACTTGACTTTTGAAGCTTCTTCTGTGGCAGCTTTGAGAGAAAGATCTCTGGATTTGTCTAAGTCGATTTGAGCTATTCTTGCTTCCTCAATTTCTTGAGCAGAGAGGCCAAGTTCGGTGGTGATTGGTTGAGAAGCAGGCTTGAGTTTGAGAGTTTCAGCGTCCTTCGGTCGAGCCCCATATTTTGTCAGATCCTTTTTCTTCTTTGCTTCTCTGGCCAATTCTTCGGCCGAAAGAATTCTTTTCCCTTTGTCTTCGGAAGCATTGCTGGACTGCTCCCCCTCAACTGATGCATTAAGGTCAAGAGCTTCGGTGGAGCCAGTATTGGTCGGTGAGAGTGAGACATGTTTCGGTGGAGAAGAGGATGGTTTCGGTGGTGAGGATGGTTTCGGTGGAGAAAAAGGTTTCGGTGATGAGGATGGTTTCGGTGGTGAGGATGATTTCGGTGGAGAGGGTTTCGGTGGAGGCTGGTTACTGGAAAGTTTCTTTATGGATGGAAGTTTCGGTGGAGCCGTGGTTTTCTCCCCCTCAGGAACAGCCGGCAACTTGAAACCTAACTCATAGAAGGCCTTATCAAACTTGGAGTGTAGGAAGGCCAGACTCGTTTCGGTGGTATGGGGAACCAAGGCAAAATCACCGAGATCCATTTCCCACTGGGAACGTTCAGGACTGGGTGAGTTGGTGGAAGGTTTGGAGAGGGACTCCACTGTGGTAGAAAGGGCAGATAATTTTTCTTGAATGGGGCGTAGGGCTTCGGTGATGGCATCAAGAAGAAGATGCGGTAGCTGAGACTCGAGGGTAGAGATGCGGGAATTGGCTTGGGAGATTAAGGTGATGGTAGATTTAAGAAAGGTAGAGGTGCGGTCAATGTGCGGGGAAGTTTGGCCACCGATTTCGGGAAACTGGAAGAGTAGTCGGTGGGGGTCAGGTTCGGGAATGGGAATATGGAGGTAAGGCACCAAGTCGTCGGTTTGTAGCATTCGTGGGGGAGCAGGTGATCGGGGGGGAGAAGGCGATCGGGGGGGAGTAGGCGATCGGGGGGGTGATAGGTGTGAGGACGAGGGAGACTCGGTGTGATGTTCTTCGGTGGACGGGATGGTTTGGGGAGAACCAGTGTCCGCTAAAAGAAAATCAAAAAAATCAAAGGGTGCAATTGGGGGGGAACCCTTAGAGGGTTGTGCAATGTCTTCGATCGAAAACTGATCGGGTGTAAAGCTGTGTAGTGTGAAGTCAGAACCCTCGAGCGGAGAGATCTCGAGGTCATCTCCACCACCCAAGGAGTCGAGTGGGGAGGTATGTGGGGGGTTCTCCTGAAATGTAACTGAGGATTTTCGAGAGGCAACAGAGGAGACGGTGGGGTGTGTAGCAGGTACCCTTGGCCCGGAGGGATGAAGTTCAACAACCGGCGATTTTGGAGAATCGACGGTTGGATGAGTCGGTTGGGCCGATGGTTTCCGAGACCTCTTTGGAAGAGATCCCGAAGGGGAAGGTGAGTGCCTCCGCTTGTGAGAAGGGGTGTGAACCGGGGAAGTCTCCGAGGGATCTCTCGGTGACGTGGTTCGAGAAGCGGGAGCGGAGGTGCCGGTGGCCTTTTGTCGTTTCTTTTGAGTGCCACCCGACGTCACTCGGGACCGGGGAGAAGGGACCACAACATTTGGAGTGACCTCGGGAATTTCCAGGTGGCGAAACCCGGGAATTTCCGCGTCACCCCAACGAAGTTCGGGAGATAGAGCGAAGGAAATCATACCTGGGCGTAATGGGCGATCGGTGGCGAGCGGCTTGACGTTGAGGGTTTTGGTGCCCACAACGGGAGATGACCATTCATACGAGAACCGGGGCGAGGAAGAGCGGCGATCGGTTTCCAAAGCTTTGGAAAGCTTGTGTTGTAAGATCATGGAGATGAAGCGGGGAAAAGCAACGTAACACTTCTTGGGAGTTTTGATGACCTCGACAAGCTCTGAGAAGAAATATTGGGCGAAGTCAACTTTCCTTTGGAAGATGAGGGCATGAGCGAGTTTGTTGACGTGTGAGGGCGATTGGTCATGCCCACTTGTTTTGCGTGAGAGGCAATGGATAACGTGAGCGAAGAAGAAATTCCAAATGCCTCCCATTTTGCTGCGAAGAAGAGTACCGGGGCCTTTGGAGCTTTTGGAGGAGTCGTCGAGCACATAACTGGTGGTAAGAACAATGTCTTCATGGATGGTATCCAAATACATGTCTTCATAGTCGGAAAAGGCGTTGATCTTGAGAGCTAGACGAACATCATCGACCCCAAAAGTGAGGTCGTGATCACCTTCGGCATTGGTGAAGATGGAGGCGTGAATGGCCTCATTGGAGGGATCGTACACGGAGGATAGCCAGAATTGACCAATGAGCATTTTGCTCATCCTGGGGTTGCATGAGAAGGCATGAAGAAGAGGAGAGCGAGACAGAAATTTAGCGATAGTAGAGAACTCGGGATGAGCGGGATCGGATTCAAGGCGGGCAACGTGATTGCATTGGTTGAAGCGGAGGTCTTCAAAACATGTAGGAATTGGATATCGTGAGGATGCCATGAGAGAGATATGTTTGGAAGAGAAGAGAGAGTTGCAGGTTTGAATTGTGAGAAACGAGTGGGGAAGAAATGAAGGGGGGTATGTGTATATATATAGGGAAATGATAAGACCCTGTGATGATGATTTTGTATGGGAAGAGGGGACATGCGGCTCTTGAGGTGAAAGGGTTATTGGAAATCAGGACAAGGAGCGGCGGATAGGCGAAGGGTCTGACGCAAAAGCAATTGAGTGGTCACAAGTGGGCTTTGGGAACCGTGTGAATCGGTGTAGATTCGGTGAAGCTTTGGTGGAGGATTCGGTGTTCGCTCGGTGGACGATCGGTGGAAGTTCGGTGGGACTTCGGTGGTAGAAAGGTTTCACCGATTTGGATAGTACCACCGAAATGGGGCTTCGGTGATAGAAAGGTTCACCGAATTTGGATAGTACCACCGAAATGAGATGATCACCGATTTGAGATTTCGGTGGTGGACAGTTTTCACCGATTTGAGATGACCACCGATTTGAGACTTCGGTGGTGGACAGTTTTCACCGATTTGAGATGACCACCGATTTGAGACTTCGGTGGTGGACAAGTTTCACCGATTTGAGATGACCACCGAAATGAGATTTCGGTGGTGGACAGATTTCCACCGATTCTGAAAATTTTCACCGAAACGTGCTTCGGTGGTAGGCACGCTTCACCGATACTCGAGATTATTACCGAAATGGAAAAGAGATAGAAAAGATTCGACACATAGGTTTGTCCACCGATGAGAGATCGGTGGAGAGAGAGAAGTAGATACGAAGGTGTCCACCGATGTGAGATCGGTGGAGCATGAACACATATTTATTCTTGGAAATTGCACATCCCAAGTTCACTGATGAGAAAGTTGAACCTGGTTTCATCAAGAGGTTTGGTGAAAATATCAGCAAGCTGCAAATCGGTGGGAATGAAGTGTAGTTCAATGTCACCTTTGGAAATGTGATCTCTGATGAAGTGATACCTGATATCGATGTGTTTAGATCTAGAATGAAGAACAGGATTATTTGCTATAGCTATAGCACTGGAATTATCACACAGAATTGGGACTTTAGAAAAGAATTGATTATAGTCCCTTAGTTGGTTTCTCATCCATAGAATCTGAGCACAGCAGCTCCCAGCAGCTACATATTCAGCCTCAGCAGTAGAGGTTGATACAGAGTTTTGTTTCTTGCTGGACCAACTTACTAATTTTCCCCCAAGGAGCTGACAGCTTCCTGTAGTACTCTTTCTATCAATCTGGGAACCTGCAAAGTCTGAATCTGAATAGCCAATTAGTTCAAAACTCGAGTCTTTGGGATACCAAAGACCCAAGTGCAGTGTGCCCTTAAGATACCGAAAAATTCGTTTTACAGCCTTTAAATGTGATACTTTAGGATTGGCCTGATAACGAGCACATAGACAGGTAGCAAACATAATATCCGGTCTGCTAGCAGTTAGGTAAAGAAGAGAGCCTATCATACCTCGGTAAAGAGTAACATCCACAGATTCACCTTTTAGATCGGCACACAATTTCAAGGGAGGTGCCATGGGAGTTTTCATAGGAGAGCTATCTAGAAAGTTAAATTTCTTCAGAAGGTCCCGAATATATTTGCTTTGATTTATAAAAATTCCTTCTGAAGATTGTTTGACTTGAAGGCCCAAGAAAAATGTAAGCTCTCCCATCATGCTCATCTCATATTCACTCATCATGAGAGAGGCAAACTCATCACATAGGCATTCATCAGTGGCACCAAAGATGATGTCATCAACATAGATTTGAACAAGAATTATATTACCTGAGGTTTCTTTGATGAAGAGAGTATTGTCAATTTTACCTCTGGAATATCCATGCTTGAGAAGAAAGTTGGCAAGAGTGTCATACCAAGCACGTGGAGCTTGCTTGAGACCATACAAAGCTTTGTCAAGTCTGTACACAAAGTTTGGATGAGCTGGGTCTTCAAAGCCAGGAGGTTGTTTCACGTAGACTTCTTCTGCAAGTTCCCCGTTGAGAAAGGCACTTTTAACATCCATTTGAAAGACCCTAAAATTTCGGTAGGCAGCATGAGCCAGAAAGATCCTTATAGCTTCAAGTCTTGCAACAGGGGCAAATGTTTCATCATAGTCAATGCCTTCTTCCTGTCTGTATCCTTGAGCTACTAATCGGGCCTTGTTCCTGATCACAGTACCATCTTCATCCATTTTGTTCCTGAATACCCACTTGGTTCCAATGATTGTCTTGTTTCTGGGTTTGGGAACCAATCTCCAAACTTTATTTCTCTGGAACTGAGAGAGTTCTTCTTGCATGGCAGTGATCCAACAAGGATCTGAGAGAGCTTCATCCACTTTCTTGGGTTCAGAGAGAGAGAGGAAATTCACATAGAGACAAATATTTCCAACTCCTCTGCGGGTTTGGACACCTGCTTGTTGATCACCAATAATTTGATCTATGGGGTGATCTTTGGTCCATTTTAGAGCAGGGGGTAAAGGTGATGGGGTATGAGAAGTAGAGTGAAATGGAGTAGTGGGATCAGAGGTTTGGTGTAAGATGGGATTTTCGGTAGTGGAAGCCATGTGATTTTCGGTGGGATTAGGGATGGAAGAAGGGCTTCGGTGTAGAGTTTCGGTGGGAATAAGGAAATCGGTGTGAGAGATGGGTTGATCAATTTCGGTGGGAGAGAGTGATCCAGCTGGGTTTTCTGAGATAGATGGATTTGAGGGAATAGAGAAGATATCGGTGGAAGTGACTAAGGGGGTATCACCAATACATGATGAAATCCATCTGTGTAAATCATCCTCATCACTTGAAAGTGATGAACATCTGAGATCGTCAAACTTGACATGGATGGACTCATCAATGCTTTTTCTTCTGAGATTGTACACCCTATAAGCTTTGGAGGATAAGGAGTATCCAACAAATATTCCCTCATCTGCCTTGGGATCAAACTTCCCAAGGTTTTCACGATCATTAAGAATAAAGCAGATACACCCAAAGACATGAAGAAAGCCAATATTTGGTTTTCTACCATGAAAAACTTCATACGGGGTTTTATCATGTCTTTTGGAAATTACTGACCTGTTTTGAGTGAAGCAGGCAGTATTCACAGCTTCGGCCCAAAAATAGATGGGGAGATTTGATTCGCTCAGCATGGATCTAGCGGCCTCACACAGTGTTCTGTTTTTCCTTTCCACCACTCCATTTTGCTGAGGAGTACGAACAGCGGAGAAGTTCTGAGAGATCCCTTTCTCGGTGAAGAAGTCTTCAAGAGCACTATTTCTGAATTCAGTGCCATTGTCACTTCTTACCGAGCGGACAAGCTGGCCATTGAGAACTTCATTTTTCTTGACAAAGTTGATGATTTCTTCAGTAGCATCACTTTTGTACCTGAGAAAGAACACCCAAGTATATCTGGTAAATTCATCAACAATAACAAGAATATACCTTTTGCCTCCAAGACTTGGAGTGCTGACTGGTCCACATAGATCCATGTGCAGCAATTGAAGAGGAAGAGTGATGGAAGAGCATTGCTTCGTCTTGAAGGATGTTTTGGTGAGCTTTCCCTTTTCACATGCATCACACAGCTTCTCTTTGACAAAGTTCAACTTTGGCATGCCCGTCACCAGCTCTTTGTTGGAAATTTTATGCAAGGTCTTGAAGTTTAGTTGAGAAAGACGTTTGTGCCACAACCAGTTTCTTTTGGATGCATCATTTGACACAAAGCAGACATTTTGAAGAAGAATTGGATTGCCCCATATCTATGACGTAGACATTTTCCATCCGTCTTCCCGATAATACCACATTGAATTGTTTGTCTACCACGGAGCAGACACAAAGTTCAAAGATAACTTTGTATCCAAGATCACACAGTTGGCTAATGCTGAGAAGGTTATGCATGAGGCCGTCCACAAAAGCCACTTTGTTGAAGGTTACAGATCCGTTAGAGAGAGTCCCGTATCCTTTGGTGTAAGCCTTAGAATTATCACCAAAGGTCACAGATGGACCTTTTCCCGGCACATAGTTGATGAGAAGAGACTTGTTTCCCGTCATATGGCGTGAGCACCCGCTGTCTAAATACCAAATTTGATGGTGCTCAAAAGCCTGCATGCAAACACATATTAGTTCTTTGGTACCCATTTTGTAATGGGTCCTTTGGGGTTAGAAGAGCTTGATTCCTTAAGCTTGGATCTATCAATCCTATCCTTGGGACAGTCCTTAGCCATATGAAAAGTGTCACCACAGTTATAGCATTTTCTATAGATAAAAACCTTTTTAGCATTTTTCATGTTTTGGCTTTTATCATTTGTTCTTATAACCTTGTTAGAGGAGAACAGAGCAGGGGGCTTGGACCCTAGGATTCCTTTGGATAAATCTTTGGAAGTTGATTTTCTTAAAAGCACAGATCTAGGTACATAGGTGTCGTAAGAGGGAATGTTTGGGGTAGAACTTTTGGGATGAGAGCTTGCCATGCAGTTGACTACCGATTTTCCTTTGTCAGCACATGAAATCCTTTTTGAGTGAACAGGAGTTTCTCTTTTGGGGATCTTTGAGGGCTTAGGTTCGGTGTAGGTATCTATGTGAATAGATTTCAGCACTTCATGAAGAGGAATTGGAGGGTCATAGATTGTGGGATCGGTGGGCACAAAGGAGATGAGATCGGTGGGTTTAGATCTTTTGGAAGGATTAGCTTTTGCAGAGTTTGAGGAGGAGGCTTCATCCATGACTGAAAATTTGAGCTGATCATGGATGGGTTTGGAAACATCATTTGAATCTTGCTTCTCAATATTTTGCAATGAGGAGTCTTTGGCCTTTAAGGATATCCCATACTTTAAGGCTTCACACAGATCTAACGAGTTCAAAGAGATGGAATCACAAGAGCTGGAATCAGAGAGATCATCACAAACATTGGTGGGGGGAACAAGAGCAAGAGTGGACTCACAAACATCAGTTTTTCCAAATCCTAGACCGAACTTGTTTGAACTACAGATTTGACTTTGAAAGATTTGTTCAAGATTTTTGGAAGAGCTTGACCATTTTTTGATGACTTCTTGTTCCCTTTTTAGTTTCTTAAAGAGAGAGTTCTTTTCTTTTGAGATCACATGATTTATTGTTTTCAAGTCCTCAAGCTCAATTTTTATTTCCTCAAACCTTTTAAGCTTAGACATGCAAATTTCAAGTTCAGCTTTGAGCTCTTTCACTTGAACAGATTTTCTATTCTTACTGTCTTTAACAGAATAAAAATCTTGAGTTAAAGATTCATAGGCATTGATCTTTTCAATATCAGACATATTATTGAAGGGATGTACCTGAGCGTAGGCTGTGGAGCATCCAGTTGCCACTAGAGCCATAGGTGAAGTGGCCCTTTCGGAAACTTCCATTTCTTCTGAGATGGCCACGAAGCATCTATTCTGAGAATCACTGTCGGAGGTGTCTTCTTCGTCCCAATCGTGGGTTTCTGCCATGAGACCCTTCCCTTTTCTCTCTAGACCCTCACTCCTTTCCTTCTCTTTCTTGTACTTGGCCTTATATTTCTCGGCACGCTCCTGATGATTTAAGAAGGATGGTGGGGACTCCTTTTTGGGAAAGGTTGATTTGAAAGGCATGTGTTTGGATTTTTCCCTTTTTGAAGAGGGATTGTCAGAAGAAGTAAATTTGGACTTGGAGATACGCTTGCTTCTACACTCAGATGCAAAATGTCCTTTCTTGCCACAGTTGTAGCATTCCTCATTGGACTTGTCAGAAGAGATTTTGAAATATGAAGTTTTTCTAAGACTTCGAGATTTGTTGAAGGGACGAAACTTGTGTTTAGAACCGGCCATCATTGCCATCTCATCCGACAACTGTTCAACCATGATATCCTCACCTTCATCATCAGCATCACTAAGATATGCTTCCGTTTGGTGGGTTACATTTGTTTGGCTGTCATTGTCAGAGTCAGATGAAGGATAGGTGATTCTAGGAAGATTTTGAGAATTCTTGGAACTTTCACTAACAAGAGCTATAGAGGAGCTCTTTATTTCCTTGATGAAAGATTTCCGTTGAAGCTTGGTTTGCTCAAAGTTGAAAAGAGTACCATATAATACGGTTAAGGGCATGAACTCAAGGTCCTTGGTAGTTTTGATGCAAGTACATATATTTTCCCAAAAATCTGGGAGACAATCCATGAACTTGCACAAGACTTCCTCATTATCATAGACTCTGCCCAACAACTTAAGATCATTTAAAAGAGAGTTGAAGCGGTTATAGAAACTAGGAAGAGATTCTCCTTTTTCAAAAGAAAATAGTTCATACTTTCTGATAAGACCAATCTTTTTGCATTTCTTGACTTCCTCTGTACCTTCGTACAGAACACATAGAGTGGTCCACATTTCTTTGGCAGTTTCGAAGTTCACCAAAGAGTGGTAGACCTCATCAGGAAGAGAGAGAGCAATAATAGCTCTTACCTTGGAGTCAAGAGTAACTAAACGTTTCTCCTCATCAGTATACTTTTTAGGATTTTTGAGAATATACCGACCAGTAGCACTGGATTTTTCCTCATCAGAATCACTTGAGATTTCCTTTTCAAAGGCCTCTTTGCCTGGCCTCTGCGTGTCATAGCGAGCCCAATCTCTGGGGATAATGGGTCCCTCGTTGAGAATGGTTGGATATCTAGTATCCACTCCTTCCATGAATAGCATCATGCGGCTTTTCCACAAAGAGAAGTTGTTGGGATTGAACTTAGGAGGTTTTGAAATAGAGCCGTTTTCAGAGAAGTTATTTTGAAAAGAGTTTTCAACAGTAGAAGAAGAAGAGGCAGCCATCGCAGATCAAGTTTATGGAATTAAACTTTCTGCTCTGATACCACTTGTTAGTCCCAGATGGCTTAACAAGTATTGTAGAAGGGGGGGTTGAATACAATACACAAAAATTTCACAATTTTAATTCTTATATTTGAAAAACTTTCAAAAGAATTACACACAGAAAACTTAAGATTGTTGCGGAAAAGAACAGATAAACTATTCTAACAATCTTACACAAAGTATACAACAAAACAACTAAGAACACTAAGAGCAAAGCTATTGAGTTTTAAGGCTTAAAAGAAGGTTTCTTGCACTGAGAGAATTTCTTGAAAGCATTAGAATTGCATGAAGAGCACTTCTCCTTTTATAGTGCCAAGGAGTGCCCAAGCATTAAATGCTTGGGACACTTTGTCATCTTCACATATGCTGATAATGTTGACTTCAGGAGAACTGTGAAGTCCTTGTCACTTTTCACTAGGTGCAGACAGAGTAGCTTGAGCAGATAATAGGGACCTTAGCTGAAGGTGGATAAAAAGACAAACTGTCACTTTTCTCTGCTGGAGGATATTGTCCCATAATAAATGATCTTCTGTCTTGAGCCTTTAGCACCGAAGTGGTTTCCACCGAGATTTGACAAGTCTTCGGTGGAAAGAAGACTAGTCCACCGAAGTTGCAAGCAGGATTCGGTGGTGACTAGTCCACCGAAATTACGAGCATATTTCGGTGGTGAGAGGACCACCGAAATTACAAGTATATTTCGGTGGTGAGAGGACCACCGAAGTTACATGTATATTTCAGTGGTGAGAGGACCACCGAAGTTACATGTATATTTCGGTGGTGAGAGGACCACCGAAGTTACATGTATATTTCGGTGGTGAGAGGACCACCGAAGTTACATGTATATTTCGGTGGTGAGAGGACCACCGAAGTTACATGTATATTTCGGTGGTGAGAGGACCACCGAAGTTACATGTATATTTCGGTGGTGAGAGAAGCACCGAAAGGGTCATCGGTGGGAGAAGGCCACCGAAGATGTCCTATAACTTCGGTGGAGAGAAGGCCACCGAAATGTCAAGGGATTTCGGTGGTGATGACTTGTTTGAAAGTTGCCGAGAGTCTTCTATTTTCCACAAGTAGAGAGTCTTCAAGCTTGGTTTCGGTTGATCTTCGACTTCACCGAACATTTGCTATCTTGTACAAGTCATTCAAAGAACTGAACTAAAATATTCTAAGTGGGAGTTTTAGGGAAAACATCGGTGAGTCAATTTCAAATCCTTGGTGACCCAACACCAATCAGCGGTTAAACCACAGCGGGAGACCAAACCTGCTCCTAGATGGGTTGCTCCTACTGAGGTTAAACCAGCACCCAGGTGGAAAGCTGCTACAAAATCTGTTCCTCCTAAAGGTGTAAATTCTGCACCGAAGAGGAAACAAGCGCCAAAACCAGTTCCCTCTAACAGTGTAAATCCTATACCTAAAGGGAAAGCTGGGACAGAGCAAGCTTCCCCAAACGGTGCCAAACCTAACCCTCCCAGACCCAGGCAAATTTGGGTACCGAAGGTTCGCTAAATTTGTTTTGCAGGACGGTCATGTGTGGTCCTTAGACACTGGTTGCTCCACACACATGACCAAAGGAAGGGAGCTGCTCACGATCTACAAGGAATAATATTGTGAAGACGTGAGGTTTGTCTATACCTGAACTTTCACGGACTGCTCATATGTTTAGGGGGAGCATGATCAGGTATCAGGTAAGTCTCTCTACTTTTAAGGGGGAGCGTCACACACAATTTTTTTAAATGCTGAAAAGTTTTTGTGTGTGTGGATACTCCCGTGCGCATCTCCCTCTACGAGCACATTCTGAGGGGGAGCATGTCATCTTATGCTCACCATTTGAGGGGGAGCGACACAAGCTTTTTCTTTAAAATGTCTAAAAGTTTTTGTGTGTCGAACTCTCCACTGCACAATTTTTTTTGCAATATTCGAGGGGGAGCAAAGCCATCCCCTTGCTCAGTTTGTGGGGGAGCGAGAGAAGGTTCATTTTTAAATCCAAACAATCCTATTCTGGCAAAATCTACAAGGACAGAGCATTTTTTTTGTGAAAATCCCAAAGTATCCGGACAGTCTTATCGTTGTCCGGAATGCTCAACTGTATCCGGAAACCATGTTTGTCCGGAATGCTCAACTGTATCCGGAAACCATACTTGTCTGGAACACCTTTTATCCGGACACCCTTTGTCCGGCTACTTGTGTCTGTCCGGAAAGTCTTTTTTGTTCAAATCCTTGTCCGGACACCCCTGTTTTGATCTATCCGGTACCTGTTATGTCACTGCCAATCCTCAATCTGTCCCAGATTGAGCCACTTAATGCAAAGGTACGCACCATAACTTGTTTATCCGCCTCAGTTTCTAACTTTGGGTCTTTTTACAGCTATTCCATGGCGGATCAACAACCTCAATCCGAGGGGAAGAGTCACACTGTTTTTCTTACAAAGACTAAATATTTTTTCTTGTGTTGATATCACTCTCACTCCGAGGGGGAGCAAGTCAATCCCCATGTATGTTTTGAGGGGGAGCAGGATAATATCCGTGTTATACATATAGACGAGAGTTAGGGAATCCCATGGTCCAGCCAGAGCCGGAGGGACCTTCCTCGGGACATAGAACATGTGAAAAGTAGGGTGTTAAGGTCGAACGCGAACCAAGAAAGATTGAGCCGTAAAGATAACGAGGCTCCTGAGCGAAACCAGCCACGTCATATCCGGGTAGCCATATCTGCTATCCCGTCTCATTTGTTAGGACGGGGTATTGAAGAAGCCTCCGTAGACCCAGCGGAGCAATTGCACGACCTCCTCATCCACTCATCCGTCTCACAACAGACGGATGTTTCAATATTACACGGGGAACAAGCACAACTTCCACCGGCCTCTCATTCGGAGAGTGTTGGTGTTGAAATAAGAGACCAGCAGCCCCCGGTCTCGACTTCTTTGTGTGCACCATCGAGTCTAGAGCCTATTGTTACTGAACATTCTTCACCTAGGACACTTGATGCGGAACAACACCATGTCGCGGCTCTTAGTGACCCGACCGGAACGTCTATAGTGTCTCCGCATTCCGGAACACGAGGATTGGACGGAAATCCTACCACAGTTATTATCACGCCAGCTGTGAACGTAGGTGGCTCTGCCTCTAAGGTAGATGCCTCAACGGGTACTCTAAGTGAGCCCGGCGTTATTTTACCCGACTTTGTGTCAAAAGGGTCTCTGGACAGCACCCTTGAGGCTGTCCAACAGGTTATGGAGCACAAAATGCAGGAACATGTAGCCGCTGAACTTGCCAAAGCGATGCATGCTATCAAAGGAAAGGGCCACCTCGTCGACACTGAAACCGCCTCTGTGCCTCCACCGACTCAACCGCAACCTACTTACTCGGTGGACACCCTGAAGACGATGCTCTTAGCCCAACTGCTCCAGGAATCCGACACAACCGCATCTGCCGAAGCAGACCTGATCTCCGTTCTTCGATCCCAGGTCACTGCTCCATCTCCGTCCATCATATCACGCCTTGACTCCATTGACTCGACCCTCAACGACTACAACAAAGCGCTTGCCACGCTGCCTGAGAGGGTCCGCTCACTAGAAGACACTTGTAAGAGTCAAGCTGGCGGTCTCAAACGCAAGCACGATGACCAGGATGATCCTGATCACCGTGAGGGGGAGAAGCGTCTACGCCAAACCGAGACCGTCCAGATCGTGACTGCCGAAACGACATCTGTGGTTCAACAGGAACCCCCAACCGCGGCAACTTCAACAGAAACACCCGAAGCCGAGTTGCCATTAGCACAGATGGTCATCGACATGGATATCTCAGATAACGAAGCCCCAACGGTTGAAAAGCCCGAGGGGACAACACAGGAATTGGTCGCACAAGAACTATCAGACATGCCAATGCTCACCATGATTGATCCAGCATGTGAAACCAACCCGGAAACCGAAGACGCTTGGTACGAAAAAGCTGCCAAAGCCGTAAACTTCGAGGTAAACTTGGTGTTTCCCACTGATGAAGACGACAACGTTGATTACGACCAGTTTCTGCTTCAGAATTTCTATGGTACGCCTCCCGTTCACTCGACTCAACCCGCTACAACTTCAGATCAACCCGAAAGCTCAAATGCAGAAAACCCGACATCTCCTCTACAAACGACAGCTCCTGATCTTCCTCCCCCTCCTCAGCAACAAAACCGTTGGGAGAAGATCAAGGTCCTCATTCCTCATCTGGAGAAATCTCTGAAGAAGCTGTTTGTTCACAGAATTCGCCCAATCGAGCCGACCTTCTGTCTTGGCATCTACAGTTCTGATCCAGCACGCCAACTCCGATACGTAGAATCCATGAAGCGGTGTCTCCCGAGAGACCAGGTTCGAACCAAACATAAAATTTCAGAGGTGCTAAAGATTCAGTCAAACCGAATTATGAAGATCGTCTTTCCCGTGTTCACTGTTCGACGTGAAGACGAAAAAGAATGGATTTTTTCTGAAGCTGACTTTAAGCATCTCCATCCGTTCGACCTCCTGGCTATTCTGAGAGATCTTCGCACCAGAACCATCCGACCGCTTGCTGTAACAAAGGCGCTCAAAGCGGTTCGTCGATTCCTCGTCCGATCTATTATGGTGTCTTATCTTACGGACTTTCAAATGGCTATCGAGAACCGATCAAAGAAGGTAAATCTGCTCAAACCGAATCTGAAAGCTCCTGAACTGTCGATGTACCCCGAGAACGCAATGCTACTTCAACCGGAATTTGGGATCGTCTTCCTCAACGCTCAGAAAGAAAAGAAGTTTATGAGGTTCAGTCAGGTAGATCGATTTTGCGACGGCACACTGCTCAAGGTTCAAGACGCTCTTCGGAAGATCATCAAGCACAAATCCGAAAATCCAAAGGTATCCTATGTGCCCAATCTGAATGAAAGAACTGCTCAGACTGCTTTGGATATGGTTGAAGAACGTCTCGACTACCGCCGCGCCATCAGATTCTTCGAGGTTCATTTCGCTCTTCGCAAACGTTATGTCTACAACTGGCAAGAGATAGAGCGCGAATTTGAACTTCAAATCAAAGGGGGAGATTGTTAGGGCAGGTTTTATTGTTGATTTAAAGTTCAAGGGTCAAATTGTATTTGTTTAATCTTAGTCCATAGTGAACGGGCCGTGGGCTTGTTAACCACGGGCCCGTACTATATAAAGTTGTATTAGCCTAAGAAAAAAGGCGAATCATCTCATTTGCTTTCCTACTCATATTGTAAACACTCTGATTGAAAGCATAATACAGTGATGACCAGTTGAAATCATTGTTCTTATTTGCTTATTATTTCGATTTCATTATTGTTGCACGGATCTGGATTCTACATAGCCTTAAAGGTTTGTAAGGACTTGCATTCTAATATGTTTTTTAAGGAAATTTCGGTTACCAGCTGTTTGGATTTTAATGGTTCTCTATTTAATTTTTCATTTGTCAAATATCAAACCGTGATATCAAAGATTATTCCAGAAGATACAACAGTTGGTTAGTCAATTAATTATTTTAAATTTACTAAATTTTTTAAATATATGTTATCATTCTTTATACTAATTTTTTTTAATCTATACTATCTTATAAAACATTTAGGCTTAAAGTCTTAAAATCTTAAAAACAAATTTTTAGCATAGAGTACAACATATTCATGCATAAAGTCTTATAGTCTTAAAAAACATTAATTTCCTTTTGCATTAATTTTGAAACGTAATTTTCTTAAAAAACATTACTGATTTCAATTAAATAAAATTAATTTTCATTTGCATTAATTTTGAAACATAATTTCCTTAAAAAACATTTCTGATTTTCAATTAGAAAATATTTAAGTAGAAGTGTTAAAAACAAAAAATTGACATTAGTCATATATAATTCCATAGATTTCAATACATATTTTAAATGTGTTTGAATGCCATGTAATAAACAATTGATTACTAAAGTTATAAATGATATGAGCCTCAAGCCGTAGGCTTCAAGATAAGCCACAACGTTTTTTAAAGTGTTATTTATGACGATAAATCTCTATATCATGTATATCTATACCACCATTGGTAAAATTTATATATCGTCGACTGAGTACATTGGTAATACCACTCGATCCAATCCACGAATCAATTTGGTTTATATGGCAAAAACACATTTGTATTGTTACCATCTTTTCTTATATTTATTTGAATATTACATCCCGCCGCATTGCACGGGTACACTGCTAGTATTATATCAAACCAAACAACAGTTTTCAATATCATTCCAATTCCTTACCCATCAATACCCCCAACCAAACACCCCCTTAAAGAATACTTGACACTTCATATGTTTGTTGTAAAGTGTAAAAGTATTTCAAATATAAACATAAAATTACATCGATGTCATTCTAAACTAGATTAGAACCAAATACATTTTTTTACAAGGTTTTAAATGGCGTGAGACGTGGCGTGGCGGCGAGGCCAAACCTCAAGCCTTAGGAGCCACGACGAAACTATGACGTTTTCAAAGCGTGACTTATTGCTTCAAATTTATATTTCATATATAATATTAAACATAAAAACATATGTTTTGTAGTGTTACTCAATGAGTCAACAATAATAAATGTAGTAACCGTGTCCAAAGTGGAAGAGTTTAAAGTTTTGTGGTGGAAATTTAATAAAATGGAAGTTGAGGGTAGTATTTTGTAAATATGGGACAAGGTATATAATGGGCACAAAACCCTAGAAACATTCCATTTTGGCTGAATTAGTGTGTGTGTGTCGGCTGTGTTTTGGGAGAAAGATAAGGGAGAAGGTTTTTGGAGCTCTTGTGGTTTTTGGAGAAGAAGGAGCTTGGTGCTTGCAAATCTAAAGCCAGGGTGTGTTTGGGATTCGAATTGCAGAAAGAAATCACCAGGTAAACTCTCATTTTAATCTCGAATATGTGGTTTGATTATCAGAATAGTTATTTTGGGGTTTTGGTGTTGAAAGTGGGATATGAGACTAAATGGGAGAGTTTGGGCCCTGTAGTGTGATTGAGCTGCTAGGATTTCAGGAACTTTTGAGGTTAATGACTTTGGTATTGCTGCTAATCTTCTTTTCGAGTATTTCGAACTATTTAGTTAATTTCAGCTCCAAAGAGGGAGCAGGCCGACGTCCGGAAAACCCTCTGGACGTCCAGACACGTTGTCCAGATGAAGGAGTCCGGGTAGGTGTCCTGTAAGCTTGTGAGTGTCCGGATGGAGAGTTGTCCGGATGGAGAGTTGTCCGGATGGGATGTTGTCCGGGTATTGTGTTGTCCGGAAAAAGGGTGTTGTCCGGAAAAGGGGTGTTGTCCGGAAAAGGGGTTTTGTCCGGATAAGTGATGCAGTCGGCTTATGCGTTTTCATCCTTTCGCCCAGGTAGGTCGTTTGGAAGTGCGGGTCAGAGTAGGAGAAGGACGTAAGCATATCAGGTGAGTTTTTCTAGCCAAAGCTTGATAGTACTTGTTTATTTACTTGCACGAGTGTGTTTACTTAATGTATGTGCATATATGTTACTTATGCATGATGTGAGCTATATGGGGGGGGGGGTGTCCCATACGATCTGATGCGATACTTATGGGGGGTGTGACCCATATATGATGGTATGACGCTTATGGGGGGTGTGTCCCATATGTCATGGTGTGATGTTTTATGGGGGGGGGTGACCCATATGTTATTTGCCAAACTTCATATTGATTTATGTTTCGCAAAGTTTTAAATGATAAATGTGGTGTGAATGTAACTGAGGGATCTCACTAGACCTTGTGGTCTAACCCTCGCATTTTCAAAACTGAAACCCTTTTTCAGGTAAGCATGTTAAGGGCAGTACCTCTAGTGGTAAAGAGAAGGCGTGAGAGCGGGCATGGCTTGGCATTAGTGGACTTCCTTTACATTTTTGTTATTAGAAACTCTCAGTTGTAATTAGGGTTGTTCCGCGAACCCAAAGTTTTGAATTGTGACGGTGTGAACCTTGGGCCAAGTTTTGGCGATTTAATTTTATATGTCTTGTTTTGGAATGGGTTGTTACAATTGGTATCAGAGCCGTAGTTTAAGGGATTTAGGTGACCGGATGGGCCTAAACTTAAACTGTAGAGTACAACTGAGAAAATAGGAAGGCCTAGGGAGACCTCACTGGGATGCGTACATAATAGGGTGGTGAAAACTATCATGTAAGGTAAGTTCGGGATTACACCTGGCCAGTGTAATTGTGAATTTACAGGTACATGACGGGGATCACTCTTGCCTTGTTACTTTGGGGCGGTTGTTATTCTATATTTTGTGTAATGTTACGGTAGTTGAAAATGTCAGAACGAAGTTTGAGGAGTAAGTCTGTGCCGTTTGTGGAAACCGTGTCGGCGAGGGAAATCCGCGTGGAGGAGATTTTGGAGGATGGATCGGTGGGTTCACCGAGACAACCGGCTACCCGCGGGAGAGGCAGAGGCCGTGGAAGGGGTCGGGGAAGAGTACCTCGATGAGCTGCCACCCAGACTGGGGATAACGGGATGGTGACCAGAGGTAAGAAAAGGCGCCGACCGTCCGTCGGGCTAAGAGTGCGGGAGCACCGAAGGTACGCAAGCCGGCCCAATCTGAGAGTACCGCTTCAGAGAAAGAGAGTCCGAGTCTGGACCGCAACCAGGCTTTTGTGACGGAAGAAAAGTTTACTGCTGAAATGGGTAAACTGCAAGAAACTTTGCAGGCATTGCTGAAGCATCGTACTGGGTCGACATCGGAAGGGCAAACTGAAAGTGTGAAAGAAACTGAGGCTGAAGCATCCAAATTACCTACAACTGAGGTGGGGAGCCACTCCCAGGTGACCCCATTTGTGGCAGGAGAGTCAAAGTCGGTAAAGGGCTGTACCTTCAAAACCTTTATGTCTTGCAAGCCTCCATCTTTCAGTGGGGAACGTGACCCGGTTTTGGCAATGAGGTGGGTTCGGGAGATGGAGCTGGCGTTTGACACAAGTAAGTGTGCTGAAGGAGATAAGGCGCTGTTTGCCATGTCAATGCTGAAGGCAAATGCTATCTTTTGGTGGGATGTGGAAACAGGAGGTAAAGGTTCGGAAGTGGCAAAGACGACATCGTGGGAAACTTTCACTAGAAGGTTCCAAGCCCAGTTTTGCCCATTGGCGGCAAGAAAGAGATTGGAAGAGGAGTTTATGGGACTTGAGCAGGGGTCGATGTCTGTGCAAGAATACACTTCTAAGTTCATTGAAAAGGCACGTTTCGCTGAAGTATATGTACCTACTGAGGAAATACGAGTTGAAAGGTATGTGTGGGGACTGAAGAGCAGTATAAGGGAGCTAGTGCAGAACCGTGGCCCCGCGACGTTTCAAGCGGCGGTCGATGTGGCAGAGTTAACTGAGAAGGAAAAGAACTGACAAATGTCAGAGAGGAGTGTGTAACAACCCAAATTTCCATATACACACATATCACATAATATAACGTAACATTGATATAACAAACGAAAGTTCACATTACAAGTACGGTCCCGGAGTCTTTTACATTACAAAATAAAACATTCTACTACAACTTTGAATTTCTATATACATACATAACATTTAACTATCATAACACCACTGCTAAACATGCCACATTCTTCATCATTTTATCCTTCACAAAAGCCATCCCTTGATTACTCTACTTACTTGCTCTTACTCAATCCGTCACCTGGAACACATATTTTTAAAACAGAAATGAGGGTTAGACCTAATGGTCTAGTGAGGAATCCCTGTCAATTTAGTAAACTTTTGTATCAAACCATTTACATAAGACTTTTCATATAACAACCACATACCACACGTAATTGATTACCAAACTTTGTACACGTCTCATTTTCCCTTATTCCTCCACAGTTGGCCAAATTAATTGCTTGCGAGCCAAATAATCTACTGTACAACAAATACAGTAAACACACCGGTCCTATGCCCGGCCACGTATTATATTCTGATATAATACTCACGTAATTATAATATCTCATCATATCATAATTACACACGTATGACATATTCATACCATTTATCAATTATTCAACATCCACATAAATGTATTCCAGTTTAAAACACTTTGAAGTAAAACTCACCTGTTTTGATTATTACACACGCTCGCAAGCTCCTTTCAAAATGATCTTATCTCTTACCACGACTCCACAGAATCTGAAACCAGTTAAGATACACATATCGCTTTACTAACCAAACACATAAAGCCTAACAGTTTCCCATCCTCAACTGTCCCATTATACACTGCACTTAACCCACTACCGGGACTATACAGGGTACCGGGGTTTATACAGTATCGGGACTCTTGAGTACCGGGAGTTCACAATACCGGGATTTTACACTACCGGGATTCTATACTACCGGAAGTCGGCTATACCGGTACTCCATAATACCAGGAGTTCACTGATACCGGGAGTTACACTACCGGGATTGACAGTACCGGGACTTCTCCGGGAGTCGACTATACCGGGAGTCTACCGGGACTTCCCCGGGACTATCAAGAACACAGTCGGTTCCATTTTCTCAGAAATCGATTGAGACTAACACTACACAATAAAATCGACGTTTCTAAACCGATAGTTATCTTCTATTCATGGTTATAAACACAAAATATAAAGGAACTAACCTCAAAATCGTTTCTAACCCAATCGATTGATGCTCAAACCGTAACTTTCTTCTTTCGCTTTCTTCGCCTCCAAAACTCCCGCACACACAACACTGTTTCTATTTTTGGTATAATGAATTCTATCTGAAGACCTAAGAGGTAATAATAAACCACAACTTACCAAACAGACCTTGAACTTCTCAAATTTAACCCAAATACCCCTAAACTCATAATTTTTCCCAAGCATACTCTAACCAACTTATTTTAAAGTTATCTCTATTTAACGGACTTACCCGGGTATTACAGAGTGTGGATAAGAGGAAGTGGGATGGACCCGTGCGGGATCTGAAGAGATCTAAGACCTCTAGACCCGAGCTGCGGGGGGGACCGAGGTTCAGTGATAGACCGTGTGGGAAGTGTAATAAAGTGCACCGTGGAGATTGCTTTGAACCTGATGGTTGTTATAAGTGTGGAAAACTGGGGCACATGGCGCGAGAATGTTCTAGCCCGAGAACGTGTTATCAGTGTGGCTCTCCAGATCATATCAAACCTGATTGCCCGCAGTTGAGGAAGGGATCTTCTGGTGGTTCGGGAGGGGGTCAAGGAGGAAGAGGTGGAGAAAAGAAGGTGGAACCAGGCCGAGTGAGGGCTAGGGCTTTTCACATGTCAGCGGAAGAGGCGGTTGATGAGCCTGACGTGGTATCAGGTACATTTCTTGTTAATTTGAAGCTTGCTACAGTGTTGTTTGATTCGGGTGCAAACCGTTCGTTTGTATCGCCGACCTTTGCTCAATGTCTGTCTGTGATTCCTAGAAGGTTAGAGTGTGGTATTGAGGTTGAAATTGCAGACGATAGTTGCGTCTTGGTGAAGGAGGTGTATGAGGGGTGTAGTATGGAAGTAGAGGGTCATACTTTTCCCTTGCGCCTATACCCGATGGGTATGGGAGAGTTTGATGTTGTGGTGGGGATGGATTGGTTGGCTAGTAATGATGCTAGCATTGTGTGCAATAAGAAGATGATTCGTATCGCATTACCGGATAAATCCGAGGTAGTGATCTATGGGGATAGGCGTGAGCGTAAGTCCTGCCTCATCACGGTGATGAAGGCGAGATATTGTTTAGAAAAGGGGTGTCAGGGTTTTCTAGCATATGTGTTAGACGCTAAGAAGGAGAAGAAAAGTTTAGAAGACGTCCCGGTGGTGAGTGAGTTTCCGGAGGTATTTCCGGATGACCTGACGGGTTTACCCCCGGATCGACAGGTCAAGTTTAGAATTGATTTGATGCCCGGCGCGACACCGATAGCGCGTGCGCCGTATCGGTCAGCACCGCCAGAGATGAAGGATATGATGACTCAGTTGCAAGAGTTGTTGGATAAGGGGTTCATACGCCCTAGTTCGTCACCGTGGGGAGCGCCGGTACTGTTTGTCAAGAAGAAAGACGGATCAATGCGAATGTGCATTGATTATCGCGAGCTCAACAAGGTAACGATCAAGAATAAGTATCCGCTTCCGAGGATCGACGATTTGTTTGACCAGTTGCAAGGGGCGAAATTCTTCTCGAAAATAGACCTGAGATCTGGCTATCATCAGTTGAAAGTAAGGGAAGAGGATGTGCCGAAGACGGCTTTTCGTACGAGGTACGGGCATTACGAGTTCTTAGTCATGCCTTTTGGGTTGACTAATGCTCCGGCGGTATTCATGGATCTGATGAATCGAGTGTGCAGCGCCATATTAGACAAGTGCGTGATTGTGTTCATCGACGACATCCTCATTTATTCCAAATCTGGAAGTGAGCATGAAGAGCATCTTCGCTTAGTGCTATGCCTGTTGCGACGAGAGAAGTTGTTTGCAAAATTCTCTAAGTGCGAGTTTTGGCTTAAAGAAGTCCAATTTTTAGGACACGTGGTGTCGGAAGATGGTGTCATGGTAGACCCGGCTAAAGTGGAGGCCATTAAGGGGTGGGAGACCCCGAGATCGCCATCGGAGGTGAGAAGTTTTCTTGGGTTAGCAGGCTACTACCGGAAGTTCATTCAGGACTTTTCTCGGATAGCTACGCCGTTGACTGCTTTAACCAAAAAGAATTCTAAGTTTGTGTGGACTAAGGCCCAGGAGGAAGCGTTCAGCAAATTGAAAGACAAGTTGAGTAGTGCTCCGGTTCTATCCTTGCCTAATGGAACAGAAGGATTTGTAATCTTCAGTGATGCGTCTAAGTTGGGGCTAGGGTGCGTTCTGATGCAAGACGGAAAGGTGATTGCCTATGCGCCCCGTCAGTTGAAAGAGCACGAGAAGAATTATCCTACGCATGATATGGAGTTAGCGGCGGTGATTTTCGCGCTAAAGATTTGGAGACACTACCTATACGGGGTTAAGTGTCAGATTTATTCTGACCATAAGAGTCTCCAGCATTTGTTTGATCAGAAAGAGCTGAATATGAGACAGCGGCGTTGGGTGGAGCTTTTGAGTGATTACGATTGCGATATCCTTTACCATCCGGGTAAAGCGAACGTCGTGGCCGACGCCTTGAGTCGGAAAGAAAGGAGAGAAACAACGAAAGTGGTGGCCTTTCGAGTAGATGTGGTTCCTAACCTGCTGGACGAGATCAGGAAGTTTCAAGAGGAAGCTCTAGTAGAGGAGAAGTGGAAAAGTGAGAGGATTGTCGGCTATGTGACATCCTTAGGGTGTGATGCGAGTGGGGTGAAGTGTTTTGAAAACCGAGTATGGGTTCCTAAGTTGGGAGGTCTGCGTGAACGAATCTTAGAAGAAGCGCATAAATCGCGATATTCTGTTCACCCGGGTACTAATAAAATGTATCGAGACCTGAGGCAACTGTATTGGTGGTCGGGGTTGAAGAAAGATGTCGCGTACTTTGTGGAGCGTTGTGTAACCTGTTTGAAGGTCAAGGTTGAGCACCAAAGGCCGTATGGAGAAATGCAGCCCTTAGAGATACCCGTGTGGAAGTGGGACTGTATTACCATGGACTTTGTAACAAAGTTACCAAGGACCCCGAAGGGTCATGATGCTATATGGGTGATAGTTGACCGTCTCACCAAGTCGGCTCACTTTCTACCTATTCGGGAGAGCGACTCGTTGGAGAGGTTGGCCAGATTGTATGTCAATGAGATAGTGACGAGACATGGAGTGCCGTCGTCCATTATCTCCGATCGTGATAGTCGCTTCACATCGTCGTTTTGGAGGAGTCTGCAAAGGGAGTTAGGCACGCGGCTTTGTTTAAGCACCGCCTATCACCCCCAGACGGATGGGCAAAGCGAGAGGACAATCCATACCTTGGAGGACATGTTGCGTGCCTGTGTGATAGATTTCAAGGGTTCGTGGGAATCCCACCTACCGTTGATCGAGTTCTCGTATAACAACAGCTATCACGCCAGTCTTCAAGCGGCTCCATTTGAAGCGTTGTATGGGCGTAAGTGTAGGACGCCGTTGTGTTGGAATGAGGTGGGAGAGAAGCAGTTAGCAGGACCGGAAATCATGCAATTAATTGCCGATAAGATCAGTGTGATCAGGGAAAGATTGAAGGTGGCTCAGGATCGTCGAAGAGCGTACGCGAATAAAAGAAGAAAACCTATCGTGTTCGCGGTAGGGGATAAGGTGATGCTCAAGGTATCACCGTGGAAGGGAGTTGTCCGATTTGGAAAACGGGGAAGCTAAAGCCTAGATACGTTGGGCCTTTCGCCATCACCAAGCGTGTGGGAGAGGTGGCGTACATGTTGGAATTGCCGGAAGCGTTGAGCAGAATTCACTCGACGTTTCATGTGTCCAACTTGAAGAAATGTTTGGCCGAGACTGATGTGGCTATTCCGTTGGAAGAGGTCTGTATAGACGAAAAATTGAGGTACGAAGAAGAACCAATAGATATTGTGGACAGTAAGGTTCGGAAAACAAGGAACAGGGAGGTCAGACTGGTTAAAGTCCAGTGGAGATATCACAAGGGACGAGAGGCGACGTGGGAAGTGGAATCAGATATGATGTCCAGGTACCCACATCTTTTCGAGGATTGAATTCCGGGGACAGAATTCTTTTGAGGGGGGAGTGTTGTAGTAACCGTGTCCAAAGTGGAAGAGTTTAAAGTCTTGTGGTGGAAATTTAATAAAATGGAAGTTGAGGGTAGTATTTTGTAAATATGGGACAAGGTATATAATGGGCACAAAACCCTAGAAACATTCCATTTTGGCTGAATGTGTGTGTGTGTGTCGGCTGTGTTTTGGGAGAAAGAGAAGGGAGAAGGTTTTTGGAGCTCTTGTGGTTTTTGGAGAAGAAGGAGCTTGGTGCTTGCAAATCTAAAGCCAGGGTGTGTTTGGGATTCGAATTGCAGCAAGAAATCACCAGGTAAACTCTCATTTTAATCTCGAATCTGTGGTTTGGTTATCAGAATAGTTATTTTGGGGTTTTGGTGTTGAAAGTGGGATATGAGACTAAATGGGAGAGTTTGGGCCCTGTAGTGTGATTGAGCTGCTAGGATTTCAGGAACTTTTGAGGTTAATGACTTTGGTATTGCTGCTAATCTTCTTTTCGAGTATTTCGAACTATTTAGTTAATTTCAACTCCAAAGAGGGAGCAGGCCGACGTCCGGAAAACCCTCTGGACGTCCGGACACGTTGTCCAGATGAAGGAGTCCGGGTAGGTGTCCTGTAAGCTTGTGAGTGTCCGGATGGAGAGTTGTCCGGATGGGATGTTGTCCGGGTATTGTGTTGTTCGGGTATTGTGTTGTCCGGAAAAAGGGTGTTGTCCGGAAAAGGGGTGTTGTCCGGAAAAGGGGTTTTGTCCGGATAAGTGATGCAGTCGGCTTATGCGTTTTCATCCTTTCGCCCAGGTAGGTCGTTTGGAAGTGCGGGTCAGAGTAGGAGAAGGACGTAAGCATATCAGGTGAGTTTTTCTAGCCAAAGCTTGATAGTACTTGTTTATTTACTTGTACGAGTGTGTTTACTTAATATATGTGCATATATGTTACTTATGCATGATGTGAGCTATATGGGGGGTGTCCCATACGATCTGATGCGATACTTATGGGGGGTGTGACCCATATATGATGGTATGACGCTTATGGGAGGTGTGTCCCATATGTCATAGTGTGATGTTTTATGGGGGGGGGTGACCCATATGTTATTTGCCAAACTTCATATTGATTTATGTTTCGCAAAGTTTTAAATGATAAATGTGGTGTGAATGTAACTGAGGGATCTCACTAGACCTTGTGGTCTAACCCTCGCATTTTCAAAACTAAAACCCTTTTTCAGGTAAGCAGGTTAAGGGCAATACCTCTACTGGTAAAGAGAAGGCGTGAGAGCGGGCATGGCTTGGCATTAGTGGACTTCCTTTACATTTTTGTTATTAGAAACTCTCAGTTGTAATTAGGGTTGTTCCGCGAACCCAAAGTTTTGAATTGTGACGGTGTGAACCTTGGGCCAAGTTTTGGCGATTTAATTTTATATGTCTTGTTTTGGAATGGGTTGTTACAATAAACAAGTTAATTTAGGTTATACATTAAAAAACATGCAAATCAGATATTAAAAACTTAAAGAAAAATCAAATACGAAACTGCGCATTAGGCCATGGTGTGCCACAAGCTTAACGTGGCGTGAAACACAAGCATTGGTGTCATGGCGCGCTATGGCGGTTGTACGGCGAGTTTTTTAGAACAATGGTTTTTATTTAAAAAATTATAAATATTAAATGATATCATTTTAAATTTGAAAAATAAAATAAAAAATTGGTTTTGTTACATCAATGTCATTCTAAACTAGATTATAACCAAATACATTTTTTACAAGGTTCTAAATGGCGTGAGACGTGGCTTGACGGCGAGCCCAAGCCTCAAGCCTTAGGAGCCACGACGAAGCTATGACGTTTTCAAAGCGTGACTTATTGCTTCAAATTTATATTTCATATATAATATTAAACATAAAAACATATGTTTTGTAGTGTTACTCAATGAGTCAACATTAATAAACAAGTTAAATTAGGTTATATATTAAAAAACATGCAAATCAGATACTAAAAACTTAATGAAAAATCAAATATCGCATTACGAAACTGCGCATTAAGCCATGGCGTGCCACATGCTTAACGTGGCGTGAGACACAAGCATTGGTGTCATGGCGCGCTATGGCGGTTGTGCGGCGGTTTTTTATTTAAAATTTTATAAATATTAAATGATATCATTTTAAATTTGAAAAATAAAATTAAATATTGGTTTTGTTCCTTTTCCAACAGAGAACCAATTTAATTTTGTAAAAATATCTTGAACCAATAACCAGTTAAAATTTATCTATTCCAGTTCTTTTATTTGTTCCATATGAATAGATTTGTACACACATCTTGATGAATGATGATCAAACCATAGTTGACTTATTAATTTGTTTGACTAATAACATATTTGAGTAAATAAGTGACTCAGATTTCAAAACGTTAATCGTAATTGGCATGCCTGTTTTTTTTTTTTTTTTTAAGTCCTAGGCGACTCGTAAATTTTGGGCCCCCGATATCTACCTAAATAAATCTCCAATAAACATCATATTCATCTAACTTTTCGTTAGAGGAACCTACATTCTTAACAAATTTATCCATAGCTCCTTTTTGGGAATGTTTCAATTGCTCGTCTAACTTTCTTTTCTTTATTTTCTCACTTCCAGACAAGTACTTGTACTTTCTAGGCAACATGATCTATAGACTATATTGAACTAGATTACTTGAACAGATAACAACTCAAAGTAAAAGGGAACAAAAGCACCTGAATTGGAATATGGATGATGGAATACGAGTGTCTGAACGAGTCCAAAAAGTTTAACTCCACTTGACCATTTCTCAACAAAAGGGAATCTGTTAATTCAATTAAGACAATAAAATTAAAACAAGAATTTAGAATCTCAACGAGAAATCAAGAATCATAAAACTGAAACAAGAATTTAGAAATTAGAAATTTGAACTTCAATTAATCATAAAATTGAAATATAAAGTTGAAACAAGAATTTAGAATCATAAAAGTTAAAAAATTGAAACACCGTTGACAAAATATATTTAAAAATTGAAACAATTGAATTTAGAATCATAAAAGAGACATAATCAATTAATCATAAATAATAAATTGAATTCACATTCACGGTTCACAACCACAAATTGAAAGTTTAATAATTGAAACAATTTGAAAATTGAAACAAGGCTTTTTGAAAATTGAAACAAACATGTTGAAAATTTGGACTCGGCCACTCGCTCACGGCTTGAATTCTTTGGTCACAGACTCACATACCACAATTTAGCTTATATAGGTTAGAATAACTTATCAATTATCACTTATCAGAAGTAAGAAGTTCAGAACAAATTAGGTTAGAAATAAGAACACATTTACCCTAACCTTATACAGTCTTGGTATGGCCATAGACGACCGTTGAGGAAATCGTCGTACGACGCACGGGAATGGCTCTGGCTCGTCGAACTCTTCATCGAACGTTGAGGAAACTGAATCGACGAACTCAATTCTTCTTCAATTTCACTTATTAGGCGCCGATTTCAGTCCTGGTCGCTCACGCCTCACGCCAGTCGCAAAGTCGATTGTTTTTTTGTTTCTAAGGCCGTGCGTACCGCCATCGGGTACCACGGCCGGGTTCGAGAGGCGGGTTCATCAGGTAGGTGGGTAGGACGGTACGGGGTAATCGGGTAGGGGGTATTGTAACAACCCAGTTCCCATATACACAACAAATCACATAATGTAACATAACATCGATATAACAAAAGACATCATATTACAAATACGGTCCCGTGGTCTTTTACAATTAGCAGAAGCTATTCTACTACAAACTCTGTACTAAATACATACATAACATTTAATATTGTAATACAACTGCTAAACATGCCAAAATCTTCGTCAGATAATCCTTCACAAAAGCCATCCATCGATTACTCTAATTACTTGTTCTTACGCGATCCACCACCTGGAATACATATTTTTAAAACAAGAATGAAGGTTAGACCTAAGGGTCTAAGTGAGAAAAATCACTGTCAGTTTAAAAACCATTTATATAAACTTCATTCATATAAATCACGCAACACAATCACATATGTTCAATTAAACCCACATATCTTGTACCATCCTTTCTCATTATTCCTGGCCATATTAGTTGGTAGCAAACCAACTAATAATTTAACAACGTTGTACGACATTTACAGCCAAACGACGTTGTACGACATTTACAGCCAAACACTCCGGTCCTAAGCCCGGCCAACGTATTATAACATAATATAATACTCATGTAAATATAATATCTCAATATATTATAATTTACATATAAACACTTAATCATCGACTATCACATTCTCAATCCACAGTTAAAAACGTTTTTGAAGTAAAACTCACCTGTTTTGATTATCACACACGCTCGCAAGCACCTTTCAAATGGTCTTATCTCTTATCACGACTCCACCGAATCTGAAACAATTTAAGATACATATACCGCTTTACTAGCCAAACATATAAAGCCTACCAGTTCCTGCTCTCAATTGTATTCACTAAACTTAACAACTATCGGGACCACACAGTACCGGGACTACACAGTATCGGGACTACACAGTACCGGGAGTCTCAGTACCAGGAGTTCGCTACACCGGGACTCCACACTACCGGGATTCCACTACACCGGGACTTCACACTACCGGGAGTCTAAAATGACCGGGAGTCTACCGGGACTTCCCCGGGACTCTCAAGAACACAGTCGGTTCCATTTTCTCAGATTCAATTGAAACAAATACCAAACAATAAAATCGATCTTTCTAAACCGATAGATATCTTCTACTTATGATTACAAGCACAAAATGTACAGGTACTTACCTCAAAATCAACCTTAACCAAATCAATTGATGCTTTCTTCGTAAATTCCCTCTTTCGCTTCTTTTCGCCTCCAGACTCCCGCACACACACTCTTTCTATTTTAGGATAATCTGATACATCTGAATATCTTAATGGTGTATATAAATTCCAAATTTACCATTTAGACCTTAAACTTCTCAATAATTACCCAAACACCCCTAAACATCTAACTTTAAAGTTAAATTATCTAACGGACTTACCCGGGTATTACAGGTATCGGGTAGGATTGGGTTCGGGAACCCGTTCAAACCCGTTGAAAATTTAATTTTTATTTTTTTTATTTTTTTATTTTTCAATATTACCGTTGGTAAACGGCTCTTTTTTATTTTTTTTTTATTTTTAATTTTTTTTTTCCAAATTATACACACTATATATATTAACCTCTACCACCTTCATATTTTCACACCAAATTCAACACTTTCTTCCATTTATCTCAAATTCAATACTTTCTTCCACCAAATTCAATATTTTCTTCCATCATGAATTCAAACACCACACCTACATTCCGTCATAACCGATCGAGTAGTTCGGATACACCGCAACAAGACCCGGACCTTGGCTTCCAAGCATTTGCTCAACAAGGTTATATTCCGCAACGATTTCAGCAACACCCGTATATTCCTCATCAATTTACATATCATGGTTTGCTCCAACAAGATTTTACTCCCGCCAATCACCAACTTCCTCAACCCGCGGCTTTCAACGCCGCAATCGATCTCGAAGAGGAGTTTGTTCCTGAAACCCAAGAACCGCAAACACCACAATCGATCTCGACACAACAATCAAACCCGACACCAAAGCAAAAAGGAAAAAAGAAAAAATTTGAAAATAGAGCCACCCGACAGGTGTGGAGTAAAGAGGAGGAAGTGGAGTAAAGAAAAACTTCAAGTTTTTCATAGCCCCGCATGATCACCTTACGGGAGATATTTTGAGGGCTACTTTAGCGAAGAAAGAGAGAATTATAAAATTACATAATTTTTAATATTAGTTTTTAGTGTTTTGTATTTTGTAATTTTTAATTTTTTAATGAATGATATGAATTTTTATTTTTATTACTTATCTTATTTTTATTTATTAAAAAATATATGAATATTTTTATTTTGTTAAATAATTAAATGTATAAATAACAGAATTAAAAAAGCTGATGTGACATTCGGGTTCAGTGGGTTCGTGGGTTGGCGGTACTCCACTTTAGGGTAAGGAGGGTAGGAAAGAAAAAAGCTGATGTGGCGCTGAGGTGGCATCAGGGTTCAGTGGGTTCGTGGGTAGACGGTACTCATGATCTAATTGAAATTTTATTTAACAATTGGGCCCCATCAAGGGATGAGGTTTGTCTTTAGGGCTTTCATTTCCTTTATAATTGGGCCTTTTAAAAGACTGATTCTTAATTTCTTTTTAAATCAATATATAAACTCAATTTTTTAAGTTATTATATAGACTAATTTTTTTCCGGGCCCCTAAATTTTTTGGGCCCTGAGGGAGTGCCTAACCCGCCCTCCCTCAGGGACGACCCTGGTAATTGGTGGTTATGTAGATGATATGAAGCTGCGCAATCAAATATCTTAAAACATCAACTTGATGTTACTATATAAAATTTATATAGTAAGTACTAATGCTATATTTTTGGAGTAAACTACAATTTTGGTCCCTGAGGTTTACCACTTGATACGAAAATCGTCCCTAAACTTCAATAAGTCTAAAAATCATCCTAACTGTTTGGATTTCGCTCTGAACGTGGTCCCCGTGACTAACGCCCGTTAGAAAAGCTCCGTTAAAAGCCCCATGCGTGTCACACGTGATGGGCATTTTCGTCTTTTCAAGGTTTCCCTCTCAATTAAACGTCTTTTGGTTTCTATTCTATCTTTCAAGAAACCCTCCATCATCGTCCCTCACCTAATTTCTCCATTGTTAACCCTATATCAAAGTATTGAGCTTCAAGAAAGGGTTTTTGTTGTTGTTAACTTCATCATCTTCGTGAAAGAACTTCACATTAAAGTTCATGGCCTCTCAATCGTGGGTGATTAGAGAGGGTCAAGAGGATGAACTTTATCCAGCGTATGTGTATGGTATGTATCCCCCTGTTTTCCTTGTTTTTTTTTCATTTAAGTTGTTTGTATGTTTACTTTGTTTATTTTTCTACAGAGCATTATCCTACCCTATTCACAATGAGGATAAACCATGGAGGTTTCTTCACAAAGTTTCCTGGAAGAAAGTATTTACAGGGTAAGCGTACCTTTATTGATTTGCTTGACAGTGATAAATTCTCAGTCCATGAGGTAGATGCCATTATGTTGGAGTTAGGTTATCTTGAGGTAGATGCCATTACGTTCAAATGAGAGAGAAACATGAAAAGACCAAAATACCCATCACGTGTGACGCATATGGGGCTTCTAACGACACTTTTCTAACGGGCGTTACTCGTGGGGACCACGTTCAGAGCGTAATCCAAACAGTAAGGATGATTTTTAGACTTATTGAAGTTTAGGGACGATTTTCATATCAAGTAGTAAACCTCAAGGACTAAAATTGTAGTTTACTCATATTTTTATTTTGACATAGTTGATTTTAAATTCAAAAGTGAAAAAAAAAACATATTGATAGGACCACGAATGATGACACAAAACATATTCAAAGAAACATCATATATTTTTCCATGATTTTTGGATACACTCACGAATATTCACGAATGACTGATATTTTAAGCAATGACATTCAATGAACGACACATGCTCATGGAAAAATCAACTTAAAAATTGTTTCGAAATCAACCAAAAAATCGAAACTACTCTCGAAATCAACTAAAAACCAAAAAAGTCCCTTGAAATCGACACAAAAAACTTAAGAATATCTTAAATCTATCAAAAAACTTTAAAAAGGCTCTCAAATCGTTGAATTTAGGCTAAAAATATATCGAACAATTTTAAGCTACCTTAAAAGGGACCCCAGTAGGAAAAAAAATTAGATCCGCCATTACTACAAATTTATATAACCTTTTTATTTAAAATTTATAATGTAGAACCGTCTTATTATTATAAAAAAGAGTATATTGTGTTTTTGTCCACATGGTTTGTTGAAAATTAATATTTTCATTTATTTAATTTTGAAATTATGATTTCCATTCCTAGGGATGACAAGAAATCTCTGCGCCAGATGGGGGAACTCGACACTTAAGCTCGGTTTAATCAGGGAATCCTTGAATTGACTGATAATGGGGAATCTCCAAATTTATTAACCGGGGATGAGGATACCCTTCATCCCGACCTTGAATATTAATTATACATTTACATGTAGAGGTTCATTTGAGAAATGATAAATGTGTGAGAAGTAGAGAAGTGATCCTAGCATTTTGATCAAACGATCAATATTTTTAAGGAAGGGTAATATGGTAAATAGAAAAAAGTGTCGGAGATATATGATAAATACAACGTCATCGCCGATGATAACAATGTAAGTTTGTCCGACCATATATGATCTCGATCCCGTTAACGATTCTAACAAATCAAATCCAGTTTTATGGCAATTCTATCATCGAATCCAAACCCTCAGTGAATTGATAATGACCCTCTCCATTCTACTTAGTGAAAATTATAAGTAAACAATGTATGAGTTTCACTATCGCTGATAAGTACTAAGATTGTATTCAGTAACGCTGATAGGAACTCTCGTTCTTTAGAATAGACATTCAGCGAACCCTGTTCATTCAGCAAGCTCTGAGCCTGTTCAGTCTTGTTGATGATCGCTGATGTTCTTACAAATTGTTCATCGTAACTATTCACCATTCATACATAGCTCTGAGCCTGTTCAGACCTATTGGTGATCGCTGACAATCCTAGTTGTTTACTTATGATCCCTGAAGACAAGTTTCACGTTAACATAGGTTCTACGCTGAAGTCGAAGATCAAGCTCAAGAACCAGCGACAAGTCTCCTAATGAACTGATGCGGATCAGCGAAGACTCAGATTTGTCCACTCAACGTGAAGTATCAAGTACAAGACTTCAGCTATCGCTGAACTTTGTCATTCACTGATAAAGTATGATAAAGCTCTGATTCAACGAAAAGCTGATCATGAAGTTTTCCGTACAAAGTACTTTTGTCTTAACCACCCTTGCACGTCTCCGTACGATATGTCAGAAAAGAACATCCGTATTGTCTGAAATCGTACAACCACTCTGACACTACACTGTTCACCATGTGGCTACTAAGGTTGTCTACAAAAGTCAGAATCAAACAACCAATGAGTTGCTGCCACGTGTAAAGTATAAACTGCCATGCATTTAATGGTGTAATTCTTCAACAAAGATCACTGAGATAATTAAGTCTCAGATACTTCTGAGTGATAAACGTGGTCTCGGTTATAAAGCTGATGATGAAAAACCTACCACTGAGCGTTCCATGCTTAAATTCGGAACGTTCGTGTAACACCCTCGAATTTGGAAAGAGCAACTAAATAAAATTTCGATAAAATACCCAACAAGATAAAATCATTTCTACAATTGATACCTTAAAATACCTCATAATTTAAAACATTATAGTTCTCCAAATAAAATAACTTAAACGGGTGTCACTTAACACGACACAAGTTGCTAATCCCAAAATAAATGCGGAAGACTTCACTAAACGATTCACATCTCGTGCACACTACTAGCACTCGCCACTTCATAATGTAGTTAGAGCTACCCCAACCTGAGCATGTTGCACATGCCGACAAATAAAAGGGTTAGGCTTACGCCTAGTGAGTTCAAGCATTTTATCATGACTATATAAAAGAAATCATAAATCGGAAGGTTGTAGTTTTAGTCATGATTTAGATAAATCTTTCATTGAAAGTTTGCGACCAAGATTATTATTTCCAAAGGTTTTCCCAAACGGGCATACATGACTCATTTTTCCAACGTACCCAAAATCCATGGAAACCATTCTCGAAAAGTGTAAAGCGTTTTCCAAAATGAGTTACGACTCCAACTCACTCAAAACATATTTGGGCATAAATAACCCAAGGAATACAAACGTGGACAAAACTCCAATATTCCAAAACACCCGATAAGTATGAAGCATAGAACCCTGCCAATAACCATGAATACAATTCGTATAAATAAAGTACGTCACCGAAAATATGGATAAAAACATATACCCAAAACCACACCTTTCGGTGACGGGGGAGACCCGATTCCATCGAAAGTGACGGGCACACAAAGTTAAGTCACTCGTGATGTTACTGGATTACACCTCAAGCCCCGACCTTAGTTCCCATGCCATAAAGACATCACAACCTCAAGCCATAAATAAATTGTCTTTATTGCATACCCCGTAGAGTTACACCTCAAGGACTTACAGGCGGCCTTATTGCATATCCAGCCTAGACGAGTTACACCTCAAGCCCCGACCTTAGTTCCCATGCCATAAAGACATCACAACCTCAAGCCATAAATAGATTGCCTTTATTGCATACCCCGTAGGGTTACACCTCAAGGACTTACATACACGGGGACCATAGTGCATACTCGCTAGTGGCCCCATGGCCTACGCATATAACCATGCGTCCCTACAGTCCACTCCTCGTGCACAAAGAGATAGACCATCAAATAAAGACTGACTCACTTGCCTATGGATCCAATGCAACACAGTCTACCAAAACATGCTCAACCCGGAATGACAAAACACCCAAGCATGTAAATATCAATAATGTGCAATAAAATGCATTTAAACATCTGTTAGGTAAACAAGTACCACAAAACCACTATTAACCCAAAACCTGACACGGTTAAGCAAAAGGGTTTTCCCAATAGGACTCACACCTTTACAATTCTCAAAATAACTCTTGACGCTAAATCGAATATTTCCCAAATGGTTTATAAAATCAATTACACTAACATGATGTACTCGTCAAATAAGCCTCTCTTTGAGCAATTAACCTTTTAAAGACAAAATATGGTTTCTAACCATCCAAATATTCAACAGCCCCAATTATAGGTGTTTTGCACATTTATGAAGATAAATATTTCCAAAAGAGTTAAACTATCCAAATAACTCAACCACGTATCTTTTCAAGTAAAACACACACATATTCGTAAAATACTCATTTTGGCATGTACAAAGTTTTCGCAAAGTAACTTGAACTCACCTTGCTAGATTAGGCTAAATATAGATTTTTCCCAAATGTAAGCTCCTTTGAAGAAGTCCGAACCTTCAAGTCCAAATCTTCCAAAAACCTAAATTCATAAATTCCTACCATGAATATTCATATTCAACCACTTAAAAAAAACCAATCCCAAACATCTTATATCAAAATCTCCATTTTGACCAAAATCCCAATATTAACCTAACTTTTCCAAAATCATCCAAATTGAAATTGGAGAAACAAAACACTAGGAGATCAACAATGAAACATTTATAACCCATATGAAAGTATAGAAGCTAGGAGGATGAACTCACCACTTAGGTTTTGATGAAAACCTAGAAAACCTCAAAAATCTCTTAAGATGTTGTGGATGGAACTTGCTCTTGCATCTATAGATGAAATCAATAGTATAAAATGGGTAAGGAACGCATCAATCTCCAAGAGAAATCCCAAAATTGGTTAGGGTTTTGTGAGGGAGAAAAGGGGAATCGATTTGGGAGAGAAAAGGAAGGAGATTCGAGACTTACCACCACCAAACACCCTTGAATCTTCCAATGATATTCCAAACTCTTTCTAGATCCTTGAATATATCTCAAAAACGAAACCATGGCCACTTGAATCGCCAAAATCGGAGTTGAAACGAGAGAGATGTGAAGAAATGAAGTTTGGGTTGTGAAATTCGTATTTGACAGCAACCAGGTACCTGTCCGCGACAATGACACGCGACAATGACACGGTCATTGTCGCTGGTGGTGTACCGAAGGTTGTACCCTTGGCGCGACAATGACACGCGACAATGACACGGTCATTGTCGCTGGTCATTGTAGCTCCGCGGTACCGAAACTGTTTTGGCCATAACTTCTTCATTATAGCTCCGTTTTTGCTCCGGGAAGAACCGTTGGACTCGTATTCGAATTCCTTATCCAACAAGACCATAAAATCTAAGATTTAACCCAAAATTCTATTTTTCATATTTTTCTTAAAAGATCGATTCCACACTGATTCGAAGTCGTACTTATCCGAAAATTACGGGCGTTACAATCCTCCCAACCTTAGGATGATTTCGTCCTCGAAATCTACATCCTTTACAACCCAAGGCTAACCGACTCAACGTCGACTATAACTTATCAGTCCCTAACTGGAATCTAAATTCTCTCCACACAGTCTATAAAGACAATTCCTCGAACAATTGCTTATCAACAAAGCCCCTTCACGTACACTGTACTTATGTCTGGGAGAACACTCCGACAACTGGAATAATTCCTAGTTAGACGACTTCGGTCGTCTCCCAACCTTAAATGTTCCATACCTCCCAATTTCATTTTCAGACTCTAAGTCAATCCAAGGCCTAATTAATATCGAGACCGACCGAATCTCTAATTCCAATTGTCCCCATCATTAACTGTCGATCAATTCCAACGAGTTCTAATAAACTCCAAAATTCATTTCAACCTTAATCATCAACCGACATGTTCTTTAATCACACAAGGAAATTATTCCTATAAAATATACTCATCACACTTGAGTATCTTAGAATTGCTACAATCGTTACCATTATTTCCTTTCAAATCGGACTACACTTCCCCAATTACACTAAAGGTGCTTGGCCTCAAGCCCAAAAGTTGACACCTAGTCATACCATTAAGTCGAATCACCACAGACTCTACACTCGAGCTTTCTTACAAAACCAAGGTTATCGATATGGTGTCTAAAGGGTCCCACATGCTATAATTGTCCAAGACCCAAAACAGGGTTGCCAACAAAACGGTTAAACCAACCTCAAAATGCGTTACCGCAAATCTAACCCTCCAATTACCACAAGCACATCGACTTTGCTACCGATATCATCCGGCCTATAGTCACATCACGTGCCTAAACACCCAACTATTCACAGTCGAGGTCCTATGCAACTTTCTCTTAATCGGGGTTACTTAATCTTTCCCAAGGCCCTAACGAGTTCAAGGTTTTCAAGTGCGTTATTTAACAAATATGCCATTCACAAAACTTTTCATAGAAACTTTCAACATAAATATTTCATATCAAATTTAAACGTACACATAAAACTACTATTATCAATTCGGTAGTTACGCAAAAATGGACACGCTCGTCCCACATATGAAAATCATGTTGAAAATTATTTCATTGCAGTTCAGTTTACCCACAAAACACAAAAACGTAATTAAACAACTTCTTTAAAATGAACCGCCACGGTTCTGGTATGGATTGACTCATGACATGTACGTAAAGTAACTTCTCACTTTAAACGGTACAACACATTTTCACACGTACTTCAAAAGTAGCCCCAACGGCCGTTGACTCAAAATTTCTTTTCCGACCATTAATTTGGTATGGAATAAGGTTCCCCAACAAAATTTGTGCGCGTCAGTTTATTATACGAAACAAGGAAACGATTTTTTTTAATTACACCTCAGTCAAAACACAAAACAGCTTGTGTAGGCTCCAAATTTAAAGACAAAAAAAAAACAATCTGTTTCCATCCTTTGAGAGTATCGACTTAAAACATCATAAAACTTCAAATAGGGGTAGGCATGCAAGCTTGTAACACTTCCATTAGAAATTTTCTTGAAACGAAAAGACATGCATCAAACGGTTCACGACCAAATTTCTAAAAGAGGAAACTCCTTAAATCAATTTCTCAAAATTTCTCATCCGGTCCTATAATGACATTTGAATAAAACGTCTTTGGCAAACTTGCACACAACAATGAGTTTTTCTAAAAAATATGAGGAAATAAGTGTTAATAATTAGTTGACATCAAAAGGGATCAACTTATTTTCGAATCTCAAATTGCACTGACGGGGCGCGTCAATGTTCAAAACATAAGAAATTACACGCACCATAATTTCATACCAAACAATTTTCTAAAATCTTCATCGCGAAGCATTTTCCTCAAGTTTCGTACTTGGAACATAAAACGTCAAAACTTCATTACTAAAAATGTATTTGTCAAAATACTCAAAATACACATTTCCTCCAAACCAAAAAGGTTTTCAATTTTCCAAAATATTCGGCAAAATCAAAATTGACCAATGTCAATGACTCATACCTTTGTGTTTTCAAAATGTAAAATAATGTGAACTATGCATGATCTTTACCACATTACACATACTTTGACCACATGGTCTTCATTTATACAATGAATTAACGAAACGTTTTCATGCACGACTCGATTATCAAAGTGTTGAGAAACCATGGTTACCAAGCGATGCATACCCCTAGTCGATATAATGTATTTACATGAAAATTATAATAAATCATTTGACTGAAGGAAAGCGCATTGAACAAACTGTTATGAAATACTATCAAGTGTTATTTCATGCATTACTTATGTCATGTATAAATCAATCCACATACTGAACAAGTTGCAACGAGTTGTGCTAGCACAAATCTTTGAAAGAGAAATCACGCGACACTAAAGTTCCAAAACTTATCTCTTTGGTCGCCTTATGGCAAAAATTAATATTTCTCAACAAAACTCGAGTGGGACCAAATGCCCAAAATAACTTATAAATCTTTCACATAAGCAAATAGAATATGCACATTATAAAATTATACTTTCACGACCCAAAACGTCGTACACAAAACTCTATGAAATTCAACGAACCCAATGACTCCAAGTCAACAAAATAGCACCAAACATTGTGCTTCCAAAGTCGAATTGCATTAAGCAAAATCATGGCTAAAATGCCAAAATTCCAAAATCCATTCTGGATGTAATACTATACAGACAATATTGATCACAAACTTGTATAAAACAAAGTTCTCAATATAACTCTACGTAGACATAATGGAAGATAACTTTTCGTCTAAACTCTAACATATGTGGAGGAGATCCAATGTTAAAGTCGTAAGCCGTAGTTACTTGCCCAACATCTTAAACATCATAAAATATGGATATCACTATACCCGAAAGAAATGTTGAACAATAATGAAGTAAAGCAAAACAAATCTCAGCGGAGTTTGCAACTCCCGCAATAAAATAATTTCATGCTAGTTCAAAAACCCATAAATTTGAAATCTTGTGTGTGTGCTAAACATTTTCCAAAATTGGTAACACAATCCATATAAGGATTTGAAACACAAGAAATAATTGATGCAACTTATTTTTAAAATAATTTTGTGCATAACTTAGTCGGCATTCAACGTCTCAACTCATACTCCTCCAAATTCCTCCGGCCCACTATTGTCATCCGGATACTTTAACCTCTTAAGGTTAAGCTGGGAATTACATCAACAATCCTTACGGTGTCTTTCTCGAATCAAGGTCGATTCAATAATTCTATGGTTCTAATCCAACCATCAAATTTGACCCGAAACGGTCCACTTAAAGCAATTATCATGCCCATCGTCACCCTAAGTGACTAATACTAGAATCGTCAATATTTTCCAACGACTAATAGCTTAGAACTCCATCACTACCCCACGATCATCACGTTAAAGTAGTTCAAGTACGCACGTGTAACTAGTAGATTCACCATGACACTGGCCAGGTGTCATTATGAACGTACCATACATGATTATTCTTGCTACTCTAGTCGGGAATTCTCGTTTCTAGCAACTCCATTGACCTCGAAACATCCTATTTTAAAGTGCCTAATGGTGAATTTCACTCTCATTTACTTAAACAAACGCTAGTTTGAGTTTAGGTATCCAAAATCAACACCTAAATCTCTCAAACTTATGCTCTGATACCAACTTGTAACACCCTTGAATTTGGAAAGAGCAACTAAATAAAATTTCGATAAAATACCCAACAAGATAAAATCATTTCTACAATTCATACCTTAAAATACCTCATAATTTAAAATATTATAGTTCCCCAAATAAAATAACTTAAACGGGTGTCACTTAACACGACACAAGTTGCTAATCCCAAAATAAATGCGGAAGACTTCACTAAACGATTCACATCTCGTGCACACTACTAGCACTCGCCACTTCATAATGTAGCTAGAGCTACCCCAACCTGAGTCTGTTGCACATGCCGACAAATAAAAAGGGTTAGGCTTACGCCTAGTGAGTTCAAGCATTTTATCATGACTACATAAAAGAAATCATAAATCGGAAGGTTGTAGTTTTAGTCATGATTTAGATAAATCTTTCATTGAAAGTTTGCGACCAAGATTATTATTTCCAAAGGTTTTCCCAAACGGGCATACATGACTCATTTTTCCAACGTACCCAAAATCCATGGAAACCATTCCCGAAAAGTGTAAAGCGTTTTCCAAAATGAGTTACGACTCCAACTCACTCAAAACATATTTGGGCATAAATAACCCAAGGAATACAAACGTGGACAAAACTCCAATATTCCAAAACACCCGATAAGTATGAAGCATAGAACCCTGCCAATAACCATGAATACAATTCGTATAAATAAAGTACGTCACCGAAAATATGGATAAAAACATATACCCAAAACCACACCTTTCGGTGACGGGAGAGACCCGATTCCATCGAAAGTGACGGGCACACAAAGTTAAGTCACTCGTGATGTTACTGGATTACACCTCAAGCCCCGACCTTAGTTCCCATGCCATAAAGACATCACAACCTCAAGCCATAAATAGATTGCCTTTATTGCATACCCCGTAGAGTTACACCTCAAAGACTTACAGGCGACCTTATTGCATATCCAGCCTAGACGAGTTACACCTCAAGCCCCGACCTTAGTTCCCATGCCATAAAAACATCACAACCTCAAGCCATAAATAGATTGCCTTTATTGCATACCCCGTAGGGTTACACCTCGAGGACTTACATACACGGGGACCATAGTGCATACTCGCTAGTGGCCCCATGGCCTACGCATATAACCATGCGTCCCTACAGTCCACTCCTCGTGCACAAAGAGATAGACCATCAAATAAAGACTGACTCACTTGCCTATGGATCCAATGCAACACAGTCTACCAAAACATGCTCAACCCGGAATGACAAAACACCCAAGCATGTAAATATCAATAATGTGCAATAAAATGCATTTAAACATCCGTTAGGTAAACAAGTACCACAAAACCACTATTAACCCAAAACCTGACACGGTTAAGCAAAAGGGTTTTCCCAATAGGACTCACACCTTTACAATTCTCAAAATAACTCTTGACGCTAAATCGGATATTTCCCAAATGGTTTATAAAATCAATTACACTAACATGATGTACTCGTCAAATAAGCCTCTCTTTGAGCAATTAACCTTTTAAAGACAAAATATGGTTTCTAACCATCCAAATATTCAACAGCCCCAATTATAGGTGTTTTGCACATTTATGAAGATAAATATTTCCAAAAGAGTTAAACTATCCAAATAACTCAACCACATATCTTTTCAAGTAAAACACACACATATTCGTAAAATACTCATTTTGGCATGTACAAAGTTTTCGCAAAGTAACTTGAACTCACCTTGCTAGATTAGGCTAAATCTAGATTTTTTCCAAACGTAAGCTCCTTTGAAGAAGTCCGAACCTTCAAGTCCAAATCTTCCAAAAACCTAAATTCATAATTTCCTACCATGAATATTCATATTCAACCACTTAAAAAAGCCAATCCCAAACATCTTATATCAAAATCTCCATTTTGACCCAAATCCCAATATTAACCTAACTTCTCCAAAATCATCCAAATTGAAATTGGAGAAACAAAACACTAGGAGATCATCAATGAAACATTTATAACCCATATGAAAGTATAGAAGCTAGGAGGATGAACTCACCACTTAGGTTTTGATGAAAACCTAGAAAACCTAAAAAATCTCTTAAGATGTTGTGGATGGAACTTGCTCTTGCATCTATAGATGAAATCAATAGTATAAAATGGGTAAGGAACGCATCAATCTCCAAGAGAAACCCCAAAATCGGTTAGGGTTTTGTGAGGGAGAAAAGGGGAATCGATTTGGGAGAGAAAAGGAAGGAGATTCGAGACTTACCACCACCAAACACCCTTGAATCTTCCAATGATCTTCCAAAATCTTTCTAGATCCTTGAAGAGCTCTCAAAAACGAAACCATGGCCACTTGAATCGCCAAATCGGAGTTGAAACGAGAGAGATGTGAAGAAATGAAGTTTGGGTTGTGAAATTCGTATTTGACAGCAACCAGGTACCCGTCCGCGACAATGACACGCGACAATGACACGGTCATTGTCGCTGGTGGTGTACCGAAGGTTGTACCCTTGGCGCGGCAATGACACGCGACAATGACACGGTCATTGTCGCTGGTCATTGTAGCTCCGCGGTACCGAAACTGTTTTGGCCATAACTTCTTCGTTATAGCTCCGTTTTTGCTCCGGGAAGAACCGTTGGACTCGTATTCGAATTCCTTATCCAACAAGACCATAAAATCTAAGATTTAACCCAAAATTCTATTTTTCATATTTTTCTTAAAAGATCGATTCCACACTGATTCGAAGTCGTACTTATCCGAAAATTACGGGTGTTACAGTTCGTATCCTCTGTATCTGATACTTCATCTTCTCAGTGCTCCTCTTACTTTACACCAAATCTTGAGGAAAAACCTACCTTAGTCTCTAAAGACAAAGGAAAAGGAATTGCTTTTGATCAAAATCCTCAGAAGGGTATCTTTATACCTAAGTTGAATGCTTCTACAGCTTCAGCGAATCACCCCTTTGATTCAAAGAACAAGATCACTGGATATATTCAGCGTGGATATATTCAGCGATCTACTCCTAGAATTAAAATGGATGTAACTGGTAAGAAATCTGAAGAACTGATAGTTCCTCCTATTTCCAATGCCAGAGGTATACTTGATGCTGGTCCTTCTCGTTTTAAACAAACAACTCAGCATGCAAATGGTCCTAAAACTACTTTCAGTTATAGGAAATGTTATCACTGTGGACTTACTGATCATATTGCTAGTAAGTGCCCAACAGCCACCAAAGCTGAAAAGTTAGCTAAGGTGAAGATCATTGCCCCCAAGGCAAAGAAGACCAATCCTGGTGCGATTCAGGTCAAGGTGAATCCTACCACTGAGGTTAAGAAATTAACCAAGGTGAAGACTCACAAAGCTGAATCTTCAAATGCTGCGAAGATTGCTGAACCTTCCACTTCCTCTACCACCGCTGACAAATCTAAACCCAAGATGAAGTGGGTACCTAAGTCAAACTGATCTTCCTTTGTTTTGCAGGTTAAGGGTATCTGGTATCTCGATAGCGGATGCTCTAGACACATGACTGGTAAGAAGAACCTGCTCACTGAATACAAAGAAGAGAAGGGTCCTTCAGTGACCTTCGGTGGAAATGGAAAAGGCTATACCCGAGGGTTTGGTGTACTCTCAAATGGTACAACAACCTTCAGAAGAGTCGCATATGTTGAAGGGCTGAAGCATAATCTTCTAAGCATCAGTCAGCTTTGCGACATGGATAACAAAGTAATTTTTACTAAGAAATCCTGCTTTGTCACTGACAAAAAGGAGAAGATAGCTCTCAGCGGTTATCGTATGGAAAATGTTTATGTAATAGACATGGACTCTACAACCACTGAGAACTCATGTTTCTTCTCAAAGGCCTCAGCTGATGTAAATTGGCTATGGCACAAGAGGCTCTCTCATCTCAACTTCAAGACACTGAATACTCTTTCTTCAAAAGAGTTAGTCTCCGGTCTACCTCATCACTCATACGCCAAAGAGTCCTTATGTTCAGCGTGTGAGAAAGGGAAGCAGACCAAGGCAAGCTTCAAGTCTAAGCAAGTATCTTCAGTGTCATCGCCTCTACAACTACTCCATATGGATTTGTTTGGCCCTGTTAACAAACGATCCATCGCTGGAAAGAAATATACTTTGGTCATAGTTGATGAGTTCTCTCGTTTTACATGGGTGATGTTTCTCCGTTGTAAGAGTGACACCGCTGAAGAACTCATCACATTTGTCAGGAAGATGGAAACCCTGAACAATTTGACCGTTCGCTCAATAAGGAGTGATCATGGGACTGAATTCAAAAACAGTTCTCTTGATTCCTTCTTTGAGAGTAAGAGTATTCTTCACAACTTTTCTTCAGCGAGAACACCACAACAAAACGGAGTCGCTGAAAGAAGAAATCGAACGATCATCGAAGCTGCACGTTCAATGCTCATCGATTCTCACCTGCCTACTTAGTTTTGGGCAGAAGCTGTCAACACTGCTTATTTTACGCAAAACAGGTCGCTGATAGTCAAAAGATTCAAGAAGACAGCCTATGAACTCTTCCATGGGAGAAAGCCTTCAATTAGCTTTCTTCACATCTTTGGTTGTCAGTGATTCATACTAAACAACAGAGATGCCCTTGGAAAGTTTGATCCTAAGGCTGATGATGGAATCTTTCTTGGATACTCCTCAGTGTCCAAAGCCTTCAGAGTCTTCAATCGTAGAAGACAGTCTGTAGAAGAAACTATTCACGTCACTTTTGACGAATCCCGTTCAGCGAACTCAAGAGCTTCTGCTGATACTGAAGAACTGAATCAATGGATGTTTCCTCATCTAGGTGATTCAGATGTTCCCACCCGTCCATCTCATACTTATACCGCTGATGATGATCCTACCATCATCCCCAGCATGCGGACAAGTGAAGCTGAAACGTCATGGGTCTCAGCTATTCCTCTTAACACAATACCTGCTGAACCATGTACCTCAGACATACCATCTACTTCTCAGCAATCAGTAAATGAAATGCCATCTGCACCTTTTCCTGTCTTAGCTGATATACCAGAAGTTGCTGAAATCTCATCTTCAGCCGCTCCAGTTCAGACTGAGTCAACGACTTATGCTCCGGCTCAGCGATGGACTGTAAATCACCCTATCGATCAAATTCTTGGTGATCCAAACGCTGGTGTTCAGACTCGACGAGGTTCAGGTAACATTTGTTTATTTGTTAACTTTATTTCTCTGATTGAACCAAAGAAAATAGATGATGCCCTCAGAGATCCAAACTGGGTCAGCGCTATGCAAGAAGAGCTGACAGAATTTGAAAGAAACAAAGTTTGGAATCTCGTTCCAAGACCATCTGACAAGTCAGTGATAGGCACTAAATGGGTCTATCGAAACAAGTTAGATGAACATGGAATTGTAACCCGCAACAAGGCTAGACTTTTGCTCAGGGATACAGACAAGAGGAAGGCATAGATTATGACGAAACCTTTGTTCCAGTGGCAAGACTAGAAGCCATTCGTCTTTTCTTAGCATATGATGTACACAAAGACTTCAAGGTATATCAAATGGATGTCAAGTCAGCGTTTCTCAATGGAAAGATGAATGAAGAAGTCTACGTAGAACAACCCCCGGGATTCTCAGATCCTAAGCATCCAGGTTATGTTTATAAGCTGGATAAGGCACTTTATGGGCTAAAGAAAGCTCCTCGTGCATGGTATGACACTCTGTCCTCTTATCTCCTAAATGAAAATTTTGAGCGAGGTAAAATTGATAAAACGCTGTTTTTCAGGAAAGTAAAAGGTCATATCATTCTGGTTCAAATATATGTCGATGATATTATATTTGGTTCCACTAACCCTGATCTTTGTACTCGTTTCTCTGAAAGGATGCAAGCTGAGTACAAAATGAGCATGATGGGTGAGCTAACATATTTCCTTGGTCTTCAGATTAAACAGAATGAAAAAGGAACTTTCATTAATCAGGGAAAGTATGTTAAAGATATGCTGAAAAAATATGATTTAACTCAGAGTTCAGCTATGAAAACCCCTATGGCACCGCCGCTGATACTTAACAAAGATCCTTCTGGAAAATCTGTTAATGTCACTGCGTACCGTGGGATGATCGGATCTCTTCTGTATCTTACAGCGAGCCGACCCGATATCATGTATGCAACTTGTTTGTGTGCAAGATATCAAGCTGAACCCAAGGAATCTCATATGATCGCTGTAAAGCGAATCTTTCGTTACCTTAAGGGTACTCCAAATCTCGGTCTTTGGTATCCCAAAGATTCAGGATTTGACTTAACCGCCTATTCAGATAGTGATTTTGCAGGTTGCAAGATGGACAGGAAAAGAACCACAGGAGGTTGTCAGCTCCTGGGTGGAAAGCTGGTGAGTCGGACAAGTAAAAAGCAAAATTCAGTGTCCACCTCAACTGCTGAAGCTGAGTATGTAGCCGCTAGAAGCTGTTCTTCTCAGGTCTTGTGGATGAGAAATCAACTACTGGACTATGATCTTCAGCTCTCCAAAATCCCAATCTATTGCGACAGCACAAGTGCCATCGTTATAGCCAACAATCCAGTGCTACACTCAAAGACCAAACATATCGAAATCAGGTATCATTTCATCAGAGACCACGTGATGAATGGTGATATAGAACTTCACTTTATCCCCACTGACTTTTAGTTAGCTGATCTATTCACCAAACCGCTTGATGAGTCAAGATTCAACTTTCTCATCAGCGAACTTGGAATGCTGAACTTAGAAGAATAAAATCTTCAGCGGTTCACATTTGATCAGTTAATTAATTGTTGTATAACCCTCAGTGTTAAATTTGTATAACAACAAGTGGTTCAGTGATAAATGAACTTGTATAACCCATTATATCATCAACTCTCTGAACAAACTGATTCTCTGATAACAAGGTATGTTTTTCTCTCTCTGACAATCGCATGAAAATGCAAGATTTCAAAACAAACTATATCGTTGAAACTCTTTTCCTCATCAGTGATACTTTTGAAATTTCTTAAACCCCTATGGCACAGTTTCTCTCTCTCTTCTCTCACTATATATACTCCTCGAGTGTATATTTTTTCCTCACGCGAAAAAACTTCCAAGTTTTCTCAAGAACACTGTTGCATCTTGAACATTCAAAGTTTTCCCAGAAACTGTTCATATTCTTCAAAGAACACAAGGTTAATATTCTTATATTATCTATTGTTTTAACTTGTTATGGATCTTATCTTTGTTTTTAAAAGATCAAACAAAAGAAACCATTCTTAAAATGAAATCATCTTCGTTCATGGTTTTATGAACACAACCTTCATGGTTGTTCTTTAAGTTTACATTTAAAAATCTTAAACTTGTTCTTCATATGTTTTTCCAGAATTTGTTCTTAAACTGGATATCATATATTCTTCATTAAGTCATTTTTGGCTGAATGAAATGGATAAAATGCTGAATGAAATGGACAAAATTCTAAACATCTTTTGTTGTTCATATTCTATGATTGTGTGTTTATAGAAAGAAATGGCAATCGCTGATACTCAGATAGTTGTTGAACTCCCAAAGGCTCCTCAAGTGAAATTTAGTCTGAAGAATGTTACTTTTCAGAGTAACAATCCTTACGCCTTGTTCGAATTCCCTGAAAAGAAACGGGTCAATCATCTAGATGATGCTGTTAAATTTCTTCAGAACTGCCCTATCTCCATAGCCCTAACCATTTCTCCTTTAGCTGATAAACACCTACTTTCTCAGTTCTGGTACTCTGCCAGAAGTGCTCAGATCTCCTCCACCAGAAACCCTAAGAAAACCATCAGTGTCATTCTGTTTGACACTGACCATGGAACCTCAAAGATAACTACTAGTAACCTGAGGTGTGCTTTAAACCTCCCCTTAGCCTCCAAAGAAAAACCCTTCATCCCATTCCTTGACCCCAAGAAAAACTCAGCCGACAGGGAAGCCCTGATAGCATTTTTCGATGCTATGAACTATGCTTGGGACTTGGGAAGAGATGGTCGTCCTGAGAAGAAGCTGACAATTATGAAAAAATCAAAGATGCCCAGCGAAATGAATTTTATCTTCACTCATCTTATCAGCTGTCTCACCGCCAAATCCGGATCATCTGATTAAGCCTCGCAGTCTCAACAATCCATGGGGTACTCCTTGCTGAAGGGTCTCCATATAGACTGGGCTCAGATCATCTTCGATGACGTGCTGATACGAGTAACTGCTGATCCACGTCCATCATGGGTTCCATATCCAAGATTTATCAGTGCTCTGTTAGCACAAGGACTGAAGGATAGATATCCAAAGGTAGGAGACCTGAAACTATCCCAAGTCGGCCCTAAAGTCCTTGACTTCAAGCCACTACGAAACGAGGCACGTCTTTCTACTCTCCTATCTATTCTTAATCCTCCTTCTTCTACTTTTGTGGCTACTTCAGCGACAATACCCCTCGCTGATACCCAGGCCACAAAATCTATTCCTCGAAAAAGGAAACACTCCACTACCCCACTTGATTCCAAAAGGATCAAGAAAACCAAGGAGCAACCCTCCCAGCAATCTCATGCTGAAGATTCCACGACTCAGCTTTCACAAGAGTCGCTGGATACTTTCGTGGTACGCTCTGCCACAGCTGAACAAGCACTCCCTTTCATCCCAACCTCAGCGTCTCTAAACGCTGAAGTTATAAATTTGGAACTGACCCAACCTCCTTCAGCCCCTCTAAAGACTGAAGAAGTGATTCTCAGTGGATCCAACACTGAATCAGTACCACAACCAACTTTCTCAACCTTCGCTTCTCTCTTTACTCCATTGGTCTCTAATCCAGTTTTCACAACGATCACTGGAGAACCCGTCATTCTTCCAGAAGCTAAAGTTGATACTATACAAGGAATGATGGAAGCAGGACCTGCAGGAATGTCCATGCGTCAAGGTACTTTCGATGACGACATGGAACATTTTTCAGGACACAGAAGTTTTGATGACTTCACCAACCCTCCTGCAGGTAAACACAAAACCATATACACTCTCTAACACCCAAATTTCTGAGCTTTCCTCTGTTCATAAGTTATTAACTGTTACAGGTCCTAATTTGGGAGATGTTCACACCTCTCTGAAAGCTCTGGAAACAAAGGTGGATTCTCTCACCACACTACTCTGTCAGCCAACTCTTCAGCTGTAACAAACGCTGGAGAGAATCTCAAGAAGATGACTACTGTGGTTGAACAGAAAGCCACAAGCTCTGATCTGACAGCGATTGATGGCACTCTCAGCAAGTTCGCCACTGTTCTTGCTGATATCTACACCGACTACACTTCTATCTCCTCAAGAGTTAACACCATGTCCAGCGAGGTCATAACGCTGAAGACATCGGTTAGTAATCTTCAGGGAGCGGTGTCCACTGTGCATACTGACGTTAGTTCAGTGAAGACGATGGTACAACAGATCCTTGATTGAATGAACGCCCCTGCCCCTGCACCTTCACATTTTACACCGGCGGATCGAGCTGAACTTCTAAAGATCAATCCTGCTATAACTGGCCTGGAAGCCAGATTATGGGAGATTGAAACTTATGTTGGAGTCCCTGGCCAAGAAGACAGGGAACCAACACCATCTGCTGATATCCCATCCGCTGAGTCATCGCATTCCTCCCCCACTCATCAAGTGGAAGAGGGGGAGAAGAGCTCTGAAGACCTTCCCCATGATGAATCTATCGAGGGGGAGAAAAATGAAGACCTTACCCTTACTGAAGAGGGTGAGAAGACAACTGCTGGACCTCAGGGAGTTGAAAACCCTGAGGGAACCGAGAAACCTCCCTCTGTATCTGAGGGGGAGCAACTCGAAGAAGCTGCTGAAGATTCCGAAGCTGAAGACGAGGAAGCCGTCGACATTTCTGACGATGAACCATCATCCAGTGATAATGATGATGATGATGACTTCTTCTTCGTCCAACCAAAGAAAGCTCCAGCTCTTAAAGGAATCTATATAAAAGAACCCACAGGGGAGCGGACAAAGCCTGCAGCATCCGAAGCTGACAAAGGCAAAGGTAAAGGTGTCGCTAAAGAAGACAATTTGATGATCTTGCTTCAAAAGCCAGTTCGTCAGGTACACTACTACCTTCCTTACACTGCATCCCTCCTCTATCCACTCTCAATATCAGCTATACTCTCTACAAAAAGCCTATACACTTAAACCCATTTCTTTTCTCTCTGTTCTACCCAAGTTCTTATTTGTAAGATCGCTGTGTTTCAGCTAGTCCCCTCCCCTGCCTGAGGATTCTGAAGTACAACCAGCTGCAAAAACAAAAGCTGAAGAAATAATCCCAGTCTTGGATTTAATCACCGAGACTGATGAACCTGAAGAACAAACACTCTCTCACACAAACAGACCTTCCTTGGTTCCTCAAAAACCAAGTGAAGAGGATCAGAGAAGAAGAGAAGAGATGATAAAGAAGCTTGAGGCTCAGCGAATAATTCTGCCTCGTGCCAAAGTTCCTGCTGCAAAGTTCAGGATATCAAAGCAAGAATACGCCGATCACCTTAGAGTTGAACGTTTACTCGCTGATAAAAAGGAAGCTGAAGAAAAAGATAAGTCTCTTGCCATCCAGCTCGTCCAAGAATCAGTGGAAGACCCCAAGCTGAAACGAATTCCCATTCAAGTCCAACGTCAGCTTTGGGAAGATGCACGAAAGATTGTCAAGAAGAAGACAAGTGTATCTCAGACCACCCTGAAATGGTGTAAAGAGAAGGTACACTTCAGATATCGACCTGCGAGGATCAACAAGGTACATATCACTGGAAGAACAACCATCCGAATACCAATTGTTGATATCCAATTATTCAGAGAGAATGGCCAAACTGAAACCTTCGGCGCTGAAGCTATCACAAGGTATGGTCTCGCTGAATGGTTGGAGATGAGAATAGCCATCCAGCACTCACATTCAAAATACAAGGATCATTTTGAAACACTTGTAAATCGACAGATCGACTTGGTCTCATCTGCTGTGGATATTCCCATTCCTCCTGCTCCTGCACTAAAAAGAAAAAGGGCCTCTACAAAGAAGAAGCTATAAGAATCAGATTCAGGTCCTCCTATACGAAATGAAACTGGTATCGGTTTCTCTCGCACTGAAGTGCTTGGTCCTGACCCTGATCTTTCTGCCCTAGACATATCTCTGCCACCCGGTGAACGTTTCATCCCTGGTTAGGTCATAAGTAATCCTTACGGTATATTCTTTCATGACTACGAGGGACGGGAATGTTTTCAACGCATCGCTGAGCTACCAATCACTCCAATCGAACAACTCAGATATCTCATATACTGGTGTGAATTCAGAGATAACCTCCTTGGACACTTCATGAAGCCGCTGATCTTCAAGGAAGCCCAAGAAAGAAGAAATCAGGGAGAAAAAGTCCCTGACTGGATGATCCCTACAACCCAGACCCTTGATGAACTTCTCATTAAGGAAGAACCTCTATAAGCTGATAGGATCGCCTTATTCTTCTATTTTATCAGTTAGTCTTTTGTACTTGTAATTTATTTTGCTTGTACTTATAATTTTTCTACTTCCCTTTGTAATCTGATACGAAGTTTAAAGAAAGATTTCAGCGAAAGTACTTTACTCCATCAGTACAGAAAAGATCCCAGAAAACAGTAAAAGGGACAAATATTTTATGAGTTCTTTTTATCCTTATGTTTTTCAAACATTAGCAATTTTCTCTGTTGCTATGTCAGTATCAATTAGGGGGAGATTGTTGATCCAAACCCTCAGTGAATTGATAATGACCCTCTCCATTCTACTTAGTGAAAATTGTAAGTAAACAATGTATGAGTTTCACTATCGCTGATAAGTACTAAGATTGTATTCAGTAACGCTGATAGGAACTCTCGTTCTTTAGAATAGACATTCAGCGAACCCTGTTCATTCAGCAAGCTCTGAGCCTGTTCAGTCTAGTTGATGATCGCTGATGTTCTTACATATTGTTCAGCGTAACTATTCACCATTCATACATAGCTCTGAGCCTGTTCAGACCTATTGGTGATCGATGACAATCCTAGTTGTTTACTTATGATCCCTGAAGACAAGTTTCACGTTAACATAGGTTCTACGCTGAAGTCGAAGATCAAGCTCAAGAACCAGCGACAAGTCTCCTAATGAACTGATGCGGATCAGCGAAGACTCAGATTTGTCCACTCAACGTGAAGTATCAAGTACAAGACTTCAGCTATCGTTGAACTTTGTCATTCACTGATAAAGTATGATAAAGCTCTGATTCAACGAAAAGTTGATCATGAAGTCTTCCGTACAAAGTACTTTTGTCTTAACCACCCTTGCACGTCTCCGTACGATATGTCAGAAAAGAACATCCTTATTGTCTGAAATCGTACAACCACTCTGACACTACACTATTCACCATGCGGCTACTAAGGTTGTCTACAAAAGTCAGAATCAAACAACCAATGAGTTGCTGCCAAGTGTAAAGTATAAACTGCCATGCATTTAATGCATGCAGTATATAAGAAGAAGACCTCACTTCATTTTTTAAGTACTCGGACATCTCACTCATAAACTCTGGTCGAGTCATCTTCTTATCTTGAGATAGGTTATTATTAGTAATTTCCTTCTCTTTCTTAGTGCAAGAAAACTTAGTGTTCCAACTTGTTTAGATTAGGATTTATTCCTTATCTTGTTCCGCAACAAGCTGTAAATTGTTAATGATTTATCAATAAACAATTTAGAAAAGTAAAATCCGTGTATTTGTATTCAACCCCCCCCCCCCTTCTACAAACTAGTATAACCCTTTCGGGACCAACACAATTCTATCATCGATTTCTCTCGATTCTTTTTTGATCGTATATCGCAATTCCGGGTTGTCAAAATTATCAAATTTCTTAATTTTTTTCTCGATCAAATTTCATATTCTTTCAATATGAATCCGAATCCAGAAAGCAATCTAAGAAGATGTTGATTTTGATCCTAAAACTAAGATGTTGTATGTGAATCTAAGATCAATTTGTGAATCAATTAGATGGTTCATATGTGAATGACTTAAAATAGTTCATATGTGAATCAGTTAAATAATTCATACGTGAATAAGTTAAATAGTTAATATGTGAATCACACGGGTTCATATGTGAATCGGTTAAATAATTCATGTATGAATCACACGGGGTCACATATGAACACATAATTCATATATAAATTAGTTACACAGTTCATATGTGAATTGCACAGGTTCACATGTGCAAATATAGTTCATATATGAGTTATATGGGTTCACATATTGTAACATCTCGATTTTCTATAAAAAGGATTTCATTTGGTTTATTAAATAATTCGAGTATAATTATTTGATAGATTAATTTTAGAGTTTATCCCCGAATAAGTTTCGTTAATTGTTTTACGGAGTTATAAGTTAAGGGGTAAGCTTTAATTTTAAATTATAAGTTAGAGGGTGAAAGTTGCCAATTGCTGAAAGTTTAGGGCTGGAATGGTGAAAGTGCATCACCACCACCGCCTCATTTGATAGAAAGAAGCAAAAGTGGGATATTTTTACTTTTCATTCTGTGTCTTGTGTGTGTGTGTTTCGTTCGTACAAAGAGAGAGAGAAAGGAATTGAGAAGAGAAAGAAATAAAGAAGAAGAAGAAGCAAAACAGATTCTTCAGCTGGAGTTTTAAGTATAAACTTAAGAAATCAAAGACTTTGTAAAGTTTGGTGACGGAATTCCTTACAAAAAGTAAAGTAAGAATGACGCTACTGCTATCAGGTACAAGGTTAGGGAAGTAATGTGATGAGTGGAGAATATACAGTGGTGACAAGTTTGATGTAATTTGACTCTAGTCACTATTTTCACTTGTTAAGAATGTTTATTTGTGGATAATAGTTATGTAAACCCTTTTAGTTCAGGTTTAAATTTGCCCTGATTTTTAGGGTGTTACACATATGCACATATAGTTCATATTTTGATCACGGGTTGGGTTCAGGTGAAAATGAAAGTTATGGTAAGAAGGATAAGAAGTGATCTCTATCCTTGGATGCACATTAGGATGAGATGTACCATATCAGTTCCCCTATCAAGCACAATTCATGAAGTGGGGGTGAGATTAAAAATGATAAAGGGTCCGGATCCCTTCTTACTTTATCACCTCAACTCTTCTTCTCACACGATTCTTCGTATGTGAATCACAAAAGTTCATATATGCATATATACCGCCTATTTGTAAAAGGTACGAAACTACCCATTTATCTTTTGCATAATTGTTACCATGCAAGTGATGTATCTGGTGCTACACAATTAGCCATTCAAATCTTGAGGTTAGTTTTTTTAGGGGGAGGGCTAGGATCACTACTCTACATCTCATACATTTAGCACCCTCTTAAATGAATATATATATATATATATATATATATAGAGAGAGAGAGAGAGGGAGAAGTTCAAATGAGAAATGCTAAGTGTGTGAGAAATAGAGAAATGATCCATGCCCTTCATGTAGTCAACATTTGCGGCTTTGACTGAGAAGCACCGGATAATTCTTCGCGTGGTCTATGCGTGGTCTGCAGAACATAGAGGGGTAGTTTCGTAAAATACGGGGGACAAGTTCATATGTAAACCTGTGTGATTCACATATGAACTATGGGTTCATATGTGAATCAGTTAATTAGTTCAACTGATTCACATATGAATCTCGTTAAGTAGTTCGTATGAGAATCAATTAATTAGTTTATATGAATCACAAAGATTCCTATGTGAATTAGTTAAAAAGAGTTCATATGTGAATTATATGGGTTCACGTATGAACATATAGTTCATATGTGAATCACACAGGTTCACATATGAACTCGTCCCGCGTATTTGTAAAAGTTACGAAACTGTCATTCTATTTTTGTAAGAGCCGCAAATTTTGACTAGTCAAATCCGATCTTGACCGTATGTAGGATTACCTCTATTTCTCATACACTTAGCATATCTCATTTGAACCTATGGCTATATATATATATATATATATAGACTTAGGATCAGGTGAGAACAAGTTGTTTTCGTGAGACCACAATTTTACACTTGAAACTTCACAGCAAAACATTGTGAATGTAACCTTCACAGTAAAAATGTTTTACCTTCACAATGTTTTACTGTGAAGTTTCAAGAGTAAAAATGTGGTCTCACATGTCTTACGAAAACAAGTTGGTCTCACGTGAACCCGACCCACCCCCCCACACACATATATATATATATATATATGTACACACACACATATATATATATATATGTACACACACACACATGTATATATATATATAGGGAAGAGTTCAATTGAGAAGTCTAAATATTTTGAGAAATAGAGAAGTAAAAAAACACGGGAGTGTTCATATATGAACGTTCATATATAAACAGTCATATATGAACATTCATATATGAACACTCCAACGTTCATATATGAACGTTCATATAACAGTCATATATGAACATTCATATATGAACACTCCCGTGTTTTTTTACTTCTACATTTCTCAAAATATTTAGACTTCTCAAATGAACCGACCGCTATATATATATATATATATATATATATATATATATATATATATATATATATATATGTGTGTGTGTGTGTGTGTGTGTGTGTGTGTGTACACATACACACACAAAGAGAGAAGTTCAATTGCAAACTGAATATCGACTGTAAATCAAGGGACAACGGAGAATGCGACACGTTTCCACGGATGTCCACATTCAGTTTGAATAATGAATGTGAACGTTCATGCACTATTAATGATAAATAATATAACATCTACGATGAGTAATACACAAATTCATGCGTCATGTATTATTCATCATGAATCGTGTATTACTAGTCCCAAATGATGTATTGTTCATGATGAATAATACAGAATAACTCGTGAAAGTTTGGACACATGGTACACTCTATTTTGTCCCCCATTTACAACCGAAACTTGGTTTTTCATTTGATCCCGCCCCTATATATACTAAACGAGAAATCCAATGAGTATTGTTGGGTCATCAAGATTTGAAGATGACCTCATGATCTCCTTTTATACTTTGAAAAACATTTTATACTTAGAAAAATTTTGGATGCATGGTTCTTTGTAAATGGCTTGTACAAGATAGCAAATGTTTGGTGAAGTCAAAGATCAACCAAAGTCAAGATTAAAGATTCTCTCATTGTGGAAGTGAAAGATCTTTTCTCAACACATACAAGTCATTGTCCACCGATGGTGTTCTCACACATCGGTGGACATATATCCACCGAAATCTCTCTCTGTTTCGGTCAAAGAATCCCACCAATGGAAGTCCAATTTCGGTGGGATCTCAAAGAAGTCTCAAAGATACTTTCTCCAAAGATGATGTCACATATCCCAAAGATGATGTCACATATCTCAAAGATGTGTCACATATCTCAAAGCTATCATCGGTGGGATCTCAAGGAAGTTTCAAAGATGCTTTCTCCAAAGATGATGTCACATATCCCAAAGATGATGTCACATATCTCAAAGATGTGTCACATATCTCAAAGCTATCATCGGTGGGATCTCAAAGAAGTTTCAAAGATGCTTTCTCCAAAGATGATGTCACATATCCCAAAGATGATGTCACATATCTCAGGTTTCCTTCGGTGGTGTAATCTTTAGAAGACAAATTGAGAAGATATTTTCTACATGGATAAAGTGACATTTTGTCTTATTATCCATTACCATATAAAGTTATTTTCTCATGCATGGGCTCTACTTTCCAGTACCTAGTAAAAGGTGACAAGGACATCTCAACTTATCAGAAGTCAACATCCTCAGCAAGTATGAAGATGACAAGTGTCCCAAGCATTCAATGCTTGCACACTCCTTGTCACTATAAAAGGAAGACATCTCCATGCAGAAGAAACAACGAACATCTTGAGAGACTTTGAAGATTACTGTGTGCTTTTGATATTCTACGCAAACTGGAAGATTTCTCTAAGTGCAAGAATTTCCAGTTTGCTTGAAAAACTTTATAGCTTTGTTCTAAGTGTTCTTAGTTATTTTGTTAGTATACTTTGTGTAAGATTGTTAGAATAGTTTATCTGTTCTTTTCCGCAACAGTCTTAAGTTTTCTATGTGTAATTCTTGTTGAAAGATTTTCAATAATAGAATTAAAATTGTGAAAATTTTGAGTATTGTATTCAACCCCCCCCCCCCCCCCCCCTTCTACAATACTTGTTGAGCCATTTTGGGACCAACAAGTGGTATCAGAGCAGGAAGTTTAATTCATAAACTTGATCTGCAATGGCTGCTTCTTCTTCCAAAAATGAAGCTTTTTCTCAAAACACTTTTTCTGAAAACGGCTCTATAGCCAAACCTCCCAAGTTTAATTCCAACAACTTTTCTTTGTGGAAAAGTCGGATGATGCTTTTCATGGAAGGAATGGATAGTAGATATCCAACCATTCTAAGTGAGGGACCCATAATTCATAGAGTCTGGTCTCGCTATGAAAGCAAAAAATCTGGCAAGGAAGTTGTTGGCAAAGATGATTCTGAGATTCATCTGATGAAGAAAAATCTGCTGCTACTGGTCGTTACATTCTTAAAAATCCTAAGAAATATACTGATGAGGAAAAACGTCTTGTGTCTCTTGATTCTAAAGTTAGAACTATCATTGCTCTCTCTCTTCCTGATGAAGTGTACCACTCTCTGGTAAATCTCTCTACTGCCAAAGAAATGTGGTCTACTCTGTGTGTTTTGTACGAAGGTACAAATGAAGTTAAAAAGAGCAGAAAGATTGCTCTTGTTAGAAAATTTGAACTCTTTTCTTATGAGAAAGGAGAATCTCTCTCCAACTACTATAATCGCTTTAACAGTCTTCTTAATGACTTAAAGCTGTTAGGTAGAGTGTATGACAATGAGGAAGTCTTGTGTAAATTTATGGACTGTCTTCCTGATTTTTGGGAAAATATCTGTACTTGTATAAAGACAACCAAGGATCTTGATCACATGCCTCTCACTGCTCTTTATGGAACTCTCTTCAACTATGAGCAGACTAAGCTGCAAAGGAAGTCTATCATCACAGATATAAGGGGCTCTTCTATAGCTCTCCTAAGTGACTATTCCAAAAGGACTAAGTGTATTCCAAGAATCACCTACCCATCTGACTCTGATCATGATAGTCAAGAAGATCCCAATGATCATTCGGAGGCATATCTTAGTGATGCTGAGGATGAATGTGAGGAAACTTCAATTGATAAATTATCTGATGAAATGGCCATGTTGGATGGGTATTCTAAATCCAAATCCTACCACCCTTCTAGAAAATCTAAGTCTCTCTCCAAACACTCTTCTTTGGACAAATCTAATGAGGAATGCTTTAACTGTGGTAAAAAGGGTCATTTTGCTTCTGAGTGTAGAAGTAAACATGTTGATAGAACTAGAATCTCTTCCTCAGACCGATTTTCCTCAAAATCGGGAAGATCCAAATATGATTCCCAAAAGTTCAACCAATATTTCTCTTCTGCAGATTCTGACAGGGCTGAAAGATATAAGGAGAAATACAAGAGAGAAAAGGAAAGAAATGAAAAACTTGTCAGAAAAGCAAAGGGTCTGCCTGCTAAAACTCAAGATTTGGCAGATGAACCCACATCTGAAAGCGAATGACTCCTCAACTGCTCTTGTATCAGCTAAGTGCTTTTCCTACTCTTCACAGGTACATACTATGTGTTTCATCTATCTTTTATGAATCCTCCTATTTCAAATTCTTTTGGATATGTGTCCATGAATTCTGCCGACACATCTGAAGACTTAAAATATGGAATATTTTTTAAAGGCTAGTCTCTGGGTGCTGATTCTTTCTTGAAAATAAATTCTTCAAATCTTTCTAAAAACTACATGTGTGACTTCCTCAACCGATTTTCTTCCCAGATCTGTGTGTCTCAAAATGTCCAATTCAAGGGAAAAGATTTTGGTCCTCCCAAAATTTGAAAAAGGAATTTTAGGTGCTGCACCCCAAATCTTTGATTCCTCATCAAATTCTTTGAGGACATTTTTTAAACGGAAAAATAAGGAAAAATATCACAATTCTAAAAAGATATTTCTTTATAGAAAATGATATCTGTGGTGATGTTTCTCATTTTGCCATAATCTGGCCAAAAGAAAGAATTAATCCGTGTAATACCAATTCTTTCTCTTCTAACCCAAAAGGACCCACCACAAAATGGGTACCTAGAAAATAAATTCTTTGTGATTGCAGATTTTGAGATGGACAGATGGATCTATGTGCAAGAATATCAAAGTGAGAAATTTGAAGAAATCTTCAAGATTATCTTGCAACATAATAAGTCATCTTGGCATGTGCAATAATCAATAACTATGTGTCCTAAGTTTCCACCGAATTCTCATTGGTGGACACTTTTCTTCTCTCACAAATCTCCTTTCCTGTGTATCTAGATAGGAAAGAACCCCTCCAAATGATGTCACCTCCATGCATGGTAGACACCTTTTTTCCTTTAATGATGTCATCACCATGATCTCATCTCACCAAAGTTGTAGACCTCTACCATTTTCTCTACCGATTCTCTCCCCACCAATTTTATCTAGCTTCTCATATACTCTTCCTCTCATCTAACCCAACTTTCTATGTGTCATCTCCTCATCCCATCCCTTCTTCCATCATTTTTCACTCTTGGTTTGCAACCCATCTTTTTGGGTCATCAAAAATTGGAAGATGAAATTCCAATCTTTTATTCTCTCTGAAGATTTTCTCCATAATGCCTTAGAAGACTTTCTCCACACTCTGCTGAAGATGTCTTAGAAGATTTTCCTCAACCTTTTCAAGGAATTCCACCGAATTTTTGTCTAACTCTTGCAAAATTTCGGTAGGAATGATTTTTCAAAAAAAAAAATTTTTTTTTACAGATTTTCCTACCGAAAATAGCCAATTTTCGGTGGATCTCCTTAATTTTCGGTAGGGAAGTAAAAAAAAAAAAAAATTCTACTGATTTTCCACCGAAAATCCTACCGAAAATTGCCAATTTTCGGTGGGAAAGCAAAAAAAAAATTGTCTTGCTTATGGCCAAATTTTTCATTTTCTCTTGATGTTTCACCTGCGTCGGCCGCTGAGGGGGAGAATTCATCTGAGGGGGAGCAACATCAACCCTCAGTACTTATATCCAGCGACCAACTTGAAAAAATGAGGAAATCGACGGACTGGTCAAGGGGGAGCACATCAGTCCGGGCGGATCTAATTGAGGGGGAGTAACACAAAGACCGACTGATCTAACTGAGGGGGAGCAAATAAAAGACAGGTTGATGATACAAAACAGGAAAGGCTGAAGATGCCAAGATGCAACAGATGGGCAAAAGTATCCAAAGGCTGCTGATCAAAATGAAGAATCCTCAAGCCAGACACAAGTTTCAACTCGCCCCTCCAAATAGAGGTGGCCAAAAGTCGGGTTCGGGCCGGGCCGGGTCGGGTCGGGGGACAACCCGGTTCCACACAGTAACCGTGAGAACTGGGTCAGGTGAGAACCGGGTCGGGCCGGGCCGGGTTTAAACCGAAATCCCCTGACCCGTTTACTTGTATGTAGAACCGGTTTCGGGAAAACCGGGTCGGGCCAAGAACCGGGTCGGAGTAGGGCCGGGGATTTTTTTTGTTTTTTAACTGCTTTCTTTGTATAATAATTAATTACTAAACTTTAACAAAGAAAAATTGGATTGGAATCATTGGATAAGTAAAATACACTTTAAAAATACGTTTTATTTATAATATATATCACTAAAATACACTTTTACGTTTTATAATTTATATATAATTTTAAGTTACAAACTTACAAGTTACAAGTTACAATACATAAAGACTAGAGAAATGTATGCGTTTTTTGCGAGAAACGAATATAGCGAGAGCCGAGAAATGAGAATTGTATGCGTTTTTTGCGAGAAACGAATATAACAAGAGCCGAGAAATGAGAATTGTAAGCGTTTTTTGCGTTTTGTAAGCAATTGTAAGGTGGTGATCACTCCATAACACCCCTAGTATTTATATGGGGTTGGAGGGGAGTTTTTTGGGGTGAAAAACGGTCAAAAGAGGCTTCCCAACGGTCATAAACGGTCACATAACGGCTATAATTTTTTTGAAAAAAATCGGGTCGGGCCGGGTCGGGCCGAGGAAAATCCTATATACACGAACCGGTCCCGCCTCTCGGGCTTGAAACCGGTTCTTGACCGGGTCGGGCCAGAACCGGTTCTTGGCCGGTTTCGGTTCGGGTCAGCCCGTCGGGTCGGGTCGGGTCGATTTGGCCACCTCTACCTCCAAAGATGCAAGTAATATTCATTATGTTCATACTGTTTATACTTCTTTCTTTTTCCTTTCAATTATTTGTACAACTATACCTTTTTTATTTTTTCTTATATGTAAATATCATATATACATACACACACAAAAAAAAATAAAAAAAATAAAAATGGACTGTGTGAAAAAGAACCCAAAAGAGTAAAGAAGGGTCAATATGCATTATTCACTGTCTTACTCATGTTTTTCTAAGTATGGATGTCATCATCAAATAGGGGGAGATTGTTGGGTCATCAAGATTTGAAGATGACCTCATGATCTCCTTTTATACTTTGAAAAACATTTTATACTTAGAGAAATTTTGGATGCATGGTTCTTTGTAAATGGCTTGTACAAGATAGCAAATGTTTGGTGAAGTCAAAGATCAACCAAAGTCAAGATTAAAGATTCTCTCATTGTGGAAGTGAAAGATCTTTTCTCAACACATACAAGTCATTGTCCACCGATGGTGTTCTCACACATCGGTGGACATATCTCCACCGAAATCTCTCTCTGTTTCGGCCAAAGAATCCCACCAATGGAAGTCCAATTTCGGTGGGATCTCAAAGAAGTCTCAAAGATACTTTCTCCAAAGATGATGTCACATATCCCAAAGATGATGTCACATATCTCAAAGATGTGTCACATATCTCAAAGCTATCATCGGTGGGATCTCAAAGAAGTTTCAAATATGCTTTCTCCAAAGATGATGTCACATATCCCAAAGATGATGTCACATATCTCAAAGATGTGTCACATATCTCAAAGCTATCATCGGTGGGATCTCAAAGAAGTTTCAAATATGCTTTCTCCAAAGATGATGTCACATATCCCAAAGATGATGTCACATATCTCATGTTTCCTTCGGTGGTGTAATCTTTAGAAGACAAATTGAGAAGATATTTTCTACATGGATAAAGTGACATTTTGTCTTATTATCCATTACCATATAAAGTTATTTTCTCATGCATGGGCTCTACTTTCCAGTACCTAGTAAAAGGTGACAAGGACATCTCAACTTATCAGAAGTCAACATCCTCAACAAGTATGAAGATGACAAGTGTCCCAAGCATTCAATGCTTGCACACTCCTTGTCACTATAAAAAGAAGACATCTCCATGCAGAAGAAACAACGAACATCTTGAGAGACTTTGAAGATTACTGTGTGCTTTTGATATTCTATGCAAACTGGAAGATTTCTCTAAGTGCAAGAATTTCCAGTTTGCTTGAAAAACTTTATAGCTTTGTTCTAAGTGTTCTTAGTTATTTTGTTGGTATACTTTGTGTAAGATTGTTAGAATAGTTTATCTGTTTTTTTCCGCAACAGTCTTAAGTTTTTTATGTGTAATTCTTGTTGAAAGATTTTCAATAATAGAATTAAAATTGTGAAAATTTTGAGTATTGTATTCAACCCCCCTTCTACAATACTTGTTGAGCCATTTTGGGACCAACAAGTATATATAATGTATAAATATAATCAATATATAAAATAAATTACAATATTAATTTGGTTGTTCGTGGGAAACTTTTGTTGCCTTTATAAAACTACAAGTATTAAGTATTGTAATTGATAGATTACTTTTGAAATATTTTTTTAATGGAACTATTATACAAATGCAACAATTAAAATTTGAGTGATTTATATTTTAACATTATATGTCATTTAAATGTAAAATTGACATTTATATACATAACATATAAAAACATTACATAAAAATTAGATTGTATGAATGAGGAAAAACCCTTGATCCCCGTTTCTCGATGGGGATGAAATCTTATTCCCCAATAGGGATAGGGACCGAGACAGTGATCCTAGATTAGGGATGGGATGGGGTTATGATTCTCGATACCCCCGATCTCGTTACCATCTCAATTCATTTATATGACATACAATCCATTGTTGCTCCCGTTCTTATGATTTAAGGAATAAGGATGAAAACTGCAATTTTTAACAAACTAATAAGGGTGCAAAACGTAATTACTCAACCACTTGGGTTGTGGTGTATCGGTAAAGCATTTGGGGATGTAGTGGAAGCTTATCTACACATGGTTCAATTCCAGGCACCGCCAAAGCTCTTGTGGCCATGGAGGTTTAACTGCGATGACTCCAGACCATTCGTGGAGCGCCCGGGGATTAGTCGGTGCACGTAAGCCGATCCGGAATCCCACGGTTACCAAAAAAAAATTACTCTAAAAAGAAAAACACAATCCATTTAATGGACATTTTTTAAAAGCATATCTCCTTTGTCTCCATACGTCCCTACCCCTCTTAACCCTAACACCTACTTCACCTCCGGTTATAAAAACTTGACAGCGACATTTCCTTCCGTTAACAGCCGTTAACTTCATACTGGTCCTACGTGGACACTGACCACGTTCCCTATGCCCTTGGTAACTATCCCTTATTTAACACCACCGGACCCCACAAAACATACTTAAGTACATTTTATACATACTTTGACGTCCACTATAAAAAGATTCCACTTCTCGGTCATTTGACACATTTCCAAATGAGTAAATTACGTTTTTAGTCCCTATGGTTTGTTGAAAATTTCGCTTTCAATCCATAGTCTTTATTTATTACACTGACAGTTACTGTGGTTTACATTTTATTTCATTTCTAGTCCCTGAAACTACATGACTGTTAGTGAACATCTACTAAATTAACGACGTTAGGTATTTTCCTTTCTTTTTTACTTTTTCAATGTTCTTTCATTAATACTTATTTGTCTTTTTCCTTAATGTCCTACCATATCCCACCTACCTTTCTCTTTCTCATCACTTCTAAAAAAGTAACCATAAACTGCGATGATGTTATACAAATACACACACACACACACACACTCATCTTACATACGTATATATATAAACATACACGCACACTCATTTTACATACGTGTATATATATATATATATATATATAAACACACACACACACATACACATACACTCATCTTACACATATATGATATATATATATATATATGTGTTTACAGAGCATCTCCTACTTGTATGTGTAAATGTATGTATATACACACATACATATATATATATATATATATATGTATTTATAAAGCATCTCCTACTTGTATGTGTAAATGTGTGTATATACACACATATACATATATATGTATTTACAGCGCATCTTCTACTTGTATGTGTAAATGTATGTATATACACATATATACATATATATGTTTTTACAGAGCATCTTCTACTTGTATGTGTAAATGTATGTATATATACACATATACATATATATGTATTTACACACACACATATACAGGAGCTTTCAGTTTTGTTGTTGTGTGTAATATATATATATATATATATATATATATTGAAGTAATATATATACTCATAAAAGTTTCACTCATCATTTAATGAATTGTTTTAACGGCGTTAAAGCTAGGGACGAAAAATGTAATAAAATACAAACCATAGTGACTGTCAATGTAATAAGTGAAGACAAGGGACTAAAATCAAAACTTTCAACAAACCACAGGGACGAAAAGCATAATTTACTCTTTCCAAATAAATGCGTTTGTACTATATGCAAAAGAAGATGTACGTTGACTTGGATTTGGCTAATTATGGTCTGGAAAAAGGATAAAAATTTCATTTGGCGGGTAAAAGTTTTGCTTATTGACAGATTATACCAAAAAATACGTTCCATTTCCCGCTTTTTATTTAATCAAATACTTTAATTAATTTATTGTAAAAATATTGAAAGTGCTCTACTTTTTTCCTTTTACCAAACCTTTTTAAAGAATATTTTCTTTATGGAAATGGAATTAAAAGTTTATAAATAAATATTAATCTTATAAATAATTTACTGTATAAAATACGTAGTAGATTTAGAAACATAATCTTACCAAAAACTATAGAATATTGCAATAATTTTAATGATTGTTTCTAATTTTTTTTTATTTGGTAATTAATAACCATAAATAAATCTACATATACAAATACTTAAAGTGATTTATTATTATTAATAATATTTTATTCAATATTAATATTTAGACTAAAATGCGTGAAATAGCAACTTACTATCATAATTGTTTTTATTACAGCATTGTACTTTCAAAATTTCTTATTACAACAATATAATTTTAAATTATTTTTTACTAGGACATTTGTACTTTGAAAATTTTATCCATTATAGCATTGAGTAACCTGTTATCTTTTAAACTGGTTTCTTTCGTTAACGTGTCATGTTTAAAATGACGTGGAAGACACATAAGATATGTCTATATATCACTAATAAAACCTATTTCGTCAATCAGGTTGTAGTGCAGTGGTTGATCGCCCTGAGTGATGTGGTAGAATGTCCCATCTACCCAAGGTTTGATCTTAGACGTCCTCAACATTGATAAGACATCTTTAAGTTTCAAAATTGTCAAGAATTAGTCGGAAATATACCTCGGATATCCTTCCAAAAAAAAAAAAACCTATTTCAAAAACGACCTTTAAAACTAAAAATCAACTATAATAATTTTTTTTATAAAAGTAGGTTGCTATTTTCTATATTTTACCTTGAATAGAAAAAAGAAAATAAAGAATTCTTTATCTCAAAAAGACATAAATTGAAAAAGACAAAGTAAAGAAGCACGAAACCCATTCACAGATTCACTCCACAATTCCAACCTTAAAATCAGTCACAGAGAGAGAATACTCCACACTTGCTCCGCCGCCGCACCTCCACCGTCTCCGCCGTTCAGACTCTCTTGCCAACTAAAATGCAGCAAATCTGTAGTCGCCGATTCTCTAAACTTTGAACCTTTTCTTTCAAAAAGAGGGTTTTTGAACACTCTTTATAGTTGCTGTAAATACGGTAAGAGATTTGCTGAATCTTACAAAAACCCATAATCCATTTGTACCTGAAAAACTGTCTTTATTCAACCAATTTGTTCTGCATTGCTGAATCATAATGTTTTCTGGATCTTAATGGATTCTGTCGTTTGGGGTTTTCTTGGATTTTAGATTTATATATCTGAAATTAATCTTTAAACCCATTTGGGGAAAACCATCTTTATTATATGAAAACCTGGTTTTAGGGTCTAATTTAGGGTTTTTAGAAAAGTTCAAAACCTTTTTGAGCTTGTCTAGATGACAAAGATGATTTTTGAGGTTTTATTAGTGGTTATGTTTATGGGTCCTGCAATGGGTCAGCTTCCTTCACAGGATATTTTAGCATTACTTGAATTCAAGAAAGGAATCAAGCATGATCCAACAGCATTTGTGCTTAGTTCTTGGAATGAGGAATCTATTGATTTCAATGGGTGTCCATCTTCTTGGAATGGAATCATGTGTAATGGTGGTAATGTTGCTGGTGTTGTTCTTGATCATCATTCATTAGTAGCTGATGTTGATTTGGATGTGTTTGCAAATCTCACAAAACTTGTAAAACTTTCTATTTCGAACAATTCCATTTCTGGGAAATTTCCAAGAAAGATAGGGGAAATGCTTGAATTTCTTGATATTTCTGATAATTTGTTCAATTCGTCTCTACCGTTGGATATCGGTAAGGTTGAGAGCTTAAAGAATCTATCTTTAGCTGGAAACAACTTTTCGGGACCTATTCCGGATTGGATTTCGGGGCTTAGCTCGATACAATCGTTAGATTTGAGCCGAAACTCGTTCTCGGGCCCAATTCCGATATCTTTAGCACATTTGAACAATCTTGTTTACCTAAATTTATCGGAAAACGGGTTTTCGAAGAAAATTCCAAGTGGGGTTCAAGATATGGTAGCTCTTGAGGTTCTTGATTTGCATGGAAACATGTTTGATGGTGAGTTTGATGCTCAATTCTTGTTGTTGACAACTGCAATTCATGTTGACTTTAGTGGGAATCTTCTAGTAAGTTCTTCGAGTCACCAAGAGAAGTTTCTTGCTGGGATTTCGGATACTGTCAAATACTTGAATCTTAGTCGTAACCAGCTAACCGGATCTTTAGTTAGTGGCGGCGTGGCACAGATGTTTGGGAGCGTAATTGTGTTGGATTTGAGCTACAATAAATTCTCCGGTGAACTGCCTAGTTTCAATTTCGCTTATGATCTTCAGGTTCTTAAGCTCTCGAATAACAGGTTTACTGGCTTTATACCGAACGATCTTCTGAAAGGCGATTCGTTGGTTTTAACCGAGTTGGATTTGAGTGGCAATAACTTCACAGGTAACTCTTTATTACTGCCTGAGAACCGACTATTCATGCTTTATTCATAATGAATATTGTGATAGATTTTCATGTGTGAGTTATTTATGAAGAAAATGTATGATATCATGAATAATGAAAATGTATGATAAATATTCATGAATATTTAGGGTTATTCATAATGAATAGTTAGGGTTATTTTGCTATTCATAATGAATATTTAGGCTTATTCATAATGAATAATACATGAAATAGTTGGTTTTCAGGCGCTTAACAAATTTATGGTTTTCATTTGAACTTTCCAGGGCATATTGTATGTATTTTTACTAACATTTTAATCAAATTTGCAGGGTCGATTAGTATGATTATGTCGACAACACTGCAAGTTCTTAATCTATCCAACAATGTGCTCACCGGCGAGCTTCCGTTGGTGACCGGTGGTTGTACGGTTCTAGATTTGTCGAATAACAACTTTGAAGGAAATCTGACCAAATTGGTGAAATGGGGGAACCTAGAGTTTCTTGATCTTAGCCAGAATCGGTTAACTGGTTCAATCCCTGAGGTAATCGCTCAGTTCTTGCGGCTTAACCACCTCAATCTTTCTCATAATTCTCTCGATTCAGCCATCCCGAAAGCAGTCACCATGTTTCCTAGACTCTCGGTTCTTGATTTGGGGTTCAATCGGCTTAATGGACCATTCCCAAATGGCTTAATATCTATGCCCACGATACAAGAACTTCATCTCCAAAATAACGAACTTGTGGGAAGCGTTGATTTGTTTCCATCTTCTTTCTCTAATGAATCCAACATTCGAGTTCTTGATATTTCTGATAATCAGTTCGATGGCGATTTTCCTGACGGATTTGGTTCGTTAACTGGGCTTCAAGTTCTTGATATCTCGGGTAACAATTTCTCCGGTTCTTTGCCACTGTCTTTAAGTGGACTTTCGGGTCTTGTTTCTTTAGATATCTCCCAGAATCATTTAACGGGCCCGTTGTTAAAGAATTTGACCGATGATTTAAAGAGCTTTAATGCATCTTATAACGATCTTTCTGGTGTTGTTCCTGAAAATTTGCGAAAATTTCCCGAATCCGCTTTCTTTCCCGGAAATTCCGACTTGCAGTTTCCTAATCCACCTCCGGGACCGAACCCCAGTGGCTCATCCGACAAGAAGAAGCCGATCAAAACCATTTTTAAAGTGCTGGTGATCGTTGCTTGTGTTTTTGCCGTAGTGATCTTGATTCTTCTAGCGGTTTTCATACATTACATGCGTATATCACAGCGGCCGCTTCGGCAAGAAGTTGGCACGAAGGACGTGCGGCGGCGGCAAACCACCACCGGAAGTGGTGGTGGAATGGTGGTTTCAGCCGGAGATATAGCGGCTTCAAGGAAAGGGTCATCGTCTGAGATCATTACTCCTGAAAAGATAGGCGGAGGAGGAGGGGCGGTGGCGAGTTTCTCTCCGTCTAAAACCAGCGGTTTCTCTTATTCGCCGGATTCCGGGGACTCTTACACTGTCGAAAATCTCTCTAGACTCGATGTGAGGTCACCTGATAGATTGGCGGGTGAACTTTACTTTCTTGATGACACGGTTTCGTTTTCGCCCGAGGAATTGTCGCGGGCCCCGGCTGAGGTTTTGGGTCGGAGTAGCCACGGGACTTCATATAGAGCAACGCTTGATAACGGGTTATTGTTGACTGTGAAATGGTTAAGAGAAGGGGTTGCGAAACAGAGAAAAGATTTCGCCAAGGAGGCGAAAAAGTTCGCAAACATACGACACCCGAATGTCGTCGGGTTGCGAGGGTACTATTGGGGGCCCACGCAACACGAGAAGCTAATTCTTTCGGATTACATATATCCGGGAAGCCTTGCGAGTTTCTTATATGGTACTAATCTTCTTCTCTAATTTGCTTACAATCTTCAACACTAGGACTTAAAAAAAAATATAAATATCATATGTATTTACAATAAGGGGTTGGGTTCCGGTGAGAAGCTGGAAGTTGTTATCAACCGTTGGATGAGAAATTGACGTACATTAAGATGAGATGCACCGGACCAATTCCCTTCTAAACCACAATTCAATGATTCATGGGAGGGCATTTGATTAAAAGTGATCAACAGTTCAGATCCACTTACTCACTTTTAACCTCAACTTCTTACACGATCTTTCGCCTTACAATAAGTTTATAGGACATTTTTAAGCTTTTGGATGTCTTTTAACAATTTTTTCGGGACACTCTTAAAACCTTGTTAAAAATGTAAACTTATTGTAACGCTTTTACATAGGACACGTAATTGTTTGATCCTATAAACTCGAGTCTTATAAAAAAGTCTAATAGGGCATTTAGACATTTTTTGCGTCGTATAAACTTCATTTTGTTGTAATGTAAGTATATATTTATTTCAATTCGTTTGATTCACTTTTTGTTCTTATTACAGATCGACCTGGAAGAAAAGGGCCGCCATTGACATGGGCACAAAGGCTAAAAATAGCCGTCGACATTGCTCGTGGGTTAAACTACCTCCATTTTGACCGTGCAATTCCACACGGAAACCTCAAAGCAACCAACATTCTGTTAGATGGTGCGGATCTGAATGCCCGCGTTGCCGATTACTGTCTCCACCGTCTTATGACCCAAGCAGGAACCATAGAGCAGATTCTTGATGCCGGGGTTCTAGGCTATCGTGCACCCGAGCTGGCTGCTTCCAAACGACCGCTTCCTTCTTTCAAATCAGATATCTACGCGTTTGGAGTTATCTTGTTGGAACTTTTGACCGGAAAGTGTGCCGGTGATGTGGTCTCCGGCGAAGATGGTGGTGGGGTTGATTTGAACGATTGGGTGCGGTTGAAGGTGGCGGAAGGACACGGGCCCGATTGTTTTGATGCGGTGTTGATAACGGAGATGGGAACACCGGCTGCGGATAAGGGAATGAAGGAGGTTCTTGGGATCGCGTTAAGGTGTATACGGCCGCTTTCCGAGAGGCCCGGAATCAAGACGGTTTACGAGGATCTTTCGTCTATATAAGTAGCTAGTTTTTTTCTTTTTTTTTGGGTTTCTTTTTGACTTAGATTAGAGATTGAACTGGTGGAATCAATAGTTCATTGCTCCCTCTTTTTTTTTTAATTTTATTTTGTGGGTGATTTCTTAAGGCATGTTGTTCCTTTTTTTTGGAAAGAAAACTAAGGTATGAAGGAAGAAAGTGGTGGGTGGTTTGTTTTGTTATTAGATTTGAAAGGCATGGATTTGGATTGGAGTCATTGGATCCTTTATGCTCTTTGCACTTGGTAGCAAACATCTTTTTTTTAAAGGGTATCCTAGGCTATGTCTAGACTAATCCCTTGACAATTTATGACTGTAAGACATCAACCCTGATTAAACCTCAGTGGCCACAATTGTTGTGTGCGCTTGGATTTGAACTCTGGGCAGATGAGATATTCCACCACATCTCCAGGGTCTTAACCACGCCACAACCCTTGTGGTCTCTAAACTAGAGTGCGTAAGGTCTCGGTTCAGACTTTCTAAACGTGATTTTAGAAAGCAAAAACTCGGTCCTCTGAGGTCCGAGTAGGGCTTTTGTGTTAAAATGAGTCTGGATCGAGTTTTCTTCGGTTTGGATTAAGCTAATACCCTCAACTTAAATCCATAAAAAACCATTGTTCAACTTGCATTAAGCACCGATTTCTAATAACCAAAGCACTTTCGTAATCAAAAGCAACCCATATAATCGATAATGCACTCTCTCTCACTTATCGGGTAAATTTCTCGGTCATTATCATGTTTATTCAAAAATATAAGTTTGGTAAGTGACACTCGATAAACACTAATATGATAAACAAGGGACGGACACATAATTTTTTCATTAGGTGGCCCCATATAATATAGAAAAAATAATAATTAAAAAAAACGATTTTTATCGACGTGTCTTCATCTTTTTACCAACGTCCAATATCGTCCGTTGTGTTTTTAACCAAATTCCATCGTTTCAAGGAATTTTCAAGCTTTTTGCTTGATTTCAAGTGATTTTTAAGTTTTTTTTATCGATTTCGAGGGACTTTTCCAGTTTTTTCGGTTGATTTCAGATTTTTTTTTATTTTATTTCAAGAGCTTTTTGTTTTTTGTTTGATTACGAGGTACGGTTACATCTTCTTAATCTTTTGAATATCGTACGGTGACACCTTCTACAACGATATGGTTGCACTTTTCATAAACGTATAATACGGTGGCATGTGCCACCGATCGCCCTTCTTTGGGTCCGTCCATTTGATAAAGAATATTTGCAACCCAAAATCCTAAAGAATATTTATACGACCTTTTTCGACATTTTAAATACTTGGCCGATAATCTCTCTCTCTCTCTCTCTCTCTCCGACATATATAAATAGGAGTTCAAGCTTTAACAAACTCCACAATCTCTCTCTCTCTCTCTCAGAATTAGCATGAAGAGACCTGGATTTGTAGCAGCTTCCATGGCAGCTGCTTCAGCTACAACCACCATTACTGGCTCCAAAACTTCTGACCAGGTAATTAATAAATCAAGCCTAAATTAAAGCAGCTTGAAGTCGTCAATTGTTATGGAATCAAATGATCATGTCTAGATCTTTTGCTCGTATATTAATGGAACATCTTCTTCGTTTTTTCGATTTATGTTGTTCTAAATTAATTAATCTTCAAGTAATTAATCGAGTTAGTCTTTGTTAATTCTATTTGATTGTTGTGTAGGACCATGGATTAATATCGATCAATCACGGTGCTGATTCTTTGCCGGAGAAGATGAGTTGTTGCTCAGGGAAATTTGCACCGAGGTTTGACGGGCTGAGGTTTATAGAAACCCTTATAACCGCTCATCGATGACGATGATGATAAGACTTTTGACTTATGAGATCGTAGATCGTGAGATCGTTTGGATTATGTTTGTTTGATTTGGATTTAGTTTGATGATCGATGCCGAAGGCCTTTAATTGTGTATAAAGTATTTGAAAAAAACGCTTAAAAACAATCTTTTATGCTTCAAGTACGGTTATTTATGTATATTACTTAAAATTCAAGATTACAAGTAAATAATATTTGAGTACAACTTTTTAAAGTTGGATATTTAAATTCATAACTAACTAATAAAAATAATCAAATGGTTCATATTAAATTTAAAAAATCTAAATTATAATTAAAATAATCATTAAAATCTAATAGATTATTTATAATTATTTTATTGAAAACATTACGTTATTAAATCTAAAATAAATTTATCGTTATTAAAGTTAAATTAATTATAATTATAAATTAAAAGAAAAGAAAAATATATATAGAAAACATTATTACTTTATAAAATCAAGAATGACAAAAACAAAAGATTAAAATTAAGATATATTAAATTAGAGAAATAGTTTAGGCATAACCTAGGATACTTTTCCAAAAATAAAATAAAAAACTAGACGAAGATTCAAACGAGAACGCTAAATATTTAAGAAAATACGAGAACGACCGCACACGTACAAAATCATATGTGATTTTACACTAACAACAAAAAACTAAAAACTTGTGGGGCAAGTCGCGTGAATCATATATGGTTTTGAACGTGAATCATGTATGAACTTGTACATAGACAGTCATTCACGTGTTTTCTTATTAAACTATATTATATAAATACACCTCTAGTTATTAATCAATTAATCAATCCATCTCTATCCAACTTCCATGCTTTATTTATGTCTACCTCAGCACCAATAACAACCCCAAGAGTGGACAACACTCACCCTTTTCCATCTTAAAATAAAAATAAAAATAAAAATACCAAAGTCGATTATATTTGAATATTTTTGATTATTAATTATATAATGTTAAAAGTTATAATAAAAAAGAGTTTGACATTGATACATATGAATATGGTTGATAAAGGGTTCAATTAGAGCATATCCAAATCTCAAATTTTGCATTATGTAATCAATATTCTTGAATAAAATAAGTTTATAGGACTTATTATTTGAAACATACTATAACATTTTTAGATACCGCGTCTTATTATTATGTCTTATAAACCTAATTCTTAACTTACTAGGTAAGATTATAGTACATCAAAACAGTAGCGTATTCAACAAATTACCCAATAATTGCTAACAAAGTAAGAGTCGTCACTCGTCACTCGTCACCCTCACTTATTGGGTATGACTCTCGGAGTCTCGGTCCTTGACATCGTTCTTACCAGGTAAAATTCTCGGTGCTTGTCATATTCATTAATTCAGTAAGTTGACCCGGTAAGTGTTTGGTAAACGGCCCTTTAGTCTATTTTGACATCTTATAAATCCGATTTTATTGTAGTGATGTCTGCTACTGTTTTATAACTTTGATATTTTGTTAACCAACGATTGTTGCTATTACTTTTGACATTTATGTGAGTTGGTTAGCGACGAGGAACGATGAAGATAGTCAGATACTCGGGTTTGAGAGGATGAAGCTAGTTGCCGAAGAAGATGAACAAGTGAGATGTTTTAATTTTGGGATTTATTTTCTATTTTTTAAATGCTATATTCACTTGTACTTATGTAATTTAAAAATAATTTTGGGATTTATTTTCTATTTTTTAAATGCTGTAAACACTTGTACTTATGTAATTTAAAAATGTACGATAAAAAAATTATTTACTCCAGAATGCATATTTGTGCTATGCACTTTTGCATTTTTAAACATATTCTCCTAAATTACAATAGAGTGAAAATACATTTTAAGCATAACTTGCCCATTTAATAATTAATAGTACATTTGTTTTCTTATGAGGAACAAAACATAAATATACAAAATTCAAGACAAATGAGCTTAATCACAAATAAGCTAAACATAAACAAATATTGAGGGTACAAGTCAAGATAAAATACAAAGGATAAAAAATTTATATGACATGTATGTCTTTTAACAGAGTTAGTGATCAGGTCCTACTTTGAAAGCAAAATCTAAACCTTAAGGATGAAAACTTGACTTCTAAAAATATAGGTCTCATTTTCAAAGAAATCCAAAATCATCAAGGACCAAAATTAGAGTTAACTCTATTTAAATTAATGAGAATACTACACTTTTGGTCCCTATGATTTCATTTTTATAACACATTTGGTCCCTATAAATTTTAAAAAGCACAGTTTTGTCATTAAGGTATGCCAAAGCAACCGTATGTAGTCTCTGCCTCTAACGGACGTTAAAAAACCTCGTTAAGTGAGGGGCATTTTGGTCTTTTTTTGTCTTATTTTTCATATTGCCAATATGTCCCTCTTCACCCCCCTCGTCAACCAAACAAACACCAATAGCATATTGCCAAGAGTCCTTCATCCCCCTCTTCCCTTCCGATTGATTATCCACGTGAAAATCATGAACACCAAGAATTCAGATGAACCAAGAAATCATATTGCCATGTGCCCCTCTTCCTCTTTCCTCTAATCAAATCCTCAATCAAGAACATAACATACATATAAACTCACATACAAACACAAGAAATCAGTGTATATTAGTTTTTTTTGTTAAAAACATTGTACACAACATAAGATTAACAACAAATTTTTACAAGAAAACCAAAAATCGTAAACCTGCGTATGTATATCTTTACATCTTAATTTTGAGAAAAAAAACCCGACAGATCTTCATGAACCAAGAGGATGGAGGTGGTTTTATGCAGGTGGGAAGGATAGGCGAAGAAAGGGATGATTTAACGCTTGTATCTCGGTGGGGGACAATTTAGGGCATGTAAACCTGTGTCGATGTCATCGCTGGAAACTGTAGATCTATGTTCATCGTTGCATATCTCCGACGATCTATGTTCCCCGTTATCGCTGGAATGGATATGCAAGTTGTCCCTGTGTTCTAAACGACAAAGAAAGATGGAGATGTAAGTCTATTTGTCCTTGTCCCTTCCGGTCTGTGTCACAAACGAGAGAGGGTGCCAGAATCAGATATGTGCCGGCTTCATAGATACAGAAAGGGACCGAGAGATGGCATAGAAAATAGGGGGAAAAGGGTGCTGGAAGATGAAGTCATCGGTTTGGACTGGTTTCGAGTCACCAGAGAAGATGAAGTAACCGGAAATAGTGGGAGAAGCAGATATGTGTCAAACTCCACCACCGCCACCATGGAACTCAGATTCAGGAGAAGCAGATGGAGAAAAAGATATGTGTTCATCGTCCCCGTGTTCTAGATAGAGAAACAAATATGTTTCTCGTATGTATCACGAATGAGAAGAAGGAGAAACATATTTTTTTAATACTAGGTGCGAAGATGATATAGGGGGAGAGGGGGTCCACCAGAGGAGACATGAAAAATAAGACAAAACAAAATGAAAAAGACCAAAATTCCCCTGATTTAACGAGGTTTTTAACGGCCGTTAAAAGCAGGGTCAAAGTTTCAGTCGTTTTTAGGGGTGAACATGGTACAATACCATGTTTTTTTTCTTAATATCGTGTACCAACCAATTATAATTGGTACACCAAAAATTATACCGTGTACCAACCAACTCTACTTGGTTCCAACATTTTTCGGTTGGTACATGTTGGTATGGTTTTGTATCAACATCTCAAAAGTTTGAAATGACAATTAAATGTATTAATACAAATTGATGATCCATAATTACAGATCGGCTGACTGTCCAAATAACGTGTTGTTCGGCATTGCGTTTGTGAATATAAGAGATTTAGGGACTTAAGGTTGCATTTACTTGTATTTACGTTGTAACACCTCATATTAATCCTTCTTGCAATTTTAGAATAAATGAAATTTTGGGGCCAAAGTGTGAAATTTGGAAACTTAGGTGCTCAAGGGTGTGAAATCAAAAATCTATATCTGTATTAAAGGAAAATCCACTAAGGATGACGTGGCATATTGTTAGAGTAGGATTTGCCTAAAGAATTTTTCTCATTGTTTTGAATTTTTTGAATATTGAATAAGTTAAAGACTATATTACCCCTAAATGAAAAACATGTATTTCATTATAAGAAGGTTTTTTTTTGTAATTTCATTTCTACTTTAATTAGCTTTAACTTTCAAACTACACAACTTCATAGAGATATTCATTATAGTCTTTTAATATTTCCATAATCTAATTAAGAAAAAACCTACAATAAATGATATGACACGTTGTTACAAGATGACTGTTTATAAATATAATTAAGTTAAAGATGTTTTTCTTCTCTTACTTTTGTAGAAGAATCAAAATGGGTTGTGAAACAAGTTATAAATAATAAGTTTCTTCCTTTTATTTCTAAAGTAAAGTGAAACATGGATAAATATAAAAGCTAAAAAAGCTAATTGCTCGCATGGATTAATGTTTCTTTTCTTCTTCAGTTTGTGATCTCCTATGGAGGCTTTTTTGTAGTTTCCTCCCTTCATTTTAATTTTCCAGGTGGTTCATTGCTTTTGATGTATTTGGCATTCTTATGGTAAGAGCATCTCCAATAGCTTCCCCAAAAATGACATTCTCTCTCCAACTTTCTCCAAAATGGGGATGGTTTTGGGGAAGCTGTTGGAGCTGATTTTAGGACCAAAATTCCTATATTCCCAATTTTCTCCAAAATGGGGAAGCTGTTGGAGATGCTCTAATATGCTAAATAACCTTACTATACTTGGCATTATTGGGTTAATGTGCTAAACCATGTTATATTTGAAAGTCCAAAACTTTATTACAAATTTCATTTATGTATGCAATATTAAACATTGCATACCGCCAATTAGTGCTTTTTTCTTTGCTTATCTTTATGTACAATTTTCTTCCAACAATTGTTTTGTTTTCTATGCATTTATATAGGTTTTAGGGCTGAAACACAAATCAGGTGAGTGTTTATGGAGTTTCAGGTTGTAAAGAAAGGCCTTCAATTACATCTTAGTGAAATCAGGCCAATTCTTCCATAGCTAATTGATGGTATGTATTTTGAAGAAGTTCTATTGATTCATGTCATGAAGTTGGTTTTTCCTTCACATTGGTTTGCTTTCAGATTTTTTCAATCTAATGGATGAAGTTGTGACAATCTGGTGTTTACCCTTGAGACAACTGTTGACAAGTTTTTAGAGGTTATGGCACCCAAGTGGTATTTTATTAATAAATAAAAAATGTGAAGTGCACTTGCTATTATATTTTTCTCCCATTTCTAACTTTTTGTGTTGATATAATATAGGTTGCTATAGTTTATTGGTGTGTCAATGCCCCTAATTTAAAGTTGAAGCATTTTACGTGGTACGATCCTTGAATAATCTATATATGTAAAAGGTATTGTCTAATTTTGATTTCCGGTAAAAAAATGGATTTCAAGAAATATGTACTCATATCCAATTTCAAAACATATGTGTTATTTTCTCTCAAACATCCTCCATGCAAGCTCTAATTTTGGAGGTGGGCGATGGCAATTTAAAAGATGATAATAGATCAAGTGAACCTGAACGAAAAAGGATACTGAAAGGAAATCTGGAAAACTACGATCGAAGGTGTTGGATTTTAATGAACTCTTCCCTTTGGTGCTTCATGTGTTTAACTTTCCATTCATTTTTTATTGTTGTTTTCTTTCCCTTATATAAATTGTGTAATTGTTTATATGCCTTACATTAAACAACTTTTCATGTTTAATGGATACTACATTTGTTACTCTTATTTCATTTTACACTGTTTAAACTTTTTCTTATTTTCATTGGGCATCTTATTGCAACTATGGTTATATGGTCATGAATTTATAAACAAAATTTGCCAACAATATATTGTCTATTATTTTTAATTTTTGTCATGGTGTTTTTCTAATCACTTGATTAAGTTTCATATGATGTCAATTTTTATTATTTACATAATATATTTATTGGGTTGGGTTCCGGACAGAAGTGTCAAATTTAGTGAGATGCGTGAGAAGGGTTATCAACCGTTGGATGAGAAATAGACGAGTATTAAGATGAGATGCAATGAGATAAGATGTACCGAGTGCACTGGATCAATTCTCTTTTAAACTGCAATTCATGTGAGGGTATTAGATTAAGAGTGATCAACGGTTAAAAAGTACTTCTCACACTTCTCACTAAAAATGTCACTTTTCACATGATCTCATGTCTATATTCATAATCGTTTTAATTAATTTAGTTGCAAGAAGTAAAACCAAATATGAGGTAGGTAAGGTAGTCTCAACTTTTGAGTAAGCTAAAAATTGCTCTCATAACATTGGTGTATTTGAAGGCGTGTTCTGTTAATTGGTTGGGGTTGTAGGTAATCAATCTTTTGGCAACTTATATAGGTTACAGACCAAGTATGGAATTTCATTTCATTGTATTACGTAACTTGCCAATTAACGAATTATATTTGATTTTAATTTAGTTACCTATTTCGTAACAAAGATATATGTCACCGCGCAACACGCGGTGTCGGACACTAGTTTAAATAAGATGAAAACCCTTCTTTCCTTATTTGTCAGCTGAGAGCTAGAGGAGAAGGGGATTTGGTGTAGAAGCTTCTCTTGAGAGATTGGAGAAGGAGAATTTCATCTAGTAGCTAGAAGATTCATCCTCAAGGTATGGTTTCCTTCTAACCTTCATCTTCTTGCTTGTCTTGAGAAAGATTGTGGGTGGAGTTCAATGTTTCTTTCTTTTAATTCCAAGTTTTGGGCTAAAAACCATTGGAGAGGGTGGGATTAATGAATCCCTTGGTAGGTTATGAGCTACTCTTGAAGAGCTTGCACCACTTCAATGGAGGTTTTGGGTTTTGAACAAATTTGGGAATTGGGTGATGAAAGGGATGAATCATTGGTTAAATTTGATGAGAAATTATATGTGTAAAGGTTTGGGATTCACCCTTTATAGCGTGTTCAGCTCAAACTATTGATTTTGAGGGTTTTTCATCAATTGGAATCGATTTGGGGGAGTTTGGAGAGCATTTTTGAAGTGCAGGTTTTTGGGAACCCAAGCAGCGGGTTGCGCGACCTGGGCCGCGACCTCAGGCCGCGTGACAGGGGGCGCAAGTCCCTGTTTGGCCGTTCCCCGTTTTGCTTCGTTTTTCGTTCGGTCCTAGAATCGAGGCATTGTTTAAGGGCTTATCTTAGGAGTTTATTAAGGATGTTTTGAGGCATAATTAAGGAGTTTAACATCACCTCTATTAACCTCAATTCAGGTGTTCGGTTGGTGAAAAAGTGAGCTTCGGTTAGGGTGTCAATTAGCCGAGTTACAGGTGAGTTCCCTTAATCTTTTAACACTCACAAAGATTGTTTTGTACATGTTTTACTTACTGAAATTGGTTAAACCCGTTCATATTACTTGCATGCATATGAGGATGGATTTCGAATGACTTGAAAACATTTACAAATATACTTGCATTATGTGGATGCTTTATTATTGGCGTGATGTACTTGGGTCGGGTTGCACAACGAACATAGGGTATCTTGGGGTAATTTATACCCCATGGGAGTGGTGATACATTTTCGTATGTGTGGAATTCGTTTCCTACATACGAGGCTAAAGGGAGTCTGCTTGGGCCCCGATCGTGGTTACTACCGTGTGGTAGGTGAGGCTATGGACGTTGTGCAACTGTTATGTGTGCTTTCACTCTTCTAAGTGGGCCTTCGGGCGGTTATGATTGTACATGTTATTTTGCGGTGATTTTCAAACTGTTTGCCAGGGAATTCACTAGACCTTATGGTCTAACCCTCGCTTTTCAAAATTAAAAACCATTTTCAGGTAAGAATGTGATAGGTGCATCTTCTAAGGGAAAGAAGAAGGCTTAAGGATCCTTGGGATTGGGAGTAGAGACCGTCATGACTCTCTTTTGTTATTTAGACATCTCGGTTGTATTCGTATGTGAACCATTAAACTTTTGAGAATGTTGTTAGTCTTTTGATGTAATTTGGGACCCTTATGGGCTTTTTGGTTAGGATATTACTTTAGTTATTTTTGGGTTGTTACAAATGGTATCAGAGCCATAGTTTAAGGGATTTAGGTGACCGGATGAGCCTAAACTTAAACTTGTAGGTTAGGGACACAACTGAGATATAGGATGCCCATAGGAAATGGCCTAGGAATGATACGTAGGACGGGGTGATAAGGATCATCATGTGAGGTAAATTAGGGGTTACATCTGGCCAATGTAATTCCGAATTTACAGGCACATGGGGATGCTTAATTTGCCTCATAGTGTGGAGTTTGGTATTAAAGGTTTGATTTATGTGATTTGTTTCAGTTTTGCCATGTCTGAAAGAACATTGAGGAGCAGGTCGGTGCCTAGTGTGAGGGTAGTCACGTCCGAGGAGGTCCTTGCGGACGGACCAGTGGACCCTCCGAGACCGACGGCCACCCGAGGAAGGGGAATGGGACGTGGTAGGGGACGTGGGACGACACCACGAAGGGCTACCACACTAGCGGGAGGAACTCGTACAAAGAAAAATATCCCGGTTGCTCGCCGAGCAAAAAATGTTGAGATACCGGTTGAGCGAGAAGGGTCTCGCCAAGAGAGCTCAACAACGGGGGGGTCAAGTATTTGTGACTTAAGAGGCTTTCGCCGCTGAAATGGGGAAACTCCAAGACAAATTGGATCGTTGGATGAACCATCGTGATGGGTTGGCGTCGGAAAGTAAGGAGAAGAGTGAAAGTAAAGCGGTCACGGAATTGTCTAGTCCACCCGTGACGGAGACGGGTAGCCATAAGCAATCTACAACTCTAGTGGTGAATGAGTCGGCTGCTAAAGGATGCAACTACAAAGCATTCTCGTCTTGCAAACCTTCTACTTTTAAGGGGGAATGCGACCTAGTGTTAGCAATGAAGTGGGTTCGGGAGATGGAATTGGTATTTGACACATGCAAGTGCGCCGAGAGGGATAAAGTGATTTATGCCCTATCAATGTTGAAGTCGGATGCCATCTTTTGGTGGGATGTCGAAACTGGAGGAAGGGGATCGTCGGCGGCTAAGACTATGAATTGGGAGGATTTTGTGGGCAAGTTCAAGGCTCAGTTTTGCCCTCAAGCGGCAATTAAAAAGTTAGAAGAGGAAGTTTTGAAGTTAGAATAAGGAGAAATGACTGTGAGGGAGTACACCTCCAAGTTCTTAGAGAAGACTCATTTTGCGGAGTTGTATGTACCGACCGAGGAGCGTCGAATTGAACGATACCTTTATGGGTTGAAGAGTATCATCCGAGAGTTGGTTTTGGCAAGAAACCATACCACCTTTCAATCGGCCATAAATGTGGCCGAATTAACCGAGAAAGAAAAAGATCGCCAATGAACTGAGAGGATTGGGGATAAGAGGAAATGGGATGGATCGGGAGGCGATGCGAGGAGAGGAAGAGCCTTTAGGCCGGAGTCCCGAATGACTCGTGGGGCGAGTGAGAGGCCGTGTGGGAAGTGTCACCGGGTTCACCGTGGTGAGTGTATGACGGATTCGAAGTCTTGTTATCGGTGTGGATTGTCGGGCCATCTATCGAGAGATTGAACGAGTGGGAAAGCATGCTTTCAGTGTGGGTCGGCGGATCATTTGAAGTACGATTGCTCACAGTTGAAGAAAGGAGGGCTAGTGTCATCTGGGGGACGTCATGTGAACAAGGGGAATGAGAAAGGGGCGGAGCAGGCATGAGCGAAGGGGCGTGCATTCCATATGACTGCGGTTGAGGCGGAGGAGACTCCGGATGTCGTGACATGTACCTTTTTGGTGAACTCTATTTGTGCCAAAGTGTTATTTGATTCGGGAGCGAACCGCTCTTTTGTATCTCCTGATTTTGTGAAGTGTTTGAGAGTGAAACCCAAGCATTTAGATCATGCCTTAGAAGTTGAGACCGCCGATGATAATCGAGTGTCTATTAGCGATGTGGTTGAGGGGTGTTGTATAGATGTAGAAGGAAGCTTGGTTCCGATGCAATTGTACCCTATGCCAATGGGGGAATTTGACGTAGTGTTAGGGATGGATTGGTTAGCAAAGAATAATGCTAACATTGTGTGTAATAAAAAGTTAATCCATATTCACCTACCGGATAGAGGGATGGTAGTGATTTACGGAAATCGTCGAGATAGGAAATCCAATCTTATTTCTATGATCAAAGCTACCAAGTGTCTAAGGAAGGGATGTCAGAGTTATCTAGCCTATGTTGTGGATAGTAAAAGGGAAAAGCGTGGGGTAGAGGAGGTGTCGGTAGTGGAAGAGTACCCGTAAGTGTTTCCGAAAGATTTGAGTGACTTACCACCGGACCGTCAAGTCGAGTTTCGGATCGACTTAGTGCCGAGAGCCGCTCCAATAGCCCGCGCACCTTATCGTCTAGCACCATCAGAAATGAAGGGGATGATGACCCAACTTCAAGAGTTATTGGACAAGGGGTTTGTGAGACCGAGTACCTCGCCGTGGGGTGCACCAGTGCTCTTTGTGAAGAAGAAGGACGGGACAATGAGGATGTATATAGACTACCGTTAAGAACAAGTATCCGCTTCCCAGAATCGATGATCTGTTTGATCAGTTGCAAGGGGCTAGCTACTTCTCGAAGATAGATTTGAGATCGGGGTACCACCAACTCAAAGTACGTGAAGAAGACATTCCAAAAACGGCTTTCCGAACTCGTTACGGGCATTACGAATTCTTAGTGATGCAATTCGGACTGACGAACGCTCCCGTCGCTTTTATGGATTTGATGAATAGGGTGTGTGTAACACCCGTAATTTTCAGATAAGCATAATTTCGAATCAATGTGGAAATCGATCTCTTAAGAAAATATGAAAAATAGTATTTTGGGTTAAATTCTATATTTTATGGTCTTGTTTGATGGGGAGTTCAAATACGAATCCAACGGGCCTTTCCGGAGCTAAAACGGAGCTAAAACGAAGAAGTTACGGCCAAAACAGTGTTCGATACCTTCTGAGCTAAAGTGACATGCGAGAGTGACACTGGAACTTTAGCATGTCACTTTCGCAGAGGAAATATGGCTCTTGGTACATTTCAGGCGAAGGTGACATACTAAAGTGACACTGTCACTTTCGCATGTCACTCTCGCGGGCGACTGCAGTGCATAAAATCCGATTTTTCTTCATTTGGTTATATCTTTCTCATTTCTACTCCGTTTTTGGTGATTCAAATTGCTGTGGTTTCGTATTTGAGAGCTTTTTGAGGATATAGTGTTAGTTTTGGGAAGATACAAGAGTATTTTGTGGTGGATTGGAAGCAAAGATCAAGAGTTCATCATCATCACTTCCATCTTCAAGAAAATTAGGGTTTTCTAGGTTTTCATCAAAACCTAAGTGGTGAGTTCATCCTCCAAGCTTATATACTTTCATATGAGTTATAAATGTTCCATTTATGATCCCTTAGTGTTTTGTTTCTCCAATTTTGGTTTGGATGATTTTAGAGAAGTTAGGTTAATATTGAGGTTTTTGGTCAAAATGGAGATTTTGATATAAGATGGTTGGGGAATGGTTTTAAAGTGTTGAATACGAATATTCATGGTTGGAAGTTATGAATTTAGGTTTTGGAGGTTTTGGCTTGAGGATGCAAACTTCGTCAAGGGAGCTTACGTTTGGAGAAATTCTAGATTTTGCCTAAATCTAGCAAAGTGAGTTCAAGTTGATTTGTGAAAACTTTGTACATGCCAAAAATAGTATTTTCCAAATGTTTGTGTGTTTTACTTGAAAATATCAATTGTTTATGTATTTGGTTAATTTAACCTTTTTGAAGTAATTATCTTCATAAATGTGTAAAACACCCATATTTGGGATTTTGGAGTAATTGATGTGTAGAAATCACAATTATACTTTTAAAAGAATTATTACTCAAAATGGAGTCTATTTGATGGTTCAATCATATGTGTATAAATGATTTTCCAAACTATTTGGGAGAATGCACGTTTTAGTGTCAATAACCATTTTTGAGAATTATAAGGGTGTGAATCCTTTTGGGAAACCCTTTTGTTTAAACTGTGTCGAGTTTTGGAGTTAAGAAATGGGTTGGGGACATTTGTCCGGTTTTAAATGGCTCAATGTGGAGTCTTATTTTATGGTTTGCATTTATTGCAACTTGATGCATTTTATTGCTTATTATTGATATTTACATGCTTTGGTGTTTTAATCATTCCTGGTTGAGCACGTTTGGTAGACTGTGTTGCATTGGACCCATAGGCATATGAGTCAGTCTTTATTTGATGGTCTATCTCTTTGTGCACGAGGAGTAGACTATGGGAACGCATGATTATATGCGTAGGTCGTGGGGGCCACTAGCGAGTAGGCAATAAGGGACATTGAAGTCCTTGAGGTGTAACTCGTCTAGACTGGATATGCAATAAGGTCGCCTGTAAGTCCTTGAGGTGTAACTCTATGGGGTATGCAATAAAGGCAATCTATTTATGGCTTGAGGTTGTGATGTCTTTATGGCATGGGAACTAAGGTCGGGGCTTGAGGTGTAATCCAGTAACATCACGAGTGACTTAACTTTGTGTGCCCGTCACTTTCGATGGAATCGGGTCTCCCCCGTCACCGAAAGGTGTGGTTTTGGGTATATGTTTTTATCCATATTTTCGGTGACGTACTTTATTTATACGAACTGTATTCATGGTTTATAGGCAAAGTTCTATGCATCATCCTATTTGGAAGTTTTAAATATTGGAGATGTGTCCATACCTATATTCATTGGAATATTTAATGTCAAAATACGTTTTGAGTGAGTTGGGATCGGAATTCATTTTAGAAAACGCTTTATACGTTGTGGGAACTTTTCTCATAGATTTTGTGTGCGTTGGAAAATGAGTCATTTATATCCTTTCATAAACTCTTTTGAAAATCATGATTTATGTCGCAAACCTTCTTTCTACAAATTATATAAATCATGCTATAAACTCTTGAACTCACTAGGCGTTAGCCTAACCCTTTTTATTTGTCGGCATGTGCAACAGGTCTCAGGTTGGGAGTAGTTCTAGTGACACGTTGGAGAGGCCGTGTGCTAGTATTGTGCTCGAGAGGTGATTTAGATTAGTGAAGTCTTCCGCACTTATTTGGACTAGCAACTTGTGTTGTGTTAAGTGACACCCGTTTAGGTTGTTTTATTTGGGGAATTATAATGTTTTTAATTCCAAGGTATTTTGAGGAATAAATTGTAGAAATGAATTTATCTATTTTGGTTGATTATTGAATTTTAAAGTTAGTTGCTCGTTCCAAATTCGAGGGTGTTACAAGTTGGTATCAGAGCATAAGTTTGAGAGATTTAGGTGTTGATTTTGGATACCTAGACTCAAACTAGCGTTGTTTAAGTAAATGAGAGTGAAATTCACCTTTAGGCACTTTAAGATAGGATATTTTGAAGTTGATGGATGTTGTTAGAAACGAGAGTCACGTCGAGAGTAACAAGGATAATCATGTATGGTGCGTTCATAGTGACACCTGGCCAGTGTCATGGTGAACCTACAAGTACATGTGCATATTTGGATTACTTTAATGTGATGATCGTTGGGGTAGTGAAGGAAGTTCTAGGCTAGTAGTCGTTGGAATAGATGAACGATTCTAGTATTAGTCACTTGGAGTGACGATAAGCATGATGTTTGCTTTAAGTAGACCGTTCGGGTCGAGATTGGTGGTTGGACTAGAACCATAGGCTTATTAAGCCGACTTTGATTTGAGGAAAAACCGTAAAGCTAATTGATGTAATTCCTAACTTACCTTAAGAGGTTAAAGCATCCGGATGACGATAGTGGACCGGAGAGATTTGGAATGGTATGAGTTGAGACGTTGAATGCCGAATAAGTCATGAACAAAGTTCATTTTGAAAATAAATTGCATCAACTATTTCTTGTGTTTCCAATCCTTATATGGATTGTGTTATGAATTTTGATAAATGTTTAGCACACACACAAGATTTTAAATCATGGTTTTGAACGTGCATGAAACCGTTTTATTGCAGGGGTTGCAAACTCCGCCGGAATTTGTTTTTCTTTATTTCATTGTTGTTCAACATTGTTTTGGATATAATGATAATCATATTTTTATGATGTTTAAGATGTTGGACAAGTAACTACGACTTGTGACTTTAATGTTGGATCTCCTCCACATATGTTAAAGTTCGGACGGAAAGTTATCTTCCATGATATCTATATAAAGTTATATTGGGAATTTGTTAATTATGAGTGAGTTAAACAATGTGGTTTATATGGTATTAGAACAAGAATGAGATTTTTGGAATTTTGGCATTTTAGTCATGATTTTGCTTTTAGCAATTTGACTTTGGGAGCACAATGTTTGGTGTTATTTTGTTTATTTGGAGTCATTGAATTTGTTGAATTTCATGGAGTTGGGTTATGACGTTTTGTGTCGCGTGGGTACAATTTTACGAGGTGTATACTCCATGTATCTATGTGAAAATTCATGAGTTAAGTTGCGCATTTGGTCTCACTCGAGTTTGTTGAGAAAAGTTAATTTTATGCCATAAGGCGACTAAAAAGAGATGAGTTGGAACTCTAGTGTCGCGTAACTTTTCTTTCAAAAGTTTGTGTTACTAAGTACTTCGTTGCATGTAGTTCAGTGTATGGATTGATTTATACGTGGCTTGAGTAACGCATGAAAGAACATTTTGTTGAAATTTCATGATGACTTGCTTGGTGCGCTTTTGGTCAGTTAAGTGTTTTATTATCATTTTATGTAAATGCGCTATATCGACTTAGGGGTATGCATAACTTGGTAACCATTGTTTTTTTGACATTTTGATAAACGAGTCGTGCATGAAAATGTTTTATTAACTCCTTGTTTAAACGAGAGACCATTTGGTCAAAGCATGTTTTAGAGGTGTGAGGATCACGGATGGTTTACAATACGTGATATTTGAAAAACACAAAAGTATGAGTCGTTGACATTGGTCAATTTTGATTGGCCAAATATTTTTGGAAAATTGAAAACCTGTTAGTTTGGAGGAAATGTGTATTTTGAGTATTTTGACAAATACATTTTTAAGCAACGACGTTTTGACGTTTTATGTTCCAAATGCGAAATTTTGACGAAAGTACTTCGTGGTAAAGATTTTATAAAACTTGTTTGCATAAAACTATAGTGCGTGGAATTCCTTATGTTTTGAACATTGATGCGCATCGTTGGTGCAATTTGGAATTTGAAAATAGGTTTGAACCCCTTTTTGGTGTCATCAAATTATTATCACTTATTTCCTCGTATGTTTTGGAAAAACGCATTGTTGTGTACAAATTGCCAAAAACGTTTTATTCAAATAGCATTATAGGACCGGATGAGAAATTTTGGGAAATCAATTTAAAGAATTTCATCACTTGAAATTTTGGTGTGAGTTATTTGGTGCATGTGTGTCCTTACAAGAAATTTATAAGAAGTGTTACAAGTTTGCATGCCTACCCCAATTTGAGATCTTATGATGTATTAGTCAATATTTTCAAGTGATGGAAACGGATGGGTTTTGGATTTAAATATGGAATTTACACAAGTCATTTTGTGTTTTGACTAAGGTGAATTTGTAAACCGTTTCATCGTTTTGTAAAACAAACTGACGCGCGCAAAATTTTGTTGGTGAACCTTGTTCCATGCCATCTTATGGCTAGAAAGGAAATTTTGGAGTCAAATGTCGTTTGGGACTTCTTTTGAAATATGTGCACACCTTTTTTGTTGCACCATGTTTAAGGTCGAGCAATTACTTTACGTGCATGTCATGAGTCAATCCATATTAGAACCGTGGCGGTTTATTTTAAAGAAAGTGTTTATTTCGCTTTTGCGTTTTGTGGGTAAACTGAACTGGAATGAAATAATTTTCAACATGATTTTCATATGTGGGACGAGCGTGTCCATTTTTGTGTAACTACCAAATTGATAATAGTAGTTTTGTGTGTACATTATTTTGATATGAAAATCTTTGTGTTGAAAATTTCTATGAAAAGTTTTGTCGATTGGCATATTTATTGAATGATGCACTTGAAACCTTGAACTCATTAGGACCTTAGAAATGTTAAGTAACCACGGTTAGAAGTAAGTTGTATAGAACCTCGACTGTGAAGAGTCGGGCGTGTAGGCACGTGATAGACTATAGGCCGAATAAGATCGGTAGCAAAGTCGATGTGCTTGTGGTAATTGGAGGGTTAAATTTGCAGTAACATATTTTGAGGTTGGTATAACCGTTTTGTCAGTAATCCAGTTTTGGGTCTTGGATAATTATCGTATGAAGGACCCTTTAGACACCGTATTGATAACCATAGTTTTATGGAAATTCTCGGTAAACGAAACTTGTGTGTGGAGTTCGGTTAGAGTTCAAAGCTTGGTGGTATAACTAGGTGTCAACCGTTGTGGGTTTGAGGCCGAAAACCGTTAGCGTATTCGGAGAGTGTAGTCCGATTTTTTTTAAAAGAAATAATGATAACGGTTGTAGTAATCCTAAGATGCCCTTTTGTGATGAGTAGCTTTGGTGGAATAACCTTCGTGTGCGGTTAAAGAAACTGTCGATTTAATGATTAATGTCGTGATGGATTCTTGGGGTCTATTGGAACTCGTTGGACATAAACGACAATTAATGGAAGGAGCAATCGGAATTGGAGATTCTGTTGGATTCGTTAGTGAACAAACCTTGGATTGGCTTAGAGTCTGAAACTGAAATCGGGATGTATGGAACATCTAAGGTTGGGAGATAACCGAAGTTGTCTGACTAGGAGTTGTTCCAGTGGTTGAAGTGTTCTCCCGGACGTAAGTACCGTGTACGTGAAGGGGCTTTGTAGATAAGCAATTATTCGAGGAATTGTCTTTATAGACTGTGTAAAGGGAATTTAGATTCCAGTTAGGAACTGATAAATTATGGTCGGCGTTGAGTCGGTTAACCTTGGGTTGTCAAGGATGTAGATTTCGAGGACGAAATCATCCTAAGGTTGGGAGGATTGTAACACCCGTAATTTTCAGATAAGCATAATTTCGAATCAATGTGGAAATCGATCTCTTAAGAAAATATGAAAAAATAGTATTTTGGGTTAAATTCTATATTTTATGGTCTTGTTTGATGGGGAGTTCAAATACGAATCCAACGGGCCTTTTCGGAGCGAAAACGGAGCTAAAACGAAGAAGTTACGACCAAAACAGTGTTCGGTACCTTCTGAGCTAAAGTGACATGCGAGAGTGACACTGGCACTTTAGCATGTCACTTTCACAGAGGAAATATGGCTCTTGGTACATTTCAGGCGAAAGTGACATGCTAAAGTGACACTGTCACTTTCGCATGTCACTCTCGCGGGCGACTGCAGTGCATAAAATCCGATTTTTCATCATTTGGTCATATCTTTCTCATTTCTACTCCGTTTTTGGTGATTCAAATTGCTGTGGTTTCGTATTTGAGAGATTTTTGAGGATATAGTGTTAGTTTTGGGAAGATACAAGAGTATTTGGTGGTGGATTGGAAGCAAAGATCAAGAGTTCATCATCATCACTTCCATCTTCAAGAAAATTAGGGTTTTCTAGGTTTTCATCAAAACCTAAGTGGTGAGTTCATCCTCCAAGCTTATATACTTTCATATGAGTTATAAATGTTCCATTTATGATCCCTTAGTGTTTTGTTTCTCCAATTTTGGTTTGGATGAATTTAGAGAAGTTAGGTTAATATTGAGGTTTTTGGTCAAAATGGAGATTTTGATATAAGATGGTTGGGGAATGGTTTTAAAGTGTTGAATACGAATATTCATGGTTGGAAGTTATGAATTTAGGTTTTGGAGGTTTTGGCTTGAGGATGCAAACTTCGTCAAGGGAGCTTACGTTTGGAGAAATTCTAGATTTTGCCTAAATCTAGCAAAGTGAGTTCAAGTTGATTTGTGAAAACTTTGTACATGCCAAAAATAGTATTTTCCAAATGTTTGTGTGTTTTACTTGAAATTATCAATTGTTTAGGTATTTGGTTAATTTAACCTTTTTGAAGTAATTATCTTCATAAATGTGTAAAACACCCATATTTGGGATTTTGGAGTAATTGATGTGTAGAAATCACAATTATACTTTTAAAAGAATTATTACTCAAAATGGAGTCTATTTGATGGTTCAATCATATGTGTATAAATGATTTTCTAAACTATTTGGGAGAATGCACGTTTTAGTGTCAATAACCATTTTTGAGAATTATAAAGGTGTGAGTCCTTTTGGGAAACCCTTTTGTTTAAACTGTGTCGAGTTTTGGAGTTAAGAAATGGGTTGGGGACATTTGTCCGGTTTTAAATGGCTCAATGTGGAGTCTTATTTTATGGTTTGCATTTATTGCAACTTGATGCATTTTATTGCTCATTATTGATATTTACATGCTTTGGTGTTTTAATCATTCCTGGTTGAGCACGTTTGGTAGACTGTGTTGCATTGGATCCATAGGCATATGAGTCAGTCTTTATTTGATGGTCTATCTCTTTGTGCACGAGGAGTAGACTATGGGAACACATGATTATATGCGTAGGTCGTGGGGGCCACTAGCGAGTAGGCAATAAGGGACATTGAAGTCCTTGAGGTGTAACTCGTCTAGACTGGATATGCAATAAGGTCGCCTGTAAGTCCTTGAGGTGTAACTCTACGGGGTATGCAATAAAGGCAATCTATTTATGGCTTGAGGTTGTGATGTCTTTATGGCATGGGAACTAAGGTCGGGGCTTGAGGTGCAATCCAGTAACATCACGAGTGACTTAACTTTGTGTGCCCATCACTTTCGATGGAATCGGGTCTCCCCCGTCACCGAAAGGTGTGGTTTTGGGTATATGTTTTTATCCATATTTTCGGTGACGTACTTTATTTATACGAACTGTATTCATGGTTTATAGGCAAAGTTCTATGCATCATCCTATTTGGAAGTTTTAAATATTGGAGATGTGTCCATACCTATATTCATTGGAATATTTAATGTCAAAATACGTTTTGAGTGAGTTGGGATCGGAATTCATTTTAGAAAACGCTTTATACGTTGTGGGAACTTTTCTCATAGATTTTGTGTGCGTTGGAAAATGAGTCATTTATATCCTTTCATAAACTCTTTTGAAAATCATGATTTATGTCGCAAACCTTCTTTCTACAAATTATATAAATCATGCTATAAACTCTTGAACTCACTAGGCGTTAGCCTAACCCTTTTTATTTGTCGGCATGTGCAACAGGTCTCAGGTTGGGAGTAGTTCTAGTGACACGTTGGAGAGGCCGTGTGCTAGTATTATGCTCGAGAGGTGATTTAGATTAGTGAAGTCTTTCGCACTTATTTGGACTAGCAACTTGTGTTGTGTTAAGTGACACCCGTTTAGGTTGTTTTATTTGGGGAATTATAATGTTTTTAATTCCAAGGTATTTTGAGGAATAAATTGTAGAAATGAATTTATCTATTTTGGTTGATTATTGAATTTTAAAGTTAGTTGCTCGTTCCAAATTCGAGGGTGTTACAGTGTGTCAACCCTATTTGGATAAGTTTGTGATCGTCTTCATAGACGATATTCTTATTTACTCGAAGTCGGAGAAAGAGCACGAAGTTCATTTAAGGGCCGTGTTGGAGTTATTGAAGTGGGAAAAGCTTTACGCCAAGTTCTCAAAATGTGAATTTTGGCTCCGGGAAGTGCAGTTCTTAGGGCACGTAGTCTCCCAGAGTGGAATTAAAGTTGATCCATCAAAAGTGGAGGCCATTAGGAACTGGGAACCGCCTAGGACGCCTTCAAAAGTCCGTAGCTTTCTTGGGTTAGCGGGGTATTACCGGAAATTTATCAAAGATTTTTCGAGGATTGCTACTCCGTTGACTTCCTTGACTAAGAAAAACGTCAAGTTCAGTTGGACCGAAAGTCAAGAAGAATCCTTTCAGAAATTAAAAGAAATGTTGAGTAGTGCCCCGATTCTAACCTTGCCGGACGGAACAGCAGACTTTGTGGTGTACATCGACGCATCCAAGCTAGGCTTGGGATGTGTTTTGATGCAGCGTGGGAAGTTGATTGCTTATGCATCCCGTCAATTGAAGGAACATGAGAAGCGATATCCTACACACGATCTGGAATTGGCGGCCGTCGTCTTCGCTTTAAAAATTTGGAGGCATTACTTGTATGGGACGAAGTGTCAAATCTTCACAGATCATAAAAGTCTTCATCACATCTTCGATCAAAAAGAGTTAAACATGCGACAACACAGGTGGATGAAATTGTTGACTGCTTACGACTGTGAGATCGAGTATCATCCCGGGAAGGCCAACGTGGTGGCCGATGCCTTGAGCCGTAAGGAAAGGGGGGGGGGGGGGAGGGGGCTTCAAAGATCTTAGCCTTAAGAGCCGAAGTCACGTTTAACCTGTTGGGAGAGATAAAGAAATGGCAAACGGAAGCGTTAGCGGTCAAGAACCTTAAGAAGGAAAGAATAGTAGGGAATGTGGACTCTTTGGTAGAGGATAGTCGAGGGTTAAAATGCCTCAATGGTAGAATCTGGGTTCCAAAGCTGGGTGATGTCCAAAAACTGATATTGGAGGAGGCTTACAAGTCAAAGTACTCCATCCATTCGAGAACCAATAAGATATTTGGGGATCTGCGACAAAATTATTGGTGGTCGGGCATGAAGAAGGATATACCGTATTTCGTGGAGAGGTGTACTACGTGCCTACGGGTAAAGGTGGAGCATCAACGACCGTACGGTAAACTCCAACCCTTGGACATCCCGGTTTAGAAGTGGGATCAAATTACGATGGATTTCGTGACAAAGTTGCCAAGAACTCCAAGGGGCTTTGACGCTATTTGGGTGATTGTGGATCGACTCACCAAATCGGCGCATTTCTTACCTATAAAAGAATCGTATTCGATGGAGAGGTTAGCAAAATTGTACATTGACGAGATAGTGACCCGCCATGGTGTACCGTCATCAATAGTCTCAGATCGCGATAGCCGATTCACATCAACTTTTTGGAGGAGCTTTCAACGAGAAATTGGATCTTAAATCAAGATGAGTACCACATATCATCCGCAGACCGATGGCCAGAGCGAGCGGACTATCCAAACATTGGAAGACATGTTAAGAGCTTGCGCATTAGATTTCCAAGGCTCGTGGGAGAACCATCTACCGTTGATCGAATTTGCATACAACAATAGTTATCATGCGTGTATAAAGGCCGCACCTTATGAAGTACTCTACGGTAGGAAGTGTCGGACACCTCTTTGTTGGAACGAGGTCGGAGAAAAAAACTGACCGGACCCGAAATAGTACAGTTGACGGCGGATAAGATCGTACAAGTAAGAAAAAGATTGAAGGTTGCGCGTGACCGACAAAAGAGTTATGCGGGCAAGAGGCGTAAGGACATCGAATTCCAAATTGGGGATAAAGTGATGCTAAAGGTAACTCCTTGGAAGGGAGTGGTACGATTTGGGAAGAGGGGAAAGTTGAGTCCCCGCTACATTGGACCATTTGAGATTATCGAGCGCATTGGGGAAGTAGCGTATAAGTTGGAACTACCCGAAAAGTTGCATAGAATCCACAACACCTTCCATGTGTCGAATATAAGGAAGTGTTTAGCGGAAGTTGATATGGCAAGCTGATAAGCTAGCTGTAGTTGGTAGCTGATAAGCTAGCTGATGAAGAAGTCACGTTTGATAAAAACTAGCTTATAAACATTTAAAATGACCAAAAATGACATCTTCAAAAAATTATCAATTACAATATTTAATTATATAATTAAAACAAATTTATAAAAATATAATATGTTAATTAATACAACCAAAGTAGTAAAGAAAAATTAAATAATATAACATGATTAAAAAGATTTAAAATTTATCATTACATATATATACTATAAATTTTGAATTTGTTAACACAAGTTTTAGAAAAAATATATATTAACTTATGATTTTAAAATAACCGTTACATATGATATGAAAAAAATAATCAAATAATAATTAAAAACATAATAGTAATTGATAATTAAAATATATTGCTTAATATTATAAAATATATAAAAATAATTTATATGATTAACAATAACTCTAAATAACTAAAAATTAATATCAATGTATAATTAAAACTTACTTTAATAATTTTCAGTCAATATTAATAATTTTTTATTAATTAATAATAATTAAATTTAAAAATTTAATATTTGTTTATTATAATAGTGAATAAAAATGCTAGCTTGTTTTTTTTTTGTGTGAAAACGATGCCTAAATAACAAAATTTAAAAGGATTAAAAAGACGATGACGTTGGCTAGGCAAACATTGGAAGGTGACAAACAACCACAAATCACATGACACGTTTCCCACCAACCGCTGCTTTTCAAATGGTTGCCATTTTACATCCTACACCACAAACAAAAGTATAAACCATTAATTGGACCTAATTTTTAACTTGACTATGTGTTAAATAATTTGAATGGTTTAAAACAGAGATGGTAATGGGGCCGGGATACTGGGATCACAATCTCATCTCATCCCCGCTCCCCACCCTTATCTTCGTCGGGGAACAAAATTCCTTCTCCATCTCCATCCCTATCGGGGAACGGGGATTCCCACCAGGGAATCAGGGATTTTTCCCGTTTACAAAATTTATTATTTTTTTATATATAATATCTTTATGAATGTCAATTTCATGATTGAATGACGTATTTTTATAAACATTAGTTAACCAACTTTTATTTTGTTGTGTTTGTAAACGAGTTTTTCGGAAATAAATATAATAATTACAATGCATAATAATATATATTTTATACATCCACGTTATATAACTAAAAGTTTCCCCGAACAATAATACAAATACTATAATATATCTTAAAAGTTTTCTCATAATCGAAGATTAATTATAGGGAAATTAATTAAAATACCCCAAGTTTGACCAACTGTTACCGAAATACCCTAAATTTTTTCAATTTTGCAAAAATACCCAAAATACCCGCGATGGATCCCGCGATCGCGGGCTAGGGCTGACGTGGCACGTACTTTGGGTACAAATGCCCCGCGAAGCCCCTCAACTTTGGCCGCAGTGCACTTTTGGTCCCTGCCCGCGATCGCAGCCCGCGATGGCCCAAAAAATTACAGTTTTGGTCCCTGAAATTTTACATATTTGGTCCCTGAAAATTTACACTTTCAGCCCCTATACTTAGACGAATCTTGCATGCTTTTACTGTTTTTTTCCACAATTATTGTACTTTGAAGACCGATTTGTGGTTGAAATTCATTTGCATGTTTGAGATTTCATCCATAAATACCAGTAAGATGCAATTCACAATTCACACTTCCTCTTGCTTTCTTTCTTGATTTCTCTCTTGCTTTCTTTCTTGATTTCTCTCTTGCTTTCTTTCTTTGAATTGTTTTCTCTCTTGATTTCTCTTCTCTCATTTAATCCACAAATGACATCGTCATCAAACCCTAAGGCTACTCCTGAAAAAATGCCACCTCAAATCGAGGTCGCCATAGCAAAAAAGGAAAAGGAGATAGATGAACTAACAGAAGAGTGGAAAAAAATTATGGACAGGAAGGCAGTCCATTTGAGAAAGATCGAAGAGGAAGACAGAGAGATCAAAAGGATGAAAGGGGATATAAAAGCTAGGGAGGCTCGTGTTCGTCGAGAACAAGAAGCAATTCACCATATTCTGCAAGACTTCGCAATTATTCAAGCGAAGGTAAACGAGAAGCAAGCTTGGATTGATGAAACTAAATCAATTTTTAAGTAGGTGGTGGTTGTTTTAGTTGTTTTGTATTTTTTTTCTTGTTTTGTATTTTTTTTACTGTGTTGTTGTTTTGTATTTTTTGTTGTTATTAATTTCTCTGAAAAGTAGTTTTTAAGCCGCTGAACCACAGTTAGGTTGGATACATCATGCAAGGTCAAGTCAGAGGTTACCTCATTCGTGGGCCTACTCCTCTTGTAGAATATATGACAACCCTCAACTCATTTGCTAAAGTGTGTGCGGGTTGTGGTACACAATGGCCATACGTGGTTGCAAAAGCAGAAGCCGTTGAAGAAGGGTCAGAAAGATTGAAGATGAAGAGCTTGTTGGATGGAATACAAACTAGCTGTGTTATCAATGTTCATTTAGAAGCATATGTATGTGTGTATATATATAATATGAAATGGGGTTTTGACAAGTTGGTATCACTGGACTCATTTAAGAATTGTGAAAATGGGTATTTGACGAATGATGATTCATGTGTGTTTGGAGCTGAAGTGTTTTAAACACACATGAATCATCATTCGCCAAATACCCATTTTCACAATTCTTAAATGAGTCCAGTGATACCAACTTGTCAAAACCCCATTTAATATTCTTCTCATTTAAGAATTTATGAATTTTAATGTATAACTGTATATGATATATATTAAAATATATAAATCCAAAAAAATTCAAGATTGGGCTCATTTCGAACGTATCGAAGAGACGATTATAATGGTGTAATTTATTAAAATTAAAACGTATCTAATATGAATATATTTATCATTTACAAACTAGCTGTGTTATCAATGTTCATTTAGAAGCATATGTATGTGTGTATATATATCATTTACAAATCAGTGTTTAGATCAACAGTATCATATGTGTTTGTTCCAACAAAAATGTCAAGAAATGATCATTTCCATATCTTACAGATAAAGGTCTCCTTTTTAAGTCTTCTTCTTCTTCATATATACATATAATATATATATATATATATATATATATATATATATATATATATATCTAAAAAGCTAGAAACCTGCTTCCATTCTTGCTACTAATCTTTCTTGCTATATAAACAGACATGTGTACTCAGAGTTAACATTCACTGCCATGGTAACAATCAACCTTTCTTCTTTCTTTCGCTTAACATATCAAACTCCTATTTTCTTTATGTGTGTAAATATATAATACGAATATATATATCATTTACAAACTAGCTGTGTTATCAATGTTCATTTAGAAGCATATGTATGTGTGTATATATATCATTTACAAATCAGTGTTTAGATCAACAGTATCAACAGTATCATATGTGTTTGTTCCATATGGTTCAAGCTGTGACGGGCCCGGGGTGTGACTGACAGAATGTCTCCTTGGCACGGTTGAAGGGGCGGGATTTGGACACTCTCCACGAGTGTGTCCTACGCATTGGCACCGAGTACATCTTCGTTGTATCGAACTTTCACCACGTGATGGACGTCGGTCGTTCTTTCTCGGTCTCCTGGCCCTGTTCTTATCCATTAAAGGTGGATAGCATGGTGGAAGCGGGTCGGGTGGATACACCCATGCTGCAGGGGGTCCAGCTGGGTTTATTACCTCCACGTATGTTTTCCGGTAATATTCGGACGTGAAGAAAGGTACAGCCAAGTCGCTGCAATCTGTACGACCCATATATGTTGCTGTAGCGATGGCATGGCCGCACGGTAACCCAGATTTATCCCATTCGCGACACGAACAAAGGTGGTCTTCCATATTCACAATCGCGTTAATATAGTCATCATGCACCTCGTACTTCCCATACCCGATTGCTCTTACCGGCCATGTCGCCGCACGACGCGCCCTGTACTGAACGATATTCTCCGCCGTTGGTGTGAGTGCATTTTGTATCTTAGCTCCTTTTAGGCGTCGAATTTGGTACCACTCTTGTTGAAAGGCCCGAAAGTAGTCCATAAGATTAACAATCGGACATCTACGCGCAAAACGGGAGAGTGCATTCACAGACTCTGCACTATTCGAGGTCAGAATGTCATACCGTTGTCCAGGAAAATGGGCCGCGGACCACCTCTCCGGTCCAGCATCGTCAAAGACTTTGGCTGCTTCCTTGACACTGTATCGTAGCATATTCATGTACTTGTTAAACTCCCGATCCGTATATGCTCTGCATGCCGCCCAATAGACATCCTTGTAGGTGGTAATACGTTTGTCCTTGGATTTGGCGTTCATCTCCAAATGTCGACAGCATAAGGCGTGAGGGGCGTTTGGGTACATGGCAGAGATTGCGGCGCTTATGGAAGGAGCCCTGTCAGACATAAACACCAACCCTTGCGGGTCTTCGATAGCTTGTCTCAACATGGACAGAAACCAAGTCCACTCGTCCCCGGTTTCGGACTTGCCTACGCCGAAAGCTACTGGAACGATGGAGTTATCCCCGTCCATGGCAACCGCCAGGAACATCATACCAAAGTAACGACCCTTTAAATGGGCTGCGTCTATTATCAGGACACGACGTAGATTTTCCAGAAATGTGCGGATCTGCAAAAACATAGGTTAAAATGTTATAGTTTATAATGTGTAAATGTTATAGTTTATAATGTGTAAACATATGACGTGTTAAAATACGTACCGCGGGTCCAAGGGCCACGAAGCACATCTCAAACCGTCCACGTGAATCGGTCCGTAGCTGCGTGACAGTACCAGGGTTCTGCAGCTGCAAATTATATAAATATGTCGGGAGTCGTTCATACGACTCCTCGAACGTGCCTCTCACCATAAACAGTGCATGGCAGCGCGCACGCCACACTTGGTGGTAATCAATCGTGACGCCGAACTGCCGGTGAACGTCGTGGACGATGTCCTTTGGACGCAATGACCTGCTAACATCAAGAAATTTGTTTTTCAGGATCGCACCCAAAGTCTTTTTGCCGGCTTGTTTGTGGTAAGGATTAAGTTGCGTCCTCGTACAAGTGTGTACGTCGTGCAACTTTCTAATCATTATCGCCCCTCCTTTGGGACCCGTGTGAATCGCGTACAACCTCCACTCACACTTTTCTCTAGCACATTCAACTACGTATTTGATTTTGTCAGATGCCCGCACGCGACTTTGGAAACCCTCTTCCAAGAACTTGAGTCCGATCTGACTTGCTAAGAGATCCTTCGAATCGAATATCTGACCTGCTGTTAAACTTTCACTGCGAATATAAGGTGTAGGTTCGTAGCTTTGTGTCTGGGTATGGGAGTCTGGAAGAATAGGGGGCATATCAAAAAAGTCATTTATCTGACTACATGATTTTCTACTAGGGGTATATTCTTCGTGATCATCATTATCGGTGTCTGATCTGTCTATTTCAGAATTACCCGTTCTGAAAACGTGGGTTTCGTCATCAGCAACTCCAGCAGTACGCCATTCGTGTGGTTGTGGTGGTTGTTGTTGTTGAGAATCAGGCTGCTCTATTTGTTGAGAATCAGGATGCTCTATTTGTTGAGAATCACCCTCCTCGTCACCGTCGTCGTCACCGTCGGATACGCCGGGATACACAAAGAGTAATGGGGGTCTTTCTGAATCGACTGCAAGGTGCAGAAAAGTAGAGATATCCCCATCGTTGGATAAATCCACAAATGACCCATCGCCATTTTTAAATACTAACTTGCAAATATCAGAAGAGTTGATTCCACATTTTTGCATGGCGTATGCAACAAACTTCTGATAAGTGTAGTTTACTGACACTTTTACACCATGCTTAGATTTATAAGCAAAATTCCACTCATTGTTATCTTGCACCCATTCACCATCAAAACAGAAATATAGCTTAGCTATTGCAACAGATGAACTCATTTTTTCAGTAGTATCTCAAACACAAAATATTGCAGAAAGAAATATTCCAACAATGAAATCGTTGTGTGGGGATTATGGCTCGAATTTTACGTCTATTTATCAATGAAACAACCAACATATCAGAAAACCAATCTCTCATTTCATCCACAAACCGGTATTCCAAAAACATTGATTTAACATTGATTGAAACATGCAAATGAATTTCAACCACAAATCGGTCTTTAAATTGCAATAATTGTGGAAAAAACAGTAAAAGCATGCAAAATTCGTCTAAGTATAGGGGCTGAAAGTGTAAATTTTCAGGGACCAAAAGTGTAAATTTTCAGGGACCAAAACTGTAATTTTTTGGGCCATCGCGGGCAGGGACCAAAAGTGTACCGCGGCCAAAGTTGAGGGGCTTCGCGGGGCATTTGGCCCCAAAATACATGCCACGTCAGCGTATCCCGCGATCGCGGGACCCCATCGCGGGTATTTTGGGCATTTTTGCAAAGTTGAAAAATTTTAGGGTATTTTGGTAACAGTTGGTTTGACTTGGGGTATTTTAATTAATTTCCCTTAATTATATTGGTGTGTTATATATATATACTATATATACTCATTGGATTTATCATATTTATTATATTATATATACGTATATATAAACACATACTATATATAAAAACTTATAATAAATACTCGGGGTTGGGGTCGGGGTCGGGTTTGAAAGGTATCCCCATCCCCGGTTAACAAATCCTTTCATCTCAAATGAACATCAAAATCGGCCAGAAAGTGAGAGAAGGATAATGAATAAAAAAGATAAATGATTTTGATAAACTTGGTTTATAAATTATTTATAGGGCTTGATTGTCTAGTTTTTAACCAACAAAGCTGACACTTAATCTTATGCACATTAGATTGAAAACTAAGCAACCAGAAAAACTGTCAAAAGATAAGAAAAAATCGACATGCAACGAGTAACGTGGGGAAACATGCGCGGGTTATCCCGGGACCAAATCCGCGGTAGCTTCTCTTTCCAAAAATAAAATTAAAGTTGTCGAGTTCATTAGAATTGCAAACACGCTAGTTCTAACACTATCTTTTGACTCATTAAATATATATTATGCAAAACCAAATCAAGTAGAAAATCAGGTCCAAACTCCTTAAACCCATTAAATTTATAAGCACTTGATACTTTACCCTCTTTTTATATGGGACAAAATACTCATATTAAAGACTAGAGTAAATTACATAATTGGTATCTATGGTTTACATAAAATTGCACTGTTGGAGATCAAGAACAATATCAAAAAACCCATTTCAAGTCCGTCATTATCAACATCCACAAAACTTACGACCTCCTTCCTCCCACAACCAATGACCTCCGACCTACTCCCATCTCCTCTACCAGCCTACCAGGTGGGTTTAACTCTTTTCTCCCCCTTCAAGAACCTGCACATGGTCGTCCATGATCAAACCACATAAGCCCATGAAGATCCACACACATGTTACACCCACATCACCTTGTCGACCATGTTGTCAACCCAACGTGTACCCCCTTTCTAGATATCTCAACAATATCTCAGCCCTATCTCCTATCATCTCAGTATTATTTCCAGCAAATAACATGAAACCAGTGAGAAAATCCAAGAACAAATTTATGCCTGTGATAACTTTAAGAACACAAGAGCATGAACCCAAAACAAAAAATTAAACCATTTGTCCACAAACACAAAAAAGAGGATGCAAATTAGAATTTCTTCAAACTAACTTGTACAAAACACAAGACAAATGTAATAACCAGGTAATTTATCTAAATTAAATTTAGAATTTTATAAGTCCTTATGTTAGTGTTTTGAGAAATTAAAAGTTAAGGGGTAAGTTTTAATTTTATAATAAGAGTTTAGGGGTGTGTTTTGCCAAGTGGGATAAGCTTAGGGTTTGTTTGGTCATTTTGCCAAACTTATTTCCTCACCACCGCCCTAAATCTAATTAGGTGGAAGAGTACCCTCACTTTAGAACACTAAAATATCTAAGTGTATTTTTGTATGTGTGTTCGGTTTTGAGAGAGAAAAAGAGAGAGAGAGCCGTGGAAAAAGGAAAGAAAGAGAAGAAGGATTTTCAAGAATTTCTGCTGTGATTTGGTACCAAACTGAAGTAATCAAGGTAAACCATACATATCTTTATGTGTTTATAATTCCTCAAAGTGTTCTTGAATCATTAGTTAAATTCTTGGTGGGTTTTGTTAAAAATAGATGTTTTGGGAAATTTGAGTATAAGGATAGGTTATGCTTATGGTCTTAAACATATCTGCATCTTTATAGCATCATGCATAGATTAAAAGTACAAATTCTGGGCTTTAGGATGAAACAGTGAACTGTGACATTCATCGAAGTCGCAATAGAGGACTGCGACATTCAACGAAGTCGCAATGGTCGATTGCGATTTGAGCTTGAAGTCGCAATGGTCGTTTGCGACTTGGATTGAAATCGCAGTAGTTGATTGCGATTTGGGTTTGGAATCGCAGTAGTTGATTGCGACTTAGGGTGAAGTCGCAATAGTGAGTTGCGATTTCGGGGTGAAGTCGCAGTAAGAGGTTGCGACTTTGTACTGTTCATCACGGTTGCGACTTGTACTGTTCATTGCGATTTCATGTTATTTTTGGGTTGCGACTTGGGTTGAGGATTTCGTAAGTTTAGTGTTAAAAGAAATATCTGTTATTTTGTGTAATTACAGATTCTGTGAAGGGTGGAAATACGTGATATAAACTTGAGAAGGCTTTTGCTGATAAACTGATCAGGTGAGTTTTACTTTAAAAAGTACTTTTATTTGGAATACCTTTTGTGATTTGCAAATGATTGATAATGTGTATGAATATGTCATACGTGAGTAATTATAATATATTGAGATATTATAATTACGTGAGTATTATATGAAAATATAATACGTGGCCGGGCTTAGGACCGGTGTGATAAATTGGCTCGCAACCAATTGTTATTGGCCATTGGTGGAGGGATAAGGTGGTATGGGAAAGGTATGTTGTGTGAATTGTAATTGGTATTATTTTACGTGTGATGCATATGTATTTATATAAAAGAGTGTTTTATATAAATGAATTTTAATGATATAAAAATGACAGGGATTTACTCACTAGACCCTTAGGTCTAACCCTCATTTTTGTTTTAAAAATCTGTATTCCAGGTGGTGGTACCAGTAAGAGTAAATGATTAGATTACTTGGTGGATAGCTATGTGGATTGATGATCATTATGAAGTTGATGATACTTTTGTACTTAAGTTTCAGTTATTAGCTGTTATCAGATCTAAATGGGATCAAGTTTGTACTGAATTTTATATTGGTTAGATCAGACTTTGGGACCAAATGTGTAATGGGAATGTTTTTGTTGAAACCCTGTTATGAATTATATGTTATATGTATGTTTGTTTTGCGGGATGTTACAGATGGTATCAGAGCCCTAGTTTAAGGGATTTAGGTATTAGTATCTGTACCTAGACTTAAACTGCATGTGAAGTAGGATGTCCCTATTAAATTAGAACCTGGGGATATTAAGTATAAAAGGTAGAAGGAACATCATGTAAGGTAATTTCAAATTACACCAGGCCAGTGTAATTATGATCTTACAGGTACATGTTTGAACTGGAATATCTTATTATATGGGGTATGTGCTTATGTGTGTATATTAACCTTGTTTGAATCCACAGAATGGCGAGTGGCACCAGACAAGGGAATCAGGGAAGGGGAAGGAATTCAAGTGGAGAAAATCCACCGTTAGGAACAGGGGGAAGAGGAGGAGATCGTGGTAGAGGTAGAACTGGAAGGGGAACAGGAGGCCGAACTGGAGGTAGAACACAACAGCATGGTACAGAGTTTGTTACACGAGATGATCTGACTGCTGAAATGGGAAGATTACAGAATAGCATACAAGCCATGTTCGAACGTAATCGTCTTAATGAAACTGAAAGACCAGATCCGGAACATGAAGTGGAGATACCACTTACCTCTACTGTTCTACCAGGGGTGAAAAGGTGCGATTATAAAATGTTTCTTAGTTGTAAGCCCCCTACATACTCAGGAGATCGGGATCCGGTAAAGGCGATGAGATGGCTGAAAGAAATAGAGGCCATCTTCAAGACGTGTAAATGTGCTGAAGAAGACAAAGTGCTTTATGGAGCTGCGATGCTGAAAGGGGATGCTCTGTATTGGTGGGATGCTCATACAGAATCGAGAGGAGCGGATGTATATACTACTTTTTCATGGGAGGAATTCGTGTTAGCTTTCACAACGCACTTCTGTCCACAAGCCGCTGTCAGACAGTTAGAAGAAGAATTCATGAATCTACAACAAGGAAATCTGTCGGTTAGAGATTATACTGCACGATTTTTGGAGAAGTCTCGTTTTGCAGGATATTATGTTGCTACAGATAAGATGAAGATGGAGAGGTTTATTTATGGGTTGAATTCCGAGGTTCGAAGATTGGTGACTGCCACAGGGCCAAATACTTTTACAGCTGCGGTGGATGCTGCCGAGAATGTGGAAAGAGATAATAAAAGAGATAATGGCGATAAGAGCTTAGGAAAAAGAAAATGGGAAGGACCACCACAGGATTCGAGGAAACCTAGATTTCAGAGGTTTGACAATCGTCCGTCATTTCGACCAACAGAAAGACCATGTTCAAAGTGTAATCGTTACCATCAGGGAAATTGCCAAGTAGAGTCGCGGGTTTGCTTTAAATGTGGGAAAACGGGTCATGTTGTTAAAGACTGTCGAGTAACACGGTTTTGCTTTTTGTGCAACTCTCCGGATCACCTCCAATCAGACTGTCCGCGAGGTAGAATACAATCAGGGGGTACATCGGGGAAACCGGCCATTACGAGACCAGTAGTTCCAAGAATAGAACCGCCGAGAACGAGGGGTCGTACGTTCCAAATGACAGCTAAAGAGGCGGAGGAAACTCCTGATGTGGTCACATGTACATTTTTCATAAACTCCACGCGTGCAAAAGTGTTATTTGATTCCGGTGCAAACCGATCTTTTGTGTCTCCTTCCTTTGCTGCTCACATGCATTTAGAGCCTAAAATGTTAAAACATGCTTTATTAGTAGACACTGCAAATGATAACCAAGTGGCAGTTAAAGAGGTTTTTGATCGTTGCATGATAAATATAGAGGGATGTGGAGTACCGATACAACTGTTCCCAATAGCTTTGATTGAACTTGATGTGGTAGTAGGAATGGTTTGGCTAGCTGAGAATCAGGCTAATATAGTTTGTGATAAGAAAATAATCAATGTCGTTTTACCTGATAAAAGGTCAGTAGTGATTTATGGAGATCGTAAGAATCATCAGTCCAGTCTTATATCTATGATAAAGGCCCGTAAATGTGTTAATAAGGGTTGCTCTAGTTATCTAGCCTATGTGATAGATAGTAGGTCTGAAAAGTGTAAGCTGGAAGATATTTCCATTGTTAGTGAATACCCAGAAGTTTTTCCTGAAGACTTAAATAGTCTTCCTCCTGTTAGGCAAGTAGAATTTGGAATAGACCTGGTACCTGGAGCCAATCCTATTGCTCGCGCGCCGTACAGATTAGCACCACCAGAAATGAAAGAAATGATGTCACAGCTTCAAGATTTATCTGATAAGGGCTTCATCAGACCCAGCTCATCGCCATGGGGTGCACCAGTTTTATTTGTGAAGAAGAAAGACGGTTCAATGAGAATGTGTATCGATTACCGGGAGCTGAACAAGCGCACAATCAAGAACAAGTATCCACTCCCAAGAATTGATGACCTTTTTGATCAATTAGTTGGAGCTTGTTATTTCTCCAAGATTGATCTTAGATCTGGCTACCATCAGTTGAAGGTTAAGGAAGAGGATGTTTTAAAGACTGCATTTCGCACAAGATACGGCCACTACGAATTTTTGGTAATGCCTTTTGGATTGACGAACGCTCCAGCCGCTTTTATGGATCTGATGAATCGGGTATGTAAGCCTTATCTCGATAAATTTGTCATTGTGTTTATTGATGATATACTTATTTATTCCCGATCCAAAGAGGATCATGCGCAACATCTTCGTTTGATTTTGGAATTATTGAAGAAAGAAAAGTTGTACGCTAAGTTCTCCAAATGTGAATTCTGGTTGCGGGAAGTTCAGTTTTTGGGTCATGTAGTTTCAGAGAAGGGTATACAAGTTGATCCAGCGAAAGTGGAAGCAATTGAAAGATGGGAACCGCCGAAGACGGCAACCGAAGTGCGCAGTTTTCTGGGTCTAGCTGGATACTATCGTAAGTTTATAAAAGACTTTTCTCGAATCGCGACGCCATTGACTAAGTTAACTCGGAAGAATTTAAAGTTTGAATGGAAAGCAGAACAAGATGAGGCATTCAGAATATTGAAAGAGAAACTCTGCAGCGCGCCGATATTAGCATTGCCAGAAGGTTCGGATGATTTTGTGGTCTACAGTGATGCTTCTAAGTTGGGATTGGGATGTGTACTCATGCAACGTGGGAAGGTGATTGCCTATGCTTCACGTCAATTAAAGGATCACGAAAGACAATATCCTACCCATGATATGGAGCTTGCAGCAGTTGTCTTCGCATTAAAGATTTGGAGGCATTATCTTTATGGTTCTAAATGTCAAATTTTCACGGACCATAAAAGTCTTCAACATCTTTTCGATCAAAAGGAACTGAATATGAGACAAAGAAGATGGTTGGAATTGGTAAATGATTATGATTGTGAAATTCTATATCACCCAGAGAAAGCGAACGTGGTGGCAGATGCGTTAAGTCGTCAAGAAAGAAGCGGAACAATAAAAGCTATATCGTTACGAGCTGAGCTCCTTCCTAATATCTTTGATGAATTGTTGAAATGCCAAATAGATGCTTATCAAGAGGAAAGTTTGAAGTCAGAACGGTTGGTTGGGATATCAGCATTGCTTGGGAAAGATGACCGTGGGTTGTTGTGTATGGGAAACAGAATTTGGGTACCTCGTTTGGGTGGATTACGGGATCGTGTACTACAAGAAGCTCATCAATCTCGATTTTCTATTCATCCAGGTACGAATAAAATGTATAGAGATTTGAAACAATTCTATTGGTGGCCGGGAATGAAGAGAAGTGTTGCTAAGTATGTGGAAGATTGCGCTACCTGCAAGAAAGTAAAGATTGAGCATCAGAAACCGTTTGGTCAGTTACAACGACTAGATATACCAATGTGGAAATGGGATCAGATCACTACTGATTTCATTACCAAATTGCCAAGAACTTCAAAGGGATTCGATTCTATTTGGGTGATTGTGGATAGGTTGACGAAGTCTGCTCACTTCTTGCCGATAAAAGAAACTGATTCTTTGGAACGTTTAGCTAAGTTGTACATTAATGAAATAGTAACTCGACATGGAGTTCCAATCTCGATTATTTCCGATCGAGATAGTCGTTTTACTTCTAGGTTTTGGAGAAGCTTTCAAAAAGAGATGGGAACGCAGATAAAGTTGAGCACAGCATATCATCCACAGACTGATGGGCAGAGTGAAAGAACAATCCAGGCTTTAGAAGATATGCTCCGGGCTTGTATAGTTGATTTTGGGGGATCATGGGATAAACATCTACCTTTGATAGAATTCGCCTACAACAACAGTTATCATTCTAGCATCCAGGCGGCACCGTTTGAGGTATTATATGGTAGAAAATGCCGAACGCCTTTGTGTTGGAATGAAGTGGGGGAGAATCAATTGGCAGGGCCAGAAATAGTACAGTTAACAGCAGATAAGATTACTCAGATTCGGGATAGATTGAAAACGGCTCAAGACAGGCAGAAAAGTTACGCAGATCGACGCCGGAAACCGTTAGAATTCCAAGTCGGGGAATTTGTGATGTTAAAAGTATCGCCCTGGAAACGAGTCATACGTTTTGGGAAGCAAGGTAAACTCAGTCCGCGTTATATTGGGCCATTTGAAATTACGGAAAGAATTGGTGAAGTAGCTTATAGATTGAATCTTCCGCCAGAATTAAGCAGAATTCACAACGCGTTCCATGTATCGAATTTTCGGAAATGTTTAGTTACACCAGACCAGGCAGTCTCTCTACCAGATATTCAGGTTGATGAAAAGTTAAACTATATGGAGGAACCGGAAGCTATAGTTGATCATAAAGTCAAAGTGTTGAGGAATAAAGAGATCAGGCAGGTAAAGGTTCAGTGGAAACATCATAGAGGTCAGGATGCGACGTGGGAATCAGAGTCGGAGATGAGAACCAAATACCCTCATCTGTTCTCTTAACTGAATTCCGGGACGGAATTCTTTTAAGGGGGAGATGTTGTAATAACAAGGTAATTTATCTAAATTAAATTTAGAATTTTATAAGTCCTTATGTTAGTGTTTTGAGAAATTAAAAGTTAAGGGGTAAGTTTTAATTTTATAATAAGAGTTTAGGGGTGTGTTTTGCCAAGTGGGATAAGCTTAGGGTTTGTTTGGTCATTTTGCCAAACTTATTTCCTCACCACCGCCCTAAATCTAATTAGGTGGAAGAGTACCCTCACTTTAGAACACTAAAATATCTAAGTGTATTTTTGTATGTGTGTTCGGTTTTGAGAGAGAAAAAGAGAGAGAGAGCCGTGGAAAAAGGAAAGAAAGAGAAGAAGGATTTTCAAGAATTTCTGCTGTGATTTGGTACCAAACTGAAGTAATCAAGGTAAACCATACATATCTTTATGTGTTTATAATTCCTCAAAGTGTTCTTGAATCATTAGTTAAATTCTTGGTGGGTTTTGTTAAAAATAGATGTTTTGGGAAATTTGAGTATAAGGATAGGTTATGCTTATGGTCTTAAACATATCTGCATCTTTATAGCATCATGCATAGATTAAAAGTACAAATTCTGGGCTTTAGGATGAAACAGTGAACTGTGACATTCATCGAAGTCGCAATAGAGGACTGCGACATTCAACGAAGTCGCAATGGTCGATTGCGATTTGAGCTTGAAGTCGCAATGGTCGTTTGCGACTTGGATTGAAATCGCAGTAGTTGATTGCGATTTGGGTTTGGAATCGCAGTAGTTGATTGCGATTTGGGTTTGGAATCGCAGTAGTTGATTGCGACTTAGGGTGAAGTCGCAATAGTGGGTTGCGATTTCGGGGTGAAGTCGCAGTAAGAGGTTGCGACTTTGTACTGTTCATCACGGTTGCGACTTGTACTGTTCATTGCGATTTCATGTTATTTTTGAGTTGCGACTTGGGTTGAGGATTTCGTAAGTTTAGTGTTAAAAGAAATATCTGTTATGTTGTGTAATTACAGATTCTGTGAAGGGTGGAAATACGTGATATAAACTTGAGAAGGCTTTTGCTGATAAACTGATCAGGTGAGTTTTACTTTAAAAAGTACTTTTATTTGGAATACCTTTTGTGATTTGCAAATGATTGATAATGTGTATGAATATGTCATACGTGAGTAATTATAATATATTGAGATATTATAATTACGTGAGTATTATATGAAAATATAATACGTGGCCGGGCTTAGGACCGGTGTGATAAATTGGCTCGCAACCAATTGTTATTGCCCATTGGTGGAGAGATAAGGTGGTATGGGAAAGGTATGTTGTGTGAATTGTAATTGGTATTATTTTACGTGTGATGCATATGTATTTATATAAAAGAGTGTTTTATATAAATGAATTTTAATGATATAAAAATGACAGGGATTTACTCACTAGACCCTTAGGTCTAACCCTCATTTTTGTTTTAAAAATCTGTATTCCAGGTGGTGGTACCAGTAAGAGTAAATGATTAGATTACTTGGTGGATAGCTATGTGGATTGATGATCATTATGAAGTTGATGATACTTTTGTACTTAAGTTTCAGTTATTAGTTGTTATCAGATCTAAATGGGATCAAGTTTGTACTAAATTTTATATTGGTTAGATCAGACTTTGGGACCAAATGTGTAATGGGAATGTTTTTGTTGAAACCCTGTTATGAATTATATGTTATATGTATGTTTGTTTTGCGGGATGTTACAACAAACAAAAATTTTGAACAAGAAAAACTAAATTTGTGTAAAAAATCTTTATATCTGAATCAATAACCTCCTCAAGAAATCGATGCGGATGTACATTGACACGAAGATGAAATGGATTTGCAGAGTCGTGTTTTATTTCTGTTCGAACTCCAACAGATTAATGGTTTCAATATCGAACTTCAGATTTGATCAACCCCAAATCGAAATTCAAATCTGAAAACCCTAAAATCGAACTTCGATGGAGAATGGGGTTTCACCAGGGATCGAAGAGAGAGAATGAGAGACATAAGGAGAGAAAGGGTGAATGGAGACAATGGTTCATCTGTGAAGATTTTGGGTGCCGGTATGGTAACGACATTTGTGGTTTTCACGGTCTCGGTGGTGGCGGACAGTGGAGGAGGGTGATGGTGGGGAAAGGTGGAGGTCGGTGATGTTGGCCGAGAAGATGGTGGTGTGTCAATGGGAGGGATGGGTTAAACTAATGTCTGTTACAACTTACAATCTTGGTCTCTGAGGGTTTTATTAATGTTTATGGAAAATAATAATAAAAAGGAGTAAAAGACTAAGTTACCCTTAAAGTTAACTTACTCTAACAGAACTATCTAACGGTGTTAGGGTACAAGGACCAAAGACGTGTGAAAATGTAAATCATAGGAACGTTTTTCTTAATTATTTCAAATTAGAGATCAACAGTGCGATTTTATGTAAACCACAGGGACCAATAATGTAATTTACTCTAAAGACTATATTCAACAATGTATGACTGTATAGTCTTGTTTTTATGATAATATAACAAAATTGTCCTTAAGTTTTTTAAGACAACTTGCACAATTTTCAAAAATAATTTAACTGGTTTTATTTTATAGTAAAAATAACTTTACAAATCTTGTAGTACATAAACCTTTACTCATCAGTTGATCGTGTCATTATTGCTAATCAATCACAAAACTAATGTAAGCATAATCAGCCCGTTCCTGATATATTTTAGGCTCCGGACGAGATATGAAAATGGGCCCTCGATAACTAGAATTATTTTTTAATATATTGTTGATATCATAAAAAATAACATTGAATTTAAGAAATACTAATTTATATAAAACCGTTTTTCCTGATATTTCTAGCGTAAAATCAATCAATAATTACTTTTAAACTAATATTATCTACCACAGTATCGTCAATCCGTTCCACCATCAGAAACATCTTATGATATGCATTTAATATATAGATTGAAATCATTTGAGGTCATTATGTTGATCTTTCGGAGTAACACTTTAAGTAAATCAACATAAATCAGTTGAGTTTCTACATGTTACCTGGTGTTATTGGTTTTCTATCACTGTTTAAACTTTTAGAGTTGAAACAAACTTTTTTAGAACCATCAATCTTATAATCAAAAGTCCATGTTGGTGTTATAGTTTGAGAATCTACTCGATTTAGAGATAATATAGTACTTAAGATTCATGCACTAAATATTAAGTAATAAGGAGTCAATAATGTATGAGAAAAAGAAGAAGATAGGTTTGAAATACTGAATATAGATATAAGTTGGGTCGTCTCATATAGTTTGTAATTGTTTTCAATATGTAGAAGTTTTCTTAGTTAATAACAAGAAATCTACTATATTCTAACACAAAATAAAATTTATGCGGATGAAAGAATTAAAAGAGCACGTGTAAGACGAGTAATGAAGTATATAGCAAGGTTTCTAAGCAAAAATAATTTTAGATATTAGTACTAGATAATGAGCAAATGAAAGACCAATTAACTTTTTACAAAATATATTGTCTAATGTAACTAATTAATACATCTTTTTGAGTTCTTGTATATACTAATTTTTTTAGTCTTTTTTTATTTACAATTTTTTTAACTACTACTATATAACACATACTTCAAAATTTTGGGTCCCTGTTTCGTTTCCCGACCCACCCTCCCCAGTGACGGCCTTGAGCATAACAAACGAGTCGAGCTTTTAACGAGCTACTCGAGCTCGAGCCTAATAGTTGTCGAGCTCGAGTCGATCTCGGACACAAAATAAAGCTTGCATAAGTTAACGAGTCAAGCTCCATAACGTCAATGTTCGACTCGACTCGTTCGAAAGCTCGATTAAGCTTTACGAGTCGAGTCGAGTCGAGTCGAGTCGAGCCGAGCCGAGTCGAGCCATTCGAACATACACTTTTTCGAGCCTTGCATATTTATATGTTTACAAATTATATAATAAAAGTATAAAAATTATCGATCTTGAATGCATAAACGAGATAATCGATCTCGAATTCAATCTTGTAAACGAGCATCAAACTCGAGCTCGAACATTGAAAAAAATATTCGAGCTCGAGCTCGAACCCGACTTTGAAAAATTAATCGAGCTTGAGTCGAGCTCAAGCCTGGTATTTTTTTTCGAGCTCGGCTCGAATAACCTGATACTTGATTCGACTCGGCTCATTTACACCCCTAATTGTAACTAGTGTTTGCTATTTACGTTACAATTTAGTTTTATACGACGGCGATCTATATGTTTAAATGCATTGGCGGATGTAAGTGTAGACATGTCCAAAAGGCCGGGCCGGGCTAGCCTCGACCAGACTTTGGGCGGGCCCGGGCCGAGCTTTGGGGAAAAGGGCTGGGCCCGATCAGGCTTTTCAAAAGACCGGGTCTACCGGGCCGGGCCGAGACCGGGCCTAAAACCGGGCCTAAATCGGGCCTTTAAAAAAAATTGTATTTTTTACATTTTTAGTAAATACTATTCGTATCCACTATAAAATACTTAATTGGGTCACTCAAACATACTTAAAAAATACGTTCTATTAGAATTTCATATATAAAGAAAAATACGTTCTATTAATTTTATATAAATTATAAAGAAAAATACATTTAAAGAAGTACATTTATTGAATTATAAAGAAAAATACTCTTAATCCTCGTCCTCGTATGGTGGATAGTATGCAAAAGTTCCGGTCGTTTTAAGTCTAGTAAGAGCCGTAGGATCATCGAGTTCATCAACAAGAAGTTGTATGAAACGAACACGAGAAAGCGAGAAATCGAGAATTGTAAACGAGAATTACGTTTTTTGCGTTTTTGTAACTTGATATCAAACCTCTAACATCCACTACCTATTTATAGTGATTTGGAGGCAAAAAATACAAAAAAACGGCTAGAAATGAGAAAAAACGGTCATATTAACGGTAATAAACGGCTACTTTTTTGAACAAAAACGGGCCGGACTTAAACCGGGCCGAGAAAATTGGCAAAATCAGGGCCTGTTAGGGCCCGGGGGGCTTAGACCGGGCTTTGGCCGGGCCGGGCCGGGCCCGGATATTGGACGGACTGGGCTTCGGGTTCTCGGCGGGCTTTTTCAGGCCCGGGCCCATTTGGCCATCTCTATGTAAGTGTATGAAAAATGGGTCAAATAACCCCCCAAACTTTTTAACAACAATATCATTTTTTGTAAGTATTTATATTCTTTCGACCCCAAAAATATAAAATTTGACCCCGTAAAAAGTTTAACTCTGCTCTAAACTTTCATAGCGTAGTCCCATAAAAAAATTAGTCCAATAATCTAAGGGGCTGTTTGTTTACCTCTTAATAGTTCTATTAAGAGGCAATATCTGAATCGTTTAGAGGTGAACCTTGTTTGGCAAAAAAAAGTTTGTCTTTTAATGGTTCCAAAACCCTCTAAATGATTTAGCATCTTGGGTCATCCTTAACCATTCAGCACCCTGATTTCATTCTAAACAAATACCAAACAACCATATTTCATTTTGCACTATATCATAAAAGCCTCTTAACAATTCTGACCACTTAATCATTCTACACCAAACCATTCAGCAAGTGCCAAACAGCCCCTAAAACTTAGTTTCTAATCATCCGCTACCCCTTTAGGCCCCCTACAAAATCATAATTAAACAAATTACGGCTTCATATATAGCTATGTGTCCAATAACGTATAGAAAATATCGATATACAACTTGCCTCTTTTCAATTCGTTGGTTGGTTGTTCTATTGTGCCAAAACTCTCTCGATCTTGGGCGTTGTGGTGCTTTAATCCGCCGTTTGTTTTCGTGTTAGTTAGTCTCGGTTGGTTGTTTTTCGTTTGTCCCTTTCGTTTTATTGGGTGTCCCGCGTGGGATGTTGTTTGGGTTCGGTTGTGGTCTCTCTCCTTTCTATGCCTGTAGATGGAATGTTGGCTTTTCTTTTGTTGGTTTTGTTTTATTAGACACGGTTGTTCTTGGTTGGTTTCTTATTAAATGTTGCCTTTCTAAAAAAAAACGTGTAACTATATTATTCAAAGAAAAAAACTTGTAATGGTGCCTTATATTTGTACCTTTTTAACTAACCTTTGTTACATTTTATTTTATGTTACTTAAACGCCCACCTTCATATATAAGAATCTTGGATCAGTCAGACTAATTTATAGAACTTAAGTTTATAAAATCTAATAACTGTACGTTTTATACGAAGTTTTTACAATAAGTTAATAGAACAAGTTTAAGCGTTTCAACAAAAAAATTCAAAACACTTTTGAAATAAAGTGTTTTTAGGGGCTTAGAGCATCTCCAACAGCTTCCTCATTTTGAAGAAAATGGAGAATATGGGGATTTTGGGTTGTTTTTTTGCTCCAACAGTTTCCCCAAAACTATTCCTAAAATGAAGAAAGTAGGAGAGAGAATGAGTTTTTCTCCAAATATGGAGTTAACCACAAAAATGATTGCTAAGTGAGGGCACCAATAGAAATATTTGAAAAATAATATTTAGAAAAAGAAATAATATTTTAATAGACGAATACAATATTTTAATATTATAATCATTGTTTTTTCTCCAAAATGGAAAATCTGTTGGAGATGGATGTAATTTTTTTTAGAGATTTTGACAAACGTTTTCTCCATTTTGAAGAAATTTTGAGGAAACTGTTGGAGATATTTGACAAACGTTTTCTCCATTTTTATTGAAAAAATGTCTTTTGAAAACAAATGTCCTGTAAAAAAACGTCGTAAAATATTTCTCAAAAGTGCACTATAAAAAAAGCTAACAAGACACCATATTTCAAAATGTTCTAAAATAACTCATTAGAATGCCAAAATATGTCATACTACCCTATTTGGGTAAAATATGTCATACTATCCTATTGCAATTAACATATTTAGATACAACACATAATTGTTTAATCATATAAACTTAAACCAATTTGTTGTAGTAAACTGTCCACTAAATGATCAGCAGCATCTCTTGTGTTGAATTATAATCTGATCAATTAGATCTCCAAATTAGGTTTCTTATTTCTTTTATTTATCAGTACTACAACAACACTCAATACACAAGACCATGAGTACCGCTACCCAATGAACCCACTGAACCCGAATGCTACCTCAGCGCCACATCAGCTTTTCTCTTTCCTACCCTCCTTACCCTAAAGTGGAGTACCGCCTACCCACCGAACCCACCCTTACCCGCTGAACCCCAACCCTATGTATATATGTGGATAGAGAGAGAGAGATATCCTCGGGTAAGGCCGGGTTCGTGAACCCGCACGCTGCTACCCGATGTGAAGCCCGCGCCCCTCGTACCACCTACCTCATTACCCTCTTGCTACCCGAATGGAACCCGGCCCTGGTACCCGAGAGCGGTACGCAGGGCCTTAGTTGTACAAGAGAAACAGAAAAAAGGGGTACTAAAATGGACACAAATAGCTTCCGGGGATTTTCTTAGTTGTTCTTCCAGAGCCCTTAGGATTAATCGAGTGTACACAAGCTGGTCCAGACATCCATAGTTATTAAAAAAAATGGACATGCGTTCATGTATATCATCCATTAGAACAAGTCTACTACAAATAAAAAGACCAAAACTCCGGCGGTGATCATCAGCGATGGAGATTGAACAGATGTCGGTGCAGCCCGACTGCCATGCGCGTGTTGCTTTGCGGATTTATCGATTTTGTCACAACTAAGACCTTCCTTGTCTCCTTTACACATGCTAGCGAAGAGCCCCGGAGGGTATTTTCCGTACAAATTAATGTAACTAAACAAAGTTGACGCACAATTTGTCTTCTCGTCGTTAATGTGTTCAGAATGAGGGCAAGCGATCTGCAAAAACGAGTTACAACATGGGTCACGTTGGTATATGGGTCCTTTGCATTGGCTCGTGATGATCGTGTAGTTTTCGTTCTCAAAGTTCACCGGACAAGCTGCAAAATGTCATGTTCGAAATCTTTCAGTAATCTTTATTGAAGCTTTAAAGCAATGCTTTTTAATCTATAATCTGATTAAGTGTCTTAATAAACCGTCTTGTAGAACTTACGTTTATAGGATCAAACAACTTTGCATCAAATGTAAAAGCGTTGCATTAAGCTTATAGAAACATTTTGGACGTTTTAGTAAGTTTTTAGAGCACTTTTAAACAAGGTTCAAAATGGCGTAAGGCGTGACGTTGCGGCGAGGTCAAGCCTTAAGCCTTACACGCCACGGCGAGGATGCTGCGTGAAATAAGACGACAAATTGGTATGTCAAATATAAATTATATATATATACATATATGTTTTCTATATATTATTCTAATAAGATAATGATATTAAAAAAATATACATTCATATTAGAAGAACAAACATATAGATTATTATTATAAAAATAGTTTTTGATTAAATATTTAAAATATAACTTAGAAAAGTAATTTTACAACTTCATTTTAATCGTGATTGCATAACGTTTATGAATTCATGAAACAGTGAGTGGCTTGATTAGATAAATCTATAAAAGTGGAAAGTGTAAAACACAAAAGATAAATGAAAAAAAACACGTCTTAGAAAAAACGCACGCTGCGGCGCGAGCTACGCCTTACAGAAACGTCATGGGCCATTTCATAACGCGTCTTACGCCATATCGCGCCATGACACACTCCATGACGCGCCTTTTTGAGCACTGCTTTAAAATAAAATGTCGTATTAGATTTCTTATCGAATACTTTGGAAAAGTGTCCTATAATTGCATCCTTTACTGGATAAATGTTTTTATACAACACTTTTTCACATAATGTCGTACAAAAATTAATATGACGCTATGTTTAAAGGCGAAGGATAAATTGGAGTTAAGCTGAGAAGCGTAAGAAGGGATCTGGACCCTTGATCACTTTTTAATCTCACCTCTGCCCATAAATTACGTTTATTACGGGAATTGATTCAGTGCATCTCGGTGCACTACATTAGTGTTGATCTTCAATTAGGGTTGATACCCTTCTCACTTTGACTTCCATCTACCCCGAAACACAATCCTTCTTTCAATGTCCAAAAACGTTCTATTAACTTACCGTAACACCGTTACATAAAAGTCACAATTATTTAGGGAGGATCAAACGAGAACAGTAACTATTTAAAAGAACACGTGAACGAACAAAATCATTTGTGATTGTACATTAACGCGCAAAAAAGCCACGCGGACCTGAACCCGCGGCCAAAGTCCTTTTTTCGTGTGTTAATGTAAAATCACTAATGATTTTGTTCGTTCTCATGTTCTTTTAAATATGTATTGTTCTCATTTGAAAACCCGACTCTATTTGGTCTTTTAACTTTAAGTCCTAAAGCATTCTATTACAATACCTAATTCTTTTTAATGTTTCTATAAAGCCAATTTCATTGTGGTGACCTTCATTTACATGGGAATCATGAAAAAAAAAAGAATTTCAAAATTTATCGATAGGAGACGAAAACGGTAAGAACATACATTGTCTCTGCTGAAGAAGATTACGCCCGGTCATCCTATAAGATTCAAGCGCGTAATCTATCAAGATTAACAAATAACCATAAAACAAGATCAATTATAAGATTCAAAAGACAAGAGAAGAAGAAATTATTCAAGAAAAATATGAAAATATTTACATGAAATTGGGGAAGAAGAGACCAAAAAAGCAGCATTGCCACCCAAGAGGAAGAAGAGAAGGCCACGCAGAAAAGAAAATGAAGCCATTAATTGTTTCAACTTCATCTATCAATTGAAATTTTCTGGGAAATATGGGATCCAATCAATTATCAAGAAATAAGGTGTTTTTCTTCAGAAAAAAAAGGATCCAAAAAGTTAAACAAGATTCTCCATTTTCTTTGGGACATTTCCATATATAACAATAGTCATGCATACTGAAATATATGTGTTAGTTATTTAGGCCACCCGTACCGCCCTCGGGTACGGGATCGGGTAAGGCAAACGTGGCAAGCGGGTAAGGGGGTACGGGGAGCGGGTTCGTGAACCCAGTGGAACCCGAGCATCTTCAACCTTTCTTTATTTTTTTTTAATTTCGGGTAGTATTGGGTTCAGTGGGTAGCCGGTACTCCACTTTTGGGTAAGGAGGGTAGGAAAGAGAAAAGCTGATGTGGCGCTGAGGTGGCAATCGGGTTCAATGGGTTCATTGGGTAGCGGTACTCATGGTCTTAGATTTATAATTTTTTAATTCTGTTTTTTTATATATCAAAAATACAGTATGTATATATATAGGGTCAGGTTCAGAGGAAAACCTCAAAAAACGGAAAACTAAGGAACACTGGTAGCTCTTCATGTGGACAGTATGCACTTGTGCATACAAATAATTTGTAACATGCACATGTGCATAAGCACACATGCATAATGCACACGTGCATAAAAACAAAAAAACAACAACTTTAATTTACTTGTATGCACAAGTGCATACCATCCAGATGAAGGGCTACCAGGGTGTTCCTTAGTTTTCCATTTTTTTAAAGTTTTCCCTATATAGAGGGAGGTTCAGGAGAAAACCTCAAATAAATGAAAAACTAAAAAACACCTTATCGACCGTTAGATTAGATGATCTGATGGATGTGGTTAAACAGACGGTTACAACAATATTAATTAAATTAAAAAAACCTCACCCCTCTATTTTTTATTCGAAAAATAAACAAATTTTGAACGAAATAAATTACACCAAATAAACGACTATATTTTTCTTGTTAATTTGACATTCATATTGATATACTTTTTCATTCGTTTTTTTGTGGTTTTCTGGTTTTCCGGTTTTCCATTTATTTAAGGGTTTTCCTCTGAACCTGACCATATATATATATATAGGGGAAATATCAATTGCAAACCATGCAGATCATGCAAACTCTGCAAACCAATCTTAGCCGTTGATCAAGTCTAATAAATATCTGATTTTATTATGTTTCCTAATCTAAAGTCATGATCATAATGAATGAATCTTATCATCTTCTATATATACCTCAGTCTTAATTAATGAATCATAATGATTATCCATAAATACATCTATTGTTTCCTAATATAGTGGTTTGTATAGTTTGCACAAACTGACTGGTTTGCAACGGATACCTCCCCTATATATATATATATATATATATATATATATATGGTTGGGTTCCGATGAGAAGTGCTAAATTCGATGAGAAATGTGAGAAGTGTTTTCCCAACCTTGGATAAAAAATGAACGGACATTAGAATGAGATGTGCGCGAGATAAGATGCATCGAGATGCACCGGATCAACTCTCTTTTGGCTTGATTATCCGAAATTTTCCACGACGTTGGTATTTTTTTGATTTATTTTTTAATTTTATGTTATTTTTTGTATTGATTTATTTTAAACGACATTCATTAATGTTATATATAAATATATAAATTATAGTTATTACCAATAATTTTCTCACACGTCCAACATATTTCATAACTCTATTGACTTAATATACTTAAAGCCAATCTTTATAAAAAATAAATTGTTGTGTATTTGCAACATATTTCATATCTATACAAATGATAAAAACAATTTTTATAGTTTTGTTGACATCAAATTTGATTATCGCGCAACGCGTGATGTCGAATACTAGTTATATTATTATATCGATACCGATAAAACTTTTTAAATGTTAATGCTTCGAAGAAAGAAAACATTAATTTTAATGATATAAATAATGTTATGATCTCTAAAATAGAGATGTCGTGAAGTTGAATATATCTTTTTTTTTAAGATTTTGATTTTTGATTTTTGATTTTGTATTTTGATTTTGATTTTTGAAAAATCTACATGAGATGCTCTAAAATTAAATGCATACCTATTAGCATTGTCTTTATACACATCAACGTTAAGACATATTTTATCTTTTAATGTATGTTTTAGGAGTCGTTTACCAAGTAAGCACTTAGAGCATCTCCAATGGTATTTGCAGATAGTTTGAAATGGACTTGAAGAAGACTTGAAGATGGGTTGACCATTGAAGACAAAGACTTGAAGATGACTTAACTTATCAAAAACTTGATGTTCCTCAAGCCTTTGAAAAAATGAATGCGAGAGACAAAAGAGAGAGAAAGTATATGTTGGTGGGACCAACCTATTTTTTATATATTTTTATTTTTATTAAGTCTTTATTAAAAGCTTTACCATTGTGGATGTCCTTACCAGCCATAGACATGACCCTCGCTTACCTTGTAACATCATCGGCCATCATAAAATATTGTTGGTAAGCGTCATAAACTCAGTAAAGACAAGAGTCATTTTCCTCACTTACTGTGTACGACTCTCGATCCTTACTGTTTTTCTTATTGGGTAAGATTCTCGTTGCTTTCATAATCAATCGATAAGGTAAGTGATATCAGTAAACGTTTACCATGTTTGATAAACAATCTTTTTGTCTACTTTCAAGACTTATTGGTGATGAGACAGACAAAAAAAGGCATGGAAGTTGGATGGAGACAGATTGATTAATAATAATGAGTTTGATGACAAAAGGCCTTCAGCATCATGAAACCAAATCCAAATCAAACAAACATATAGAAGACAATCTCATCTACATCTCCTCAAAAGCGTCACCATCGTCGTCGTCGTCATCATCATCGATGAGCGGTTACAAGCGTTTCTATAAACCTCAATCCGTCAAATCTTGGTGCAAATTTCTCTGAGCAACAACTCCTCTTCTCCGCCGAAGAATCAGCACGAATATGATTCATCGATGCTAATCCATGATCCTACACAACATTAATCACAAACAAAGATTAATTCAATCTATGACTTGAAGATCAAATTTTTTTTAAAAAAATATTCCAATACAGGAGCAAAGATCGAGAACTGTCGTTTGTTTGATTTTTTTTGGAAGGGTGTCCTAGGTTATGCCTAGACTAATCCCTTGGCAAATTATGACCGTAAAACATCAAACCCTGATGCGTGATTAAACCTCAGTGGCCACAACTGTTGTGTACGCCTAGATTCGAACGCTGGACAGATGGTTTGATTTGATTCCGTGACAAAAGACGATTTCGAGCGGCTTTAGTTTAGGATTGATTTATTAATTACCTGATCAGCAGTTTTGGAGCCAGTAATGGCGGTTGTAGCTGAAGCAGCTGCCATGGAAGTTGCTAGAAATCCAGGTCTCTTCATGCTAATTCTGATTGAGAGAGGGAGAGATTGTGGAGTTTGTTGAGGGGTTGAACTCTTTTATTTATATATGCCGTAGGAGAGAGAGAGGGGCTCTGTTTTAGTTTTGCAACTAAAAGGATATCATATATCTATATATACACACATTTATATATATATATATATATATATATATATATATATATATATATATATATATATATATATATATATATATATACTAGAAGGGTATTCGCGCAATGCAGCGCGATATATCTTGATTTTAATGTTTTGTTTTACTTTTTATTATTGTCGATTTTATAAACGGTTTTGAGAAAATTATAATGTTTTTTTTTATAAATTTGTAATAAGAATGACATTTTTTGAGGGGTTCATGATTTGAGGATCTGAAAGGGTTAAGAGATAAGGATTAATTAGGTAACTAATGAGGATTAAAGTTTGATGTTTTTTTAGAGGTTTACCATTTGAGAATTTGTAGGGAGTTAGAGATAAGGATTAATTAACTAATTAGCATTAAAAGTGGTATATAAAGCTTCATTAGTTGTTTTTTTAGAGATTTTAAGTAATCAACATTAAATAACAGTACATAAGGCTTTATGGATTATTTTTAAGAGTCTTTCATAGATGCTTTATAATATAGTATATATATATATATATATATATATATATATATATATATATATAGAGAGAGAGAGAGAGAGAGAGAGAGAGAGAGACAAAGGTTCAAACGAGAACACTAATTATTTACGACAACACGAGAACGGTCGTCCATGTACAAAATCACATGTGATTCACGTACAAAATCACATGTGATTTTACACTACCTGGATTTTGTACGTGATTTGTACAAAATCACATGTGATTTTACACTACCTGGATTTTGTACAAAATCACATGTGATTCACGTCCAGATTTCTAGATAGTGTAAAATCACATGTGATTTTGTACATGAACGGCCGTTCTCGTGTTCTCGTAAATAGTTAGTGTTGTCGTTTGAACCCACATCTCTCTCTCCCCCCCCCCCTCTCTCTCTCTCTCTATATATATATATATATATACTAGAACTATATTTAGTGTAATGTAACATGATATATCTTGAGTTTAATGTCTTTTTTATCTTTTGTTTTATTGATTTTATATTATGATTTAAAGTGATAACGTTTTTATGTTTGATTAAAGTATAAATTTAAATATTCTATAAAAGTTTAGAAAAAGTATATAGATATTTTTTAGTTAGTCTCTCGATATTATTATCAAATTAACAATTTAAAAGTTTTTGTTTTTCTATAAAATGTGTTTAGTTCAGTTTTTTATTATAACTTAATTTAGGTTTAATAAGGATATAATTTATTTTAGAGTTAATAATGTAATGTTTTTTTCATAAAGATTATAATTAGGTATTATGTTAAAACTCAATGATTATCCTAATTATATATTTATGTTAAAATTTAATGATTATCCTAATTATATTTTAGGCATTGTTTGGAAGCATATAAATTATTTATAAGCCAACTTATTGATAAACTACTTGAAGTAGCTTGTGAGGAGCATATTTTGACACTTTTTCAGTTATAAACTTCATTAATATTAATTATTAATTATAAAATAGATATTAATTATTAAAAAATATTAACTATAAATTATTAATAAGTATTAGTTTATAGTCATTAAAAGAATTGATTCGGTGTATCTTATCTCGGTCTATGTCATCATAATTAGGCATGGCAACGAGGCAGGGTTCACCATCCCCGGCCTGAACCCCGGTTTTTGGTACCTTTCCCCGGTCCCGGGCGGGTACGGGGATTGAAATCCCATCCCCGGTCAACTTTTTGGTCAACCCCGGTCAAGACCCGGTCACCCGTTCCTCGGTTCTTACCCGTTTCCCCGACCCGGTTTGGAGGAGAACAAAAACACTTTCATAACTGCAGAACTTAATCATAATAAATTATTATAACTTGAATACATATAATACATAATCACAACTGCAAGAACTTAATCATAACTGTAGACAAAGTTATTAGAGATGGATAACCAATAAAAGATTACTCCATTTGCCAAAGCTGAAATCTTTAAATCCAATATTAAAAAAGCTTGTAAGTTATGCAACATAATGTGTACATCCAAAAATAATTCATATCAATCCTGAAAAAATGGATCTGCTTCAATGTAAGTTGAACACCCAAAAGTTCCCCATCAACAAAATTCAGATAGTGGGTCCCATCAATTCCATCTCCAAAAGTTATTACAACTTAAATACATATAAATATAGATTTTCTTTTACGTAAGCAACCAAAACTTAGGGGTTGTTTACCAAAATTTTCATTAAGTCTTGTATAGATAAATTGGTGTAGTTGTTTACTTTTTTATCTGAATCAATTGTCTGAATAATCGAAATTACCGATATACCCTTGAGTATGAATCAACAAAATTACATATTCAACTTTTTCCAATACAAAGAATCAACAAAATTACCATTACAAATAATCCACAAAGATACAAAATCAACAGCAAGACACTTACAACGATTCTGTTGGTGTTTATTATTTTATGTTTCAATAGAATCAACTCTCTTTTCAAATCATCATATTTACCTCTTCAACCATTGTTCTTGTGAGTATACAATCCAAAAAAAACCATTATGTTGGTGTTCTTTTATTTTATAATTCCAAAAATGGCTTACGCTTGCAAACTATAACAATGGAGAGGACGACACAACATCGATTAAATCAAACCTATGGTGGACGAGAATCTGTGAAAATGAGAATCTGTGGTGGGCGACGAGCAAAGGGACGAGAATCTGTTAAAACGAGCAGCGACTAAGACGAACCTGTGGTGGATGAAAATTTGTGAAAACGAGAATCTATGGTGGACAATGAGCAAAGGGACGAGAATCTTTGAAAACGAGCAGCGATTAAATTGAACCTGTGGTGGATGACGAGCAGCAGAGGACGATGAGCACCAGATGAAGGAGGCGATCTTGCAGCTAGGGTTTGAAGACAAGAGAAGGAGGGGTGAAGCTGATGAAGGAGGCGATCTTGCAACTAGGGTTTGAAGAGAAGAGGAGGTGTGAAACTGATGGAGGAGGCATGGAGGTTTTTTTTGTTATTAAAAGATCTGTTCCTTTTCTTAAAAGGGGTATTTTAGTAAAATAAAATTGGCTTAATGGGGACAACAGCTCCTATCTTATTGTGCGAATAAGCCACCATCTTTGTCATTAAGTCGCAAGTAAACACTCCTAAATGGCTGTGCGAATAAGCCGTTTCAACCATTAAGCTGATTAGGTCACAAGTAAACACACCCTTAGGGGAAATTGCCTCAAATAGTCATTCCATACCATTGTCGTCTCCAAATAACCACTTTACTAGATACCCAAAAGTTACGCAGAGAAAGTTACGTAGAGAGTTTTCTCTGCGTAACTTTGTTTTTCCTCCAAAAAAATAAAAAAATATGATTTTTAAAAAAGTTTATGCGTAAGTTTTTTATCCCACGTGTCTGCGTAAAGTCCACATATGCACCACGTGGACTCCACATTGAAAAAAAAAGTTTACGCGAAGAGTTCAAAAACTTACGCAGAGAGAAGTCTCTGCGTAAGTTTTAATTTATTTTAACTTTTTTCTGATTTTTAGTAAGAAGGAATCAGATTCTAATTTTCAGTGATTTGACTTAAAGAAAAGCTGAAGGAATAAATTTTTTTTGCAGTCGGTTTGATTTTTAAAAATAAATAAATATTTTTCAATAAATATTTTTTATAAATATATCTTTGTACAATTTAAGAACAATAAACATATAATAAACCTAACAAATTATGGAAGTTTTTATAAATATCATAATGAAAATCATATATATTTTTAAATCAATATTTTTAACAATACCCTAAAATCTGATTTTTTTAGTTAATTTTTTGTTTTTTAAAAACAATAAAAACTTAGAAAAACTAAAAAGTGAAGAATTTAATAGGTAATTAATACTTGGCAGAAATTTATGGGATGTGAATTTAATACCATAGTTAATGTGTTTAACTTATTGATAATTTAAAAAAAATCAACATTCAAATTTCTTAATTTTAAATTTCCATCTAAAATATTACTATAAATTAAGCTTCTATTCTAAAATATTACTATAAATTAAGCTTCTATTCTAAAATATTACTATAAATTAAGCTTTTATTTTAAATTTCCCACCTAAAATTTTAAATCACCCTATAAAATAAATCATCGTTTTTTCCGTAAGTTTTTTTAGAAATAGTGAAATCAATTTTTATAAAATAAATCAATTTATTTTTTATAAAAATCAGGAAAAAAATAAAAAAAAATAAAACTTACGCAGAGACTTCTCTCTGCGTAAGTTTTTGAACTCTCCGCGTAAACTTTTTTTTTCCAACGTGGAGTCCACGTGGTGCATATGTGGACTTTATGCAGACACGTGGAATGAAAAACTTACGCAAAGAGTTTTATCTGCGTAAACTTTTTTAAAAATCATTTTTTTTTTATTTTTTGGAAGGAAAAATAAAGTTACACAGAGAAAACTCTCTGCGTAACTTTTGAGTATTTGGGGAATATGGTTAGTAAAGTGGTTATTTGGAGACGACAAAGATATGAAATGGCTAGTTGAGGCAATTTCACAGAACTTAGTCATAATAAATTCATCAAAAAGGTAAAAAAAACCATGGATTTCACCTTCTGAAGCTGAAACTAATACAGTTGATATAACAATTCAAATTTGCAGAAGAGAGTAGAGAACTAGAGACTTGTTGACTTTGATTTATTGAATATTGAATATACTTAATAAATAATTTTTAAATTATATAATATATACCGGGGCCGGGGCCGGTCTGGGGATAGTCATCCCGGCCCCGACCTCGTCCCTGGTTTTCTAAAAGCGGGTATCCTCGGCCCCGGACCCGGTTTGGCGGGGAATCCCCGACCCCGTCGGGTGGACCGGGTTCTCCACCGGGCCGGGCCAAATTGCCATGCCTAATCATAATATGCATCCAACAGTTGATAACCATTTCTCATGTTTCTCACGTTAACCCAACTTTTAAAAGAACCCAACCCTTACGGGTGTTGGGAGTATTACCGTTATTGAAGTTTTACCAAGTCTTCTGATTACTTGGTAAACTACTTTCTAATAATCACCTTGTCTCAAGGGTTGTTGAGACATTTTAGAGATTTTTCTGATTTTTCTAGCTTATCGTTTTTATGTTTTCCATCAGTTGTAACTTGGCTATTTAAAGCCTTCTTCTGCTTCAATAATGAACAAGTGAGTTCACCTTATTTGTTGTGTATTGTATTTGTCATTTACAACAATATTTGGTATCAGAGTGAAATTCAACTTCAAGATACAAGATACAGTGCGAGTGAAACACTAGTGAGGAAGAGATGAATTCAGACAGATCAAACTTTGCTCAACCGTGCATTCCCAAGTTTGATGAGGACTATGAACACTGGAGTCTTCTTATGAAAAATCTCATGTGTTCCAAAGAGTTTTCGGAGGTTGTGGAAACTGAGATTCCGGCTGATAATCAACAGCACACAACAACTGAGAAAAAGACATTGGAAGAATTAAGGTTGAAGGATATGAAGGCCAAGAATTATCTATACGAAGCGATAGATAAATCCATATTGAAGACTGTTGGGACACCAAAGATTTGAAGATGACCTTCCAATTACCTCCTTGTAATTTTACTTAGAATAGTTTTTTGTGGTTCTTTGTAATAGCGTAGTCATACTCTCAATTGTTCGGTGAAGTCGAAGATCAACCGAAATCAACCAGAAGTTAGTCTACCATTGCGGAATGAATATTTACTTCTCATAATATTTAAGCTCTTCTCACCGAAATTCCTCTATGGAAAATCGGTGAGCCTTCTGCCAAATCGACAGACCTCTTGTCGATCTCCTTAGTGGAATCGGTGACAACCTGACTGATTCCTTCTAAAGGATCGGTGAGTTCTCTCTTTGAAGTTTGTAGTGAAGATCATTTATTGAGGGACAATATCTAATGTCAGAGAAAATGGACTATTTGTCTTTATTCCCATTTTTAGATAATATCTCAATCAGGCGTGCTTATTTTTCCTAGTATTGGGAAAAAGGTAGAAAAAACATGTCAACTTTTCAGAGTCAATTCCTATCTTTGAATCTCAAAGTGACAAGTGTTCTATGCATTAAATGCTCTCAGTACTATATAAAGGATGAAGACCTCTCCATGCAAACTGTGCATTCTTGACGATTTCTCAGTGCACAAGACATTCAGCTTTTCTCCTCCAATGAACTAAATAGCTTTCAGTCTTTGTGTATTTTAGAAGTTGTGTAGTTTTTTGTCTTACTTTTTGAAGATTGTTAGAATAGATTTCATATGTTCTTTCCGCAACAATCTTAAGCATTCTAAGTGTATTCTTGATTTTATAAATCAATAAATAATTAAATTAAGTGAAAAATTTGTGTATTGTATTCAATCCTCCCTTCTACAATACCCGTTCTTGTTCTTTTTAGCCATCTGGGACTAACAAAGACAATTACTAAAAAGGACACAACCAAACAGCTGTGGGATTCAATGAAGCTGAGATACCAAGGGAATGAAAAGGTGAAGAGAGCCCAGCTGAACAGACTGAGGAGGTCCTTTGAACTTCTAATGATGAAGAACGACGAGTCTGTTACCGACTACTTTGGCATAGTAATGTTGGTTGCAAATGAAATGCGAAATTATGGAGAAGATATGGAGGACGCCAAGATTGTAGAGAAAATCTTGCGGACGTTAACTGAAAAATGGAACTTTATGGTTTGCTCAATTGAAGAGTCAAACAACACGGATGGGATGTCTCTGGATGCATTACAAAGTTCGTTACTGGTACATGAACAGAAGTTCAAGAGAAGCAATGAAGAAGATGAAGAATAAGCATTGAAGGTCTCTAATGAGGTGAGACAAGGAGCAACACCAGTCTCATTTGAAGGGCGGCAAGGAATGCGAGGCAGAGGCAGATACTCTCCAGGTGGGAGAGAGAGAGAGAGGTAGAGGCAGATATGCCTACAACAAAGCAACTGTGGAGTGTTACAAATGCCATAAACTTGGCCATTTTGCATCTGGATGCCCAGAATGGAGTAAAGAAGCAAACTACATGCAAGTGGAAGAAGAGATGCTTTTAATGGCACATACTGAAGTACAAGAGAGAAAGAAAGAAGACACATGGTTCCTTGATTTAGAATGCTCTAATCATATGTGCGACAATCAGGCAAGTTTTCGGATATTGACTATCAATTCACGACAACGGTGAAGCTCGAAAATGATCAACGGTTGAATGATGTTGGGAATGGTAATGTTAGAGTTTGTTTAAATGGCATTATTCATGTTATCGCTAATGTGTATTATGTCCCATACTTGAGAAATAATATGACCAGTGTTGGTCAATTACAAGAAAAAGGCCTTGCAATTTTGATTAAAGATGGGGCATGCAAGATCTATCATCCAACTAAGGGGCCGATTATTAAGACAACAATAAGCACAAACAAGATGTTTGTTCTCACGGAAACTCAAAACGAGACAGGAGGGGGGAAATGAGCGATGTTTTCTCACCAAAGATCAGGAAGTGATCAGATTATGGCACGGACGGTATGGTGATAACACCAATTTTTGGTGTTATTTTCATATCACTTTTCAAGTTATATTGCTTATTTCCAAGTAAATAAAATGGTATTTTTATAGTTTAAATCAAGTTTTTCAGAAATTACTATGTGCCCTGAGAAAGCCAAGAAAGTGTGAAAAAGCAAGTTTTCCGAGAAAAAGATCGATCACGAGAATCATCAAGAATCCGAGTTTGAAAAGTGGTTGGTTGAGAAGTTGTGTCAAAATTTGAAGTAAAAGTTTTGTGTTCAAAACAGTGGCGGGGGTGACTTTGAAGTTAGTTGCTGAGATGAAGTTAGTTGACAACTCACCTGAGAGCTGAACCAATGCTAGTTTGAAGTTAGTTCACTTAACTACAACTAACTTCAAACTCACTTCACGGTGTTGCACGTTTTTAAAGCCTAAAATTCTAGGGTTTGGGATTATCAATCATTCTATCGACTTCTAACATCGAGAGGACGACCAAGGACTCAATTGGGGCGATTTTGGCACGGGAGAAACACCGAATTGAAGCAAGGAAACGTCGTGGGAAGCAATTTCAACACCGATTTCGTGCAAATCTTCGTTGGTACAACACAATCAAGGGAGTTTTATGATCCTAGAACTTTTGAGAGAACTTTTTCTTAAAACTACGAATTCATCTTTTGCTTTGATTGTTGATACCCCCAACATGAACTAAACTTTAGATGTTGGGGGTTGGTTTGAATTTGGTTTAAGCATATGAACATGTGATTTGGGATTTTTATCAGTTTTTCCTAATTAATGAAGTATGTGATTTGGGTTTTAATGCTTTTGTGAGTCTGGCCAACTTTCATCTGATTTGTTTGTTATCAATTAAGCTCGAGAGAGTTAATTGCTAAGTAGAACTAGAATTACATGCCTAAGGTGAGAAATTGGATAGAGATATACCAAGTAAGCCTTAGTGCCGTTGAAATCTTGATTTTAATGTGTTTTGAATTCCATAGGTTGAGATCGAGAGATAAAACTTGTACTTTCAAAATAAAATCCGTGGTTGCTTGAGAAAGAACAACGGTGATTTTAGAGATTGGGTATTCATTAAAGGGAATAACTGGTAATTCTTTTGAGTCAAGTGTTTATATGTGAAAACCTTAGGATTTCCAACCCTCAACTGTTTTCTCCATTCAAAGTTTCTTAAGTTGTTTACTGTCTCGTTTTTTATTTATTGTTAGTAGTTAATTAATTCAATTCCAACAACTCATCTTTTGAGTCGTTCAGTTAATAGTGAATATAGTACTTGTGATACTCAGTTCCTAGTTCCCTTGGTTCGATACTCGTACTTCTAAGTACTTATTATTTGATTCGGCCCGTACACTTGCGGTTAGATTAGGGGGGGTGTAAACCCGCCTATCATATGGTCACTTAAACTATTTTGGTTTGCTGACTTTGGAAACTAAGAAAATGGTACATTACCACCGCTTGAGAAGACGACCGCAATATACCAACATTGTCTCGTTGGAAAGACCCATCGTAAGTCATTCCCAAACCAAAGCACGTGGAGAGCAAATGAGCCATTAGAACTGGATCATGCAATATTTTTGGACCGATCAGCCCGACCTCTATCAGTGATAAAACGTACATATTGTGCTTCATTGATGTTATAGTAGAAAATCATGGATGTTCTTCTTAGCATAAAAATCAGAGGCGCTTCTTCAGTTCTTATATTTTAAAAGAAGGGTATAGAAGGAATCCGGGTTCAACATCAGGTATCTACGCACAGACAGAGGAGGAGAGTTCAATTCCACATCATTCAAGGAAGCGTGCAAAGAGCATGGAATCAAAAGAAAACTTACAACTGCTTATACGCCGCAGCAAAATGGGGTCGCTGAGCGTAAAAACAAAACCGTGTTGATTATGGTGCGAGCCATGTTGTCAGATATGATGCCAAAACAATTCTGGGCCGAAGCCACAAACTGGAGCAATTACATCTTGAATAGATGTCCAAATGCATCTCTCACCGATGTTACACTAGAGGAGGCTTGGTATAAAAGAAAGCCATCGGTTTCTCATCTACGCGTCTTTGGTTGCATTGCTCATGTGCATGTACCTACAGAACATAGAACGAAGCTTGATGAGAGGAGCCTAAGATGTGTGTTGTTGGGTTACAGTGAAGTTTCAAAAGGATATAAACTAATCGATCCTAAAACCAACAAGATATTGATCATCCGGGACGTAGTGTTTGAAGAAGATCAATAACATAATTGGAACGAAACTCACACAGAAGGGGTGATGATGGATTTAGAATGGGAAGACAAAACCAAAAAAGATAGACTGAATCAAAAGTGGCCGAAAGTGAAGACGGTCAGATTGAATCAGAAGCCGGTGAAATTGAATACACCACATATCATGGGAGGGAAGTTGAGTCAAGTACACGAAGCAAACGAATCACTCAAGCTCCTAGATGGACAAGGGACTATGTCATCGGTGAAGGTTTGGAAGAGACTCAAGAAGATGAAGATGAGGCAGTAAATATGGCTATGATGGCAATTTCAGACCCTGTGTACTTTGAAGATGCAGTTAAAGATGAACATTGGAGGAATGCCATGATAGATGAAATCAAATCCATTGAAAAGAACAAGACATGGAGCCTGGTCGAGCTGCCGAAAGGAGCAAAAACGGTGGGAGTTGGGTGGGTTTACAGGATCAAGTTGAATGGGCTTGGTGATTTGTGCAAGCACAAGGCCAGACTAGTCGCGAAGGGTTACTCACAAAGATATTAAATTGATTACTTAGAAGTTTATGCTCCTGTTTCTCGAATAGAAACTATAAGGACAATTGTAGCATTGGCTGCCCTATCAATTAGATGTAAAATCCGCTTTTCTTCATGGGAAGCTAAATGAAGAGGTTTATGTAGATTAACCACAAGGCTTCGAAGTGGGAGGTTTAGAACATAAAGTATACATGTTACATAAAGGCTTGTATGTAGATGATCTAATCTATACAGGCGATGTAACCTGTATACCTTATGTTCTGAACCAGATACCTTAAGGGGACACTAGAGTATGGGGTCTTATACCAACCAACCAAAGGAGGATTAAAGGCATAATCGGACAACGACTACGCTAGAGACCTGGATGACAGAAGGAGTACTTCGGGATATGTCTTTATGCTGAGTGATGGTGTTGTTTCCTGGTTATCGAAAAAACAACCGATTGTCACACTGTCTACAACAGAAGCTGAATTCGTTGCAGCAACTGGTTGTGCAAGTCAAGCTGTCTGGCTGAAGAGAATTACCGATAAACTGGGATGCGTGCACACAGAAGGAATCGCCTTTCAGTGTGACAACGACTCAACTATTAAGTTATCAAAGAATCCCGTAATGCATGGTAGAAGCAGGTAGATTGATGTGCGTTTCCATTTTCTTCAAGAGTTGGTGCAAAATGAAATAATCAAAATGGTTTACTGTAATACAAAAGGTCAGCGAAGCCACTACAGGTTGAGACCTTTGAGAAATTCAGAAGCATGATGGGGTCACCAAGCTTGAAGCGTAAGCTAACTTGTCTTCGATCGTTAGCTTATGGGAGGGATTGTTGGGAGTATTACCGTTATTGAAATTTTACCAAGTCTTCTGATTACTTGGTAAACTACTTTCTAATAATCACCTAGTCTCAAGGGTTGTTAAGACATTTTAAGGATTTTTCTGATTTTTCTAGCTTATCGTTTTTCTGTTTTCCATCATTGTAACTTGGCTATTTAAAGCCTTCTTCTGCTTCAATAATGAACATGTGAGTTCACCTTATTTGTTGTGTATTGTATTTGTCGACTACAGCAACATCGGAAAATAAAATAAAAAACAAATGTATTAAATTAAATAAAATACTAAATAAATAAATATATTAAAATAAATTACATTAATTAGGTTATATAAAGATTTAAGGGTATATTATCATAAAAAATAGAATTTGATCAACCTAATTCTACTAAAAACATTCTATCAAATTTCTTTAAAATCATAAAAAAGGAAAATGAAATTAAACATTGAAATTTGAAAATCTATTTCCCCTAACGTGACGTAATCATCAGACGTTGGAAACATGGGCACTAATAACTGTGGGACACGTCATTGGATAAGACATCATCCGATCTTCCCCAATATAATATGCTTGTCCTACCGCCCCCATACTTTCGGTTGCTACTTGCGTAAATATAGGATAGGGAAATTAATTAAAATACCTTAAGTTTGATCAACTGTTACCGAAATACCCTAAAATTTTTCCATTTTACAAAAATGCCCTAAATACCCGCGATAGATCCCGCGATCGCGGGCTAGGGCTGACGTGACACGTACTTTGGGTACAAATGCCCCGCGAAGCCCCTCAATTAAACAAAGCCTGATCACCTATGTTTAATTTAGGTATGAATAATGGGGGACTTGGATTAATTATATGGGAAGTGTGCTTAAAAATAAATTTTCTACCAAAACATGGAAAACATGATTTTTGTGTGTGCATGCATAAACATTGCATATCTTAGGCACTTACAATAGAATGCTTGGTAATGATGCATTAGGGAAAGTTGTGAAGGAATGGTTCCAAGAAAGTGGCGTTAGTGAAAGAACTTTTGACTACTTTTGATGATTAAACTTGGAAACTTATTTTGGTGGCATGTAGCCGACAATTTAAAACTCTAAGTACTAGATAACTTTTGGGGGAAACATTTTGTTGTTTATTGAACTTATGTGATGGTTGAACCTGTGTTTGTTAGAACCAAGTGTTTTGAGATGCATGAATATAGAGTTACTGTATGTTACTATATTTATATGCTCGAATGATTAGTTGTAGACATACCATATGATATTCATCACCTAGTTGAGTAGAACTTGTGTCAAAAATATGACCAAATTCCTGTTTGAAACTATGCCTTAGAACTATGCATCAACACTACTTGATTCTGGAGCGGATAGGAGCTTTGTATCACTAGAGTTTAGGCCGGAAATTAACTTGAAACCCCAAAAAGTTGAAAGAGGTCTACGTTATTGAATTTGCTAATGGGCAGGTAGTTAAGGTCAGAGACGTAATTACGGACTGTACTTTAAACTTAGCTAATAGGAGCTTTAGTATAGACCTTATTCCAATTGAGCTTGGAAGCTTTGACATAGTCGTGGGCATGGATTGGCTGTCCAAAAACCGAGTTGATATATGCTGTTCTGAAAAGATCATTCGAATTCCACTACCCGAGGGCAAAACACTCGTCGTACATGGAGAGAAGTCCGGAAAGAACTTTAAGTTAGTGACGTGTATGAAAATGCGGAAGTACTTGAGAAAGGAATGCATCGCGTTTTTGGCTCATGTTATAGTTAAGGAAATGAAAGAGAAACGCATTCAGGATTTTCCTGTGGTTCGGGATTTCCCTGAGGTGTTTCCGGATGAGCTACCGGGATTACCCCCGTCAAGACAAGTCGAATTCCACATCGACTTAGTCCCTGGAGCTACACCTGTGGCTAAATCACCTTATCGTTTGGCCTCATCGGAAATGCAGGAATTATCAGGACAACTCCAGGAGCTGCTCGACAAAGGACTTATAAGACCTAGCTCTTCGCCATGGGGTGCACCAGTTCTTTTCGTTAAAAAGAAAGATGGATCCTTGCGGATGTGCATCGATTATAGGGAACTTAATAAGCTGACCATCAAGAACCGATATCCCCTTCCTCGAATCGATGACCTGTTCGACCAACTTCAAGGCGCTACGTACTTTTCAAAGATTGACCTACGGTCTGGATACCATCAAATGAGGGTTCGTGAGGAGGACATTCCTAAGACAGCGTTTAGGACTCGATATGGACATTATGAGTTCCTAGTCATGCCTTTTGGTCTGACAAACGCTCCAGCAGTCTTTATGGATCTAATGAACAGAGTATGTCGACCGTACTTGGACAAATTCGTAATTGTGTTCATAGATGATATATTGATTTATTCACAAAGCAAGAAGGAGCATGAGCAACATTTAAAGCTAATACTAGAACTGCTCAGAGACCAGAAGCTGTATGCTAAACTGTCCAAATGCGAATTTTGGATTCGTGAAGTGCAATTTCTTGGACATGTAGTTAATGAAGACGGAATTCATGTCGATCCGGCCAAGATAGAAGCCATCAAGAAGTGGGAAGCCCCAAAGACTCCGACAGAAATTCGTTCGTTTCTTGGTTTAGCTGGTTACTATCGGCGTTTCATTGCAAATTTCTCCAAAATTGCACAACCATTAACGGCATTAACCCAGAAAGATAGGAAGTTCGATTGGGGAGAGAAGCAAGAGGAAGATTTTCAGACGCTTAAGCATAAGTTATGCAATGCACCGATCTTAGCTTTACCAGAGGGAGTTGACAACTTTGTGCTTTTCAGACGCTTAAGCATAAGTTAGGATCGATTCTTAACAAGATTAACAATACTTAGAATTCAGAATTAAAGAATCTGCGGAATAGAACTTTAATTCCCACAATCAAAGAATAATATATCAGAAAACACACAGTTGTTTGTATTCACTAAATCGACTCACAAGCTTACAACCAAACCTCAATCTTGATGAACAGGCTCAATCAAGACGACTTCTACTTCTCTAGAAATAGGGTTCTAAACCTTGAGGTTAATTCTCTCTGAAATCAATTTCAGTATCTCACGAATACGTATATGCATTTTTTATTAGCTATCTATGAACAACTATTTATACACAATAATTACAAGATAACTATCAAAAGTAAATTGATCTTCTGAATCTTCTTTAAGCATATCTTGATCAATTCCTTCTTTATCTCCAACCATGTCGCATACCAAACTTATCACTTTAGCAGTATTAACTTCATTCAGCATGAGCAGTACTAATCTTCTCCAGCAGCATTAATTTATTCTAGCAGTACTAACTCATTCCAGCAGCATTAACTTGTTCCAGCAGCATTAACTTGATTAGCAGTACTAACTTGATCCAGCAGTACTAACTTGACTAGCAGTACTAACTTGATCCAGCAGTACTAACTTTGTCTTGCAGTAGTAACCATTGCATAAGCAGTACTAACAGATTTTCGTTATGCACCAGCAGTACTAACCTTGTCTGGCAGCACTAATGTTGTTCTGGCAGTAGTAATATCCACTTGCAGTAGTAATTATGCCCTGGCAGTACTAACTTTGTTCTGGCAGTATTATCCATACTTAGCAAATATCTTCAGTTCCCAACAATCTCCCCCTAACTTGACTTTTCAGGAAGAGAAGTCAAGTTCTTCAGATGATGCTTCCAAAACTTAATCATGAACGCATAAATCAGGATTCAATCCCAAACTTTGATTGGGAATTCTTCTCACCAAGTATCTTCCCATTTCAGAATCCTTGCTGCAAGTCAACTTAGTATGTAGCATTCCATTCAATCTTTTCTTGCTATGTTTGTACACCACATCCACCAAATAATACTCATGGTATGTATTGTCAAGAGAGATGACATACACTCCACAGTTTTCCATAAGCATCCAGTTGGTAATGACTTGAAAATTTCTTTCTATCCTATTCTGAACTGCTTCTGGTTTGAACATTTGGCACAGGTATTCAAGTACCATTTTGGTGATGGACATTCCACTTTCAGTCAGCATATTTCCATAAAGCTTCATTCCTACCTTGAACATCTCTTCCAAGTCTGATCTAGAGCACATCCTTAAAAGTTTTCCCCATGTAGAACTGACCTCAAACTTCCCATCTGCTCTTTTTACTCTAATGTACTCCTTTCTCTGATCTTTCAAAGTATCCCAGAAGATGATTTCAGGAGCCATAGAAGCTAAAGGTTTAACTTTGATTGGATTGGTATCAACCATAGTAATATACAAATCACATTGAGCATTTGGCAGTGATTGTACATTGCTTGGTTGACCTGAGGGAGTTGCCACTTCTTCAGCAACTTTTGGATCAGATTTTTCTTTCACTGCTTCCTCCTGGGCTTCTTCTACAGTTGGTTCCATCCTTGGCTTCTTTACATCTTTCTTCTTTGAAGCTATGGACTTTGTTCTTGGCCTTTTGGTTGACATCATCTTTGTTCTTTTGAAAGATTTAACAGCTTCAGGAGTGGTTTCAGCTGTTTCTTCTTTGTGGCTCTCAGCAACACTAACAGTTTCTGCTGCTTTTTGTTTTTCAGCAGCAGTAACCATTTCTACTGCTATAGCTGTTACTGCTTCTTTTATAACCTTTAATGCTGCTGCTTCAATACTATCCTTCACAATCCAAAATATCTCTGCATCAATCTCGGATTTAGTTGCAGGTACTGCTTCCTTCTCACTTTCAGATACTGCTGCATCAATAAGATTCTTCAAAATTTCAGTTACTGCTGCTTCAGTCTCAGACACTGCAGCATTATCTGTTTCTACTTCTTTCTCAATCTCAGCAGTATTAACTGTTTCTGCTGCTTTTTCTGTTTCTGCTTCCTTTGTAACTTCTACAACCTGCTCAGCCTCCCCCTCAACCTTATACTCATACTCCCCCTCAATGTTTGCATCCTCCATGTTTAGATCAGAGTCTAACTCCCCCTTTTTGGAAGCATCAGAGGTTGTTCCTCTCCTTCTCAAAACATACTGAGTTTTCTTCCTTCTCTTGTAGCAGTTTGGTGATCAGCTTCTTATTCTTTTCTATCTTGGTGTTTTGATGAAGAACCACCTTCTTAAGCTCATCAATCTCCTTCTGCTGATCCATGACCTCAATGTTGATATTTGCAATAGTTTCCATCAATTCCTCATAAGTATATCTATCCTCACCTGATTTAGAAGTGTTTACCTCCCTTTCAGGATCATTGGAAGTTTTAGCAGGTGTCTCTTGCCTAGCAAAAGCACTACCTACCCCCTTGGTTTCTTGGCACCTGGGACCTCTGGATGATTTCTCACCCTGAGTTGCCGTGAGGAAGGTCTTAGTTATTTTACCACTGGCCTTCTCTTTGCTAGCAGAAGTAGTGGCAGCCTTGCGACTCACATGCTCAACCTTCTCCTTAGTGAGCACCTTCTTGGGGTTGGGAGACACCCCTGTGGTTTCCCTTTCGATATTCTCTAATGGAGAATGCTCCACTAGAGGGCTTAAAGGCTTCGGGCTCTTAGGAGATACATCAAGGGAAGGAACTGTTAGTCCCAGATGGCTTAACAAGTATTGTAGAAGGGGGGGTTGAATACAATACACAAAAATTTCACAATTTTAATTCTTATATTTGAAAAACTTTCAAAAGAATTACACACAGAAAACTTAAGATTGTTGCGGAAAAGAACAGATAAACTATTCTAACAATCTTACACAAAGTATACAACAAAACAACTAAGAACACTAAGAGCAAAGCTATTGAGTTTTAAGGCTTAAAAGAAGGTTTCTTGCACTGAGAGAATTTCTTGAAAGCGTTGGTATTTGCAAGAAGAGCACTTCTCCTTTTATAGTGCCAAGGAGTGCCCAAGCATTAAATGCTTGGGACACTTGTCATCTTCACATATGCTGATAATGTTGACTTCAGGAGAACTGTGAAGTCCTTGTCACTTTTCACTAGGTGCAGACAGAGTAGCTTGAGCAGATAATAGGGACCTTAGCTGAAGGTGGATAAAAAGACAAACTGTCACTTTTCTCTGCTGGAGGATATTGTCCCATAATAAATGATCTTCTGTCTTGAGCCTTTAGCACCGAAGTGGTTTCCACCGAGATTGAGAAATCTTCGGTGGAAAGAAGACTAGTCCACCGAAATTGCAAGCATGTTTCGGTGGTAACTAGTCCACCGAAATTGCGAGCATGTTTCGGTGGTGAGAGGACCACCGAAGTTACATATATATTTCGGTGGTGAGAGGGCCACCGAAGTTACATATATATTTCGGTGGTGAGAGGGCCACCGAAGTTACATGTATATTTCGGTGGTGAGAGGAGCACCGAAAGGGTCATCGGTGGGAGAAGGGGACCACCGAATTTGTCCATGTACTTCGGTGGAAGAGGCCACCGAAATTGTCTTATAAATTCGGTGGAGAGAAGGCCACCGAAATGTCAAGGAATTTCGGTGGTGATGACTTGTTTGAATGTTGCCGAGATTCTTCTATTTTCCACAAGTAGAGAGTCTTCAAGCTTGGTTTCGGTTGATCTTCGACTTCACCGAATATTTGATATCTTGTACAAGTCATTCAAAGAACTGAACTAAAATATTCTAAGTAGGAGTTTTAGGGAAAACATCGGTGAGTCAATTTCAAATCCTTGGTGACCCAACAATCTCCCCCTATTTGAATTTGAGCTCCTTATCTTAGAATATTCAAGAGTAAACAAAAGTAAGTGCGTTTTTGACCCTTTTTACTCTTTTGGGTTCTTTTCACATAGACCATTCTTTTTGATCTTTTTGACCTTTTTCTTTTGTATGTGTATGTATACTATGTACAGTATTTACAGGGAACAAAAAATGAAGTATGTACGGAAATAAAATTCAAATAGAGATACTTGTATTAAGATAAGTTCTCGTACAATTTTTACAAAAAGAGAAATTAACTTTTACAAGTACTAACTGGAGAGAACTTACTTCTTTGAGGTTTTGCGGCGCTTGATTTCATCCAGTAAGTTTCTATAGAACGGTTGAGCTTCGGGGATGTTTGGAAAGAGGTTGTGAATGCCTTCCAGAAATATGGTATCGGCTATGGACATCTGGGCAAATCTGAAGAATGCCCGACGACCGAGACCGTCGTTGAAGAATAATCCTGGTATTGGTGAGAGGCTCAAGGTTGTGGTAGGATAGGGAACAGAGGTGGGAATGGTAAGGTTAAGATTGCTTACATTTGGGATTTTGCCTTCTCTTGCCATTTCCTTGAAGACTGAGTCAGGAGGATTTTTGACTTTGGGGAGGATGATCTTCTCTTTCAGAGACAGCAGTTTGGCTCTTTCTTCGGTGGAGAGAATGATGTTATGTTTTCTTTTGATCTCCTTCATCTTATTCATTAGATCATCAATGTATTTTACAAAGATGTCTTTCCTTGGATTTGGACTCTTGACGAGGTGTTGAGTGATTTCATACCATTCCGAGAGACCGAAGAGTTGGAGATGGCTTTCTTTCACACTCTTCATTGAACCATCATCCCAGCTAATAATTAATCTGATGTCTTGAGGATTTGCTTTGGAGGTGGCAATCTTTACTGAAGAAATTTGTGACCTATAGCTCCGGTGGTGCATGGTCTTTTTGTACCAATTAATTTCTTCATTCTTTTGTTGTTCCAAGGCACTGAGCACCGATCTCTGTGTTTGGATGGCATCGGTGGACTTGACTTTTGAAGCTTCTTCTGTGGCAGCTTCGAGAGAAAGATCTCTGGATTTGTCTAAGTCGATTTGAGCTATTCTTGCTTCCTCAATTTCTTGAGCAGAGAGGCCAAGTTCGGTGGTGATTGGTTGAGAAGCAGGCTTGAGTTTGAGAGTTTCAGCGTCCTTCGGTCGAGCCCCATATTTTGTCAGATCCTTTTTCTTCTTTGCTTCTCTGGCCAATTCTTCGGCCGAAAGAATTCTCTTCCCTTTGTCTTCGGGAGCATTGCTGGACTGCTCCCCCTCAACTGATGCATTAAGGTCAAGAGCTTCGGTGGAGCCAGTATTGGTCGGTGAGAGTGAGACATGTTTCGGTGGAGAAGAGGGTTTCGGTGGAGAGAAAGGTTTCGGTGATGAGGATGGTTTCGGTGGTGAGGATGGTTTCGGTGGTGAGAAAGGTTTCGGTGGTGAGGGTTTCGGTGGAGAGGGTTTCGGTGGAGGCTGGTTACTGGAAATTTTCTTTATGGATGGAAGTTTCGGTGGAGCCGTGGTTTTCTCCCCCTCAGGAACAGCCGGCAACTTGAAACCTAACTCATAGAAGGCCTTATCAAACTTGGAGTGTAGGAAGGCTAGACTCGTTTCGGTGGTATGGGGAACCAAAGCAAAATCACCGAGATCCATTTCCCACTGGGAACGTTCAGGACTGGGTGAGTCAGTGGAAGGTTTGGAGAGGGACTCCACTGTGGTAGAAAGGGCAGATAATTTTTCTTGAACGGGCCGTAGGGCTTCGGTGATGGCATCAAGAAGAAGATGCGGTAGCTGAGTCTCGAGGGTAGAGATGCGGGAATTGGCTTGGGAGATTAAGGTGATGGTAGATTTAAGAAAGGTAGAGGTGCGGTCAATGGGCGGGGAAGTGTGGCCACCGATTTCGGGAAACTGGAAGAGTAGTCGGTGGGGGTCAGGCTCGGGAATGGGAATATGGAGGTAAGGCACCAAGTTGTCGGGTTGTAGCAATCGGGGGGGAGCAGATGATCGGGGGGGAGCAGGGGATCGGGGGGGTGATTGTTGCGAGGACGAGGGAGACTCGGTGTGATGTTCTTCGGTGGACGGGATGGTTTGGGGAGAACCAGTGTCCGCTAAAAGAAAATCAAAGAAATCAAAGGGTGCAATTGGGGGGGAACCCTTAGAGGGTTGTGCAATGTCTTCGATCGAAAACTGATCGGGTGTAAAGCTGTGTAGTGTGAAGTCAGAACCCTCGAGCGGAGAGATCTCGAGGTCATCCCCACCACCCAAGGAGTCGAGTGGGGAGGTATGCGGGGGGTTCTCCTGAAATGTAACTGAGGCCTTTCGAGAGGCAACAGAGGGGACGGTGGGGTGTGTAGCGGGTACCCTTGGCCCGGAGGGATGAAGTTCAACAACCGGCGATTTTGGAGAATCGACGGTTGGATGAGTCGGTTGGGCCGATGGTTTCCGAGACCTCTTTGGAAGAGATCCCGAAGGGGAGGGTGAGTGCCTCCGCTTGTGAGAAGGGGTGTGAACCGGGGAAGTCTCCGAGGGATCTCTCGGTGACGTGGTTCGAGAAGCGGAAGCGGAGGTGCCGGTGGCCTTCTGTCGTTTCTTTTGAGTGCCACCCGACGTCACTCGGGACCGGGGAGAAGGGACCACAACAGTTGGAGTGACCTCGGGAATTTCCAAGTGGCGAAACCCGGGAATTTCCGCGTCACCCCAACGAAGTTCGGGAGATAGAGCGAAGGAAATCATACCTGGGCGTAATGGGCGATCGGTGGCGAGCGGCTTGACGTTGAGGGTTTTGGTGCCCACAACGGGAGATGACCATTCATACGAGAACCGGGGCGAGGAAGAGCGGCGATCGGTCTCCAAAGCTTTGGAAAGCTTGTGTTGTAGAATCATGGAGATGAAGCGGGGAAAAGCAACATAACACTTCTTGGGAGTTTTGATGACCTCGACAAGTTCTGAGAAGAAATATTGGGCGAAGTCAACTTTCCTTTGGAAGATGAGGGCATGAGCGAGTTTGTTTACGTGTGAGGGCGATTGGTCATGTCCACTTGTTTTGCGTGAGAGGCAATGGATAACGTGAGCGAAGAAGAAATTCCAAATGCCTCCCATTTTGCTGCGAAGAAGAGTACCGGGGCCTTTGGAGCTTTTGGAGGAGTCATCGAGCACATAACCGGTGGTAAGAACAATGTCTTCATGGATGGTATCCAAATACATGTCTTCATAGTCGGGAAAGGCATCGATCTTGAGAGCTAGACGAACATCATCGACCCCAAAAGTGAGGTCGTGATCACCTTCGGCATTGGTGAAGATGGAGGCGTGAATGGCCTCATTGGAGGGATCGTACACGGAGGATAGCCAGAATTGACTAATGAGCATTTTGCTCATCCTGGGGTTGCATGAGAAGGCATGAAGAAGAGGAGAGCGAGACAGAAATTTAGCGATAGTAGAGAACTCGGGATGAGCGGGATCGGATTCAAGGCGGGCAACGTGATTGCATTGGTTGAAGCGGAGGTCTTCAAAACGTGTAGGAATTTGATATCGAGAGGATGCCATGAGAGAGATATGTTTGGAGTGGAGAGAGTTGCAGGTTTGAATTGTGAGGAGTGGGGAAGAAATGAAGGGGGTATGTGTATATATAGGGAAATGAAAAGGCACGGTGATGATGATTTTTGTATGGGAAGAGGGGACATGCGGCTCTTGAGGTGAAAGAGTTATTGGAAATCGGGACAAGGAGCGGCGGATAGGCGAAGGGTCTGACGCAAAAACAATTGAGTGGTCACAAGTGGGCTTTGGGAACCGTGTGAATCGGTGTAGGCTCGGTGATGCTTCGGTGGAGGAATCGGTGTTTGCTCGGTGGACGATCGGTGGGACTTCGGTGGGACTTCGGTGGAACTTCGGTGGAAGAAAGGTTTCACCGATTTGGATAGTACCACCGAAATGGAGCTTCGGTGATAGAAAGGTTCACCGAATTTGGATAGTACCACCGAAATGAGATGATCACCGATTTGAGATTTCGGTGGTGGACAGTTTTCACCGATTTGAGATGACCACCGATTTGAGACTTCTGTGATGAACAGATTTCACCGATTTGGGATGACCACCGATTTGAGACTTCGGTGGTGAACAGATTTCACCGATTTGGGATGACCACCGATTTGAGACTTCGGTGGTGGACAAGTTTTACCGATTTGAGATGACCACCGAAAGGAGATTTCGGTGGTGGACAGATTTCCACCGATTCTGGAAATTTTCACCGAAACGTGCTTCGGTGGTAGGCACGCTTCACCGATACTCGAGATTATTACCGAAATGAAAAGAGAGAAAAGATTTGACACATAGGTTGTCCACCGATGAGAGATCGGTGGAGAGAGAGAAGTAGATACGAAGGTGTCCACCGATGTGAGATCGGTGAAGCATGAACACATATTTATTCTTGGAAATTGCACATCCCAAGTTCACTGATGAGAAAGTTGAACCTGGTTTCATCAAGAGGTTTGGTGAAAATATCGGCAAGCTGCAAATCGGTGGGAATGAAGTGTAGTTCAATGTCACCTTTGGAAATGTGATCTCTTATGAAGTGATATCTGATATCGATGTGTTTAGATCTAGAATGAAGAACAGGATTATTTGCTATAGCTATAGCACTGGAATTATCACACAGAATTGGGACTTTAGAAAAGAACTGATTATAGTCCCTTAGTTGGTTTCTCATCCATAGAATCTGAGCACAGCAGCTCCCGGCAGCTACATATTCAGCCTCAGCAGTAGAGGTGGATACAGAGTTTTGTTTCTTGCTAGACCAACTTACTAATTTTCCCCCAAGGAGCTGACAGCTTCCTGTAGTACTCTTTCTATCAATCTGGGAACCTGCAAAGTCTGAATCTGAATAGCCAATTAGTTCAAAACTTGAGTCTTTGGGATACCAAAGACCCAAGTGCAGTGTGCCCTTAAGATACCGAAAAATTCGTTTTACAGCCTTTAAATGTGATACTTTAGGATTGGCCTGATAACGAGCACATAGACAGGTAGCAAACATAATATCCGGTCTGCTAGCAGTTAGGTAAAGAAGAGAGCCTATCATACCTCGGTAAAGAGTAACATCCACAGATTCACCTTTTAGATCGGCACACAATTTCAAGGGAGGTGCCATGGGAGTTTTCATAGGAGAGCTGTCTAGAAAGTTAAATTTCTTCAGAAGGTCCCGAATATATTTGCTTTGATTTATAAAAATTCCTTCTGAAGATTGTTTGACTTGAAGGCCCAAGAAAAATGTAAGCTCTCCCATCATGCTCATCTCATATTCACTCATCATGAGAGAGGCAAACTCATCACATAGGCATTCATCAGTGGCACCAAAGATGATGTCATCAACATAGATTTGAACAAGAATTATATTACCTGAGGTTTCTTTGATGAAGAGAGTATTGTCAATTTTACCTCTGGAATATCCATGCTTGAGAAGAAAGTTGGCAAGAGTGTCATACCAAGCACGTGGAGCTTGCTTGAGACCATACAAAGCTTTGTCAAGTCTGTACACAAAGTTTGGATGAGCTGGGTCTTCAAAGCCAGGAGGTTGTTTCACGTAGACTTCTTCTGTAAGTTCCCCATTGAGAAAGGCACTTTTAACATCCATTTGAAAAACCCTAAAATTTCGGTAGGCAGCATGAGCCAGAAAGATCCTTATAGCTTCAAGTCTTGCAACAGGGGCAAATGTTTCATCATAGTCAATGCCTTCTTCCTGTCTGTATCCTTGAGCTACCAATCGGGCCTTGTTCCTGATCACAGTACCATCTTCATCCATTTTGTTCCTGAATACCCACTTGGTTCCAATGATTGTCTTGTTTCTGGGTTTGGGAACCAATCTCCAAACTTTATTTCTCTGGAACTGAGAAAGTTCTTCTTGCATGGCAGTGATCCAACAAGGATCTGATAGAGCTTCATCCACTTTCTTGGGTTCAGAGAGAGAGAGGAAATTCACGTAGAGACAGATATTTCCAACTCCTCTGCGGGTTTGGACACCTGCTTGTTGATCACCAATAATTTGATCTATGGGGTGATCTTTGGTCCATTTTAGAGCAGGGGGTAAAGGTGATGGGGTATGAGGAGTAGAGTGAAATGGAGTAGTAGGATCAGAGGTTTGGTGTAAAGTGGGATTTTCGGTAGTGGGACCCATGAGATTTTCGGTGGGATTAGGGATGGAAGAAGGGCTTTGGAGTAGATTTTCGGTGGAAATGGGGAGCTTGGTGTGAGAGATGGGTTGATCAATTTCGGTGGGAGAGAGTGATCCAGCTGGGTTTTTTGAGATGGAAGGATTTGAGGGAATAGAGGAGATATCGGTGGAAGTGACTAAGGGAGTATCACCAATACATGATGAAATCCATCTGTGTAAATCATCCTCATCACTTGAGAGTGAGGAACATCTGAGATCATCAAACTTGACATGGATGGACTCATCAATGCTTTTTCTTCTGAGATTGTACACCCTATAAGCTTTGGAGGATAAGGAGTATCCAACAAATATTCCCTCATCTGCCTTGGGATCGAACTTCCCAAGATTTTCACGATCATTAAGAATAAAGCAGATACACCCAAAGACATGAAGAAAGCCAATATTTGGTTTTCTACCATGAAAAACTTCATACGGGGTTTTATCATGTCTTTTGGATATTACTGACCTGTTTTGAGTGAAGCAGGCAGTATTCACAGCTTCGGCCCAAAAATAGGTGGGAAGATTTGATTCGCTCAGCATGGATCTAGCGGCCTCACACAGTGTTCTGTTTTTCCTTTCCACCACTCCATTTTGCTGAGGAGTACGAACAGCGGAGAAGTTCTGAGAGATCCCTTTTTCGGTGAAGAAGTCTTCGAGAGCACTATTTCTGAATTCAGTGCCATTGTCACTTCTTACCGAGCGGACAAGCTGGCCATTGAGAACTTCATTTTTCTTGACAAAGTTGATGATTTCTTCAGTAGCATCACTTTTGTACCTGAGAAAGAACACCCAAGTATATCTGGTAAATTCATCAACAATAACAAGAATATACCTTTTGCCTCCAAGACTTGGAGTGCTGACTGGTCCACATAGATCCATGTGCAGCAATTGAAGAGGAAGAGTGATGGAAGAGCATTGCTTCGTCTTGAAGGATGTTTTGGTGAGCTTTCCCTTTTCACATGCATCACACAGCTTCTCTTTGACAAAGTTCAACTTTGGCATGCCTGTCACCAGCTCTTTGTTGGAAATTTTATGCAAGGTCTTGAAGTTTAGATGAGAAAGACGTTTGTGCCACAACCAGTTTCTTTTGGATGCATCATTTGACACAAAGCAGACATTTGGAGAAGAGTTGGATTGCCCCATATCTATGACGTAGACATTTTCCATCCGTCTTCCCGATAATACCACATTGAAATGTTTGTCTACCACGGAGCAGACACAAAGTTCAAAGATAACTTTGTATCCAAGATCACACAGTTGGCTAATGCTGAGAAGGTTATGCATGAGGCCGTCCACAAAAGCCACTTTGTTGAAAGTTACAGATCCGTTAGAGAGGGTCCCGTATCCTTTGGTGTAAGCCTTAGAATTATCACCAAAGGTTACAGATGGACCCTTTCCCGGCACATAGTTGATGAGAAGAGACTTGTTTCCCGTCATATGGCGTGAGCACCCGCTGTCTAAATACCAAATTTGATGGTGCTCAAAAGCCTGCATGCAAACACATATTAGTTCTTTGGTACCCATTTTGTAATGGGTCCTTTGGGGTTAGAAGAGCTTGATTCCTTAAGCTTGGATCTATCAATCCTATCCTTGGGACAGTCCTTAGCCATATGAAAAGTGTCACCACAGTTATAGCATTTTCTATAGATAAAAACCTTTTTAGCATTTTTCATGTTTTGGCTTTTATCATTTGTTCTTATAACCTTGTTAGAGGAGAACAGAGCAGGGGGCTTGGACCCAAGGATTCCTTTGGATGAATCTTTGGGAGTTGATTTTCTCAAAAGCACAGATCTAGGTACATAGGTGTTGTAAAGGGGAATGTTTGGGGTAGAACTTTTGGGATGAGAGCTTGCCATGCAGTTGACTATCGATTTTCCTTTGTCAGCACAGGAAATCCTTTTTGAATGAACAGGAGTTTCCCTTTTGGGGATCTTTGAGGGCTTAGGTTCGGTGTAGGTGTCTATGTGAATAGATTTCAACACTTCATGAAGAGGGATTGGAGGGTCATAGATTGTGGGATCGGTGGGCACAAAGGAGATGAGATCGGTGGGTTTAGATCTTTTGGAAGGATTAGCTTTTGCAGAGTTTGAGGAGGAGGCTTCATCCATGACTGAAAGTTTGAGCTGGTCATGGATGGGTTTGGAAACGTCATTTGAATCTTGCTTCTCAGTAATTTGCAATGAGGAGTCTTTGGCCTTTAAGGATATCCCATATTTTAAGGCTTCACACAGATCTAACGAGTTCAAAGAGATGGAATCACAAGAGTTGGAATCAGAGAGATTATCACAAGCATTGGTGGGGGGAACACGAGCAAAAGTGGACTTACAAACATCAGTTTTTCCAAATCCTAGACCGAACTTGTTTGTACTACAGATTTGACTTTGAAAGATTTGTTCAAGATTTTTGGAAGAGCTTGACCATTTTTTAATGACTTCTTGTTCCCTTTTTAGTTTCTTAAAGAGAGAGTTCTTTTCTTTTGAGATCAGATGATTTATTGTTTTCAAGTCCTCAAGCTCAATTTTTATTTCCTCAAACCTTTTAAGCTTAGACATGCAAATTTCAAGTTCAGCTTTGAGCTCTTTTACTTGAACAGATTTTCTATTCTTACTGTCTTTAACAGAATAAAAGTCTTGAGTTAAAGATTCATAAGCATTGATCTTTTCAATATCAGACATATTATTGAAGGGATGTACCTGAGCGTAGGCTGTGGAGCACCCAGTTGCCACTAGAGCCATAGGTGAAGTGGCACTTTCGGAAACTTCCATTTCTTCTGAGATGGCCACAAAGCATCTATTCTGAGAATCACTGTCGGAGGTGTCTTCGTCGTCCCAATCGTGGGTTTCTGCCATGAGACCCTTCCCTTTTCTCTCTAGACCCTCACTCCTTTCCTTCTCTTTCTTGTACTTGGCCTTATATTTCTCGGCACGCTCCTGATGATTTAAGAAGGATGGTGGGGACTCCTTTTTGGGAAAGGTTGATTTGAAAGGCATGTGTTTGGATTGTTCCCTTTTTGAAGAGGGATTGTCAGAAGAAGTAAATTTGGACTTGGAGATACGCTTGCTTCTACACTCAGATGCAAAATGTCCTTTCTTGCCACAGTTGTAGCATTCCTCATTGGACTTGTCAGAAGAGGTTTTGAAAGATGAAGTTTTTCTAAGACTTCGAGATTTGTTGAAGGGACGAAACTTGTGTTTAGAACCGGCCATCATTGCCATCTCATCCGACAACTGTTCAACCATGATATCCTCACCTTCATCATCAGCATCACTAAGATATGCTTCCGTTTGGTGGGTTACATTTGTTTGGCTGTCATTGTCAGAGTCAGATGAAGGATAGGTGATTCTAGGAAGATTTTGAGAATTCTTGGAACTTTCACTAACAAGAGCTATGGAGGAGCTCTTTATTTCCTTGATGAAAGATTTCCGTTGAAGCTTGGTTTGCTCAAAGTTGAAAAGAGTACCATATAGTACGGTTAAGGGCATGAACTCAAGGTCCTTGGTAGTTTTGATGCAAGTACATATATTTTCCCAAAAATCTGGGAGACAATCCATGAACTTGCACAAGACTTCCTCATTATCATAGACTCTGCCCAACAACTTAAGATCATTTAAAAGAGAGTTGAAGCGGTTATAGAAACTAGGAAGAGAATCACCTTTTTCAAAAGAAAAAAGTTCATACTTTCTGATAAGACCAATCTTTTTGCATTTCTTGACTTCCTCTGTACCTTCGTACAGAACACATAGAGTGGTCCACATTTCTTTGGCAGTTTCAAAGTTCACCAAAGAGTGGTAGACCTCATCAGGAAGAGAGAGAGCAATAATAGCTCTTACCTTGGAGTCAAGAGTAACTAAACGTTTTTCCTCATCAGTATACTTTTTAGGATTTTTGAGAATATACCGACCAGTAGCACTGGATTTTTCCTCATCAGAATCACTTGAGATTTCCTTTTCAAAGGCCTCTTTGCCTGGCCTCTGCGTGTCATAGCGAGCCCAAACTCTGGGGATAATGGGTCCCTCGTTGAGAATGGTTGGATATCTAGTATCCACTCCTTCCATGAATAGCATCATGCGGCTTTTCCACAAAGAGAAGTTGTTGGGATTGAACTTAGGAGGTTTTGAAATAGAGCCGTTTTCAGAGAAGTTGTTTTGAAAAGAGTTTTCAACAGTAGAAGAAGAAGAGGCAGCCATCGCAGATCAAGTTTATGGAATTAAACTTTCTGCTCTGATACCACTTGTTAGTCCCAGATGGCTTAACAAGTATTGTAGAAGGGGGGGTTGAATACAATACACAAAAATTTCACAATTTTAATTCTTATATTTGAAAAACTTTCAAAAGAATTACACACAGAAAACTTAAGATTGTTGCGGAAAAGAACAGATAAACTATTCTAACAATCTTACACAAAGTATACAACAAAACAACTAAGAACACTAAGAGCAAAGCTATTGAGTTTTAAGGCTTAAAAGAAGGTTTCTTGCACTGAGAGAATTTCTTGAAAGCGTTGGTATTTGCAAGAAGAGCACTTCTCCTTTTATAGTGCCAAGGAGTGCCCAAGCATTAAATGCTTGGGACACTTGTCATCTTCACATATGCTGATAATGTTGACTTCAGGAGAACTGTGAAGTCCTTGTCACTTTTCACTAGGTGCAGACAGAGTAGCTTGAGCAGATAATAGGGACCTTAGCTGAAGGTGGATAAAAAGACAAACTGTCACTTTTCTCTGCTGGAGGATATTGTCCCATAATAAATGATCTTCTGTCTTGAGCCTTTAGCACCGAAGTGGTTTCCACCGAGATTGAGAAATCTTCGGTGGAAAGAAGACTAGTCCACCGAAATTGCAAGCATGTTTCGGTGGTAACTAGTCCACCGAAATTGCGAGCATGTTTCGGTGGTGAGAGGACCACCGAAGTTACATATATATTTCGGTGGTGAGAGGGCCACCGAAGTTACATATATATTTCGGTGGTGAGAGGGCCACCGAAGTTACATGTATATTTCGGTGGTGAGAGGAGCACCGAAAGGGTCATCGGTGGGAGAAGGGGACCACCGAATTTGTCCATGTACTTCGGTGGAAGAGGCCACCAAAATTGTCTTATAAATTCGGTGGAGAGAAGGCCACCGAAATGTCAAGGAATTTCGGTGGTGATGACTTGTTTGAATGTTGCCGAGATTCTTCTATTTTCCACAAGTAGAGAGTCTTCAAGCTTGGTTTCGGTTGATCTTCGACTTCACCGAATATTTGATATCTTGTACAAGTCATTCAAAGAACTGAACTAAAATATTCTAAGTAGGAGTTTTAGGGAAAACATCGGTGAGTCAATTTCAAATCCTTGGTGACCCAACAGGAACCTTGTGTACCTTTCTTCTTTCAAACTTTTTGGTTATTATGGGAGTGGGTCGTACAAGAATGGACTGAGGGATTACTTTTGTGATGGAAGGTTGGGATTGGTCATCAGTGGGTGTGTCTAATGAGGGCCTTGACCCTGATGCCATACCTTCATTTGTGTGGGACACAACCATCATTGTAGAGAACAATGGAGTGTCAACTCCTTCCGAGTCCCTGGAAGTTCTTCTCATATTTGAGAAGACCTTTCCTTTAGGGGGTTTAGGTACATATACCTCAGTAAACGAAGGCAAATCTGTCAATTCTTGAGTAATCACTGCTTGGACAAACCTTGGGTACATATAAAACCTCTTTTTGGATTCCAGGTTTGACACAAGATCATTAAAAATCATTTGTGAAAAATTAAACTTCCTGGCAGTGGCCAAGCAGACCAGGGCATAAGCAATGGTACTGCTAAACTCACTCCATCCAGTAGTTTTCTTTGACATGCAATGCATTAAGGTATGAACAAAGAATCGCCATTGTGTATGAAATTTAGACTTGTAAAACTTAAAAACTCCAATGGGACCGTCATACCCCATTCTTGTTAAAGTTGAGTATAGTTCTTCATTAGGAATAGAAGTTATACCTGAGGCATCATCTAATCGAAGAGTGATGCGAATAAGCTCCTCTGTAACATTCAAGGGTTTGTTGCACACCCTTGTTTTGAGGATTTTCTGCCCATCTTCAGACACCACGGTGGCATTTGCCCAGAACTGCGTCTGATGCTCGATGTAGATTGTCGGGGTCACCGTTAGGGCATAGGAGATATGCGTGCCCTTGAGGAAATCCACAATGTCGTGAAAACCTGCGGATTGTTTTGGATTCTGAAGCATGGCAATCTCGTTGTGGTCGTCGATAAACTCCATTATGCCTGAGGATTCTTGACGGAAAACAGAGATTCTTGGGAGAGAATAGTTAGAAAGAGAGAGAGATGGATAGAATACAAAGAGACGTTATGAACTTTGGCGGGCTGAAAGAGGTATTTATAGCAGTATTAGCCCTAGATTTTCAAAAGCAGTATTAACGACCTAGCAGTATTAACTGTGAGGCAGTATTAACTACACAAGCAGTATTAACTACTAAGCAGTATTAACTACAAAGCAGTATTAACTACTCATTGGCAGTAGAAAATATGTACTAGCAGTAGAAACTCTGCACTGGCAGTAGTAACTCTGCACTAGCAGTAGTAACTCTGCACTGGCAGTAGTAACTCTGCACTAGCAGTAGTAACTCTGCACTAGCAGTAGTAACTCTGCACTAGCAGTAGTAACTCTGCACTAGCAGTAGTAACTATACTTGCACTTTGCAGCACTTGTCAAATCCTCAAATGTCATCTTACCTTTTGACACATTACTTTTACCACTTATCTTACCTCCTGCAGGATTATTTCCAAAAGCAACATGTCCTCCATTAATTCTTTTGAAATTCTTGAGGCAGGCCATGTTACCTGTCATGTGCCTGGAGCAACCACTATCAACATGCCAGATGCTCTTCCCCTTGAGCTGTTGGTTGCCCTGCACCTAAGATAAATCAATTAGTTTTTATTGGGAACCCAAGCCAAAGTGGTCTTGGGTCTCCCTTGCTCATCAAAGTACTTACATTTAGTTTGAATGAGCTTTTCAACCTGAGGAACTGCAGTACTGGAATACTTTGTCAAAATGATGGGTTTAGCAGCACAAACAGTGTTAGCAGTACTAACTGAGTTAGCAGTATTAACACTGGAAGCAGTATTGGCAGCACTAACAGAGTTAACGGTATTAACACTGGAAGCAGTATTAGCAGCACTAACATAGTTAACACTGCTAGCAGCAGTACTATCTTTAGAAGAAGCACTAACAGAGTTAGCAGTACTAACACTGTTAGCAGTATTAACTTTTGAAGAAGTACTAACAGTGTTAGCAGCACTAACACTGCTAGCAGCACTAATTTTTGAAGAAGTACTAATAGTGTTAGCAGCACTAACACTGCTAGCAGCATTATCTGAGGCTGCAGTACTTTTAGGAACCCACATTGTGACACGTTCTTTTTCAGGCTTTTTTCTTCATGTGGCTTGTGGCTTTAGTTTGTTTCTTAGCCACATGGTTCCTAACAGGTTTCCTATAACCAGAGGATTTTTGAAAACTTCTTTGAAAATTCATTCTTTGGTTAACAGGATTAAAATAACAGTGTTTGGCAAGATGATTCAATTTGCCACAGATAAAACAAGGCTTTGGTCTGTTAATCCTTTGCAGATCAACTCCTTGCTTTTGTGCCCACTGATTATTCCAATTTCTTTGATTTCCCCTCTTATTATCATGTTTTTGGGGCTTAGTCTTTTGAGAAAACTTGCAAGAACAATGTTCACAGGTATTGGATTTCACAACAGTGGTCTGTGTATAATGAACTCCCTTTCCTTTTTCAGATCTTTTCATCTCATTGTTCTTGTCCCAAGGACTTCCACCATCCTCATTAGTCTTGATGTGATTTTCTAATGGGATCTCATCACTGACAGTCTTGTTCTTTTTCTTAGACTCTTCTTTTTCAGTCTTATCTTCAACAACAACTTCATCTAATGGATCTACTTTAGTAGCTCCTTCAGATAAGTCCTTACTATCCATAGTTTCTAACAGATCTGACCTAGGAGGGATGTATGTGTTGTTGTAGGGTGGAGGTGTGGCATTGTATCCTAGTCCTGTTTTCATCTTACTGTGGACTTGAGCATTTATTATGGTGTCCATAGCTTTAGAAGCTTTTGAAAACTTTTCAACATCAAGTTTAACTTTCTCAAGCTCTCCTTTTAGTTTCTCACACTCTTTCCTAGACTCTTTTAGTTGGAACTCCAGACCACCCTTTTCCCACTTCCAGTAATTTGTATCATATGAGTGTTGAAGTTCATTGGCTTGAAAAGCCTTAATTTGTTCTTCAAACCTCTCAACAATCAACACATAGTCTCTTCTATCCTTTTCTAGTCTCTTAAGTTCATCACACATTCCTTGATTGTGATCTCTATACCTTTTAATAGTGTCTATACAAGTTTGAGAACAGAGTTTAGATTGTACCTCAGTGGGAAGATCTGAAACTTCAGCCATAAGTGCTTGATTTTGGATGGCCTCTTCTGCTTGATCACTCCAATCAAATCCCATTCCTTGTTGAGAGACAAGAGCTTGAATAGAGTTTCTGTTTTGATTGGAACTTCCAGCCTGAGTTTGTTGATGTCTGTTGTGAGATGATCCACCTCTGCATTCCCTGGCAAAGTGTCCCATCTTGTGACACTTGTAGCATTCAACTTTAGACTTATCAAAGCCAGCACCATCTTCTCTTCTTTGGGAAAAGTTGTTTCTCCCAGTCCTTTTTATGAACTTCTTCACCCTCATAGACAACATAGCCATCTGCCACTTGATATCCATCTCTTCAAGATCATCAGCATTAATCTGTTCTAAGTCATCATTAATTAAAGATGAGTTAACATGACTAGAAAAGAAAGCTTCAAGTACAGAGTCAGTGGCCTTTTCTTGATTGACTCCTCCAGCAGCACTAACTGATTCAGGGTTAGCAGTAGAATCAGGTGATGCTGAAAGGAGTGCAACATTATGTACATATCTAGAGGGATTCTTTTTGGCTTCAACCTCTGCTTCAAAGACTCTAAGATCATTGTAAAGATCATCAAGCTCTTTATCTTCCAGTTGGTCATTCTGTCTGAAGGACACAGTATACATTGTCCACTCTTCACCTAATGATCTTAAGAACTTTCTGTTAACATCATCAGCCTCCATCTTGACTCCTACTGTGGCCAATTCTCCAATTAGCTTATTAAATCTATCAAAAGTTTGAGTCATAGACTCATTCTTAGTAGAAGTAAAGTTTTCATACTGCTGTCTGAGAATTGCCTTCTGATTCCTCTTGGTGCTTTTGGTGCCAGTGAATCTCTTTTCCAATGCATTCCATAGAATCTGAGCATCAGTGCAGTGTTGAAATTGATGCTGATATTCATTGGGAATAGCCAAAAGCAGAGTGCTTAAGGCCTTCATCTCTATTTGTCTGACTTTTCTCTCTGCATCAGTCTTTGGAGGAGGTCTTTTGCCATCTGGTCCAGTTCTTCCTTCAGCACATGGACCATTCTCTATTATATCCCAGATGGAATAATCAGTAAGCAGAATGTACTGCTTGATTCTAATTTTCCACATGTCAAATTCATTGGGTCTGAGCATGGGAACCTTAGAAACAAGAGTACTGTTTGATTCAAAAGAATTTTCCATAATGATTGTAGAATTCTAAGAAACACAAGCTCTGATACCACTTGTCAGGATCGATTCTTAACAAGATTAACAATACTTAGAATTCAGAATTAAAGAATCTGCGGAATAGAACTTTAATTCCCACAATCAAAGAATAATATATCAGAAAACACACAGTTGTTTGTATTCACTAAATCGACTCACAAGCTTACAACCAAACCTCAATCTTGATGAACAGGCCCAATCAAGACGACTTCTACTTCTCTAGAAATAGGGTTCTAAACCTTGAGGTTAATTCTCTCTGAAATCAATTTCAGTATCTCACGAATACGTATATGCATTTTTTATTAGCTATCTATGAACAACTATTTATACACAATAATTACAAGATAACTATCAAAAGTAAATTGATCTTCTGAATCTTCTTTAAGCATATCTTGATCAATTCCTTCTTTATCTCCAACCATGTCGCATACCAAACTTATCACTTTAGCAGTATTAACTTCATTCAGCATGAGCAGTACTAATCTTCTCCAGCAGCATTAATTTATTCTAGCAGTACTAACTCATTCCAGCAGCATTAACTTGTTCCAGCAGCATTAACTTGATTAGCAGTACTAACTTGACCAACAGTACTAACTTGATCCAGCAGTACTAACTTGACTAGCAGTACTAACTTGATCCAGCAGTACTAACTTTGTCTTGCAGTAGTAACCATTGCATAAGCAGTACTAACAGATTTTCGTTATGCACCAGCAGTACTAACCTTGTCTGGCAGCACTAATGTTGTTCTGGCAGTAGTAATATCCACTTGCAGTAGTAATTATGCCCTGGCAGTACTAACTTTGTTCTGGCAGTATTATCCATACTTAGCAAATATCTTCAGTTCCCAACGGCCTGTGTGATGGATTTTGGTGGAAGTTGGGATACTCATTTACCGCTAGTCGAATTCTCCTACAACAATAGATACCATACCAGCTTGAAGTGCGCGTCGTACGAAGCCTTGTATGGACGCAAGTGTAGATCCCCACTTAGTTGGTTGGAAATTGGCGACAGACAGTTGACTAGGCCTGAAATCGTTCAAGAGACTACTGACAAGATCGCAATTATTAAGGACAGAATCAAGGCCGCAAGAGATCGTCAGAAGAGTTACGCAGATAACCGCAGGAAGCCATTAGAATTCCAAGTGGGAGATAAAGTGCTTCTAAAAGTATCGCCTTGGAAAGGATTAGTACGCTTCGGAAAAAGAGGCAAGCTGAGTCCGAGGTATATTGGCCCCTTTGAAATAATTGAAAGGATTGGTCCAGTAGCATATAAACTCAATTTACCGCAAGAGCTAAGTGCCATCCACGTTACGTTCCATGTGTCAAACCTTAAGAAATGCCTAAGTGACGAATCATTGGTTCTACCCCTAGAGGATATTCAGGTCAACGAGCGATTACACTTCATAGAAGAACCAATTGAAATCCTCGATCAAGAAGTCAAACGAACAAGACGTAGTAAGATCCCGATCTTAAAAGTTCGTTGGAATTCGAGGCATGGACCTGAGTATACATGGGAACGAGAAGATTACATGAAACGTAAGTACCCTCACCTATTTGCAAAGGATCAGACGGGAATTAGCAATCAACGAATTTCGGGACGAAATTCTTCTAACAAGGGGAGACTGTGACACCCGTCAAACCAAAACCACTCAGGTTAGCAACTGAATAGCATAATACATGTCTTAACAAGTAGGAATAACTCATAAGGACTTAATATTGATGGCTAAGGGTTAGTTTCCTAAGAATTCCAACAGTACACTGAGAAAATCCTGTTACCACACGGAACTGCTTAAGCTGTCTTATAAAATGCCGATTGGAACAGTTAACATTTAATTATAACTATATTAATAATAAGAGGAGTAAATATATAGTTTATATATACCCAAAAGTAAATTTTAAAACTTTAAATAAATAAACCAAAAATTAAGTAGATAAATGAGATGTAAACTACTTTAAATCAACCTTTTTATATAAATTACATAAGAGGTATAATTATACAATATTAATTAGCATTTTAAGAAGAAAAAAATAAAAAAAATAAATCAGTATTAGGCCCAAAAATTCGGCCTTAACACATGACCCATAACCCACAACAATTAAAACTCTCATATTCTCAAGAAACTCTCTCATTTTCCTACCCTCTTCTCTCTCTCTACATTCAAACAACCCTAAATTTTCTCTCTTCCCCTCTCTTGGCCGAATTCAGCCTCCATCCACACAAGGAATTCGATTTTGAAGGCTTGGAAGGTAAACATCAACACTAGAAGGGGTAAAACTCATCCCTCTTGTGTTCTTCTTCATTTTTTTCTTCCTTTTCTTGTCATTTCTCCATCTTTTTCTCATCTTATTTTGTAACCCATGAGTTTCTGGATAAAGGGGCCTTAATAGACCATTTTCATGGTAGATTAATCACCAAAGACATGTTATGTCAAACAAATGGTGATAATCCTTAAGCCATACATCTAGAACTCAAGAACTTGATGTTTTGACTACATGCATGTGGGTTTTGTTACAATCTGAGATGTGTGAGTTCATGCATGAGTTTTTAAAGGACAAAAATAGATTTTCTTATCTAAGAACATTGTCAAAGTAGTGGTAAATGAGTGTTCAATCAAAGAACCAACCATATGAGTGAAAATATGGATTTAAAACACTCATTTTTCATGAAATAGCATTTTAGTTTCTGGCAGATTACTTGCGTGCATTTTATCCGACCATATCTTGACAAATACTTAACCAAATGATATGAATCTTTTTCTGGAACTTTGTTTATTGTGTTATGTTTCAAACCCAAGTGGTTTCATGTAAAAACTCGAAGATTTGACCCTTCAACTACTCATATGAAATTAAGTGTGCAAAGAAAATCTGACAGAGAAAATTCTCTACTTTAATCAGTTATAAGTCTCTTTATATTCCCCTAAAATTCTTGATTTTTCTTCTGGAAATTTCTTTAATGAGTTATGAATCGAACAAAATTGGTTTCACTCAAAAATATTAAGATTTGGGGTCTCAAACACTCAAACCAAGACTGGTGTGCAAGAAATCAGAATCTGGCAGAATGGAAGACCTAACTTAAAATCGTCATATCTCCCTAAATATGTAACTAAAAATGATGAAATTTTTCTGGAAGATACTTTTATGAGTTAAGTTTAAAAACCAATTTGAATCACTAAAAAATGTTGAGATTTGACCCTCCAAATGGTCTTGACAAAAAGATGGTGCAGACTGTTTTGGTAACTGTGACACTTAAACTTAAGTGTAATGATTAAAATAGCTAACCAACTCTAAAAATGATGATAATTATGTCAAAAGTTCCCTAGGACATTAAATTGATGCATATAAAAAGTTGGACTAATAAATATTTCCAGAAGATATTTAAAAATGACCATAAGTGGACTTAATATTCTGCCACCAGAAAAGTAAAACTCTAACTCAAAAGAAAAGGGGATTTGTAGAGTTATTAAAAGATAAAAAACTTATAAATTGTAGAAATTGCCAAAACCATAAATAAAAACTATATATACATGTATATGAAGGTATAAATAATACCCTAACAAATAATAGATTTATAACAAGCCGAACATTTTAAATCACAAGGTAAATGAGAAATACAATTACATATGTAATTAATGAAAGTGTTCGTCATGGAGAAAATATAAAACATGGTAAAATGGATTAAATACTATTTATAACCTATAAATTTTATTATGTAACAACAAAATCCTACAAACCGTTTAAAACCAATAAATTACTAGAAAGTGTCGACGAAAAATAATACTTAAACTAAATAACTAACACAAAGGCATTTCATAAGACATGATGGGCTAAGCAACGCTTTAGCCATAAGAGTTAGCAGAAGCTGATAATGTGTTTCACTCCATAGGAAGGACCTAGAACCGGGCATTTGGGCAACCGTGCGGCAACACTTGAAAATCCGTGCTGAACATCGTGAGTTTTCGCAGCCCCTTTTTACTGTTTTCTACGTTTTGGGGTGAAAAGCATGTTACTATTATTTCAACGCTGTGAGTTTTCACAGCCCCGTTTTACTTGTTTAAATGTTTGGGGTGAAAAGCATGTTATGATTTTAAAATGCTAAATGATTCATGATAGTAAAATTATGGATATTTGTGATTTAAGAAATGAGTACAAATGAATGTACAACTTTACATAAGTGACAAAGATATGTTGAATGATAATAAAAATGTTAAGTCCCCAATAGGTACACTACTTATTAACTCATAACGAGCCGGTGATATTTGTGGATAGCGCTATTTGGTTTGACAAACCCACCTTAAACTGACGAGTAGGGGTGCACTTTATCTGGTAATAATGTTCTACTCATGTGGCCATCATACCACCTCTGAGGTAGTCCGCGGGGCGTAAGTTGTCGGAGGCTTAGTAGTGGCTCAACAATCATATATCTTGCGAAAGTCATTTATTGTAAGGTGTACTCATAAGATTTTAAATTTAAAGCTTGTCGTGACAAAAGACTCACGAAAATAATCTTTGGTTGAAAACTGTTTGGATATGAAAAACCTGTGAACTCACCAACTCTTTGTAGTTGACCTTTTCGTTTTAAACATGCTTTTCAGGGAATAAGAAGTAAGTGAAGGCACGTAGGGTGCATTTTGTTTGATGACATCAACATCAAGACTCTTAAAACTTATATTGTTAATTTTTGTATTTGTCGTCTTTCCTTTTTGGAACTTTTTGGGTTAAAGACATTGTAATGTAATATTTTGTACTGCTGTATTAAACTTGTGGTTGGTGTTGTCTGTTACCTTTTGAATGAAACCCTACGCTGTCATACCTCGTGTTTCCGCTTTAGCGGGGTGTGACAAGGGGGCATATCAAAAAAGTCATTTATCTGACTACATGATTTTCTACTAGGGGTATATTCTTCGTGATCATCATTATCGGTGTCTGATCTGTCTATTTCAGAATTACCCGTTCTGAAAACGTGGGTTTCGTCATCAGCAACTCCAGCAGTACGCCATTCGTGTGGTTGTGGTGGTTGTTGTTGTTGAGAATCAGGCTGCTCTATTTGGAGGTCTTCGTCGTCGTCACCCTCCTCGTCACCGTCGTCGTCACCGTCGTCGTCACCGTCGGATACGCCGGGATACACAAAGAGTAATGGGGGTCTTTCTGAATCGACTGCAAGGTGCAGAAAAGTAGAGATATCCCCATCGTTGGATAAATCCACAAATGACCCATCGCCATTTTTAAACACTAACTTGCAAATATCAGAAGAGTTGATTCCACATTTTTGCATGGCGTATGCAACAAACTTCTGATAAGTATAGTTTACTGACACTTTTACACCATGCTTAGATTTATAAGCAAAATTCCACTCATTGTTATCTTGCACCCATTCACCATCAAAACAAAAATATAGCTTAGCTTTTACAACAGATGAACTCATTTTTTCAGTAGTATCTCAAACACAAAATATTGCAGAAAGAAATATTGCAACAATGAAATCGTTGTGTGGGGATTATGGCTTGCATTTTACGTCTATTTATCAATGAAACAACCAACATATCAGAAAACCAATCTCTCATTTCATCCACAAACTGGTATTCCAAAAACATTGATTTAACATTGATTCAAACATGCAAATGAATTTCAACCACAAATCGGTCTTTAAAGTGCAATAATTGTGGAAAAAAACAGTTAAAACATGCAAGATTCGTCTAAGTTTAGGGGCTGGAAGTGTAAATTTTCAGGGGCTGAAAGTGTAAATTTTCAGGGACCAAAAGTGTAAAATTCGGGCCATCGCAAGCCGCGATCGCGGGCAGGGACCAAAAGTGCATCGCGACCAAAGTTGAGGGGTTTCGCGGGGCATTTGGGGCCAAAATACGTGCCACGTCACCGTATCCCGCGATCGCGGGACCTCATCGCGGGTATTTTTGCAAAATTGAAAAAATTTAGGGTATTTTGGTAACTCAATGTTTGACTTAGGGTATTTTAATTAATTTCCCTATAGGATAATATTTTTGTTATTTAAAAAGGAAATTGACTCACATAGCCAAAATGCAAAAATCCGACATCCGTGGATGATTGGATCGGTTCGATTAGAAAAATCAGACATCCAGTGAACGATTTGATCAGTTCGGTTCCCCTCACATCGATTGGATGTCAAACGATGAACACCCCTAGAAAAAAATGTCGGATTCGTACTTTGAACAGGTCTGAATTGCAGATGCAGAGTGTGGATTGTGGACTCATTGGCTATTTGTACAAAAACAAAGAGAAATGACTAGGAGACCAATTTTAAATATTGTTTTGGCTATTGAGTCAATTTTCTTATTTAAAAATGTAAGATTTATTTTTGACAATATTGAATGTTTTGATAAATTTTTATGATTCAAAAAAGCAATAAAAAACACAATTATCGTTGGGATTTATAGAAGAAAGTGATCTTATAATAAATAATAAAAACATGGTGAGCTTATAAGTGATTATTAGTCCATTCTCACAAGATTTAACAAATTGAAAAAAAATTCTAGTGAATTTCGTTAAAATATATAAATAAAACTAAATTTTACTTCAACAGATTCTCTATGTTTAAGGATATCAACATTTAAAATATTATATAGTTTTATTATTTCAATACACTTTTTAAAATAAACTTTACATAAAATAACATTAATTTAATCTTATCGGTAAAAATGAATAAATTGGTTATCGCCAACTTCTTTGTTTTTTGAGTAAATTATAAATTTCGTCCGTGAAAATTTAAATAGCGCACCTTAAATGAAACAAATGTCGTAATTTATTCTTATTTTTTTTCTTCTTCTAATTTTGACTTTATTTGAATATCTTTGATAGATTTTCCATTTGCTAAGATAGAGAAAAAATCTATAAACAAAAATGCATTTCACTCCAACAAATTTTCTATTTTTAGGGATATCAACATTAATTATATTATTAAAAAGGTTATACAGTTTTATCATCTGTAATAACCGGGATCTTATTTGTAACATAAGTTGGATGTTTTGTGGAGTTTTGTTGAAAGCTTGAAGTTCAAGGGCTAACTTGTAAATAGTGGGAAAGGGGTTAAAACCCTAAAACTCTTTTCTCCTAATCATTTTGCAAGTGTGGAGGCTAAGAGAACACTGTGAAAAGTGTGTGCGAGACTTGAGGTGCGATTTTGGAGGAGAATCAAGGAGAATTGTTGAATTGGAAGAGGAGTATGCATCTATCTTCACTTAGATAAACTCTAATGCTCAATCCTTGTTTATTCATGGCAAAATCAAGTTTATTGGGTTTTGATGGCAAAGTCATTAATCGGTTGCTTTCTATGAGTTTTGGGTATTATTTTTGGGTTAGTGTTATTAGAAGATGTTAAGGAATGGCTTGGACACTTAACTCTATCAATTTGAGGCTTTAAACCGATTGAGATTTAGTAATGCCATGACCTAGATTCGACAGTTCGACACTTTCCAGGAATCACCTATATCCGGATAAGAGACATCTGAATATGGTCGAAACCCGGAAGGGGAAACATAATGTTTTTAGTTGAATTCCAGACGAGTTGGGAACACGGGTGGAGTGAAATGCAATAGAGCCCGGGTGTGGACTAAGTCCGGACACGTATCAAATCCGGATGAGAATCGAAATCCGGTGAGATCCGGATGAAACCAAAATCCAGATAGGCCTTTAACCCGAAAGTCAGAACCCGGGTAAGTGAAACTCGGGTAATTCCAGATCCGAGTGATTGTTTGTTCGAGAATTGCTCTGGACTGTGTTGGTCTCTTTCGTGAGTATTCGATAGTCTCTCGAGTTAAGATCGAGGCATGTTAGAGGACCTTTTCTGGGAGGGAAGAGTAATCTAAGGGATGATCGGGAGATTTATCACTCTCGTTATTTTATTAAATCGTAGGTATTCGGTTTAAGGATCAGAAGCATAAGTGAGAAGAATTAAGCAAGGACAATAGGTGAGTCTTTCTAACTGAAAAGATGTTGATGTACGTATATTTTTTTAACGCATGAGATGTTATGAAATTTTCATGTTTTACTATGTTATGAAAGATGATTGTTATGTATGCATACATTCGAATGTGGGCATGTTATGGCTTAAGTCGGAGGGTGTGTTCGCATATGCTCATACCGGGGTGTGTGTCCTGTTTATGCCATGGAGGGTGTGTCCCAGTTAAGGCAGTATGAGCCAAACACGTTGTCACATGTGTAGGTGACCTCAGTGTGTGCCATTTACATGTGTCGTTCATGCGTTTGAAAGTTTAAAGGTTTAAGTTGTAAATTGTTTATAAATGTCTATAAACTGTTTTGGAATGTTTTATGTGGTGCAGATGCTTATTACTAGAGAAAACTCTATAGACTTCATGGTCTAACCCTCGTTTTTCAAAATCTAAATCATTTTTCAGGCAAGCATTTAATAGAAGGCTCAAGTAAGGGCAAGACGAAGATGTAAGCAGGGAGCGTTGGCTAGAAGATATAAATTGTTATTTTCTTTAGCATATCTGACTCTGTGTAGTTAATTTCTCAGATGTGTAATAGGTTATTTCTGTAAATCTTGTTATGTATACGCATTTATGGGATGGTATTTTGGGGCCATTTTGGCAAGTTATTGAATCATGTTGTTTATGTTATTCTTGTTGAGTTAGGTTGTTACATCATCCCAATACACTTTATAAAAATAATATTAGTTTAATCTTATTGGTCGAAATGAACAAAAAATAATTTCTCTCATCTCCCATCAAGTTTTAAATAATTTTCTAAACTTTAATTTTTCTTGTTTTCTCTATTTTAGAGAACAATATATAGAAGTTGTTGGCGCAATATAAACCTTCATTTTATCTATTTTAAAAAATCTATTGGAGAGGCTCTCACTTTCTTTTCTTTTTCTTTCTAACTTTTTACCATCTTAAAACTCGTTATTTGTCTCGGTTTCATGGAAATACATTAATCTGAAATAAATAAAAATTGGCAAATATTAATCAAATTTAACAATTAATATTTTGTATGAGTTTTATTTTGAAATATCGTGTAATAATATTTGAGAATTTGTTATTCTTGTTCATGTATGCTACAAAACTAGAGAACTACTTGTTAAACCTTATTTGCATAAACGAGTTGTAGGACATTCTATAAAATAGTTAATTAGACGTTTTATTTTAAAAGTATCCTAAAAAATTGTTAATACGTCCAGAAGCGTCCGATAAACCTGTTGTAACACTTTTCATATAGAACATTTTATAGACTGGTTCTAAAAACTTAAGTCTTATAGAGTATTATGTTACAACGTTTAGACATTTTAGACGTTCTATAAACTCAATTTTATTATTGCGTGTGTAAAAAATATTAAAATAACGACATCTTTTACACCGTGTTTATATGAAGTATCGATAACGATTACGTCATACATGAAAAAAAAATGGATGTCAACATAGGAAACTAATTAATTCCGCTTTGATTCGACATAAAACATTGACAAGTAGCGTTATTTTACAATAAGAAGAGGACAAGAAGACGACTTAAAATATAAGCTAGCTAGGTTGGTGCTATTCGTGATCATGTTATTAAAAAACTGTATATGATAACGATGGAAAAATAAATAAATATGCTACTCTACTTTTATATTTTTCTTAGGGTCTGTTTGTTAAAAGATTAATGAGTTTAATGAGACTCATAGCTTATTCAGTCAGTTATACATGACTGTTTGGTAGTGGTTTAATGATATAGAAAGTGACTTATTTATTAAGCTTTTAGGAGAGAGATTTATGCAGAAAGCCAAGTTTTGTCCAAACCAGTCTCTCCCAATTAAAAAATATGGTCCTTCCATCTATGAAAACATCCTCCCAAACAAAAAACTTTCCAACAGATTAATCCATACAGACAACTTTATTCATACATGACTTAATGGAAAACCAACCAAACAGCCCCGTAATCTTATATTCAAACAAAAAGGATTATTAATCACGTATTTATATATACTTATGAAAGAAATAACAATTTGATAAAGAAAAATATTTAAAAAAAACTTGTTAGATCTTTGCTTTGAAAGAAAATCGAAAGGCTAACTTATTATTTGATTGGATCTGATTTGTATATAACCTTTTTAGGTATATTGTAACCGCTAGAATTTAGGACGATAATCTTTCTGAGATTTTACGTTATGTTTTTGACCTTGGAATACAAATTATTAATTTATTTGAGGGTTAAACGCTATGTTCTCGAGTTTCGGGAGGAAGGGGAAGAAAAAAGAAGAGAAAAGAAAGGGAAGAGAAAGAAAGAAAAATTTATTTTTGTGTTCTTGAGATCGAAGAAAAAGAAAGGAAGGGAAGAAAAAAAAAAAATTTCATGTTCTTGAGTATAAGAGAAAGGAAAGAAAAGTTATCACTTTTACCAATATACCCTTACTTATTTCATTATGGAATGTAATTAATGGGTATATGTGTAATTTTATAAATAATTTCAATAATTTTTTAATTTCTTTCTTTCTTTCCTTCCGTTTCCTCCCATTTTGGGCGGAAAGTTTTGGAAGAAAAATCAGCAATATTTTCCTTTCCTTTCCTTTCTTTTCCCTCCTTAAAAAAACTCGAGAACACAACATTTTTTATTTTCCTGCTACTTTCTTTCCTTTTCCCTTCCTTTCCTTCGTAAAAAAAACTCGAGAACACAACGTAAATGTTTTAGAGTGAAGTTATGCAAGAAAAAAGCCAAATGGATGAGAAACACTGCATGGCGCGGGCTAGTGCATGACTTAAGCCACGCGGGCCACTGTTTGAGCTCAGCTAAGGGATGAAGGCGACCCTTGCACCGCGACACTAAAGTCACGAGCCAAGGTTGCGTGGAGCATGTAAATCGATATTTAGGAGCTTTTTTAAGGGTTTCTCTCTCTCTCTGTCTGTGTGTGTGTGTGTGTCACACAACATTTAATTCGTATTGGAAACTATAAGTCCAAACTTGAGAGCATTTAATAGCAAATCAAGAATTCCAAGTTAGGATTCAAGTTCTCATATTTCTTACCATTTTAATATTTTCTAAACTTTTAGACAAGTCAAAATGTTACATATTAGTCACCAAACTATCCCTCTTGATAGTTTTTTTATTAAATTTGGGTATTTTGAAAAAATTGGGGTTTTTTTACCCTTTTAACAAAATGAAGTGTTAGCTTCTTAAACATAAACATGTTACAGAAGTAAGTCTTTGTCATATGAATGTTATTTTGATGCATTTTTTCTATTTAATGATTTTTGGCCATTTAATTAATATTTGGAAAATTTGGGGATTTCACCCATTTTGTTCACTAAATGGTTTTGGTACCATGGACATGAGATATAAATTATCTTGACCAAAATTAAGAAGTATTTAGAGCTCATATGTTAATGCTCTTATTTATGAATGGATTCATGCTATTGGAGATCCATAGACATGTTTGTTTATTGATTATGAAGTCATTATTCGTGTGAACAATGGTTTTGGGAAAATAAAGCCTTTTGGGAAATCACTGAATATTCGGTATATTTTGGGCTTGTTGATAAAATAGGGATTCCTCCATTTTGGGCACTTAGGTGGCGTTTGGTTCACTGGAAAGTGATGGAATCTGGTAGAATTGGAATGTGACATTCCATTGACCATATTTCATTCCAGTGTTTGGTTCAATCTTTTGAGCAAATGGAATCCCTACAATTCCATTGAATTCCATAATTGAGCCATTTAACATTCCATCACTTAAACCATGAATTTTAAAGGAATGGAATTGATTTTTTTCATAATGCCAAAATTACCCTTGCCATTGCAGTTTCTTCTCCATCGCCATCGCAGTTTCATCGCCATCGCAACTGGACCTCTCACTTCTCATACGGTTTGGGTTTTTTTTCTGAGCAAATACACAGACAAATCTGTTGTGATACATCGAAGAGTTTGGGGTTTTTTTCCGAGTAAATACAGCAGCAAAAAGTCGTGAAAAAGAGAGGAGGTCGACGACGGCGAGATGGTGATTCGTCGACGGCGAGCAGGTCGACGGCGGCGAGATGGTGGTTCGTCGGCGGTGAGCAGGTCGACGGCGGCGAGATGGTGGTGAACGGCGGCTGTGAAGTGAAGAGAGTGAAGGGACCGGCGTGATGTTTGTGAGAATGGATGTGGCATGTATCTGATGTTTGTGAGTAGGGTTTTGATTTTAATTAAAGAGGGTGATTTTAACAAAAGGGTATTTTGGTCATTTACTCAAATTTCATTTCAATTCCAAACCTACATTCTGTGAACCAAACAGACAGATTCCAATTCCTTTAACAGATTCCATTTCAATTCTGTCAACCAAACAGCTGGTCAAACCTGACAACATTCCATTCCAATTCCTCCAAAGTCAAATTCCTTTGACAGATTCCATTCCATCCAAAAACATTATGCGAACCAAACGCCCCCTTAATGTGCATAAAAGTTAAGTGCTTCATGTGGTTTGACACATTTGAGTACTAGACTGTAATAACGTGGATCCATAGACATATAAATCGATTTGTGAATTTATCTTGCTATGGTTATTCACTTATTCCTATGATATAGTTAGATACGAATATTGAATCACCAGGGGACTTGAGTTATAACTGTGGGTGGTTGAACTCAATGATCGTGTTTGTAACAACCCCAAAAGTACAATAGAACAAACATAGCATTTAAGCATAAATTTACAAAACTGGGTCCCAAAATTTTTCTTTACAACAATCTCAAACGAAGGTTGGCGGAAACAACCTATACACAACTGAGAATAATCTAACTTCTACTAGAGGCACCTGCACTATCACTGCTGCTACTCAAAGTCAATCATTTATCCTCTCCGAATCTGCGAAGAGTTACTTCTAGATAATTCATAACATTCTATACAACATTTCTTCTCTATTATATATTCATTTACCACATCATAAGTAACTTCTCATGAAACTCCCCCGATAAGGGTCTCAATTTACCCGTAAGGGATCTTGCTGCCACTCTAAAGTACTGGAACACGACACAAACATTAGCTTCTGACTACCACTTTGGAATAATAAGGTAGGTCAAGCACATACATGTACCTGTAAGTTCGCAATTACACTGGCCAGGTGAAATCTCAAACTTACCTTACATGACAGTCCTCAGTACCCTATTAGTCCTAACTCTATGACAGTGTCCTCCTAGCGCATTTCCTGTATCTACATTAGTGCCCTCTTAACGCATTTCCTGATTCTCAGTTGTGATTTCTACTCCCAAGTTTAAGTTTAGGCCCATCCGGTCACCTAAATCCCTTAAACTATGGCTCTGATACCATTTGTAACAACCCCAAAAGTACAATAGAACAAACATAGCATTTAAGCATAAATTTACAAAACTGAGTCCCAAATTTTTTTTTACAACAATCTCAAACGAAGGTTGGCGGAAACAACCTATACACAACTGAGAATAATCTAACTTCTACTAGAGGCACCTGCACTATCACTGGCTGCTACTGTACTCTATCTTGCTGCTTACTCATTTATCTGAGCCTCCAATATAACGCTTACCTGAAAAGGGTTTTGGTTTTGAAAAGCGAGGGTTAGACCATGAGGTCTAGTGAGTCCCCCCTAAAACATGTTCACAAGCCATTTAAAGAAAGCATTCATTTCAAAACAGTAACTTATCAATCATGTTCTCAAACAAGGGTGTACACAGTGGTATGGACTAATATCACCTTACAAAGCCAGGCACGGCAACTCAACACCTTACAAAGCCAGGCACGGCAATTCGACACCTTACAAAGCCAGGCACGGCAACTCAACACCTTACAAAGCCAGGTACGGCAATTCGACACCTTACAAAGCCAGACACGACAACTCAAGAAGTCTTCCACTGTGCAACCCGACTCTACCATGGCAATTTCACAAAACATGCGGTTTCACACACTTGAGGGCAATCCTCCTTTAATAGCAAAATAATACTTTTCATGGAAAACATTCGTAAAAGCTTGTAGATAAATCATGCTCATAAACATACCCTGATCAGTAAAACATAAAGCTTTCATTTACGTAAAATTCATGTAAATTAACGAGGCACTTTCATATAATCATTTTCCTTTGGAAACACGTAAAATCGAGTATTTTAGTTAGAAAAACTCACCTGGCTAGCTTGCTCCAAAGCTCCTCACTTACACTTCCGATCTCTAGGCGGAACACCTATTATATTAATAGCGTTCGTCATAATCCGTTCAATTATTACTCGAGTTAAATCCCGAACTCAACCCTAACTTATCTAAATTGGTAGATTACCTTCTAGTCCAAAAATCATAATTAATGGTCTATGCTTACCCATCCAATTGACATACTATACCGGATCCATTAATTTACCCGGCTCTAGGATCTCAACATAAAATTATAACACTTGATTCTAAATAACAAAACCGGATCACGTTACTAATAATAATATGGCCCAAATTAATAAATAGACTATCACACCCTTATTATATAATTATAGACTTCAATAATAAACTAAGCCCAAAAAGGAAGAATAAATCTTCCGGCCCATCCATTAATCTTTCGACCCAACACTTTCGAATGAGGAGCCCAATTGAATTACGGGTCAACTTTCGGAACATACCGACTTCCGGTACACCCGGTTCCGAAAAACCGATGATTACGAACAAACCCACATATTTCGCCATTATTCTAATTCTACTCCATATTGACAACAATTCTTCTTTTTAATTGACACAAGCTATTCTCTAACCAAGAACCCACAAAAACACTTGATTTACTTTGACAATATGATAAAATCAAAACTCTATTAATACCCAATACTTGATTCCTCAACTTACAACTCTACCAATTCTTGCAAAAGAGAAAACGTAAGGGAATCGTTTCTTACCCAAAAAGCCTCACGAAAAGGAGGACCGCTGCCAAACTTCGTCACCGCCGGCGACCACCACCGACAGCCATCCGCCGACGACCACCACCGGCAGCAAACCGCCGGCAACCACCAGCAGCAGCAAACTGCCGGCAACCACCAGCAGCAGCACGCCGCCGGCGACCACCAGCAGCAGCAAACTGCCGGCGACGACCCCCGCCACCACCTTCTTCTTTCGTTGTCTCTCTCTCCTCGTCTCTCTCTCTCTCTTCTCTCTCGACTGTTTCTCTCTCTCGACATCTCTCTTCTCTCGCAGCTCTCTCTCTCTTCCCTCGCAGCTCTCTCTCTCTCTTTTCTCGCAGCTCTCTGTCTTCTCCCGCAGCTCTCTCCGGCGTCTATTTCTCCCCCTCCGGTTGTCTCTTCCCCGACGTCCCTCTCTCTCTTCTTCCTCACGAAAAACATGCAGCTCTCTCTCTTCTCTCTTCTTTTGCAGCAGGTTTCATAAACCCTAAAAAAACAAAAGAAATGTTTCTCCTAAACCTCAATATGCGCATCAAAAGAGAAGGGAATTTTATTTTCCCCAATTTACATATCTTACCCTCATACCTTTAGCAATAAGCAACTAAAACCCCTAATTTCAATTTAATTCTCATTACTTGTTTTGAGTTATTACAGTGTTACCCGTAATGACTTAATTATAGCGTACGAGCATAACTCGGTTCATTGGAGGGCTTAAACTATAGACAATGGGTGGTTGAACTCGATGAACAGTGTTCCGTTGTAGAAATTCTATAACATAGATTTGTGGCCTACTTCCTGTTCTGTCACGATCAACGAAAATCGGGTCTCCCACGTCGTCGTAAGACGTATTGTTGACTTTATAGTCCTTATGATGGAATGTTTAAACCCGTGGTTTTGTTTAAGCTTTATGTTTTCGGTTTTCATGATTATTAACTTTATTTATAAATTGTCGATCTCATTAGGCTTTAGCCAAACACTTTTTTTTAAAATGACACATATATATTATGACCACTATGTAATGGGGCCACGAATGTTTGAGTGGACCGGTGATTGCCGATAGAGTCATTTTGGGGGACACTACCTGTAGGAGTTATTTGGCAATTAGATTGGATACATTTCTTTTAGCGATTGTAGTGACACCTGATTGTAATCTGTACCTAGTTTGGTTTAGGTTAGTAGGTAGTTAACCACTATCCGTACTTTATGATGTAAACGTTTTTGCAGTTTCCCCTTCTAGGGTGATTTTTAATATTCAAATACTTATTTCGTATTATTTCTACAGTATAAATCCCCTCCTATTTTAGGGGTCATATATGTACGTCGGCTATTATGCAACCTTTTACATTCATACAACCCTTATGACTGAATCACGAACGTCCATGTGATCATTAATGGTTACTATTTGATCGGTTGTAACTACCCTTAATTTAAAAAAGACCAAAAACGAAGAAAACAAAATGGTTAGTGAATAGATAGGTTGCATCGGTTGTATAAACTAGAGGTGTTATAAGATTCTACATCTCGTAGTTAAAGAAACTTATCCTTGATCATAGAGAGTGTCGTATTCTACATCTCATAATTAAAGATACATCATACATCAAATGAGAAAATAGAAACTTACTTTGAAAGATGAACATTTTATTTTAGAATCACTACTACCAAAATAGGGTCATTGTACCCACAAATATAGCCGTGTTATTAAAGAAACCGGGTTAAAATTATGAATTTTCACGGCCTCATTGAACGGACTGAACGCCTAATTTACAACGGATGAAGTAATTTTTATATTATTAAGTTAAAATTGATTTAATTCAAGAAAGAAACAATTACTTAATTTTTTTTACCATATTTCTAACCAAACTAAACAAAAAAAAAAACATTTGTCTTCCCTCGTTTTATATTTTGATCATCAATTTTTTTTAATTAAAAGAACAGCTATCTTAAGATAGAAAAAGAGGGATTTTAGCAATTTTTTGCTCCAACGGTTATTCATTCTATCTTGTATGCTAAAATAGAGAAAAGATGAGAGAGAGAATAAAAATATCCAAATTTAAAGAAATTTCTTGTATGCTAAAATTAGAGAAAATTGGAAAAAGAAATAATAATTTAAAAACTTTCCACCAATAAGATGCATTGAAATAAATGGATAGGAGAGAGAAGCAATATTTTATTAAATGTATTGAGTATTTTATTAATATAGTTAATGTTAGGATTGCTAAAATAAGATAGCGGTTGTAGATGGATATAATTTTTTTAGAGAAAGACGTTATTGTTGCTGGTAGGCTTGGTGTTGACGACTTTAAATGGATCTGGCACAGAGAGGTGAGAGGCGGCAGGGAGGAATTTGAGCTCAACGCATTGAAAATCATAATTGGCTCCGCTTCTCTGAAGTTTAAACCCTAGCAGGGATTACGATGTTAAATCTTTGAGGTCGGAAATTGACAAAACTCAGTTGGGATCTGGCCCTATAAGATGGGATGGAATAGGGGTGTAAAACGAGTGGAGCTTTTAACGAGCTACTCGAACTCGAGCTCTTTTATCTCGAGCTCAAGCATAATAGTTGTTGAGTTCGAGTCGATCTCAAACACAAAATAAACCTCTTAAGTTAACGAGTCGAGCTCCATAACACACTACAAAAATAACCAGTATCAGCGAGGGACAAATCCCTCGCTAATCCCTCGCTAAAGCTCTAATCCGTCGCTAATCCGTCGCAGATGGTAGGCGAGTAAAACGGAGGTAGCTGATGCTATCAGCGATGGACATCAGCGACGGATTAGCGAGGGATTATAATCAGCGACGGATTAGCGAGGGATTATAATCAGCGGCAGATTAGTGAGGGCCTGTATTAGCGACGGATTAGCGAGGGCCTGTATTAGCGACGAATTAATATTAGTGACGGATTAGTGAGGGTTCTTATTAGCGACGGATTAGTGAGGGAATAGATTAGCGACGGATTTGCGAGGATTCTACTTACTTTTTAGCGATGGAAATCCGTCGCTAATCCGTCGCTGATTTTTAGTTACTTTTAAAAAAAATGAAATTCTATATTTCTTGTATTTTATAATACGAAACCTCATAAATTGAAAATAACAAATCGAAACTCTCCAACAAACTAAAAATAACCAAATTCATAAAATTTAAAATACGAAATTCATAAAGGCGTAGATTCCAAATTCATACAATTCAACAGTGGAAACATTTCATAATGTTCTTCAGGTAGAGTCCTCACAAGAGATAACAAAGAAAAAAAGAGGTTGACTTGGGTTTGCTAGTATGAGTATTAAGTCGATTGTAGGATTACGAGCAGCGACTGCAAGTGCTAAGCTTCCTCCAAAAGAATCTCCAAGCAAATAGATTGGCTTATTCTGGGATGAAGCATTCTCGATCATCACAGCTTCTTCCACAATTTGGATCAAGAACCGGGTTACATATAGTACATACTTACATTTCAGATTTACATTTAAATTTAAATTTAAATTTAATTTTTCTATTAATTATAATTAATAAATATAATAAGTAATCTTCAAAAATAAATATAATAAGTAATAATATAAACTTTATTATATATAAAATTAATCGAGTATCTCACGAGCTTATCGAGTCGAGTATCAGGTAGCTCGACTCGACTCGTTAGTATGCCGAGTCGAGCTCGAGTTCGAGTTCGAGTCGAACAAATAAGATTATATGTGTATTTTTACAAATAAGAACTACAAAAAAATTATAAACACGTTATTGTTATTATTAATTATATTTTTTACATATCAGTACAGATGTATATGTAGTATGTATATATACATATATAGGGTTGGGTTCACGTGAGACCAACATGTTTTCGTGAGACCGTGAGACCAACAAATTAACACTAAATCTTCACAGTGGTTCATTGTAAAGGTAAGAAAAACAACAAACCTTCACAGCAAAAACACTGTGAAGGTTTACCATCACAGTACCTTCACAGTCTTTTGCTATGAAGGTTTAGTGTTAATTTTTTGGTCTCACGTAAATAGTCTGGTCTCACATGATCTCAAGTCTCTCTCTCTATATATATAGATAGAGGCTCCGTAAAATGCAAACCTTGCATTTGTTGCACACCTTACAAACCACAATGTGCATATGTGCAGAACCATTGTACATATATAAACAATGTGCATATGCATAAGTGCAATAATATACATATAATGGACATACATTCATATGAGATAATGTATATATACATCTCAGATTATGCATATATGCAAATTGGTTAGACCTTATTGGGTTATAGTAACTCTTAATGAACTACATAGACATTATATGTGGTTACCTATATACACATCATATGTGGTTACCTGTAACGTCCCAAAACAAAACATGCATTTAACCAGAAATAAGCATTCAAATTTCATCATTAAACTTGACCATAAACATTCGTCCTTCTACACTAAACAAAATTGACAGCGGAAGTCTAAAATCCACATCCGAGAGCTACATCTATAGTCATAATTGAAAAACCAAAACTCTGGAGTCGCTCTAGTCTCCAAATCCTTCATGCAGTCAATCCTAGTTCTTACTAGAAGAACCCATAGTGCGCTTACCTGAAAATGGTTTAGTTTTTGAAAAGCGAGGGTTAGACCAAAAGGCCTAGTGAATTCCCTCCGAAAACATGTAAACAGTATAAACACTTTTATAAAAAGATTCATCGTAAACCTTAACATATCATCAAGTATGATACTGCACTGTGTACTGGATCACATAAACATTCCGCGATCGGGGTCCCATCGGTTCCCTTCTCGCCTCGTCCGGAGCCTACGCTGACTCCCCTTCCCGGAGCCTACACAGACTCCCATCTACTCGAAATAGGAGGAAACAAATTCCAACCTACCAGTCTGTCATATCTATCCAAGGAATCATCAGATCCCGAGGATCACTCTCTGACCCCACAGTGCAGACCGACTCCACATAGCACATCATTCTTTTCATAAAACATGCAGATTTAAATCCTTTAAATCATCCTTCTCATTTCATCATATCATAATAAGCTTTCTTAAGTAAAACGTGTAGTTCATGGAAAAACATGCGTGACAGTTATAAACAGTTCATGCTCGTAAATGAAACCATAATCAGTTAAATCATTTAACGCTGTACGTCGCAAAAAGGTTTAGGGAACTCACCTTGGCTAGCGTTGAACGCACTCCTTAAATATCTCCAAGCTAAACCAAGCGAACACCTAAGGCATTAGATTTAAATCAGATTAAACGGTTCAAACCTACTGACCAGTGAACACTTTCCGGATACCAAACTGTCCGGACACCCTAACTTCTCGGATACCCGCACTGTCCGGATACTGGGACTTTCCGGACACACCAAAATCCGGATACCGCACCCGGTAACTCAACTTATCCGGAAGGACACTCATCCGGAAACTACCATAAAACTCTACCCGGGAACTAGCATTCTTATCCGGAAACTACTGTAACACAAGAATCGCTAGTGTCCGGATACGACGGTTGTTCGACAATAGTGATCTAAAAGTGATCCTTAAGCTCATTTTCTGCCATTAATTCGAATAGACAAACCCTAAGGGTTCATCCACCAAACCTAAACATTCACTTAATCCATTTATAATCCTTCAAATCGGATTACCAAGCCAAAAACCCTTAAAACACACTTTTAAGGAAAATGGATGAAAACTCACTGAATTAATCAATTCAGACTTAAGAATCCAGACTAATTAGAAAGGAATACTACAATCAACAAGAAAATGAATTAGAATGAAATACCTGGTTGATTTCTTCTCTCTTTTGATTTCTTCCCAAGAAAACTTCCTTCTTCTACCTTCTTCCCTCTTAGCCGCCAACCACAAGAAAAACACACACACACACACACCACTCAATTAGTGGTTGCCCTAGGGATTTGTGCCATAAACATCTTTCACCTAATTGCAATTCAGTCCTCAAGTTAACTTTCATTCCTTGCATAAAGACTACTAAACTTTCATTCTTTCCCTAGAAAACCCGGTTGTTACAACACTCCCCCCTTAAAAGAATTCCGTCCCCGGAATTCCTTATTGGAAAAGACGCGGGTATCATGCCCACACCACAACTGACACTTCCCCAAGGTAATTCCACTTCTGACTCAGTCCACCACCTCATAAATTTGAAACATGGAACATTGGATGCATCCCCTTCAGTTCTTACGGTACTCTAACTCGTAGGCTACTGTTCCTATTCGATCGGTCTTAACAATAGTAGATTAAATAAGGTTCCTCAAGTTAACTTTCTATAAGGAGGAACTTGGCGGAATCCCCCGTTACAACACAAGATTCATTTACTAAGAAACAATCACTCCCTTGACAGCTTGGCACAAGGCCAACCCTGTACATTCCGACAACTCACAACCCCGAGTTCCTTCATCGTATCACAACTCACCACCTTGCACCACCCAACAACCGTCTATGCAAATAACATTTCCCTTTTTCTTGGACCACCTAGACCACAGTTCGTCACTCATCCCTCACATTCTCACTACTTCACCACCCCATACTTATACGTAACTAAGAGTAGGAACCTCCAACCCATCGTTGAAGTGTTCACCTACTCAACTTAAACTTATCCTGAACACATCAATTCCTCGCTGATTTCCACGTTCGTTCATTCATATAAAATGTAACTCCGGTTATCCTCACTCCACTGGGAGGAGTAACCAAGGTCACACCATACTATTCTCACTAGCTTAATCACTGCACGACCAATTCATTTAAACATTTCTCACAAAGTCACTAACTTAACTCATTCAGTTGTCTTAACCACTTCTTTCCCGCACAAAGTCATACACAATTCTCTTCCTCACTACTCTTTCCAAAAGTTCGCACACTTAACAGTGACAATCTACACAACACTGCACCTCTCGGCATTACTGTCAAGCTTACTACTCCCAACTTACCCACTTATTTCGACATACGGTCTTCACTTCCCCACGTTAGCGTGGAGCACCGCCCACCAAACATTACTTGCCCCTCTCTTCTGACCTTTCCACATGTTGATACCACCTTCACAATACTTACAAAACCAAACAGTTGCACCAAAGTCCTAACTTAAGGCATTCAACTAAGTCGTCTCGAAACGACACCAGTGATCGACGTCACTATACATTCTTTAATCTCCAACTTTTACTTTCTCAGACAAAACTTTCACCTATAAGCAGCAGCTCCCAATCTTTAAGGAGTTCACATCTAATCCACCTCATTTTAACTAACACACCCATCATCTTCTTTAAACCTCCAATGATCCCAAAATATGCTTACTTAGCGACTCTTACAACCACAAAACAATTGGTTTCTCACCATCACTCCGTCATTCTATCCCGAACTTAGTCATGTTACGACGTCAACTTACACTCTACGTGCTCCAACAACCTGGTTAACCAATCGCACACCTCATCTGAAACACTCAAAAGGCTTCTATCAGATGCTTTCTCTCTCTCTAACACCACATTACCACGATACTAGCTGGCACCTTTAGCCTGACAAATACTGTCACTACACATCCTTACACTCTTTGCCCATAACATCACACTGCAGACCAAATCTCTCATGATCATCCATACACAATTTAAACTCGTCCTCAAAATTATCCGCATAAAATCGAGCCTATCTCGCTACTTAGTCCTTTCTCAACTTGCTGAACTATAACTCATGAGTTCTCAATTAGCTCAAACACAAACATTCTAGCTAGCTTTTTACGATCCGAGCTCTTACATAAGCTGGACACATTCCCTCTCTAAGCGATAAAGTCTACACACTCGCTTCGCTCGTGCTACTTACCTCATCATTCTACGAACCCTGCATACTTCATAAATAGAACGCTTATTCAAAACAATAACTTCTCATCCTCTTAACACCCCTACAAGGTGTTCTATCAACTTTCAACCTTCTGGTTCAAGACTTCGGCCTCGGCCACCTTACACAACTGCCGACTTCTACAATAACAGATAACCTGTAACTACTTTCTTAACTTATTCTTTAACAAGGGTTCCCTACGGAACCTAATCCTACCAACATATCATAATCACTTCATAATACGTCTCCCTCTTTTCTGAACTTACTCCTGTAACATCAATATTACAAGCTCACCTCAAAACTCATAACCAACACCGTGGACATTTCGCTTCTGCCTCTCAACACTACTCAACGAGTTGCTAATACCAACACCTCGATGACTTCTACTCCCTCCCCTGGGCCCAATCCGTTCCTCAACAACCGTATTTCCAGTTACCGAACAAGGGTGCAAACCCTCAATCAACCGATACTATAATCCACTTCTGACTCTTCCTTAACACATATACCAAAACTACAAATGTTCTTTCCTAATTTGACCAACACCTCTCCACTCTCGGAGTTCTTCCTTAGCTTCCATGTAATACTCTATGACCTAGTGAGTTCATAGCCTTCATGCATGACAATACAATAAATAAATCTTTTCGCACATTTCATCATTTTAAATAAACAACGTTTGGTAAACGCTTGGGTACAAATGACCCCATCACTCTTATAATTTCAACGCCCTGCACAACGATTCGAGAATCGTTTGCATGCATCTTTCCGTGAACTTTAATCTTATTCAATTCCGAACGATGTTATTACGACAGTAATACATTGAATGAAAGTCCTTTCATACGACACAATTCCGAAAGAAATTACCGACACCAAGTAAACCAGTCGGTTCTCACACTCTTTTACATGATATCAACAGGTTAAAACTCATTTGATTGTAAAAGTTTTGCTGGCAAACGTTTTCTCGACCTTTTTGTAACAATTTAACTTATCATGAAAAGTGTGAAATAGTTTGCAAATCGTTAGGCTCAAAATTTCATTGTGCAATGTGAATGAAATCACATTTTCTTTAAACATACGCTCGCACATTCTGACTCCTTTTCGATTAAAATTGATATTTACACATTTAACTTAAATCGTGAAAAATTCCATGTTACATTTAGGAAAGCTATGCATGAAACTCTACTTGCAATTGAAGGCTACTCACCCTAACAAGGTCAACCGTCTTACTCACGCAACTTATCCTTGACACTTTACCTTCGACCAAAGGTCGCCCTCTCGGTCATACAATAACTTGCTGTACATGCGTTCCACGTCTCACTTACTCAATCATTTTATACTATTTTCGTTTTGATCAACTATCTCACGCTCTACTTTTACACGCTTTCAATTCGCTATAGGTATCTTATCTCATTTATCTTGTCATTGAAAAGCTCGACTAAGAAGTCAGGGCTCCATTGACACTTTCAAGATTTCGACACTGTCCTTCCTTATCATCCGAACTGATCTACTTTGCAATCTCTTGAACTGAGACTCTCCTGAAACAGGAGTCTTACTCAAACTCAACACCCATCCTCTTCGAATCCACGAAGAGCTACCTCTAGACGACTCATAACATTCTACACAACATTTCCTCTATTCGGTCCATACATACATCACATCATAAATGATCTTACATGACACCTCCCAAGCAATGGAGCTCGGTCTATCCCTCAGGGATCTTGCTGACCTATTCCTCAACGTTCTCTCAGCCATAGCGCTAAACTAAAAGAAACCGATAGTTAATCCTTGCTAGACATGACACAACAAGTTTGCTATAAGTAACGTATTGTAAGCACGAACATGTACATGTAAGTTCGTAATTACACTGGCCAGGTGAAATCCCAAACTTACCTTACACGTTTGTCCTTGGAACCTTATTCCTAAGCGCATTTATAGTGATCGTTCCTAGAGGCAATCCTATTTCTCGGTTGTGTTCCTCATCTTACAGTTTAAGTTTAGGCCCGACTGGTCACCTAAATCCCTTAAACTAAGGCTCTGATACCATTTGTAACGTCCCAAAACAAAACATGCATTCAACCAGAAATAAGCATTCAAATTTCATCATTAAACTTGACCATAAACATTCGTCCTTCTACACTAAACAAAATTGACAGCGGAAGTCTAAAATCCACAGCCGAGAGCTACATCTATAGTCATAATTGAAAAACCAAAACTCTGGAGTCGCTCTAGTCTCCAAATCCTTCATGCAGTCAATCCTAGTTCTTACTAGAGGAACCCATAGTGCGCTTACCTGAAAATGGTTTAGTTTTTGAAAAGCGAGGGTTAGACCAAAAGGCCTAATAAATTCCCTCCGAAAACATGTAAACAGTATAAACACTTTTATAAAAAGATTCATCGTAAACCTTAACATATCATCAAGTATGGTACTGCACTGTGTACTGGATCACATAAACATTCCGCGATCGGGGTCCCAGCGGTTCCCTTCTCGCCTCGTCCGGAGCCTACGCTGACTCCCCTTCCCGGAGCCTACGCAGACTCCCCTCTACTCGAAATAGGAGGAAACAAATTCCAACCTACCAGTCTGTCATATCTATCCAAGGAATCATCAGATCCCGAGGATCACTCTCTGACCCCACAGTGCAGACCGACTCCACATAGCACATCATTCTTATCATAAAACATGCAGATTTAAATCCTTTAAATCATCCTTCTCATTTCATCATATCATAATAAGTTTTCTTAAGTAAAACGTGTAGTTCATGAAAAACATGTGTGACAGTTATAAACAGTTCATGCTCGTAAATGAAACCATAATCAGTTAAATCATTTAACGTTGTGCGTCGCAAAAAGGTTTAGGGAACTCACCTTGGCTAGCGTTGAACGCACTCCTTAAATATCTCCAAGCTAAACCAAGCGAACACCTAAGGCATTAGATTTAAATCAGATTAAACGGTTCAAACCTACTGACCAGTGAACACTTTCCGGATACCAAACTGTCCGGACACCGTAACTTCCTGGATACCCGCACTGTCCGGATACCCCAACTTCCCGGATACCTGAACTGTCCGGATACTGGGACATTCCGGACACACCAAAATCCGGATACCGCACCCGGTAACTCAACTTATCCGGAAGGACACTCATCCGGAAACTACCATAAAACTCTACCCAGGAACTAGCATTCTTATCCGGAAACTACTGTAACACAAGGATCGCTAGTGTATGGATACGACGGCTGCTCGACAATAGTGATCTAAAAGTGATCCTTAAGCTCATTTTCTGCCATTAATTCGAATAGACAAACCTAAGGGTTCATCCACCAAACCTAAACATTCACTTAATCCATTTATAATCCTTCAAATCGGATTACCAAGCCAAAAACCCTTAAAACACACTTTTATGGAAAATGGATGAAAACTCACTGAATCAACCAATTCAGACTTAAGAATCCAGACTAAATAGAAAGGAATACTACAATCAACAAGAAAACGAATTAGAATGAAATACCTGGTTGATTTCTTCTCTCTTTTGATTTCTTCCCAAGAAAACTTCCTTCTTCTACCTTCTTCCCTCTTAGCCGCCAACCACAAGCAAAGCACACACACACACACCACACAATTAGTGGCTGCCCTGGGTTAGTGGTCAATCCCTCGCTAATCCCTCACTAATTAGCGACGAATTAGCGAGGGATTAATGAGAGATTAATCACAAACCCAATCCCTCGCTAATCCCTCACTAATTAGCGACAAATTAGCGAGGGATTGGGTTTGTGATTAATCCCTCACTAATGCCTCACTAATTAGCGACGGATTAGCGAGGGATTAATGAGAGATTAATCACAAACCTAATCCCTCGCTAATCCCTCACTAATTAGCGACGGATTAGCGAGGGATTAATGAGAGATTAATCACAAACCCAATCCCTCGCTAATCCGTCGCTAATTAGTGAGGGATTAGCGAGGGATTGGGTTTGTGATTAATCTCTCATTAATCCCTCGCTAATTCGTCGTTAATTAGTGAGGGATTAGCGAGGGATTGACCACTAACCCAATCCCTCGCTAATCCCTCACTAATTAGCGACGGATTAATGAGAGATTAATCACAAACCCAATCCGTCGCTAATTAGTGAGGGATTAGCGAGGGATTGGGGTTGTGATTAATATCTCATTAATCTCTCGCTAATCCGTCGCTAATTAGTGAGGGATTAGCGAGGGATTGGGTTAGTGGTCAATCCCTCGCTAATTAGTGAGAGATTTTTTTCCTCGCTAATTTTCGTCACTGATGCCCAGTTTTCTTGTAGTGACACCAATGTTCGACTCGACTCGTTCGAATGATCGATTAAACTTTGTAGGCCGAGTCGAGCCATTCGACCATACACTTTTTCGAGCCTGACATATTTATATGTTTACGAATAATATAATCAAAATATAAAACTTATTGATCTTGAGTACATAAACGAGGTAATCGATCTCGAATTCGCTCATAAACGAGCATCGAGCTCGAGCTCGGACATTGAAACTTATTCTGAGTTCGAGCTCGAGCCTAGTATTATTTTTTCTAGTTCAGCTCGAATAACCTGCTACTCTCGACTCGGCTCGTATAAACCCCTAGGATGGAACAAACTCCTCCCAACAAAGATTAATATCTTTTATCGGAAAACTCGTCTCAACCGCATCTCGTGTAAAGAGAGGTTGGTTTCTATGGGGATCGGCTTAGACAACTTATTATGTCCCCTCTTTAACGTTGATGTCGAATTTGTCACACGCCTTCTTTTATCTTGTTGTTGGGCTAAGGAAGTTTGAATTAAAATTGACAGATAGTGGAATTTTCAATCTTGTTCCACTACAATAAAATTGGTTTTATAGGATGCCTATAATGGATAAGTGTCCTAATAAAATAATTTATAAAACTTAGGTTTATAGGACCAAGCTATAAACTGTCTTATCTACAAAGCGTTACAATAGGTTAATAGGACGCGTTTAGGCGTTTCAACAAGTTTTATATGACACATTTGAAAATAACGTCATGTTAGCTATTTTATAGAACATTTTTGAGAAATGTCGTGTAAACCCTTCTTTTTATAAGACATTTGTGTTTATAAGACATTTTCCAAATATAGTCATAAAAGAGCTAATGCGACAATTTATTTTAAAAGCATTTTAAAAAACTTGATGAAACGCCTAAAAACATCCTGTATATTTGTAATACTTTTAGATAGGCCGTTTTTTTTGTTTGATCATCTAAACTTAATGTTAGTCCCAGATGGCTAAAACAAGTATTGTAAAAGGGGGGGTTGAATACAATACTCAAAATTTTCACAATTTTAATTCTATTATTGAAAATCTTTCAACAAGAATTACACATAGAAAACTTAAGACTGTTGCGGAAAAGAGCAGATAAACTATTCTAACAATCTTACACAAAGTATACTAACAAAACAACTAAGAACACTTATAACAAAGTTATAAATTTTTAAACAATATGGAGATTTCTTGCACTGAGAGAGAAGTCCAGAAAGCGTAGTTTGCATGAAGCCTTCTACTTCCTTTTATAGTGAAGATACAAGTACTGTGCATTAAATGCTCAGGACACTTGTCATAAGGAGATTGGATAGAAGGTGTAGTACTCTGAAAAGTTGATGTTTCCAAATCACCTTTTTCCTTGGAACCAGGAAGAATGCTCATGCTGATTTTGACGTCATCTAAAAGTGGAGAGTACTAAGTTGACATTTTTACCAACCACTGGATTATTGCCAAACCTGGAGGATCTTCTTGATGTGTTTTCCAAGACAATTTTATCGATGATGTTCCACCGATATAACTGTCATTGGTCTTTAAAAATCAACTGCAAGAAAATATATTTACACGAAGATCCCACCGATTTGAGTATCCTCATTGGTGGGATGAAGTCCATCGATGTTGAGTATCTTTATCGGTGGGATGATGTCCACCGATTCCTGAGGACAACATCGGTGGGATTAAATCCACCTATTCTTGAAAACACCATCAGTGGCGAGGAAGTCCACCGATGTGTGATCGATGGACAATAACTTGTATATATCTTGAGAAGAGTCTTCTTGATTCCGCACAGAGAATCTCTTCAAGCTTGGTTTCGGTTGATCTTCGACTTCACCGAACAGTTGCTATCTTGTACAAGTTATTTAAAGAACTTTGTCAAAATATTCTAAGTAGAAATATAGGGAAAACATCGGTGAGTCAATTTCAAAACTTTGATGACCCAACAATCTCCCCTATTTGAATTTGAGCTCTATCCTTAGAATATTTAAGAGTAATAAAATGTATAAAAAAAAATTGACCCTTTTTACTTTTTTGGGTTCTTTTCACATAGACCATTCTTTTTGTTATTTTGATATATTTTTCTTTTGTATGAGTATGTATGCTATTTACAAGTAAAAGTAAAGTGAAGTTATGTGCAGAAAGAAAATTCAAAAAGACAAGTACTTGTATTTGGATAAGTTTTTCTCGTACATTTGACAAAGGAGAAACAAACTTTTACAAGTACCACATAGAAAGATGAAGATCTATTTCTTGGAAGTTTGTCGGCGCTTGATCTCATCTAACACATTTCGGTAGAATTTTTTTTTGAGCTTCGGGGATGTAGGGAAAAAGATTGGAGATACCTTCAAGGAACAGAGTATCGGCGATGGAGATTTGTGCAAATCTGAAAAAGGCCCGATGACCAAAACCATCATTGAAGAATAACCCTGGAATCGGTGAGAGGCTCAAAGTCGTAGTGGGATAAGACACAGATGTAGGGATGGACAAATTCAGGTTGCTTATGTTTGGAATTTTCCCTTCAGTTTCCATTTCCTTGAACACCTTGTCGGTAGGATTCTTGACTTTGGGAAGAATGATTTCTTCTTTCATCGATTGAAGTTTTGATCTTTCATCGGTGGAAAGAGTGATGTTGTGTTTTCTTTTAATCTCTTTCATCTTTTCCATCAATCCATCAATGTATTTGACAAATATGTCTTTCTTTGGGTTTGCACTTCTGACCAAGTGTCGAGAGATCTCATACCATTCGGGGAGACCAAAATGTTTGAGATGAACATCTCTCACACTTTTCATTGAGCCATCTTCTCTATCGATGATCAGCCTGATATCCTTTGGGTTGGTTCTGGAGGTAGCAATTTTGACGTTTGAGATCGGGGAGCTGTTGATTCGGTGGTGCATGGTCTTTTTGTACCAACTGATCTCTTCATTCCTTTCTTTTTCAATTTCACTCAGCACCGATTTTTGAGTGGAAAGTGCATCGGCAGACTTGACTTTGAGGGCCTCTTCTTTTGCAACTTCCAAAGAGAGAGCCTTGGAATCATCTAAGGCTTTTTGAGCTAATCTGGCTTCCTCGATCTCCTGAGGAGTCAGCCCGAGATTGCATTCGTGAGATTGCTGAGAATGAGGCTTTAGCTTCAAGGATTGTGCATCGGTAGGTCGAGTTCCATACTTTGCCAATTCTTTGCGTTTCTTTTCTTCTTCGGCCAACTGTTCAGCTGTGAGAGTTTCTTTACCTTTGTCTTTGGGAGTTTTGGATTTTTGCTCCCCCTTAGAAGATGCATGGATTTTCTCCCCCTCAACAGCTGCATGTGGGATTTCCACCGATGGAGATTTCGGTGGTGTGAAGATAAATTCGGTGGTACCTGTATGTTTCGGAGGAGAGGTTTTCGGTGAAGGCATTCCTGAAGCTTTGGTGGCTTGTGATGATTTTTCGGTGGAAGGTGTAGGCATGTTGCTGATAGTTCTTTTAATATAAGGTAATTTTGGTTGATTTGCAGATTTCTCCCCCTCAGCAGCAGCCGGAATCTTAAAACCCAACTGAGTGAACACACTGTCAAACTTGGAGTGAAGATGAGCCATACTCTGAGTGGTGTCATCGGAGATCAGTGTAAAATCACCCAAGTCCATTTCCCATTGGGCTTTCTCCTGCATGTTGTCAGTTTTGGTGTGAAGATTGTTGAGAGAATTTACTATGCTATGTTTAAGATCTTGATGAGACTTGGCTTCTTGAATGAGTTTCTGGAGTTCAGTATCCTTGACGAGAGAGGATGCCTTGAAGGTACCAAACGAGATAGCAAGATCCCCATGAGAAGTTGTCAAGGATTCCACCTTTGAAGATAAGGAAACAATGGAATTATGGACAGGCTGAAGAGCAGCTGCAAGTGCATCGGCGAGTATCTGTGGCAACTGTGACTCGATCACGGAGATTCTTGAGTTTACCTGTGTAGTCATGGAAAGAGTTGATTCCTTGAAGGATTCAAGCTTAGTGCTGACGAGCCGACATTGATGAGCACATTCCTGAATATCAGCATGGAATGCAGAGCGTGGCTTAGTACTTGAAGAGGTAACACCACCGAATTCCGGGAGACGGAATGGTAGTCGTAGTCGATCTTCTTCGGGATTGATAGTGGGGAGAAAATTCGACAATACATCGGGATAGAGAATTTTCGGTGGAGGGGGTGTTGGTTCTTTCGGTGGAGATAGAGATCGTCGGGGTGAAACTTGCTTTGGGGACTCGGTGGGGTTTTCTTCGGTGGACGGGATGGTTCGGGGAGAACCAGTGTCACTCAAAAGAAATTCAAAGAAGTCATGTGGGGGGGATTCGGTGGGGGGGAACCCTGATCGGGTTGTGAGATGTCATCGATCATAAACTGATCGGGTGAAAGGCTGTGTAGTGAAAAATCGGAGCCTTCGAGGGGAGAGACCCCGAAGTCATCTCCTCCACCCAAAGAAGTGCGTGGGGAGGTAAAGTGTGGTTCCTCCAAATGTACAACTGAGGTCTGTAGAGAGACAACAGAGGAGTCAGTGGGGTTAAAAACGGATTCACTTGGCCCGAAGGGTTGAAGTTCAACAACTGGCGATTTTTGAGAATCGTCAGTTTGCTTAGTTGGTGGGGCCGAAAGCTTTTGAGACCTCTTTAAAGGAGATCTCAAAGGGGATGAAGAGTGCCTCCGCTTGTGAGATGGGATGTGAACCGGGGAAGCCTCCGTGGGATCTCTCGGTGGCGTGGTTCGAGAAGCGGGTGCGGAGGTGTCGGTGGCCTTTCGTTGTTTCTTTTGAGTGCCACCCGACTTAACTCGGGAACGGGGAGAAGGGACCACTACAGTTGGAGTGATTTCGGGAATTTCTGGGTGTTGAAATCCGGGGATTTCCGCATCACCCCAATGTAGATCGAGAGAGAGAGAGAGCAAAAGTGATCTTACCTTGTCTTAAAGGGCGATCGGTGGCGAGAGGTCCAACATTGAGAGTTTTGACCCCGACTATTGGAGAAGTCCAATCATAGGTAAATCGGGGAGAAAGAGATTTTTGGTCGACCTCCAAAGCCTTTCCAAGCTTGTGCTGAATAATCATGGTGGTGAAGCGCGGGTAGGCAACGTAACACTTCTTGGGGTGCTTAATCACTTCAGTGAGTTCAGTGAAGAAGTATTGCGCAAAGTCCACATGTCTTTGGAAAATTAGTGCATGAACTAGCTTAGTGATGTAGGACGGGGATTGATCGTGCCCACTTGTCTTTCTAGAGAGACAATGGATCACATGAGCAAAGAAGAAGTTCCAAACACCACCCATTTTGTTGCGAGTGAGAGTACCTGGACCTTTTGAGGATTTGGAGACTTTGTCATCAGATTGGTGCACATAGCCAATGGCACTAATAACTTGTTCAAGAAAGTTATTGACGTGCATGTCTACATAAGAGGAGAAGGCATCAATCTTGAGGGCACGACGAACGTCATCAACACCAAATGTGAGATCGTGATCACCTTCCTCGTCAGTGAGAATGGATGCATGGATGGCTTCGTTAGATGGGTCGTACACACAGGTGAGCCAAAAGTTGCCAATGAGCATCTTGCTCATTTTTGGATTGCAAGAAAAAGCATGGAGGAGAGGAGATCGAGTTAAGAAGTTGATGATGGTGTTGAACTCTGGATGTGCGGGATCGGATTCGAACCGTGCGACGTGGGGTGCACCAGTTCTTTTCGTTAAAAAGAAAGATGGATCCTTGCGGATGTGCATCGATTATAGGGAACTTAATAAGCTGACCATCAAGAACCGATATCCCCTTCCTCGAATCGATGACCTGTTCGACCAACTTCAAGGCGCTACGTACTTTTCAAAGATTGACCTACGGTCTGGATACCATCAAATGAGGGTTCGTGAGGAGGACATTCCTAAGACAGCGTTTAGGACTCGATATGGACATTATGAGTTCCTAGTCATGCCTTTTGGTCTGACAAACGCTCCAGCAGTCTTTATGGATCTAATGAACAGAGTATGTCGACCGTACTTGGACAAATTCGTAATTGTGTTCATAGATGATATATTGATTTATTCACAAAGCAAGAAGGAGCATGAGCAACATTTAAAGCTAATACTAGAACTGCTCAGAGACCAGAAGCTGTATGCTAAACTGTCCAAATGCGAATTTTGGATTCGTGAAGTGCAATTTCTTGGACATGTAGTTAATGAAGACGGAATTCATGTCGATCCGGCCAAGATAGAAGCCATCAAGAAGTGGGAAGCCCCAAAGACTCCGACAGAAATTCGTTCGTTTCTTGGTTTAGCTGGTTACTATCGGCGTTTCATTGCAAATTTCTCCAAAATTGCACAACCATTAACGGCATTAACCCAGAAAGATAGGAAGTTCGATTGGGGAGAGAAGCAAGAGGAAGATTTTCAGACGCTTAAGCATAAGTTATGCAATGCACCGATCTTAGCTTTACCAGAGGGAGTTGACAACTTTGTGCTTTTCAGACGCTTAAGCATAAGTTAGGATCGATTCTTAACAAGATTAACAATACTTAGAATTCAGAATTAAAGAATCTGCGGAATAGAACTTTAATTCCCACAATCAAAGAATAATATATCAGAAAACACACAGTTGTTTGTATTCACTAAATCGACTCACAAGCTTACAACCAAACCTCAATCTTGATGAACAGGCTCAATCAAGACGACTTCTACTTCTCTAGAAATAGGGTTCTAAACCTTGAGGTTAATTCTCTCTGAAATCAATTTCAGTATCTCACGAATACGTATATGCATTTTTTATTAGCTATCTATGAACAACTATTTATACACAATAATTACAAGATAACTATCAAAAGTAAATTGATCTTCTGAATCTTCTTTAAGCATATCTTGATCAATTCCTTCTTTATCTCCAACCATGTCGCATACCAAACTTATCACTTTAGCAGTATTAACTTCATTCAGCATGAGCAGTACTAATCTTCTCCAGCAGCATTAATTTATTCTAGCAGTACTAACTCATTCCAGCAGCATTAACTTGTTCCAGCAGCATTAACTTGATTAGCAGTACTAACTTGATCCAGCAGTACTAACTTGACTAGCAGTACTAACTTGATCCAGCAGTACTAACTTTGTCTTGCAGTAGTAACCATTGCATAAGCAGTACTAACAGATTTTCGTTATGCACCAGCAGTACTAACCTTGTCTGGCAGCACTAATGTTGTTCTGGCAGTAGTAATATCCACTTGCAGTAGTAATTATGCCCTGGCAGTACTAACTTTGTTCTGGCAGTATTATCCATACTTAGCAAATATCTTCAGTTCCCAACAATCTCCCCCTAACTTGACTTTTCAGGAAGAGAAGTCAAGTTCTTCAGATGATGCTTCCAAAACTTAATCATGAACGCATAAATCAGGATTCAATCCCAAACTTTGATTGGGAATTCTTCTCACCAAGTATCTTCCCATTTCAGAATCCTTGCTGCAAGTCAACTTAGTATGTAGCATTCCATTCAATCTTTTCTTGCTATGTTTGTACACCACATCCACCAAATAATACTCATGGTATGTATTGTCAAGAGAGATGACATACACTCCACAGTTTTCCATAAGCATCCAGTTGGTAATGACTTGAAAATTTCTTTCTATCCTATTCTGAACTGCTTCTGGTTTGAACATTTGGCACAGGTATTCAAGTACCATTTTGGTGATGGACATTCCACTTTCAGTCAGCATATTTCCATAAAGCTTCATTCCTACCTTGAACATCTCTTCCAAGTCTGATCTAGAGCACATCCTTAAAAGTTTTCCCCATGTAGAACTGACCTCAAACTTCCCATCTGCTCTTTTTACTCTAATGTACTCCTTTCTCTGATCTTTCAAAGTATCCCAGAAGATGATTTCAGGAGCCATAGAAGCTAAAGGTTTAACTTTGATTGGATTGGTATCAACCATAGTAATATACAAATCACATTGAGCATTTGGCAGTGATTGTACATTGCTTGGTTGACCTGAGGGAGTTGCCACTTCTTCAGCAACTTTTGGATCAGATTTTTCTTTCACTGCTTCCTCCTGGGCTTCTTCTACAGTTGGTTCCATCCTTGGCTTCTTTACATCTTTCTTCTTTGAAGCTATGGACTTTGTTCTTGGCCTTTTGGTTGACATCATCTTTGTTCTTTTGAAAGATTTAACAGCTTCAGGAGTGGTTTCAGCTGTTTCTTCTTTGTGGCTCTCAGCAACACTAACAGTTTCTGCTGCTTTTTGTTTTTCAGCAGCAGTAACCATTTCTACTGCTATAGCTGTTACTGCTTCTTTTATAACCTTTAATGCTGCTGCTTCAATACTATCCTTCACAATCCAAAATATCTCTGCATCAATCTCGGATTTAGTTGCAGGTACTGCTTCCTTCTCACTTTCAGATACTGCTGCATCAATAAGATTCTTCAAAATTTCAGTTACTGCTGCTTCAGTCTCAGACACTGCAGCATTATCTGTTTCTACTTCTTTCTCAATCTCAGCAGTATTAACTGTTTCTGCTGCTTTTTCTGTTTCTGCTTCCTTTGTAACTTCTACAACCTGCTCAGCCTCCCCCTCAACCTTATACTCATACTCCCCCTCAATGTTTGCATCCTCCATGTTTAGATCAGAGTCTAACTCCCCCTTTTTGGAAGCATCAGAGGTTGTTCCTCTCCTTCTCAAAACATACTGAGTTTTCTTCCTTCTCTTGTAGCAGTTTGGTGATCAGCTTCTTATTCTTTTCTATCTTGGTGTTTTGATGAAGAACCACCTTCTTAAGCTCATCAATCTCCTTCTGCTGATCCATGACCTCAATGTTGATATTTGCAATAGTTTCCATCAATTCCTCATAAGTATATCTATCCTCACCTGATTTAGAAGTGTTTACCTCCCTTTCAGGATCATTGGAAGTTTTAGCAGGTGTCTCTTGCCTAGCAAAAGCACTACCTACCCCCTTGGTTTCTTGGCACCTGGGACCTCTGGATGATTTCTCACCCTGAGTTGCCGTGAGGAAGGTCTTAGTTATTTTACCACTGGCCTTCTCTTTGCTAGCAGAAGTAGTGGCAGCCTTGCGACTCACATGCTCAACCTTCTCCTTAGTGAGCACCTTCTTGGGGTTGGGAGACACCCCTGTGGTTTCCCTTTCGATATTCTCTAATGGAGAATGCTCCACTAGAGGGCTTAAAGGCTTCGGGCTCTTAGGAGATACATCAAGGGAAGGAACCTTGTGTACCTTTCTTCTTTCAAACTTTTTGGTTATTATGGGAGTGGGTCGTACAAGAATGGACTGAGGGATTACTTTTGTGATGGAAGGTTGGGATTGGTCATCAGTGGGTGTGTCTAATGAGGGCCTTGACCCTGATGCCATACCTTCATTTGTGTGGGACACAACCATCATTGTAGAGAACAATGGAGTGTCAACTCCTTCCGAGTCCCTGGAAGTTCTTCTCATATTTGAGAAGACCTTTCCTTTAGGGGGTTTAGGTACATATACCTCAGTAAACGAAGGCAAATCTGTCAATTCTTGAGTAATCACTGCTTGGACAAACCTTGGGTACATATAAAACCTCTTTTTGGATTCCAGGTTTGACACAAGATCATTAAAAATCATTTGTGAAAAATTAAACTTCCTGGCAGTGGCCAAGCAGACCAGGGCATAAGCAATGGTACTGCTAAACTCACTCCATCCAGTAGTTTTCTTTGACATGCAATGCATTAAGGTATGAACAAAGAATCGCCATTGTGTATGAAATTTAGACTTGTAAAACTTAAAAACTCCAATGGGACCGTCATACCCCATTCTTGTTAAAGTTGAGTATAGTTCTTCATTAGGAATAGAAGTTATACCTGAGGCATCATCTAATCGAAGAGTGATGCGAATAAGCTCCTCTGTAACATTCAAGGGTTTGTTGCACACCCTTGTTTTGAGGATTTTCTGCCCATCTTCAGACACCACGGTGGCATTTGCCCAGAACTGCGTCTGATGCTCGATGTAGATTGTCGGGGTCACCGTTAGGGCATAGGAGATATGCGTGCCCTTGAGGAAATCCACAATGTCGTGAAAACCTGCGGATTGTTTTGGATTCTGAAGCATGGCAATCTCGTTGTGGTCGTCGATAAACTCCATTATGCCTGAGGATTCTTGACGGAAAACAGAGATTCTTGGGAGAGAATAGTTAGAAAGAGAGAGAGATGGATAGAATACAAAGAGACGTTATGAACTTTGGCGGGCTGAAAGAGGTATTTATAGCAGTATTAGCCCTAGATTTTCAAAAGCAGTATTAACGACCTAGCAGTATTAACTGTGAGGCAGTATTAACTACACAAGCAGTATTAACTACTAAGCAGTATTAACTACAAAGCAGTATTAACTACTCATTGGCAGTAGAAAATATGTACTAGCAGTAGAAACTCTGCACTGGCAGTAGTAACTCTGCACTAGCAGTAGTAACTCTGCACTGGCAGTAGTAACTCTGCACTAGCAGTAGTAACTCTGCACTAGCAGTAGTAACTCTGCACTAGCAGTAGTAACTCTGCACTAGCAGTAGTAACTCTGCACTAGCAGTAGTAACTATACTTGCACTTTGCAGCACTTGTCAAATCCTCAAATGTCATCTTACCTTTTGACACATTACTTTTACCACTTATCTTACCTCCTGCAGGATTATTTCCAAAAGCAACATGTCCTCCATTAATTCTTTTGAAATTCTTGAGGCAGGCCATGTTACCTGTCATGTGCCTGGAGCAACCACTATCAACATGCCAGATGCTCTTCCCCTTGAGCTGTTGGTTGCCCTGCACCTAAGATAAATCAATTAGTTTTTATTGGGAACCCAAGCCAAAGTGGTCTTGGGTCTCCCTTGCTCATCAAAGTACTTACATTTAGTTTGAATGAGCTTTTCAACCTGAGGAACTGCAGTACTGGAATACTTTGTCAAAATGATGGGTTTAGCAGCACAAACAGTGTTAGCAGTACTAACTGAGTTAGCAGTATTAACACTGGAAGCAGTATTGGCAGCACTAACAGAGTTAACGGTATTAACACTGGAAGCAGTATTAGCAGCACTAACATAGTTAACACTGCTAGCAGCAGTACTATCTTTAGAAGAAGCACTAACAGAGTTAGCAGTACTAACACTGTTAGCAGTATTAACTTTTGAAGAAGTACTAACAGTGTTAGCAGCACTAACACTGCTAGCAGCACTAATTTTTGAAGAAGTACTAATAGTGTTAGCAGCACTAACACTGCTAGCAGCATTATCTGAGGCTGCAGTACTTTTAGGAACCCACATTGTGACACGTTCTTTTTCAGGCTTTTTTCTTCATGTGGCTTGTGGCTTTAGTTTGTTTCTTAGCCACATGGTTCCTAACAGGTTTCCTATAACCAGAGGATTTTTGAAAACTTCTTTGAAAATTCATTCTTTGGTTAACAGGATTAAAATAACAGTGTTTGGCAAGATGATTCAATTTGCCACAGATAAAACAAGGCTTTGGTCTGTTAATCCTTTGCAGATCAACTCCTTGCTTTTGTGCCCACTGATTATTCCAATTTCTTTGATTTCCCCTCTTATTATCATGTTTTTGGGGCTTAGTCTTTTGAGAAAACTTGCAAGAACAATGTTCACAGGTATTGGATTTCACAACAGTGGTCTGTGTATAATGAACTCCCTTTCCTTTTTCAGATCTTTTCATCTCATTGTTCTTGTCCCAAGGACTTCCACCATCCTCATTAGTCTTGATGTGATTTTCTAATGGGATCTCATCACTGACAGTCTTGTTCTTTTTCTTAGACTCTTCTTTTTCAGTCTTATCTTCAACAACAACTTCATCTAATGGATCTACTTTAGTAGCTCCTTCAGATAAGTCCTTACTATCCATAGTTTCTAACAGATCTGACCTAGGAGGGATGTATGTGTTGTTGTAGGGTGGAGGTGTGGCATTGTATCCTAGTCCTGTTTTCATCTTACTGTGGACTTGAGCATTTATTATGGTGTCCATAGCTTTAGAAGCTTTTGAAAACTTTTCAACATCAAGTTTAACTTTCTCAAGCTCTCCTTTTAGTTTCTCACACTCTTTCCTAGACTCTTTTAGTTGGAACTCCAGACCACCCTTTTCCCACTTCCAGTAATTTGTATCATATGAGTGTTGAAGTTCATTGGCTTGAAAAGCCTTAATTTGTTCTTCAAACCTCTCAACAATCAACACATAGTCTCTTCTATCCTTTTCTAGTCTCTTAAGTTCATCACACATTCCTTGATTGTGATCTCTATACCTTTTAATAGTGTCTATACAAGTTTGAGAACAGAGTTTAGATTGTACCTCAGTGGGAAGATCTGAAACTTCAGCCATAAGTGCTTGATTTTGGATGGCCTCTTCTGCTTGATCACTCCAATCAAATCCCATTCCTTGTTGAGAGACAAGAGCTTGAATAGAGTTTCTGTTTTGATTGGAACTTCCAGCCTGAGTTTGTTGATGTCTGTTGTGAGATGATCCACCTCTGCATTCCCTGGCAAAGTGTCCCATCTTGTGACACTTGTAGCATTCAACTTTAGACTTATCAAAGCCAGCACCATCTTCTCTTCTTTGGGAAAAGTTGTTTCTCCCAGTCCTTTTTATGAACTTCTTCACCCTCATAGACAACATAGCCATCTGCCACTTGATATCCATCTCTTCAAGATCATCAGCATTAATCTGTTCTAAGTCATCATTAATTAAAGATGAGTTAACATGACTAGAAAAGAAAGCTTCAAGTACAGAGTCAGTGGCCTTTTCTTGATTGACTCCTCCAGCAGCACTAACTGATTCAGGGTTAGCAGTAGAATCAGGTGATGCTGAAAGGAGTGCAACATTATGTACATATCCAGAGGGATTCTTTTTGGCTTCAACCTCTGCTTCAAAGACTCTAAGATCATTGTAAAGATCATCAAGCTCTTTATCTTCCAGTTGGTCATTCTGTCTGAAGGACACAGTATACATTGTCCACTCTTCACCTAATGATCTTAAGAACTTTCTGTTAACATCATCAGCCTCCATCTTGACTCCTACTGTGGCCAATTCTCCAATTAGCTTATTAAATCTATCAAAAGTTTGAGTCATAGACTCATTCTTAGTAGAAGTAAAGTTTTCATACTGCTGTCTGAGAATTGCCTTCTGATTCCTCTTGGTGCTTTTGGTGCCAGTGAATCTCTTTTCCAATGCATTCCATAGAATCTGAGCATCAGTGCAGTGTTGAAATTGATGCTGATATTCATTGGGAATAGCCAAAAGCAGAGTGCTTAAGGCCTTCATCTCTATTTGTCTGACTTTTCTCTCTGCATCAGTCTTTGGAGGAGGTCTTTTGCCATCTGGTCCAGTTCTTCCTTCAGCACATGGACCATTCTCTATTATATCCCAGATGGAATAATCAGTAAGCAGAATGTACTGCTTGATTCTAATTTTCCACATGTCAAATTCATTGGGTCTGAGCATGGGAACCTTAGAAACAAGAGTACTGTTTGATTCAAAAGAATTTTCCATAATGATTGTAGAATTCTAAGAAACACAAGCTCTGATACCACTTGTCAGGATCGATTCTTAACAAGATTAACAATACTTAGAATTCAGAATTAAAGAATCTGCGGAATAGAACTTTAATTCCCACAATCAAAGAATAATATATCAGAAAACACACAGTTGTTTGTATTCACTAAATCGACTCACAAGCTTACAACCAAACCTCAATCTTGATGAACAGGCTCAATCAAGACGACTTCTACTTCTCTAGAAATAGGGTTCTAAACCTTGAGGTTAATTCTCTCTGAAATCAATTTCAGTATCTCACGAATACGTATATGCATTTTTTATTAGCTATCTATGAACAACTATTTATACACAATAATTACAAGATAACTATCAAAAGTAAATTGATCTTCTGAATCTTCTTTAAGCATATCTTGATCAATTCCTTCTTTATCTCCAACCATGTCGCATACCAAACTTATCACTTTAGCAGTATTAACTTCATTCAGCATGAGCAGTACTAATCTTCTCCAGCAGCATTAATTTATTCTAGCAGTACTAACTCATTCCAGCAGCATTAACTTGTTCCAGCAGCATTAACTTGATTAGCAGTACTAACTTGACCAGCAGTACTAACTTGATCCAGCAGTACTAACTTGACTAGCAGTACTAACTTGATCCAGCAGTACTAACTTTGTCTTGCAGTAGTAACCATTGCATAAGCAGTACTAACAGATTTTCGTTATGCACCAGCAGTACTAACCTTGTCTGGCAGCACTAATGTTGTTCTGGCAGTAGTAATATCCACTTGCAGTAGTAATTATGCCCTGGCAGTACTAACTTTGTTCTGGCAGTATTATCCATACTTAGCAAATATCTTCAGTTCCCAACGGCCTGTGTGATGGATTTTGGTGGAAGTTGGGATACTCATTTACCGCTAGTCGAATTCTCCTACAACAATAGATACCATACCAGCTTGAAGTGCGCGTCGTACGAAGCCTTGTATGGACGCAAGTGTAGATCCCCACTTAGTTGGTTGGAAATTGGCGACAGACAGTTGACTAGGCCTGAAATCGTTCAAGAGACTACTGACAAGATCGCAATTATTAAGGACAGAATCAAGGCCGCAAGAGATCGTCAGAAGAGTTACGCAGATAACCGCAGGAAGCCATTAGAATTCCAAGTGGGAGATAAAGTGCTTCTAAAAGTATCGCCTTGGAAAGGATTAGTACGCTTCGGAAAAAGAGGCAAGCTGAGTCCGAGGTATATTGGCCCCTTTGAAATAATTGAAAGGATTGGTCCAGTAGCATATAAACTCAATTTACCGCAAGAGCTAAGTGCCATCCACGTTACGTTCCATGTGTCAAACCTTAAGAAATGCCTAAGTGACGAATCATTGGTTCTACCCCTAGAGGATATTCAGGTCAACGAGCGATTACACTTCATAGAAGAACCAATTGAAATCCTCGATCAAGAAGTCAAACGAACAAGACGTAGTAAGATCCCGATCTTAAAAGTTCGTTGGAATTCGAGGCATGGACCTGAGTATACATGGGAACGAGAAGATTACATGAAACGTAAGTACCCTCACCTATTTGCAAAGGATCAGACGGGAATTAGCAATCAACGAATTTCGGGACGAAATTCTTCTAACAAGGGGAGACTGTGACACCCGTCAAACCAAAACCACTCAGGTTAGCAACTGAATAGCATAATACATGTCTTAACAAGTAGGAATAACTCATAAGGACTTAATATTGATGGCTAAGGGTTAGTTTCCTAAGAATTCCAACAGTACACTGAGAAAATCCTGTTACCACACGGAACTGCTTAAGCTGTCTTATAAAATGCCGATTGGAACAGTTAACATTTAATTATAACTATATTAATAATAAGAGGAGTAAATATATAGTTTATATATACCCAAAAGTAAATTTTAAAACTTTAAATAAATAAACCAAAAATTAAGTAGATAAATGAGATGTAAACTACTTTAAATCAACCTTTTTATATAAATTACATAAGAGGTATAATTATACAATATTAATTAGCATTTTAAGAAGAAAAAAATAAAAAAAATAAATCAGTATTAGGCCCAAAAATTCGGCCTTAACACATGACCCATAACCCACAACAATTAAAACTCTCATATTCTCAAGAAACTCTCTCATTTTCCTACCCTCTTCTCTCTCTCTACATTCAAACAACCCTAAATTTTCTCTCTTCCCCTCTCTTGGCCGAATTCAGCCTCCATCCACACAAGGAATTCGATTTTGAAGGCTTGGAAGGTAAACATCAACACTAGAAGGGGTAAAACTCATCCCTCTTGTGTTCTTCTTCATTTTTTTCTTCCTTTTCTTGTCATTTCTCCATCTTTTTCTCATCTTATTTTGTAACCCATGAGTTTCTGGATAAAGGGGCCTTAATAGACCCTTTTCATGGTAGATTAATCACCAAAGACATGTTATGTCAAACAAATGGTGATAATCCTTAAGCCATACATCTAGAACTCAAGAACTTGATGTTTTGACTACATGCATGTGGGTTTTGTTACAATCTGAGATGTGTGAGTTCATGCATGAGTTTTTAAAGGACAAAAATAGATTTTCTTATCTAAGAACATTGTCAAAGTAGTGGTAAATGAGTGTTCAATCAAAGAACCAACCATATGAGTGAAAATATGGATTTAAAACACTCATTTTTCATGAAATAGCATTTTAGTTTCTGGCAGATTACTTGCGTGCATTTTATCCGACCATATCTTGACAAATACTTAACCAAATGATATGAATCTTTTTCTGGAACTTTGTTTATTGTGTTATGTTTCAAACCCAAGTGGTTTCATGTAAAAACTCGAAGATTTGACCCTTCAACTACTCATATGAAATTAAGTGTGCAAAGAAAATCTGACAGAGAAAATTCTCTACTTTAATCAGTTATAAGTCTCTTTATATTCCCCTAAAATTCTTGATTTTTCTTCTGGAAATTTCTTTAATGAGTTATGAATCGAACAAAATTGGTTTCACTCAAAAATATTAAGATTTGGGGTCTCAAACACTCAAACCAAGACTGGTGTGCAAGAAATCAGAATCTGGCAGAATGGAAGACCTAACTTAAAATCGTCATATCTCCCTAAATATGTAACTAAAAATGATGAAATTTTTCTGGAAGATACTTTTATGAGTTAAGTTTAAAAACCAATTTGAATCACTAAAAAATGTTGAGATTTGACCCTCCAAATGGTCTTGACAAAAAGATGGTGCAGACTGTTTTGGTAACTGTGACACTTAAACTTAAGTGTAATGATTAAAATAGCTAACCAACTCTAAAAATGATGATAATTATGTCAAAAGTTCCCTAGGACATTAAATTGATGCATATAAAAAGTTGGACTAATAAATATTTCCAGAAGATATTTAAAAATGACCATAAGTGGACTTAATATTCTGCCACCAGAAAAGTAAAACTCTAACTCAAAAGAAAAAGGGATTTGTAGAGTTATTAAAAGATAAAAAACTTATAAATTGTAGAAATTGCCAAAACCATAAATAAAAACTATATATACATGTATATGAAGGTATAAATAATACCCTAACAAATAATAGATTTATAACAAGCCGAACATTTTAAATCACAAGGTAAATGAGAAATACAATTACATATGTAATTAATGAAAGTGTTCGTCATGGAGAAAATATAAAACATGGTAAAATGGATTAAATACTATTTATAACCTATAAATTTTATTATGTAACAACAAAATCCTACAAACCGTTTAAAACCAATAAATTACTAGAAAGTGTCGACGAAAAATAATACTTAAACTAAATAACTAACACAAAGGCATTTCATAAGACATGATGGGCTAAGCAACGCTTTAGCCATAAGAGTTAGCAGAAGCTGATAATGTGTTTCACTCCATAGGAAGGACCTAGAACCGGGCATTTGGGCAACCGTGCGGCAACACTTGAAAATCCGTGCTGAACATCGTGAGTTTTCGCAGCCCCTTTTTACTGTTTTCTACGTTTTGGGGTGAAAAGCATGTTACTATTATTTCAACGCTGTGAGTTTTCACAGCCCCGTTTTACTTGTTTAAATGTTTGGGGTGAAAAGCATGTTATGATTTTAAAATGCTAAATGATTCATGATAGTAAAATTATGGATATTTGTGATTTAAGAAATGAGTACAAATGAATGTACAACTTTACATAAGTGACAAAGATATGTTGAATGATAATAAAAATGTTAAGTCCCCAATAGGTACACTACTTATTAACTCATAACGAGCCGGTGATATTTGTGGATAGCGCTATTTGGTTTGACAAACCCACCTTAAACTGACGAGTAGGGGTGCACTTTATCTGATAATAATGTTCTACTCATGTGGCCATCATACCACCTCTGAGGTAGTCCGCGGGGCGTAAGTTGTCGGAGGCTTAGTAGTGGCTCAACAATCATATATCTTGCGAAAGTCATTTATTGTAAGGTGTACTCATAAGATTTTAAATTTAAAGCTTGTCGTGACAAAAGACTCACGAAAATAATCTTTGGTTGAAAACTGTTTGGATATGAAAAACCTGTGAACTCACCAACTCTTTGTAGTTGACCTTTTCGTTTTAAACATGCTTTTCAGGGAATAAGAAGTAAGTGAAGGCACGTAGGGTGCATTTTGTTTGATGACATCAACATCAAGACTCTTAAAACTTATATTGTTAATTTTTGTATTTGTCGTCTTTCCTTTTTGGAACTTTTTGGGTTAAAGACATTGTAATGTAATATTTTGTACTGCTGTATTAAACTTGTGGTTGGTGTTGTCTGTTACCTTTTGAATGAAACCCTACGCTGTCATACCTCGTGTTTCCGCTTTAGCGGGGTGTGACAAGGGGGCATATCAAAAAAGTCATTTATCTGACTACATGATTTTCTACTAGGGGTATATTCTTCGTGATCATCATTATCGGTGTCTGATCTGTCTATTTCAGAATTACCCGTTCTGAAAACGTGGGTTTCGTCATCAGCAACTCCAGCAGTACGCCATTCGTGTGGTTGTGGTGGTTGTTGTTGTTGAGAATCAGGCTGCTCTATTTGGAGGTCTTCGTCGTCGTCACCCTCCTCGTCACCGTCGTCGTCACCGTCGTCGTCACCGTCGGATACGCCGGGATACACAAAGAGTAATGGGGGTCTTTCTGAATCGACTGCAAGGTGCAGAAAAGTAGAGATATCCCCATCGTTGGATAAATCCACAAATGACCCATCGCCATTTTTAAACACTAACTTGCAAATATCAGAAGAGTTGATTCCACATTTTTGCATGGCGTATGCAACAAACTTCTGATAAGTATAGTTTACTGACACTTTTACACCATGCTTAGATTTATAAGCAAAATTCCACTCATTGTTATCTTGCACCCATTCACCATCAAAACAAAAATATAGCTTAGCTTTTGCAACAGATGAACTCATTTTTTCAGTAGTATCTCAAACACAAAATATTGCAGAAAGAAATATTGCAACAATGAAATCGTTGTGTGGGGATTATGGCTTGCATTTTACGTCTATTTATCAATGAAACAACCAACATATCAGAAAACCAATCTCTCATTTCATCCACAAACTGGTATTCCAAAAACATTGATTTAACATTGATTCAAACATGCAAATGAATTTCAACCACAAATCGGTCTTTAAAGTGCAATAATTGTGGAAAAAAACAGTTAAAACATGCAAGATTCGTCTAAGTTTAGGGGCTGGAAGTGTAAATTTTCAGGGGCTGAAAGTGTAAATTTTCAGGGACCAAAAGTGTAAAATTCGGGCCATCGCAAGCCGCGATCGCGGGCAGGGACCAAAAGTGCATCGCGACCAAAGTTGAGGGGTTTCGCGGGGCATTTGGGGCCAAAATACGTGCCACGTCACCGTATCCCGCGATCGCGGGACCTCATCGCGGGTATTTTTGCAAAATTGAAAAAATTTAGGGTATTTTGGTAACTCAATGTTTGACTTAGGGTATTTTAATTAATTTCCCTATAGGATAATATTTTTGTTATTTAAAAAGGAAATTGACTCACATAGCCAAAATGGAAAAATCCGACATCCGTGGATGATTGGATCGGTTCGATTAGAAAAATCAGACATCCAGTGAACGATTTGATCAGTTCGGTTCCCCTCACATCGATTGGATGTCAAACGATGAACACCCCTAGAAAAAAATGTCGGATTCGTACTTTGAACAGGTCTGAATTGCAGATGCAGAGTGTGGATTGTGGACTCATTGGCTATTTGTACAAAAACAAAGAGAAATGACTAGGAGACCAATTTTAAATATTGTTTTGGCTATTGAGTCAATTTTCTTATTTAAAAATGTAAGATTTATTTTTGACAATATTGAATGTTTTGATAAATTTTTATGATTCAAAAAAGCAATAAAAAACACAATTATCGTTGGGATTTATAGAAGAAAGTGATCTTATAATAAATAATAAAAACATGGTGAGCTTATAAGTGATTATTAGTCCATTCTCACAAGATTTAACAAATTGAAAAAAAATTCTAGTGAATTTCGTTAAAATATATAAATAAAACTAAATTTTACTTCAACAGATTCTCTATGTTTAAGGATATCAACATTTAAAATATTATATAGTTTTATTATTTCAATACACTTTTTAAAATAAACTTTACATAAAATAACATTAATTTAATCTTATCGGTAAAAATGAATAAATTGGTTATCGCCAACTTCTTTGTTTTTTGAGTAAATTATAAATTTCGTCCGTGAAAATTTAAATAGCGCACCTTAAATGAAACAAATGTCGTAATTTATTCTTATTTTTTTTCTTCTTCTAATTTTGACTTTATTTGAATATCTTTGATAGATTTTCCATTTGCTAAGATAGAGAAAAAATCTATAAACAAAAATGCATTTCACTCCAACAAATTTTCTATTTTTAGGGATATCAACATTAATTATATTATTAAAAAGGTTATACAGTTTTATCATCTGTAATAACCGGGATCTTATTTGTAACATAAGTTGGATGTTTTGTGGAGTTTTGTTGAAAGCTTGAAGTTCAAGGGCTAACTTGTAAATAGTGGGAAAGGGGTTAAAACCCTAAAACTCTTTTCTCCTAATCATTTTGCAAGTGTGGAGGCTAAGAGAACACTGTGAAAAGTGTGTGCGAGACTTGAGGTGCGATTTTGGAGGAGAATCAAGGAGAATTGTTGAATTGGAAGAGGAGTATGCATCTATCTTCACTTAGATAAACTCTAATGCTCAATCCTTGTTTATTCATGGCAAAATCAAGTTTATTGGGTTTTGATGGCAAAGTCATTAATCGGTTGCTTTCTATGAGTTTTGGGTATTATTTTTGGGTTAGTGTTATTAGAAGATGTTAAGGAATGGCTTGGACACTTAACTCTATCAATTTGAGGCTTTAAACCGATTGAGATTTAGTAATGCCATGACCTAGATTCGACAGTTCGACACTTTCCAGGAATCACCTATATCCGGATAAGAGACATCTGAATATGGTCGAAACCCGGAAGGGGAAACATAATGTTTTTAGTTGAATTCCAGACGAGTTGGGAACACGGGTGGAGTGAAATGCAATAGAGCCCGGGTGTGGACTAAGTCCGGACACGTATCAAATCCGGATGAGAATCGAAATCCGGTGAGATCCGGATGAAACCAAAATCCAGATAGGCCTTTAACCCGAAAGTCAGAACCCGGGTAAGTGAAACTCGGGTAATTCCAGATCCGAGTGATTGTTTGTTCGAGAATTGCTCTGGACTGTGTTGGTCTCTTTCGTGAGTATTCGATAGTCTCTCGAGTTAAGATCGAGGCATGTTAGAGGACCTTTTCTGGGAGGGAAGAGTAATCTAAGGGATGATCGGGAGATTTATCACTCTCGTTATTTTATTAAATCGTAGGTATTCGGTTTAAGGATCAGAAGCATAAGTGAGAAGAATTAAGCAAGGACAATAGGTGAGTCTTTCTAACTGAAAAGATGTTGATGTACGTATATTTTTTTAACGCATGAGATGTTATGAAATTTTCATGTTTTACTATGTTATGAAAGATGATTGTTATGTATGCATACATTCGAATGTGGGCATGTTATGGCTTAAGTCGGAGGGTGTGTTCGCATATGCTCATACCGGGGTGTGTGTCCTGTTTATGCCATGGAGGGTGTGTCCCAGTTAAGGCAGTATGAGCCAAACACGTTGTCACATGTGTAGGTGACCTCAGTGTGTGCCATTTACATGTGTCGTTCATGCGTTTGAAAGTTTAAAGGTTTAAGTTGTAAATTGTTTATAAATGTCTATAAACTGTTTTGGAATGTTTTATGTGGTGCAGATGCTTATTACTAGAGAAAACTCTATAGACTTCATGGTCTAACCCTCGTTTTTCAAAATCTAAATCATTTTTCAGGCAAGCATTTAATAGAAGGCTCAAGTAAGGGCAAGACGAAGATGTAAGCAGGGAGCGTTGGCTAGAAGATATAAATTGTTATTTTCTTTAGCATATCTGACTCTGTGTAGTTAATTTCTCAGATGTGTAATAGGTTATTTCTGTAAATCTTGTTATGTATACGCATTTATGGGATGGTATTTTGGGGCCATTTTGGCAAGTTATTGAATCATGTTGTTTATGTTATTCTTGTTGAGTTAGGTTGTTACATCATCCCAATACACTTTATAAAAATAATATTAGTTTAATCTTATTGGTCGAAATGAACAAAAAATAATTTCTCTCATCTCCCATCAAGTTTTAAATAATTTTCTAAACTTTAATTTTTCTTGTTTTCTCTATTTTAGAGAACAATATATAGAAGTTGTTGGCGCAATATAAACCTTCATTTTATCTATTTTAAAAAATCTATTGGAGAGGCTCTCACTTTCTTTTCTTTTTCTTTCTAACTTTTTACCATCTTAAAACTCGTTATTTGTCTCGGTTTCATGGAAATACATTAATCTGAAATAAATAAAAATTGGCAAATATTAATCAAATTTAACAATTAATATTTTGTATGAGTTTTATTTTGAAATATCGTGTAATAATATTTGAGAATTTGTTATTCTTGTTCATGTATGCTACAAAACTAGAGAACTACTTGTTAAACCTTATTTGCATAAACGAGTTGTAGGACATTCTATAAAATAGTTAATTAGACGTTTTATTTTAAAAGTATCCTAAAAAATTGTTAATACGTCCAGAAGCGTCCGATAAACCTGTTGTAACACTTTTCATATAGAACATTTTATAGACTGGTTCTAAAAACTTAAGTCTTATAGAGTATTATGTTACAACGTTTAGACATTTTAGACGTTCTATAAACTCAATTTTATTATTGCGTGTGTAAAAAATATTAAAATAACGACATCTTTTACACCGTGTTTATATGAAGTATCGATAACGATTACGTCATACATGAAAAAAAAATGGATGTCAACATAGGAAACTAATTAATTCCGCTTTGATTCGACATAAAACATTGACAAGTAGCGTTATTTTACAATAAGAAGAGGACAAGAAGACGACTTAAAATATAAGCTAGCTAGGTTGGTGCTATTCGTGATCATGTTATTAAAAAACTGTATATGATAACGATGGAAAAATAAATAAATATGCTACTCTACTTTTATATTTTTCTTAGGGTCTGTTTGTTAAAAGATTAATGAGTTTAATGAGACTCATAGCTTATTCAGTCAGTTATACATGACTGTTTGGTAGTGGTTTAATGATATAGAAAGTGACTTATTTATTAAGCTTTTAGGAGAGAGATTTATGCAGAAAGCCAAGTTTTGTCCAAACCAGTCTCTCCCAATTAAAAAATATGGTCCTTCCATCTATGAAAACATCCTCCCAAACAAAAAACTTTCCAACAGATTAATCCATACAGACAACTTTATTCATACATGACTTAATGGAAAACCAACCAAACAGCCCCGTAATCTTATATTCAAACAAAAAGGATTATTAATCACGTATTTATATATACTTATGAAAGAAATAACAATTTGATAAAGAAAAATATTTAAAAAAAACTTGTTAGATCTTTGCTTTGAAAGAAAATCGAAAGGCTAACTTATTATTTGATTGGATCTGATTTGTATATAACCTTTTTAGGTATATTGTAACCGCTAGAATTTAGGACGATAATCTTTCTGAGATTTTACGTTATGTTTTTGACCTTGGAATACAAATTATTAATTTATTTGAGGGTTAAACGCTATGTTCTCGAGTTTCGGGAGGAAGGGGAAGAAAAAAGAAGAGAAAAGAAAGGGAAGAGAAAGAAAGAAAAATTTATTTTTGTGTTCTTGAGATCGAAGAAAAAGAAAGGAAGGGAAGAAAAAAAAAAAATTTCATGTTCTTGAGTATAAGAGAAAGGAAAGAAAAGTTATCACTTTTACCAATATACCCTTACTTATTTCATTATGGAATGTAATTAATGGGTATATGTGTAATTTTATAAATAATTTCAATAATTTTTTAATTTCTTTCTTTCTTTCCTTCCGTTTCCTCCCATTTTGGGCGGAAAGTTTTGGAAGAAAAATCAGCAATATTTTCCTTTCCTTTCCTTTCTTTTCCCTCCTTAAAAAAACTCGAGAACACAACATTTTTTATTTTCCTGCTACTTTCTTTCCTTTTCCCTTCCTTTCCTTCGTAAAAAAAACTCGAGAACACAACGTAAATGTTTTAGAGTGAAGTTATGCAAGAAAAAAGCCAAATGGATGAGAAACACTGCATGGCGCGGGCTAGTGCATGACTTAAGCCACGCGGGCCACTGTTTGAGCTCAGCTAAGGGATGAAGGCGACCCTTGCACCGCGACACTAAAGTCACGAGCCAAGGTTGCGTGGAGCATGTAAATCGATATTTAGGAGCTTTTTTAAGGGTTTCTCTCTCTCTCTGTCTGTGTGTGTGTGTGTGTCACACAACATTTAATTCGTATTGGAAACTATAAGTCCAAACTTGAGAGCATTTAATAGCAAATCAAGAATTCCAAGTTAGGATTCAAGTTCTCATATTTCTTACCATTTTAATATTTTCTAAACTTTTAGACAAGTCAAAATGTTACATATTAGTCACCAAACTATCCCTCTTGATAGTTTTTTTATTAAATTTGGGTATTTTGAAAAAATTGGGGTTTTTTTACCCTTTTAACAAAATGAAGTGTTAGCTTCTTAAACATAAACATGTTACAGAAGTAAGTCTTTGTCATATGAATGTTATTTTGATGCATTTTTTCTATTTAATGATTTTTGGCCATTTAATTAATATTTGGAAAATTTGGGGATTTCACCCATTTTGTTCACTAAATGGTTTTGGTACCATGGACATGAGATATAAATTATCTTGACCAAAATTAAGAAGTATTTAGAGCTCATATGTTAATGCTCTTATTTATGAATGGATTCATGCTATTGGAGATCCATAGACATGTTTGTTTATTGATTATGAAGTCATTATTCGTGTGAACAATGGTTTTGGGAAAATAAAGCCTTTTGGGAAATCACTGAATATTCGGTATATTTTGGGCTTGTTGATAAAATAGGGATTCCTCCATTTTGGGCACTTAGGTGGCGTTTGGTTCACTGGAAAGTGATGGAATCTGGTAGAATTGGAATGTGACATTCCATTGACCATATTTCATTCCAGTGTTTGGTTCAATCTTTTGAGCAAATGGAATCCCTACAATTCCATTGAATTCCATAATTGAGCCATTTAACATTCCATCACTTAAACCATGAATTTTAAAGGAATGGAATTGATTTTTTTCATAATGCCAAAATTACCCTTGCCATTGCAGTTTCTTCTCCATCGCCATCGCAGTTTCATCGCCATCGCAACTGGACCTCTCACTTCTCATACGGTTTGGGTTTTTTTTCTGAGCAAATACACAGACAAATCTGTTGTGATACATCGAAGAGTTTGGGGTTTTTTTCCGAGTAAATACAGCAGCAAAAAGTCGTGAAAAAGAGAGGAGGTCGACGACGGCGAGATGGTGATTCGTCGACGGCGAGCAGGTCGACGGCGGCGAGATGGTGGTTCGTCGGCGGTGAGCAGGTCGACGGCGGCGAGATGGTGGTGAACGGCGGCTGTGAAGTGAAGAGAGTGAAGGGACCGGCGTGATGTTTGTGAGAATGGATGTGGCATGTATCTGATGTTTGTGAGTAGGGTTTTGATTTTAATTAAAGAGGGTGATTTTAACAAAAGGGTATTTTGGTCATTTACTCAAATTTCATTTCAATTCCAAACCTACATTCTGTGAACCAAACAGACAGATTCCAATTCCTTTAACAGATTCCATTTCAATTCTGTCAACCAAACAGCTGGTCAAACCTGACAACATTCCATTCCAATTCCTCCAAAGTCAAATTCCTTTGACAGATTCCATTCCATCCAAAAACATTATGCGAACCAAACGCCCCCTTAATGTGCATAAAAGTTAAGTGCTTCATGTGGTTTGACACATTTGAGTACTAGACTGTAATAACGTGGATCCATAGACATATAAATCGATTTGTGAATTTATCTTGCTATGGTTATTCACTTATTCCTATGATATAGTTAGATACGAATATTGAATCACCAGGGGACTTGAGTTATAACTGTGGGTGGTTGAACTCAATGATCGTGTTTGTAACAACCCCAAAAGTACAATAGAACAAACATAGCATTTAAGCATAAATTTACAAAACTGGGTCCCAAAATTTTTCTTTACAACAATCTCAAACGAAGGTTGGCGGAAACAACCTATACACAACTGAGAATAATCTAACTTCTACTAGAGGCACCTGCACTATCACTGCTGCTACTCAAAGTCAATCATTTATCCTCTCCGAATCTGCGAAGAGTTACTTCTAGATAATTCATAACATTCTATACAACATTTCTTCTCTATTATATATTCATTTACCACATCATAAGTAACTTCTCATGAAACTCCCCCGATAAGGGTCTCAATTTACCCGTAAGGGATCTTGCTGCCACTCTAAAGTACTGGAACACGACACAAACATTAGCTTCTGACTACCACTTTGGAATAATAAGGTAGGTCAAGCACATACATGTACCTGTAAGTTCGCAATTACACTGGCCAGGTGAAATCTCAAACTTACCTTACATGACAGTCCTCAGTACCCTATTAGTCCTAACTCTATGACAGTGTCCTCCTAGCGCATTTCCTGTATCTACATTAGTGCCCTCTTAACGCATTTCCTGATTCTCAGTTGTGATTTCTACTCCCAAGTTTAAGTTTAGGCCCATCCGGTCACCTAAATCCCTTAAACTATGGCTCTGATACCATTTGTAACAACCCCAAAAGTACAATAGAACAAACATAGCATTTAAGCATAAATTTACAAAACTGAGTCCCAAATTTTTTTTTACAACAATCTCAAACGAAGGTTGGCGGAAACAACCTATACACAACTGAGAATAATCTAACTTCTACTAGAGGCACCTGCACTATCACTGGCTGCTACTGTACTCTATCTTGCTGCTTACTCATTTATCTGAGCCTCCAATATAACGCTTACCTGAAAAGGGTTTTGGTTTTGAAAAGCGAGGGTTAGACCATGAGGTCTAGTGAGTCCCCCCTAAAACATGTTCACAAGCCATTTAAAGAAAGCATTCATTTCAAAACAGTAACTTATCAATCATGTTCTCAAACAAGGGTGTACACAGTGGTATGGACTAATATCACCTTACAAAGCCAGGCACGGCAACTCAACACCTTACAAAGCCAGGCACGGCAATTCGACACCTTACAAAGCCAGGCACGGCAACTCAACACCTTACAAAGCCAGGTACGGCAATTCGACACCTTACAAAGCCAGACACGACAACTCAAGAAGTCTTCCACTGTGCAACCCGACTCTACCATGGCAATTTCACAAAACATGCGGTTTCACACACTTGAGGGCAATCCTCCTTTAATAGCAAAATAATACTTTTCATGGAAAACATTCGTAAAAGCTTGTAGATAAATCATGCTCATAAACATACCCTGATCAGTAAAACATAAAGCTTTCATTTACGTAAAATTCATGTAAATTAACGAGGCACTTTCATATAATCATTTTCCTTTGGAAACACGTAAAATCGAGTATTTTAGTTAGAAAAACTCACCTGGCTAGCTTGCTCCAAAGCTCCTCACTTACACTTCCGATCTCTAGGCGGAACACCTATTATATTAATAGCGTTCGTCATAATCCGTTCAATTATTACTCGAGTTAAATCCCGAACTCAACCCTAACTTATCTAAATTGGTAGATTACCTTCTAGTCCAAAAATCATAATTAATGGTCTATGCTTACCCATCCAATTGACATACTATACCGGATCCATTAATTTACCCGGCTCTAGGATCTCAACATAAAATTATAACACTTGATTCTAAATAACAAAACCGGATCACGTTACTAATAATAATATGGCCCAAATTAATAATCAGACTATCACACCCTTATTATATAATTATAGACTTCAATAATAAACTAAGCCCAAAAAGGAAGAATAAATCTTCCGGCCCATCCATTAATCTTTCGACCCAACACTTTCGAATGAGGAGCCCAATTGAATTACGGGTCAACTTTCGGAACATACCGACTTCCGGTACACCCGGTTCCGAAAAACCGATGATTACGAACAAACCCACATATTTCGCCATTATTCTAATTCTACTCCATATTGACAACAATTCTTCTTTTTAATTGACACAAGCTATTCTCTAACCAAGAACCCACAAAAACACTTGATTTACTTTGACAATATGATAAAATCAAAACTCTATTAATACCCAATACTTGATTCCTCAACTTACAACTCTACCAATTCTTGCAAAAGAGAAAACGTAAGGGAATCGTTTCTTACCCAAAAAGCCTCACGAAAAGGAGGACCGCTGCCAAACTTCGTCACCGCCGGCGACCACCACCGACAGCCATCCGCCGACGACCACCACCGGCAGCAAACCGCCGGCAACCACCAGCAGCAGCAAACTGCCGGCAACCACCAGCAGCAGCACGCCGCCGGCGACCACCAGCAGCAGCAAACTGCCGGCGACGACCCCCGCCACCACCTTCTTCTTTCGTTGTCTCTCTCTCCTCGTCTCTCTCTCTCTCTTCTCTCTCGACTGTTTCTCTCTCTCGACATCTCTCTTCTCTCGCAGCTCTCTCTCTCTTCCCTCGCAGCTCTCTCTCTCTCTTTTCTCGCAGCTCTCTGTCTTCTCCCGCAGCTCTCTCCGGCGTCTATTTCTCCCCCTCCGGTTGTCTCTTCCCCGACGTCCCTCTCTCTCTTCTTCCTCACGAAAAACATGCAGCTCTCTCTCTTCTCTCTTCTTTTGCAGCAGGTTTCATAAACCCTAAAAAAAACAAAAGAAATGTTTCTCCTAAACCTCAATATGCGCATCAAAAGAGAAGGGAATTTTATTTTCCCCAATTTACATATCTTACCCTCATACCTTTAGCAATAAGCAACTAAAACCCCTAATTTCAATTTAATTCTCATTACTTGTTTTGAGTTATTACAGTGTTACCCGTAATGACTTAATTATAGCGTACGAGCATAACTCGGTTCATTGGAGGGCTTAAACTATAGACAATGGGTGGTTGAACTCGATGAACAGTGTTCCGTTGTAGAAATTCTATAACATAGATTTGTGGCCTACTTCCTGTTCTGTCACGATCAACGAAAATCGGGTCTCCCACGTCGTCGTAAGACGTATTGTTGACTTTATAGTCCTTATGATGGAATGTTTAAACCCGTGGTTTTGTTTAAGCTTTATGTTTTCGGTTTTCATGATTATTAACTTTATTTATAAATTGTCGATCTCATTAGGCTTTAGCCAAACACTTTTTTTTAAAATGACACATATATATTATGACCACTATGTAATGGGGCCACGAATGTTTGAGTGGACCGGTGATTGCCGATAGAGTCATTTTGGGGGACACTACCTGTAGGAGTTATTTGGCAATTAGATTGGATACATTTCTTTTAGCGATTGTAGTGACACCTGATTGTAATCTGTACCTAGTTTGGTTTAGGTTAGTAGGTAGTTAACCACTATCCGTACTTTATGATGTAAACGTTTTTGCAGTTTCCCCTTCTAGGGTGATTTTTAATATTCAAATACTTATTTCGTATTATTTCTACAGTATAAATCCCCTCCTATTTTAGGGGTCATATATGTACGTCGGCTATTATGCAACCTTTTACATTCATACAACCCTTATGACTGAATCACGAACGTCCATGTGATCATTAATGGTTACTATTTGATCGGTTGTAACTACCCTTAATTTAAAAAAGACCAAAAACGAAGAAAACAAAATGGTTAGTGAATAGATAGGTTGCATCGGTTGTATAAACTAGAGGTGTTATAAGATTCTACATCTCGTAGTTAAAGAAACTTATCCTTGATCATAGAGAGTGTCGTATTCTACATCTCATAATTAAAGATACATCATACATCAAATGAGAAAATAGAAACTTACTTTGAAAGATGAACATTTTATTTTAGAATCACTACTACCAAAATAGGGTCATTGTACCCACAAATATAGCCGTGTTATTAAAGAAACCGGGTTAAAATTATGAATTTTCACGGCCTCATTGAACGGACTGAACGCCTAATTTACAACGGATGAAGTAATTTTTATATTATTAAGTTAAAATTGATTTAATTCAAGAAAGAAACAATTACTTAATTTTTTTTACCATATTTCTAACCAAACTAAACAAAAAAAAAACATTTGTCTTCCCTCGTTTTATATTTTGATCATCAATTTTTTTTAATTAAAAGAACAGCTATCTTAAGATAGAAAAAGAGGGATTTTAGCAATTTTTTGCTCCAACGGTTATTCATTCTATCTTGTATGCTAAAATAGAGAAAAGATGAGAGAGAGAATAAAAATATCCAAATTTAAAGAAATTTCTTGTATGCTAAAATTAGAGAAAATTGGAAAAAGAAATAATAATTTAAAAACTTTCCACCAATAAGATGCATTGAAATAAATGGATAGGAGAGAGAAGCAATATTTTATTAAATGTATTGAGTATTTTATTAATATAGTTAATGTTAGGATTGCTAAAATAAGATAGCGGTTGTAGATGGATATAATTTTTTTAGAGAAAGACGTTATTGTTGCTGGTAGGCTTGGTGTTGACGACTTTAAATGGATCTGGCACAGAGAGGTGAGAGGCGGCAGGGAGGAATTTGAGCTCAACGCATTGAAAATCATAATTGGCTCCGCTTCTCTGAAGTTTAAACCCTAGCAGGGATTACGATGTTAAATCTTTGAGGTCGGAAATTGACAAAACTCAGTTGGGATCTGGCCCTATAAGATGGGATGGAATAGGGGTGTAAAACGAGTGGAGCTTTTAACGAGCTACTCGAACTCGAGCTCTTTTATCTCGAGCTCAAGCATAATAGTTGTTGAGTTCGAGTCGATCTCAAACACAAAATAAACCTCTTAAGTTAACGAGTCGAGCTCCATAACACACTACAAAAATAACCAGTATCAGCGAGGGACAAATCCCTCGCTAATCCCTCGCTAAAGCTCTAATCCGTCGCTAATCCGTCGCAGATGGTAGGCGAGTAAAACGGAGGTAGCTGATGCTATCAGCGATGGACATCAGCGACGGATTAGCGAGGGATTATAATCAGCGACGGATTAGCGAGGGATTATAATCAGCGGCAGATTAGTGAGGGCCTGTATTAGCGACGGATTAGCGAGGGCCTGTATTAGCGACGAATTAATATTAGTGACGGATTAGTGAGGGTTCTTATTAGCGACGGATTAGTGAGGGAATAGATTAGCGACGGATTTGCGAGGATTCTACTTACTTTTTAGCGATGGAAATCCGTCGCTAATCCGTCGCTGATTTTTAGTTACTTTTAAAAAAAATGAAATTCTATATTTCTTGTATTTTATAATACGAAACCTCATAAATTGAAAATAACAAATCGAAACTCTCCAACAAACTAAAAATAACCAAATTCATAAAATTTAAAATACGAAATTCATAAAGGCGTAGATTCCAAATTCATACAATTCAACAGTGGAAACATTTCATAATGTTCTTCAGGTAGAGTCCTCACAAGAGATAACAAAGAAAAAAAGAGGTTGACTTGGGTTTGCTAGTATGAGTATTAAGTCGATTGTAGGATTACGAGCAGCGACTGCAAGTGCTAAGCTTCCTCCAAAAGAATCTCCAAGCAAATAGATTGGCTTATTCTGGGATGAAGCATTCTCGATCATCACAGCTTCTTCCACAATTTGGATCAAGAACCGGGTTACATATAGTACATACTTACATTTCAGATTTACATTTAAATTTAAATTTAAATTTAATTTTTCTATTAATTATAATTAATAAATATAATAAGTAATCTTCAAAAATAAATATAATAAGTAATAATATAAACTTTATTATATATAAAATTAATCGAGTATCTCACGAGCTTATCGAGTCGAGTATCAGGTAGCTCGACTCGACTCGTTAGTATGCCGAGTCGAGCTCGAGTTCGAGTTCGAGTCGAACAAATAAGATTATATGTGTATTTTTACAAATAAGAACTACAAAAAAATTATAAACACGTTATTGTTATTATTAATTATATTTTTTACATATCAGTACAGATGTATATGTAGTATGTATATATACATATATAGGGTTGGGTTCACGTGAGACCAACATGTTTTCGTGAGACCGTGAGACCAACAAATTAACACTAAATCTTCACAGTGGTTCATTGTAAAGGTAAGAAAAACAACAAACCTTCACAGCAAAAACACTGTGAAGGTTTACCATCACAGTACCTTCACAGTCTTTTGCTATGAAGGTTTAGTGTTAATTTTTTGGTCTCACGTAAATAGTCTGGTCTCACATGATCTCAAGTCTCTCTCTCTATATATATAGATAGAGGCTCCGTAAAATGCAAACCTTGCATTTGTTGCACACCTTACAAACCACAATGTGCATATGTGCAGAACCATTGTACATATATAAACAATGTGCATATGCATAAGTGCAATAATATACATATAATGGACATACATTCATATGAGATAATGTATATATACATCTCAGATTATGCATATATGCAAATTGGTTAGACCTTATTGGGTTATAGTAACTCTTAATGAACTACATAGACATTATATGTGGTTACCTATATACACATCATATGTGGTTACCTGTAACGTCCCAAAACAAAACATGCATTTAACCAGAAATAAGCATTCAAATTTCATCATTAAACTTGACCATAAACATTCGTCCTTCTACACTAAACAAAATTGACAGCGGAAGTCTAAAATCCACATCCGAGAGCTACATCTATAGTCATAATTGAAAAACCAAAACTCTGGAGTCGCTCTAGTCTCCAAATCCTTCATGCAGTCAATCCTAGTTCTTACTAGAAGAACCCATAGTGCGCTTACCTGAAAATGGTTTAGTTTTTGAAAAGCGAGGGTTAGACCAAAAGGCCTAGTGAATTCCCTCCGAAAACATGTAAACAGTATAAACACTTTTATAAAAAGATTCATCGTAAACCTTAACATATCATCAAGTATGATATTGCACTGTGTACTGGATCACATAAACATTCCGCGATCGGGGTCCCATCGGTTCCCTTCTCGCCTCGTCCGGAGCCTACGCTGACTCCCCTTCCCGGAGCCTACACAGACTCCCATCTACTCGAAATAGGAGGAAACAAATTCCAACCTACCAGTCTGTCATATCTATCCAAGGAATCATCAGATCCCGAGGATCACTCTCTGACCCCACAGTGCAGACCGACTCCACATAGCACATCATTCTTTTCATAAAACATGCAGATTTAAATCCTTTAAATCATCCTTCTCATTTCATCATATCATAATAAGCTTTCTTAAGTAAAACGTGTAGTTCATGGAAAAACATGCGTGACAGTTATAAACAGTTCATGCTCGTAAATGAAACCATAATCAGTTAAATCATTTAACGCTGTACGTCGCAAAAAGGTTTAGGGAACTCACCTTGGCTAGCGTTGAACGCACTCCTTAAATATCTCCAAGCTAAACCAAGCGAACACCTAAGGCATTAGATTTAAATCAGATTAAACGGTTCAAACCTACTGACCAGTGAACACTTTCCGGATACCAAACTGTCCGGACACCCTAACTTCTCGGATACCCGCACTGTCCGGATACTGGGACTTTCCGGACACACCAAAATCCGGATACCGCACCCGGTAACTCAACTTATCCGGAAGGACACTCATCCGGAAACTACCATAAAACTCTACCCGGGAACTAGCATTCTTATCCGGAAACTACTGTAACACAAGAATCGCTAGTGTCCGGATACGACGGTTGTTCGACAATAGTGATCTAAAAGTGATCCTTAAGCTCATTTTCTGCCATTAATTCGAATAGACAAACCCTAAGGGTTCATCCACCAAACCTAAACATTCACTTAATCCATTTATAATCCTTCAAATCGGATTACCAAGCCAAAAACCCTTAAAACACACTTTTAAGGAAAATGGATGAAAACTCACTGAATTAATCAATTCAGACTTAAGAATCCAGACTAATTAGAAAGGAATACTACAATCAACAAGAAAATGAATTAGAATGAAATACCTGGTTGATTTCTTCTCTCTTTTGATTTCTTCCCAAGAAAACTTCCTTCTTCTACCTTCTTCCCTCTTAGCCGCCAACCACAAGAAAAACACACACACACACACACCACTCAATTAGTGGTTGCCCTAGGGATTTGTGCCATAAACATCTTTCACCTAATTGCAATTCAGTCCTCAAGTTAACTTTCATTCCTTGCATAAAGACTACTAAACTTTCATTCTTTCCCTAGAAAACCCGGTTGTTACAACACTCCCCCCTTAAAAGAATTCCGTCCCCGGAATTCCTTATTGGAAAAGACGCGGGTATCATGCCCACACCACAACTGACACTTCCCCAAGGTAATTCCACTTCTGACTCAGTCCACCACCTCATAAATTTGAAACATGGAACATTGGATGCATCCCCTTCAGTTCTTACGGTACTCTAACTCGTAGGCTACTGTTCCTATTCGATCGGTCTTAACAATAGTAGATTAAATAAGGTTCCTCAAGTTAACTTTCTATAAGGAGGAACTTGGCGGAATCCCCCGTTACAACACAAGATTCATTTACTAAGAAACAATCACTCCCTTGACAGCTTGGCACAAGGCCAACCCTGTACATTCCGACAACTCACAACCCCGAGTTCCTTCATCGTATCACAACTCACCACCTTGCACCACCCAACAACCGTCTATGCAAATAACATTTCCCTTTTTCTTGGACCACCTAGACCACAGTTCGTCACTCATCCCTCACATTCTCACTACTTCACCACCCCATACTTATACGTAACTAAGAGTAGGAACCTCCAACCCATCGTTGAAGTGTTCACCTACTCAACTTAAACTTATCCTGAACACATCAATTCCTCGCTGATTTCCACGTTCGTTCATTCATATAAAATGTAACTCCGGTTATCCTCACTCCACTGGGAGGAGTAACCAAGGTCACACCATACTATTCTCACTAGCTTAATCACTGCACGACCAATTCATTTAAACATTTCTCACAAAGTCACTAACTTAACTCATTCAGTTGTCTTAACCACTTCTTTCCCGCACAAAGTCATACACAATTCTCTTCCTCACTACTCTTTCCAAAAGTTCGCACACTTAACAGTGACAATCTACACAACACTGCACCTCTCGGCATTACTGTCAAGCTTACTACTCCCAACTTACCCACTTATTTCGACATACGGTCTTCACTTCCCCACGTTAGCGTGGAGCACCGCCCACCAAACATTACTTGCCCCTCTCTTCTGACCTTTCCACATGTTGATACCACCTTCACAATACTTACAAAACCAAACAGTTGCACCAAAGTCCTAACTTAAGGCATTCAACTAAGTCGTCTCGAAACGACACCAGTGATCGACGTCACTATACATTCTTTAATCTCCAACTTTTACTTTCTCAGACAAAACTTTCACCTATAAGCAGCAGCTCCCAATCTTTAAGGAGTTCACATCTAATCCACCTCATTTTAACTAACACACCCATCATCTTCTTTAAACCTTCAATGATCCCAAAATATGCTTACTTAGCGACTCTTACAACCACAAAACAATTGGTTTCTCACCATCACTCCGTCATTCTATCCCGAACTTAGTCATGTTACGACGTCAACTTACACTCTACGTGCTCCAACAACCTGGTTAACCAATCGCACACCTCATCTGAAACACTCAAAAGGCTTCTATCAGATGCTTTCTCTCTCTCTAACACCACATTACCACGATACTAGCTGGCACCTTTAGCCTGACAAATACTGTCACTACACATCCTTACACTCTTTGCCCATAACATCACACTGCAGACCAAATCTCTCATGATCATCCATACACAATTTAAACTCGTCCTCAAAATTATCCGCATAAAATCGAGCCTATCTCGCTACTTAGTCCTTTCTCAACTTGCTGAACTATAACTCACGAGTTCTCAATTAGCTCAAACACAAACATTCTAGCTAGCTTTTTACGATCCGAGCTCTTACATAAGCTGGACACATTCCCTCTCTAAGCGATAAAGTCTACACACTCGCTTCGCTCGTGCTACTTACCTCATCATTCTACGAACCCTGCATACTTCATAAATAGAACGCTTATTCAAAACAATAACTTCTCATCCTCTTAACACCCCTACAAGGTGTTCTATCAACTTTCAACCTTCTGGTTCAAGACTTCGGCCTCGGCCACCTTACACAACTGCCGACTTCTACAATAACAGATAACCTGTAACTACTTTCTTAACTTATTCTTTAACAAGGGTTCCCTACGGAACCTAATCCTACCAACATATCATAATCACTTCATAATACGTCTCCCTCTTTTCTGAACTTACTCCTGTAACATCAATATTACAAGCTCACCTCAAAACTCATAACCAACACCGTGGACATTTCGCTTCTGCCTCTCAACACTACTCAACGAGTTGCTAATACCAACACCTCGATGACTTCTACTCCCTCCCCTGGGCCCAATCCGTTCCTCAACAACCGTATTTCCAGTTACCGAACAAGGGTGCAAACCCTCAATCAACCGATACTATAATCCACTTCTGACTCTTCCTTAACACATATACCAAAACTACAAATGTTCTTTCCTAATTTGACCAACACCTCTCCACTCTCGGAGTTCTTCCTTAGCTTCCATGTAATACTCTATGACCTAGTGAGTTCATAGCCTTCATGCATGACAATACAATAAATAAATCTTTTCGCACATTTCATCATTTTAAATAAACAACGTTTGGTAAACGCTTGGGTACAAATGACCCCATCACTCTTATAATTTCAACGCCCTGCACAACGATTCGAGAATCGTTTGCATGCATCTTTCCGTGAACTTTAATCTTATTCAATTCCGAACGATGTTATTACGACAGTAATACATTGAATGAAAGTCCTTTCATACGACACAATTCCGAAAGAAATTACCGACACCAAGTAAACCAGTCGGTTCTCACACTCTTTTACATGATATCAACAGGTTAAAACTCATTTGATTGTAAAAGTTTTGCTGGCAAACGTTTTCTCGACCTTTTTGTAACAATTTAACTTATCATGAAAAGTGTGAAATAGTTTGCAAATCGTTAGGCTCAAAATTTCATTGTGCAATGTGAATGAAATCACATTTTCTTTAAACATACGCTCGCACATTCTGACTCCTTTTCGATTAAAATTGATATTTACACATTTAACTTAAATCGTGAAAAATTCCATGTTACATTTAGGAAAGCTATGCATGAAACTCTACTTGCAATTGAAGGCTACTCACCCTAACAAGGTCAACCGTCTTACTCACGCAACTTATCCTTGACACTTTACCTTCGACCAAAGGTCGCCCTCTCGGTCATACAATAACTTGCTGTACATGCGTTCCACGTCTCACTTACTCAATCATTTTATACTATTTTCGTTTTGATCAACTATCTCACGCTCTACTTTTACACGCTTTCAATTCGCTATAGGTATCTTATCTCATTTATCTTGTCATTGAAAAGCTCGACTAAGAAGTCAGGGCTCCATTGACACTTTCAAGATTTCGACACTGTCCTTCCTTATCATCCGAACTGATCTACTTTGCAATCTCTTGAACTGAGACTCTCCTGAAACAGGAGTCTTACTCAAACTCAACACCCATCCTCTTCGAATCCACGAAGAGCTACCTCTAGACGACTCATAACATTCTACACAACATTTCCTCTATTCGGTCCATACATACATCACATCATAAATGATCTTACATGACACCTCCCAAGCAATGGAGCTCGGTCTATCCCTCAGGGATCTTGCTGACCTATTCCTCAACGTTCTCTCAGCCATAGCGCTAAACTAAAAGAAACCGATAGTTAATCCTTGCTAGACATGACACAACAAGTTTGCTATAAGTAACGTATTGTAAGCACGAACATGTACATGTAAGTTCGTAATTACACTGGCCAGGTGAAATCCCAAACTTACCTTACACGTTTGTCCTTGGAACCTTATTCCTAAGCGCATTTATAGTGATCGTTCCTAGAGGCAATCCTATTTCTCGGTTGTGTTCCTCATCTTACAGTTTAAGTTTAGGCCCGACTGGTCACCTAAATCCCTTAAACTAAGGCTCTGATACCATTTGTAACGTCCCAAAACAAAACATGCATTCAACCAGAAATAAGCATTCAAATTTCATCATTAAACTTGACCATAAACATTCGTCCTTCTACACTAAACAAAATTGACAGCGGAAGTCTAAAATCCACAGCCGAGAGCTACATCTATAGTCATAATTGAAAAACCAAAACTCTGGAGTCGCTCTAGTCTCCAAATCCTTCATGCAGTCAATCCTAGTTCTTACTAGAGGAACCCATAGTGCGCTTACCTGAAAATGGTTTAGTTTTTGAAAAGCGAGGGTTAGACCAAAAGGCCTAATAAATTCCCTCCGAAAACATGTAAACAGTATAAACACTTTTATAAAAAGATTCATCGTAAACCTTAACATATCATCAAGTATGGTACTGCACTGTGTACTGGATCACATAAACATTCCGCGATCGGGGTCCCAGCGGTTCCCTTCTCGCCTCGTCCGGAGCCTACGCTGACTCCCCTTCCCGGAGCCTACGCAGACTCCCCTCTACTCGAAATAGGAGGAAACAAATTCCAACCTACCAGTCTGTCATATCTATCCAAGGAATCATCAGATCCCGAGGATCACTCTCTGACCCCACAGTGCAGACCGACTCCACATAGCACATCATTCTTATCATAAAACATGCAGATTTAAATCCTTTAAATCATCCTTCTCATTTCATCATATCATAATAAGTTTTCTTAAGTAAAACGTGTAGTTCATGAAAAACATGTGTGACAGTTATAAACAGTTCATGCTCGTAAATGAAACCATAATCAGTTAAATCATTTAACGTTGTGCGTCGCAAAAAGGTTTAGGGAACTCACCTTGGCTAGCGTTGAACGCACTCCTTAAATATCTCCAAGCTAAACCAAGCGAACACCTAAGGCATTAGATTTAAATCAGATTAAACGGTTCAAACCTACTGACCAGTGAACACTTTCCGGATACCAAACTGTCCGGACACCGTAACTTCCTGGATACCCGCACTGTCCGGATACCCCAACTTCCCGGATACCTGAACTGTCCGGATACTGGGACATTCCGGACACACCAAAATCCGGATACCGCACCCGGTAACTCAACTTATCCGGAAGGACACTCATCCGGAAACTACCATAAAACTCTACCCAGGAACTAGCATTCTTATCCGGAAACTACTGTAACACAAGGATCGCTAGTGTATGGATACGACGGCTGCTCGACAATAGTGATCTAAAAGTGATCCTTAAGCTCATTTTCTGCCATTAATTCGAATAGACAAACCTAAGGGTTCATCCACCAAACCTAAACATTCACTTAATCCATTTATAATCCTTCAAATCGGATTACCAAGCCAAAAACCCTTAAAACACACTTTTATGGAAAATGGATGAAAACTCACTGAATCAACCAATTCAGACTTAAGAATCCAGACTAAATAGAAAGGAATACTACAATCAACAAGAAAACGAATTAGAATGAAATACCTGGTTGATTTCTTCTCTCTTTTGATTTCTTCCCAAGAAAACTTCCTTCTTCTACCTTCTTCCCTCTTAGCCGCCAACCACAAGCAAAGCACACACACACACACCACACAATTAGTGGCTGCCCTGGGTTAGTGGTCAATCCCTCGCTAATCCCTCACTAATTAGCGACGAATTAGCGAGGGATTAATGAGAGATTAATCACAAACCCAATCCCTCGCTAATCCCTCACTAATTAGCGACAAATTAGCGAGGGATTGGGTTTGTGATTAATCCCTCACTAATGCCTCACTAATTAGCGACGGATTAGCGAGGGATTAATGAGAGATTAATCACAAACCTAATCCCTCGCTAATCCCTCACTAATTAGCGACGGATTAGCGAGGGATTAATGAGAGATTAATTACAAACCCAATCCCTCGCTAATCCGTCGCTAATTAGTGAGGGATTAGCGAGGGATTGGGTTTGTGATTAATCTCTCATTAATCCCTCGCTAATTCGTCGTTAATTAGTGAGGGATTAGCGAGGGATTGACCACTAACCCAATCCCTCGCTAATCCCTCACTAATTAGCGACGGATTAATGAGAGATTAATCACAAACCCAATCCGTCGCTAATTAGTGAGGGATTAGCGAGGGATTGGGGTTGTGATTAATATCTCATTAATCTCTCGCTAATCCGTCGCTAATTAGTGAGGGATTAGCGAGGGATTGGGTTAGTGGTCAATCCCTCGCTAATTAGTGAGAGATTTTTTTCCTCGCTAATTTTCGTCACTGATGCCCAGTTTTCTTGTAGTGACACCAATGTTCGACTCGACTCGTTCGAATGATCGATTAAACTTTGTAGGCCGAGTCGAGCCATTCGACCATACACTTTTTCGAGCCTGACATATTTATATGTTTACGAATAATATAATCAAAATATAAAACTTATTGATCTTGAGTACATAAACGAGGTAATCGATCTCGAATTCGCTCATAAACGAGCATCGAGCTCGAGCTCGGACATTGAAACTTATTCTGAGTTCGAGCTCGAGCCTAGTATTATTTTTTCTAGTTCAGCTCGAATAACCTGCTACTCTCGACTCGGCTCGTATAAACCCCTAGGATGGAACAAACTCCTCCCAACAAAGATTAATATCTTTTATCGGAAAACTCGTCTCAACCGCATCTCGTGTAAAGAGAGGTTGGTTTCTATGGGGATCGGCTTAGACAACTTATTATGTCCCCTCTTTAACGTTGATGTCGAATTTGTCACACGCCTTCTTTTATCTTGTTGTTGGGCTAAGGAAGTTTGAATTAAAATTGACAGATAGTGGAATTTTCAATCTTGTTCCACTACAATAAAATTGGTTTTATAGGATGCCTATAATGGATAAGTGTCCTAATAAAATAATTTATAAAACTTAGGTTTATAGGACCAAGCTATAAACTGTCTTATCTACAAAGCGTTACAATAGGTTAATAGGACGCGTTTAGGCGTTTCAACAAGTTTTATATGACACATTTGAAAATAACGTCATGTTAGCTATTTTATAGAACATTTTTGAGAAATGTCGTGTAAACCCTTCTTTTTATAAGACATTTGTGTTTATAAGACATTTTCCAAATATAGTCATAAAAGAGCTAATGCGACAATTTATTTTAAAAGCATTTTAAAAAACTTGATGAAACGCCTAAAAACATCCTGTATATTTGTAATACTTTTAGATAGGCCGTTTTTTTTGTTTGATCATCTAAACTTAATGTTAGTCCCAGATGGCTAAAACAAGTATTGTAAAAGGGGGGGTTGAATACAATACTCAAAATTTTCACAATTTTAATTCTATTATTGAAAATCTTTCAACAAGAATTACACATAGAAAACTTAAGACTGTTGCGGAAAAGAGCAGATAAACTATTCTAACAATCTTACACAAAGTATACTAACAAAACAACTAAGAACACTTATAACAAAGTTATAAATTTTTAAACAATATGGAGATTTCTTGCACTGAGAGAGAAGTCCAGAAAGCGTAGTTTGCATGAAGCCTTCTACTTCCTTTTATAGTGAAGATACAAGTACTGTGCATTAAATGCTCAGGACACTTGTCATAAGGAGATTGGATAGAAGGTGTAGTACTCTGAAAAGTTGATGTTTCCAAATCACCTTTTTCCTTGGAACCAGGAAGAATGCTCATGCTGATTTTGACGTCATCTAAAAGTGGAGAGTACTAAGTTGACATTTTTACCAACCACTGGATTATTGCCAAACCTGGAGGATCTTCTTGATGTGTTTTCCAAGACAATTTTATCGATGATGTTCCACCGATATAACTGTCATTGGTCTTTAAAAATCAACTGCAAGAAAATATATTTACACGAAGATCCCACCGATTTGAGTATCCTCATTGGTGGGATGAAGTCCATCGATGTTGAGTATCTTTATCGGTGGGATGATGTCCACCGATTCCTGAGGACAACATCGGTGGGATTAAATCCACCTATTCTTGAAAACACCATCAGTGGCGAGGAAGTCCACCGATGTGTGATCGATGGACAATAACTTGTATATATCTTGAGAAGAGTCTTCTTGATTCCGCACAGAGAATCTCTTCAAGCTTGGTTTCGGTTGATCTTCGACTTCACCGAACAGTTGCTATCTTGTACAAGTTATTTAAAGAACTTTGTCAAAATATTCTAAGTAGAAATATAGGGAAAACATCGGTGAGTCAATTTCAAAACTTTGATGACCCAACAATCTCCCCTATTTGAATTTGAGCTCTATCCTTAGAATATTTAAGAGTAATAAAATGTATAAAAAAAAATTGACCCTTTTTACTTTTTTGGGTTCTTTTCACATAGACCATTCTTTTTGTTATTTTGATATATTTTTCTTTTGTATGAGTATGTATGCTATTTACAAGTAAAAGTAAAGTGAAGTTATGTGCAGAAAGAAAATTCAAAAAGACAAGTACTTGTATTTGGATAAGTTTTTCTCGTACATTTGACAAAGGAGAAACAAACTTTTACAAGTACCACATAGAAAGATGAAGATCTATTTCTTGGAAGTTTGTCGGCGCTTGATCTCATCTAACACATTTCGGTAGAATTTTTTTTTGAGCTTCGGGGATGTAGGGAAAAAGATTGGAGATACCTTCAAGGAACAGAGTATCGGCGATGGAGATTTGTGCAAATCTGAAAAAGGCCCGATGACCAAAACCATCATTGAAGAATAACCCTGGAATCGGTGAGAGGCTCAAAGTCGTAGTGGGATAAGACACAGATGTAGGGATGGACAAATTCAGGTTGCTTATGTTTGGAATTTTCCCTTCAGTTTCCATTTCCTTGAACACCTTGTCGGTAGGATTCTTGACTTTGGGAAGAATGATTTCTTCTTTCATCGATTGAAGTTTTGATCTTTCATCGGTGGAAAGAGTGATGTTGTGTTTTCTTTTAATCTCTTTCATCTTTTCCATCAATCCATCAATGTATTTGACAAATATGTCTTTCTTTGGGTTTGCACTTCTGACCAAGTGTCGAGAGATCTCATACCATTCGGGGAGACCAAAATGTTTGAGATGAACATCTCTCACACTTTTCATTGAGCCATCTTCTCTATCGATGATCAGCCTGATATCCTTTGGGTTGGTTCTGGAGGTAGCAATTTTGACGTTTGAGATCGGGGAGCTGTTGATTCGGTGGTGCATGGTCTTTTTGTACCAACTGATCTCTTCATTCCTTTCTTTTTCAATTTCACTCAGCACCGATTTTTGAGTGGAAAGTGCATCGGCAGACTTGACTTTGAGGGCCTCTTCTTTTGCAACTTCCAAAGAGAGAGCCTTGGAATCATCTAAGGCTTTTTGAGCTAATCTGGCTTCCTCGATCTCCTGAGGAGTCAGCCCGAGATTGCATTCGTGAGATTGCTGAGAATGAGGCTTTAGCTTCAAGGATTGTGCATCGGTAGGTCGAGTTCCATACTTTGCCAATTCTTTGCGTTTCTTTTCTTCTTCGGCCAACTGTTCAGCTGTGAGAGTTTCTTTACCTTTGTCTTTGGGAGTTTTGGATTTTTGCTCCCCCTTAGAAGATGCATGGATTTTCTCCCCCTCAACAGCTGCATGTGGGATTTCCACCGATGGAGATTTCGGTGGTGTGAAGATAAATTCGGTGGTACCTGTATGTTTCGGAGGAGAGGTTTTCGGTGAAGGCATTCCTGAAGCTTTGGTGGCTTGTGATGATTTTTCGGTGGAAGGTGTAGGCATGTTGCTGATAGTTCTTTTAATATAAGGTAATTTTGGTTGATTTGCAGATTTCTCCCCCTCAGCAGCAGCCGGAATCTTAAAACCCAACTGAGTGAACACACTGTCAAACTTGGAGTGAAGATGAGCCATACTCTGAGTGGTGTCATCGGAGATCAGTGTAAAATCACCCAAGTCCATTTCCCATTGGGCTTTCTCCTGCATGTTGTCAGTTTTGGTGTGAAGATTGTTGAGAGAATTTACTATGCTATGTTTAAGATCTTGATGAGACTTGGCTTCTTGAATGAGTTTCTGGAGTTCAGTATCCTTGACGAGAGAGGATGCCTTGAAGGTACCAAACGAGATAGCAAGATCCCCATGAGAAGTTGTCAAGGATTCCACCTTTGAAGATAAGGAAACAATGGAATTATGGACAGGCTGAAGAGCAGCTGCAAGTGCATCGGCGAGTATCTGTGGCAACTGTGACTCGATCACGGAGATTCTTGAGTTTACCTGTGTAGTCATGGAAAGAGTTGATTCCTTGAAGGATTCAAGCTTAGTGCTGACGAGCCGACATTGATGAGCACATTCCTGAATATCAGCATGGAATGCAGAGCGTGGCTTAGTACTTGAAGAGGTAACACCACCGAATTCCGGGAGACGGAATGGTAGTCGTAGTCGATCTTCTTCGGGATTGATAGTGGGGAGAAAATTCGACAATACATCGGGATAGAGAATTTTCGGTGGAGGGGGTGTTGGTTCTTTCGGTGGAGATAGAGATCGTCGGGGTGAAACTTGCTTTGGGGACTCGGTGGGGTTTTCTTCGGTGGACGGGATGGTTCGGGGAGAACCAGTGTCACTCAAAAGAAATTCAAAGAAGTCATGTGGGGGGGATTCGGTGGGGGGGAACCCTGATCGGGTTGTGAGATGTCATCGATCATAAACTGATCGGGTGAAAGGCTGTGTAGTGAAAAATCGGAGCCTTCGAGGGGAGAGACCCCGAAGTCATCTCCTCCACCCAAAGAAGTGCGTGGGGAGGTAAAGTGTGGTTCCTCCAAATGTACAACTGAGGTCTGTAGAGAGACAACAGAGGAGTCAGTGGGGTTAAAAACGGATTCACTTGGCCCGAAGGGTTGAAGTTCAACAACTGGCGATTTTTGAGAATCGTCAGTTTGCTTAGTTGGTGGGGCCGAAAGCTTTTGAGACCTCTTTAAAGGAGATCTCAAAGGGGATGAAGAGTGCCTCCGCTTGTGAGATGGGATGTGAACCGGGGAAGCCTCCGTGGGATCTCTCGGTGGCGTGGTTCGAGAAGCGGGTGCGGAGGTGTCGGTGGCCTTTCGTTGTTTCTTTTGAGTGCCACCCGACTTAACTCGGGAACGGGGAGAAGGGACCACTACAGTTGGAGTGATTTCGGGAATTTCTGGGTGTTGAAATCCGGGGATTTCCGCATCACCCCAATGTAGATCGAGAGAGAGAGAGAGCAAAAGTGATCTTACCTTGTCTTAAAGGGCGATCGGTGGCGAGAGGTCCAACATTGAGAGTTTTGACCCCGACTATTGGAGAAGTCCAATCATAGGTAAATCGGGGAGAAAGAGATTTTTGGTCGACCTCCAAAGCCTTTCCAAGCTTGTGCTGAATAATCATGGTGGTGAAGCGCGGGTAGGCAACGTAACACTTCTTGGGGTGCTTAATCACTTCAGTGAGTTCAGTGAAGAAGTATTGCGCAAAGTCCACATGTCTTTGGAAAATTAGTGCATGAACTAGCTTAGTGATGTAGGACGGGGATTGATCGTGCCCACTTGTCTTTCTAGAGAGACAATGGATCACATGAGCAAAGAAGAAGTTCCAAACACCACCCATTTTGTTGCGAGTGAGAGTACCTGGACCTTTTGAGGATTTGGAGACTTTGTCATCAGATTGGTGCACATAGCCAATGGCACTAATAACTTGTTCAAGAAAGTTATTGACGTGCATGTCTACATAAGAGGAGAAGGCATCAATCTTGAGGGCACGACGAACGTCATCAACACCAAATGTGAGATCGTGATCACCTTCCTCGTCAGTGAGAATGGATGCATGGATGGCTTCGTTAGATGGGTCGTACACACAGGTGAGCCAAAAGTTGCCAATGAGCATCTTGCTCATTTTTGGATTGCAAGAAAAAGCATGGAGGAGAGGAGATCGAGTTAAGAAGTTGATGATGGTGTTGAACTCTGGATGTGCGGGATCGGATTCGAACCGTGCGACGTGGTTGCAGGGGTTGAATATGAGGTCATCAAAGCATGTTGGTATCTTGGTGGGTGCCATTGTTGCAGGTGAGAAGAGAGAAGATGAATAGGGTTCGAATGAGGAAGGCGATGGGTTTTATTTATAAGGGAAAGGAATAGGGTTATGGATTCAAAAAGGAGAGGGAACGGTTATGAGGGAGGGTTAAATAAAATAAACAAATTTAAAAAAATAATGATGAGGGATTTGGGGATGTGTGGTAAAAAACGGCTTGGAATGGGAAGGGTCAGCCATCACACTGACACTTAGGGTTTTTTTAGGCTCATGGTTGCATAAGGAAACGTACGAGATAAGCTTAAAAGTATTCGGTAAATATTTCGGTGGAACAGTACTCACCGACGATATATAAACAAGAGACATCGGTGGTAGAAATCTTACCGATGAATTTCAGCGTAGATCGGTGTATATGTCGATGGTGAGATGAGGAACCAATCGTCGGTGGAGATTACCGAATAGGATTTCGGTGTTGAGTAGGGCCACCGATGAAGATGTTCTATCGAAGAGAATTTAGAGAGAATCGGTGTAACACATAGCCATCGATGTGAAAATCAAAGAGGTGTCGGTGGAAGAAACCTTACTGATGAGAGAGAATTGCAATGGAGATCGGTGACGTCGGTGGAAAAGGTTCAGGTGAATTTCGGTGAAGAGCAAGGTCACCGATGGAGATTGACCTAGAAGGTCGTTGTCGGTGAAGAGTTTGATCACCGAAAGCAATTAACACCGAAGGACATTACCACCGAAAAGGCAAATCCCAAAATTATTATTATTATTATTATTTTGGTTGGTGAAGTCACCTACTAAAGGTTGCACATTCCAAGTTCACTTATCAGAAAATTGAACCTGGCTTCATCCAAGGGTTTGGTGAACAAGTCTGCAAGCTGAAGATCTGTAGGAATGAAGTGCAGCTCAATGTTACCTTTGGAAATGTGATCCCTGATGAAATGATATATGATGTCTATGTGCTTTGATCTTGAGTGCAAGACAGGATTATTTGCAATGGCAATTGCACTAGAGTTATCACATAGAATGGGAACTTTAGAGTAGTTTTGATTGTAGTCCTTCAACTGATTTTTCATCCACAGGATCTGAGCACAGCAGCTTCCAGCAGCTACATATTCAGCCTCAGCAGTAGAGGTTGACACAGAGTTTTGTTTCTTGCTGGACCAACTTACTAATTTTCCACCAAGGAGTTGGCAGCTACCTGTGGTACTTTTTCTATCAATCTTGGAACCTGCATAATCTGAATCTGAATACCCAATTAGTTCAAAGCCTGGGTCTTTGGGATACCAAAGACCCAGGTGCATGGTACCTTTTAGATACCTGAAAATCCGTTTAACAACATCCAAATGAGATTTCTTTGGATTGGCTTGATAACGGGCACAAAGACAGGTAGCAAACATAATATCCGGTCTGCTAGCAGTTAAGTAAAGGAGAGAACCAATCATACCCCGATAATGGGTAACATCCACAGATTCACCATTTAAATCCGCATCAAGTTTCAAAGGTGGTGCCATGGGAGTTTTCATAGGAGAGCTGTCTAAAAAGTTGAATTTCTTCAGATGGTCACGAATATATTTACTTTGATTTATAAAAATTCCTTCTGAAGATTGTTTGACCTGAAGGCCCAAAAAGAATGTAAGCTCTCCCATCATGCTCATCTCATATTCACTCATCATGAGAGAAGCAAACTCATCACAAAGTGATTCATCAGTGGCACCAAAGATGATGTCATCCACATAGATTTGAACAAGAATAAGATTACCTAAGGTGTGCTTGAGAAAAAGAGTGTTGTCAATAGTACCTCTAGAGTGTCCATTTTTCAAGACAAAGACAGCAAGTGTGTCATACCAAGCACGTGGAGCTTGCTTGAGCCCATATAGAGCTTTGTCAAGTCTGTACACATAATCTGGATGAGCTGGGTCTTCAAAGCTAGGTGGCTGTTTCACAAAGACTTCCTCTGCAAGTTCCCCATTGAGGAAAGCACTTTTGACATCCATCTGAAAGACCCTAAAATTTCGGTGGGCAGCATGAGCCAAGAAAATTCTTATGGCTTCAAGTCTTGCAACAGGGGCAAAAGTTTCATCATAATCAATGCCTTCTTCCTGTCGGTATCCTTGAGCAACCAATCTGGCCTTATTTATGATAACAGTACCATCTTCATCCATCTTGTTCCTGAAGATCCATTTGGTTCCAATGATTGTCTTCTTTCGGGGTCTAGGAACCAATCTCCAAACTTTGTTTCTCTCAAATTGAGAGAGCTCTTCTTACATGGCATTGATCCAACAAGGATCTGTAAGAGCTTCATCAATTTTCTTGGGTTCACTAAGAGAGAGAAAGTTTACATAGAGACAAATATTTCCAACTCCTCTGCGAGTTTGGACACCTATTTGTTGATCACCAATGATTTGATCTATGGGGTGATCTTTGGTCCATTTAGTGGCAGGAGGTAGAACCAGTGGAACATTTTGTGTGGAAGGAATCGGTGGAGTGGTATCAGAGCATCGGTGGAGAGCAGTATTATCGGTGGAGGGCATAGGATCGGTGGAGGGTATGGGATCGGTGGAAAAGTGCATATTGGCAGTAGGATTTATGTCGGTGGGAGAATGAATATCGGTGGAAGGATGCACTATGGAAGATGCCCCAACTTGGTTATTTGATGGGTTCAAAGGAATGAAAGAAGCGTCGGTGGAGTTAACTATGGGAGCATCACCTATGCATGAGGAAATCCACCTGTGCAATTCATCATCATCATTTGAAAGAGATGATGATCTTAGGTCATCAAATTTGACATGGATAGACTCATCAATGCATTTTCTCCTGAGATTGAACACACGATATGCTTTGGAGGATAAAGAGTATCCAACAAAAATACCTTCATCAGCTTTGGGATCAAACTTCCCAAGATTGTCACGATCATTTAGAATAAAGCACACACAGCCAAAAACATGAAGAAAGCCAATATTTGGTTTTCTGCCATGGAAAACTTCATATGGGGTCTTATCATGTCATTTGGAAATCACAGACCTATTTTGGGTAAAGCAAGCAGTATTAATAGCTTCAGCCCAAAAATAGGTGGGAAGATTTGATTCACTTAGCATAGATCTAGCAGCCTCACATAGAATTCTGTTTTTCCTTTCCATCACACCATTTTGCTGAGGAGTTCTGACAGCAGAGAAATTTTGAGAAATTCCTTTCTCATTAAAGAAGTCTTCAAGAGCACTGTTTCTGAATTCAGTACCATTGTCACTTCTCATCGATCTTACAAGCTGTCCATTTAGAACTTCATTTTTCTTGACAAAGTTGACGATATCTTCAGTTGCATCACTTTTATACCTGAGAAAAGATACCCAAGTGTATCTAGTAAATTCATCAACAATAACAAGAATGTACCTTTTTCCACCAAGACTAGGAGTGCTGACTGGTCCACATAGATCCATGTGTAACATCTGGAGAGGAAGAGTGATGGAGGAGCATTGCTTGGTCTTGAAGGATGTTTTGGTGAGCTTCCCTTTTTCACATGCATCACACGGCTTTTCTTTGACAAAGTTCAACTTTGGCATGCCAGTCACCAGTTCTTTGTTTGAGATTTTATGGAGTGTTTTGAAGTTCAGATGAGATAGACGTTTATGCCACATCCAGTTCCTTTTGGTTGTGTCATCTGACACAAAGCAGACATTGGATGAATTGTTACTTAGTCCCATATCAATGATATAGACATTTTCCATCATTTTTCTAGATAACACCACATTGAAGTTCTTGTCCACAACAGTACAGATACAAAGTTCAAAGATAACTTTATATCCAAGATCACACAGTTGGCTAATGCTGAGAAGATTATGCATGAGACCTTCAACAAGTACCACTTTGTTGAAAGTGACAGATCCATTAGTAAGAGTTCCATATCCTTTGGTGTAACCTTTAGAGTTGTCACCAAAAGTTACAGATGGACCTTTTCCAGACACATAGTTGATGAGAAGAGATTTATTCCCAGTCATGTGGCGTGAGCACCCACTATCCAGATACCATATTTGATGGTGCTCAAAAGCCTGCATGCACACACAGATTAGTTCTTAGGTACCCATTTGGTGGTGGGTCCTTTTGGGTTAGAAGAGGAAGAGTCCTTAGGTTTGATTCTTTCAGTTCTTTCCTTTGGACAATCCTTTGCAAGATGAAAAGTGTCACCACAGTTATAACACTTTCTGTAAACAAAAATCTTTTTGGATTTTTGCAATTTTTCTTTTCCTTTTCTCATGACATTAACTTGAACGTTTTTAGGACCAAAGGATGAGGAGTGAGAAGGAAATCTTAAAGTCCCATCACTTGAGGTGGAAGCAAACTTGGAAAGATCTCTTGAAGAATTTTTTAAATGATTTTTCCTAAGCTCCACCGATTTCTCTTTTGAGTTTGTAAGTCTCACAGATCTGGGAAGAAAATCGGTGGGAGAGTTACATATCGGTGGAGAATTCACTTCGGTGGAATTGGATTTAACTCTTTTGACAGACGTTGGTTTTGAAAGATCAGACGGAGGGACATATTCATCAATCGCTAAATTTTTTAAAAGATCATGGATGGGTTTTGAAAAATCATAGGAGTCCTCTTTTTTATGTTTTGAACAGACGAACATTCTTTAGCTTTTATGAACATTCCAAACTTTAAAGCTTCACCTAGATCTAAAGAGTTTAAAGAAATAGAGTCGAAAGAACTTGAGTTTGAAGCATCATCCCATACACTAGAGGTAAGCTCCAGAGTTTGAGAAGAGGCGTCAGAGATGGTCTTTCCATAGCCTAAGCCAAATTTATTGTTAACAGAAATTTAATCTTTAAAGATTTGCTCAAGATTCTTTGAAGAACTTGTCCATTTCTCAATCGTCTCTTGTTCTCTTTTTAGTTTCTTAAAAAGTTTGTTTTTCTCTTTTGACATCACATGATTTATGGTTTTCAAGTCTTCAAGCTCAGCTTTGATTTCTTCAAACTTTTCAAGTTTAGACAAGCATATTTCTAGTTGAGATGTGAGATTTTTGACTTGTTCAGATTTTCTTTTCTTGCCATCCTTCATGGAGTAAAAATCTTTAGTTAAGGATTCATAAGCATCAATCTTTTCAATATCAGTCATATCATTAAAGGGATGTACCTGAGAGTATGATGTCGAGCACCCAGTTGACACCAAATCCATTGGAGAGGTTGCTTTTTCAGAATCTTTCACATCTTCTGAGATGGCCATGAAGCACTTGTTGGGAGAGTTGTTGTCACTGTCAGAAATCTCTTCTTCCCAATCATGTATTTCGGCCATGAGACCCTTTCCTTTCTTAAGGAGACCTTCATTTCTTTCCTTTTCTTTCTTGTATTTGGCTTTGTACTTCTCAGCCCTTTCTTGAAGATCTTTGGAAGAGGATTGGTTATCTTTCTTGGCAAGATTTGATTTGAAAGAGTTATTTTTGGATTTTTCATACTTGGAAGAGAACTTGTCTGACGATGAATTTCTAGAATTCATCACACGCTTACTTCTACACTCAGCTGCAAAATGTCCTTTCTTTCCACAATTAAAACATTCCTCATTTGTTTTATCAGTTGAGGAAGCTTTTGTAGAGGAGAAGGGTTTTCTGAAAGATTTGGATTTGTTCGAAAAGCGACATTTGTTTTTGAAACCAGCTAACATGGCTAATTCATCAGACAACCTTTTGACAGACATTTCTTCACCTTCATTATCGGCATCACTTAGATATGCCTCCGATTGGTGAGAAGAGTTGCTTTCGCTTTCATTTTCAGAATCTGATGACGGATAGGTGATGCGTGGAATACTTTGAGATTTCTTGGAATCTTCACTAACAAGAGCAATAGAAGTGTCCTTTATATCTTTGATGAATGATTTCCTTTGTAACTTGGTTTGTTCAAAGTTGAAGAGAGTTCCATATAAAACAGTTAAAGGCATGTACTCAAGATCCTTGGAAGTTTTGATACAAGTACACATGTTTTCCCAAAAGTCTGGGAGACAATCCATGAACTTGTTTAAAACTTCCTCATTATCATAGACTCTGCCTAGTAACTTCAGATCGTTCAGAAGAGAGTTAAAACGATTATAATAGCTAGGAAGAGATTCACCTTTTTCATGAGTGAAAAGTTCATACTTTCTTATGAGTGAAATCTTTTTGCATTTCTTCACTTCCTCTGTACCTTCGTACAGAACACATAGTGTGGTACACATCTCTTTAGCAGTTTCAAAGTTAACTAGAGAATGATAGACTTCATCAGGAAGTGAGAGGGCAATGATTGCTCTAAGCTTTGAAACAAGAGTAACAAGACGTTTTTCTTCATCAGTATATTTCTTTGGATTTTTTAGAATATAACGTCCAGTACCTTTAGCTTTCTCTTTGTCGGAAGGCTCAGAATCATCGGAGTCACTAGAGACTTCCTTTTCAGTGGTTTCCTTACCAGACCTCTGCGTTTCATACCGAGCCCAGACTCTAGGGATAATGGGCCCCTCTTTGAGAATGGTTAGATATCTAGTATCCACTCCTTCCATGAATAGCATCATACGGCTTTTCCAAAGAGAAAAGTTGTTCGGGTTAAACTTAGGAGGTTTGGTAATAGAACCATTTTCAGCAAAGTTGTTTTGAAAGGAGTTTTCAACAGTTGAAGATGATGAGGCAGCCATCGCAGATCAAGTTTATGAGTTTAAACTTTTCTGCTCTGATACCACTTGTTAGTCCCAGATGGCTAAAACAAGTATTGTAAAAGGGGGGTTGAATACAATACTCAAAATTTTCACAATTTTAATTCTATTATTGAAAATCTTTCAACAAGAATTACACATAGAAAACTTAAGACTGTTGCGGAAAAGAACAGATAAACTATTCTAACAATCTTACACAAAGTATACTAACAAAACAACTAAGAACACTTAGAACAAAGCTATAAAGTTTTTAAGCAATATGGAGATTTCTTGCACTGAGAGAGAAGTCCAAAAAGCGTAGTTTGCATGGAGCCTTCTACTTCCTTTTATAGTGAAGATACAAGTATTGTGCATTAAATGCTCAGGACACTTGTCATAAGGAGATTGGATAGAAGGTGTAGTACTCTGAAAAGTTGATGTTTCCAAATCACCTTTTTCCTTGGAACCAGGAAGAATGCTCATGCTGATTTAGACGGCATCTAAAAGTGGAGAGTACTAAGTTGACATTTTTACCAACCACTGGATTATTGCCAAACCTGGAGGATCTTCTTGATGTGTTTTCCAAGACAATTTTATCGATGATGTTCCACCGATATAACTGTCATTGGTCTTTAAAAATCAACTGCAAGAAAATCTATTTACACGAAGATCCCACCGATTTTAGTATCCTCATCGGTGGGATGAAGTCCACCGATTTTGAGTATCTTTATCGGTGGGATGATGTCCACCGATTCCTGAGGACAACATTCGTAGGATTAAATCCACCGATTCTTGAAAACACCATCGGTGGTGAGGAAGTCCACCGATGTGTGATCGATGGACAATAACTTGTATATATCTTGAGAAGAGTCTTCTTGATTCCGCACAGAGAATCTCTTCAAGCTTGGTTTCGGTTGATCTTCGACTTCACCGAACAGTTGCTATCTTGTACAAGTTATTTAAAGAACCTTGTCAAAATATTCTAAGTAGAATTATAGGGAAACATCGATGAGTCAATTTCAAAACTTTGATGACCCAACACTTAAGTCATTTAGTCTTTTATTAAGACGGTTAGATGTTTTCGACGTCCTATAAAACTAATTTTGTTGTAGTGTTCTTTCTCTACTTTGCAAAGGTATGGAGGCCATTTTTACGGTGACATGTTATTCCATTTGGTGTTTTACTACAAGAAAAGTGAGTTTCAGTGACGCGCTTTTAGCGACAAAAAGTTTACTTTACATGCTATAGCGACGACAAGTCGAATTTGTAAATCGATTTCAGGGATAAATGACAAAAGTTGTTGCTAAAACCCTTGTTTCTTGTGATAATTTCGTAACAGGTTTCTCTTTGAGCAGATAAATCTAAACCAAGGTTGTGTGATCTGTTTGATTTCTTTGTTGAAAATCTTTCAATTGGGTGATTCTTAGATATAAGGAGAGTCATATAGACATTGTTGAGCGGAGATCTTCCCCTTTTAAGTTTTAAATGTCTCACGTTGATGTAATTTTTTCGGCTAATCTCTAGCTAGCTTTGTTTTAATGATATGTCGTCTCAAAAAATATATATATATATATATATAGGGGTGAGTTCAAATGAAAACTCATTTTCAATTGTGCACATGAGGACACGTCACAACCATTGATCAAGATTTAGAAAACTAATCAATGGTTAAAACTTAATGAAACCAATTAAAAAATGATTAGGGACAAATCTGGAAAATTGAATCAACACCTACCATCTTTGACTTTTTATTTTCTTTTTTAATTAAAAAACTTTTACCCCCTTAAAGTTTAAAATAAATTATCTTAAAAATTACTAATATTTTAATCAAACAAATTACAACAAAAAACGAGAATTTTGTGCTCTTCGATATGACGTCCATCTCGATATAGTTTTTTCTTCATTTTAACCGTTTTTACGTGAAATGTTATGTATGTGTTATATTCAGTATGAATATGTATACACGTTTCTTGGTGTCCATATTCACTATGAATAACAAAGGGGAACGCTCATTCACTATTCATGACGAATAACATAGTATTCAAAATGAATAATACAACATTCAGGATGAATAATACACGAATTCCTGATTCATGTATTATTAAACATGAATTGTGTATTAATCACCTTGAATGTTGTATTATTCATCCTGGATGATACATTATTCATGATGAATAATATATGAATGACCCGTGAAGGTGTGAACACATGACACACTCTCTTTTGTTTTCCGTTTCACAATCGAAACTTGGTTTTATTCTTTATGAATATGTATGCACGCTCCAGGTGTCCACATTCAGTATGAATAACAAAGGTAGATGTTCATTCACTATTCATGATGAATAATACAATATTCAGAATGAATAATACAATATTCAGGATGAATTATATAACATTCATGATGAATAATACACGAATTCATGATGAATAATACACGAATTCATGAATCGTGTATTATTCACCCTGAATAATACATTATTCATACTGAATGATACATTATTCATGAAGAATAATGCATGAGTGACCCGTGAAGGTGTGGAGACGTGACACACACTCTTTTGTTCCTTGGTTCACAATCGAAACTCAATAGGTTCCCGATTCATCTCGATGGGTGTTGGGTTACGGTAATGAAGAACACGAGGCCTTTGGACGTTGAAGAAAGTGTTGTAGAAGGTGATGTCGAGTTACGGACTTACGGTGTCGAGATGTTGTACACACTTGAACGTACATAAATATTCATAATGAATATAGCACATATATGACATTTCACGTAAAAAACGGTAACAAAAAAAACTATATCGAGATGGATGTCAAATCGAAGAGCACGGAATTCTCGTTTTTTGATGTAATTTGTTTGAGTAAAATATTATTAATTTATAAGATAATTTATTTTAAACTTTAAGGGAGGTAAAAGTTTTTAATTAAAAAAGAAAATAAAAAGTCAAACATGGTAGGCGTGAGTTTAAATTCTCTTCCTTTTTTACCCTTAATCACCTTAATTAATAATTTCAAATAAAAACTCTATTTAATATGAGTCATTGGATTATAGGGATGAAAGGGTCAAGATCTGTCTTCATGTGCACAATTGAAAATGAGTTTTCATTTTAACTTTTATATATATATATGAGTAAATTACGGATTTGGTCCCTGTGGTTTGGGGATTATTACGAAAATGGTCCCTAATCTTCGTTTATTACGGATTAGGACTTGACCTATGGATTTTTATAACGAGTTGGTCCCTCTGACAAACGGCCGTTTGTCAGCGTCCGTTAGAACCACCCACGTGCTTTGCACACGAGGGTATTTTTGTCCAATCTCTTTTCATCCCCCTTTTTGTCCCTCTTTTAAACGGGTAAAACCCTTATTTCATACAAAACCCTGTGCTTTGGCTATTCATCTTCTCCATAACAAAGCTTCAGTGACGTTCATCTCCATGGTCGCTCCAATGTGGAACATTCGAAGAAGCAATGAAGATGTTGATATGCATTATGTGTATGGTATGTACTCGTAAATATAGATTTTTACATTGTGTGGTACGTACAAAATCAATATAGAGATGATAGTTTTTTTTTTGTTTTTTTACAGAGCATTACACGAACCTGATATCAATGAAGGTTCATCACGGTGGGGTTTTTACAAGATCGCCAGGTAGGGAGTACATTAAGGGTAAGATTAATTATGTCGACTTAGTAGATTGTGATGAGCTGAGTGTGCATGAAGTGGATGCCATGATGGTAGATTTAGGTTATAATGGTGAAAACCCAATGTAGAGGCAGAGACAACTGATTCATGGAGTTGGTTTCTGGAAACCTTGGGAGATGACCTTGAGTTGGGCAGAAATTCTAATTTCACTTTCATTAGTGATAGGCAAAAGGTATATCCTAATATAATGTCTATTTAATTGTATACAGTTTTAGATTTAGACTAATGTGTATATATAATTATTTGCAGGGGATTCTTCCAGCATTAGCTAGGGTTTTTCCTTGTGCAGAGCACAGAATCTGTGTGAGACACATACATGAAAACATGAAGAAGCATTGGAAGGGAAAATTGTACAAGGACTTGTTATGGAAGTGTGCCACAGCAACAACAGTATCAAGGTTTGATAAGTGCATGGAAGATTTGGAGAAGGTAGATAAAAAAGCTTACCAGTGGTTAAAAGACATACCTTCTAACAGTTGGGCTAGAGCACACTTCACTGGTACATGTTTTTAAGATTGAATTCTATGTATGATGTTCACTTACAAGTCACTGATAAGATTGAATTGTGGTATGTTGTTACAGGTAGGGCTCACTGTGATGTTTTGATAAACAATATGTGTGAGGTTTTTAACAGGCAACTTGTAGAAGGTCGTGACAAACCAATCTTAAAGGCATTAGAGTACATACATGAGTATTTGATGAAGAGGATAGTGATTGTTCAAAAAGTAATTGCAAAGAGTGATGGGTATATAACACCTGCAGCTACCAAGATATTGGAGAAGATTAAAAAAGATGCTGCACAGTACATTGTCAAGTGGAATGGAGGGTACAAGTATCAGGTTAATGGTCCATGGCAAGATCAATGTGTAGTTGATTCATCTAAGAAGGTATGCTCATGTAGAAAGTGGGAGTTGTCTGGCATTCCATGTAGGCATGCAGTGGCCACAGTATGGCATATGGCTCTTAATGGAGAACAAGTTGGGCTTCCAGAAAATTGGGTGCATGACAGTTACACAATGGCTACTTGGAAATCAGTGTATGAGTACAAGGTTTGCCCTTTGAATGGGAGGGAGGAATGGCCAAAGAGTGAATGCCCTCTCACATTAACACCTCCAGTCCACCATACACAGGTTGGAAGACCAAGAAAGAAAAGAAGGAGGAATGATGAAGAATTAAGTGAACCAGTTGTAAAGGGGTGTAGACTGTCAAGGGTTGGCAAGACTGTGACTTGTGCAAAGTGCAAAAAGAGAGGGCATAACTCAAGGAGTTGTAAGGGACAAGAGGAAAGACCAACATGAAGGGCCAGCTTAATGGGAAATGCATAACTTTTGGTTTGTGTGTTGACTTAAAAACAAGTATTTATTTTTGGTATTTGATGTGTGTATGCCTTTTGGTATTGGATGTTTTGTGTTAAAAACAATGTGGTAAACTATTAATGTATGTCCCTTTTGGATGTTTATAATCTGTTTGGCTTATTGGTTTCGCATACCAAACTTATCACATTAGCAGTATTAACTTCATTCATTATGAGCAGTACTAATATTCTCCATCAGCATTAATTCTTTCCAGCAGTATTAACTCATTCCAGCAGCATTAACTTGTTCCAGCAGCATTAACTTGACTCAGCAGTACTAACCTTGCTTCAGCAGTACTAATCTTGACAAGCAATACTAACTTTACTTCAGCAGTACTAACCTTGACAAGCAACACTAACTTCACTCTAGCAGTATTAATTATGTCTCGCAGTAGTAACTTTGTTCTGGCAGTACTAACCTTTACTGGCAGTAGTAACTTTGTTCTGGAAGTAGCAATGTTGTTCTGGCAGTACTATCCATACTTAGCAAATCTTCAGTTCCCAACAGTTTGGTATCCAATCACATTGTTTGGCTTAACAGAAGTTGGTATCCAATCACATTGCTTACTTGGTAATCTGTTTACTTACTTGGCTTAACAGAAGTTGGCTTAACATTGCTTATAATCTGTTTGCTTACTTAGTAATCTGTTTACTTGTTTACTGGTTTATTGAAGAAGTGCCAAAAACAATGTAAACAACTAAGGAAATTAACTTGCCACAAACCATGATTTAATATTGATGACCAATAAAGATTACATCAAAATGCTCTAAACAACAACTATGTCTAAACAACCAGTACTAGATTACCAAAAACAACTACACCAACGGTTGAATCAGCTTCAATCAAATTACCAAAAACAAAATCCAACTGATCACCAACAACTACATCTAAGGGTTTACATCAGCTTGAATCAGAGTACCAAAAACAAAATCCAACTGATCACAAACAATATCTTCAACATTCGATTTTCCACAACTTTTTTCTTCAATTGGTCTTCAATGGCGTTCTTAGACCTTAATAATCCAGGTATAATAGCTGTAGCTCTACGACATAACGGTGGTTCAAACCACGCAATAAACCCACAATATGATCCCTGTACAAATCATTTTGGTTGAGCTTAGGGATTATTCACCAAAATCAATGGACATTAGGGTTAAGAAATTAAACTTACACAACTGTAGAACCTTCTCCCTGGATTAGAGGTTGTCCACGATGTGCGAACCACCATTGAAGCTCCACAGGAACACATACGGTGAGCCATTGAAGAAGGAAGAAGATGATACGAGTTTTGGTCCCTCGTGTGCAACCAATTCCATTTAAAAGGGGGATGAAAAGGGATTGGACAAAAATACCCTCGTGTGCAAAGCACGTGGGTGGTTCTAACGGACGCTGACAAACGGCCGTTTGTCAGAGGGACCAACTCGTTATAAAAATCCATAGGTCAAGTCCTAATCCGTAATAAACGAAGATTAGGGACCATTTTCGTAATAATCCCCAAACCACAGGGACCAAATCCGTAATTTACTCTATATATATATATGACCAATTTTTATAATAATTTAATAACTTTTTATTCAAGAACAAAATGTTCAAAAAATTTATCATTTAAAATAAAGAAATTTAATGGTTTAGTCCTAATAACTTAATCATTCAAAAATCAAAATGGAAAAATACTCATGTGTTTTCTCAACTTTCTCCAATTAATTAAAAACTTAAATTTTATATTTTAATCACAAAACAAATATAAATAAATGCCATTTACTTTCATAACTCTTGGAAACTTCAAGGATCTTATCACTAATAATCTAGTAATTAATTCAAAAAATTTGAAGAGACATCACATTCTTATAAATTGACATTTTCCTTTCATGCATCAACTCAACCTTCTCTGCTTACCTATCTGCAGGATGATATCTCCAAGCACAACCAAGCATGCAAATGCAATCTTGTCCAAAGACCCAACTTCTACAAAGCCAACAGGTAAACTTTTGGTGATGACTTTGTTGGTTTTTATTGTTTAATTTTTTACACAGCTGTTTGTCGAGGCATCTCCAATGGGTCACGCTATATTTTACATCAAATTCTAAAAGTATAGTAAATCTTCTCCAGTGGGTAACATTATTTTTCAAAAAGTGATTGTAAAAAGCAGTGTAAATGAATAGTGTTACACCAAATATAGTGTAATACTATTCATTACACTAAATTTAGAGATGTGAATAGTGTCATTTACACCATATCTTGTGTTTAGTGTAAGATTTAGTGACCTGATTGGAGATGGTCTGATATAACATTTTGTTGCTTATGAGTAGAAGAGAAACTTGTTGCTGCTGTTGAGTTGTTTGATGGTGTAAACAATGTGTTCGAAATCGGCTGTTGGTGATGATTTAGATACCGAGGCTGTTCTCGAAACGGGGCTGAACGATAATGAGTTGAAAGCTTCTGAATCTGTTGTTACAAAGGCAAAAGAGTCTGAATCTGAATCAGTGGTTACAACGGGAAATGAATCTGAATCTGAATCTGAATCTGTTGATAGCAATTCTACATATTTTGAATCTGTTGATCATAGCAAGGCAAAAGAATCTGAATCTGTTCATGATCAAGTCATTCTGGAAGAATCTCTGATTGGCAAAAGTTCTACTCATGACCCACCAGAAATTGTTAATCCAATTACCTCATTTTTAAAGGATGTAAAGATGTTCCCAGAAGGGGTTCTTGAAGATCCTTCTAAAGAACCATCAACAATTCTTAATCTTTCATTTGTTGAACCGATATCCGTAAAAGAGACACATGATCCTTCTTTAGAGACATCTAAAACCCTTGATCACCCATTGTGGTCACTTTCTAATAATTTTCTTGAAATGGTAAACCATGTCAAAAGTGTAGATCAGTTGGATGGTCATCAAACTGAGATGGTTGAACGATTGACGACGTTGTTGAAAGAAGGCCTTTGTCTTTCAGATAAGCTGAATTCTGATAAGCAAATTGATACAGTACAAGCTAAGAAGGATACTGGGGTTTTTAGTCATGATCATGTTTGTGGAACCAGTAAGCCAACTAATGTTGTGATGAAGAGTCTGGCTAAAACGAAGCCCAAGCGACAGTCGAGACGTCCAGCATGGCTTAACGACTACGTTGTGGGAAAGTTTTAGGATTCAGCCACCTAAGAATCGTGATAGATCATATCTTTTTGATCTTTTAATGCTTATTTTGCTTTTACTTTTTCTGTCTAATGAACATGCATGGTTTTTTGTTATGATGAAACCAACTGGGTTTCATAATAAATTGCTATATATAGAGACTGTCGGATCGAGAAATTTTGGTGATGGGTCGGAATTGAACTAACAATCACGTGCCCGTGTGGTTGACAATGTCGTTTACTTAAATAGTTCCGTCTTATTTATCTTTTTGTTGAAAGTGATTCTCTATAAAAAAAAAATCGAATGGATCAAAAACAGATCGTTTAAATTAACAATTATACATCAATTACCCTAAATCAACATAAATAAATTATCAATTTGACTTCAACTAACAAACCTTGAACTAAAACAACTAGTAATATGATAAATAAATTATATAAAAAATTAACAATGAAATTGAACTAAACAAATTTATCGGGTTAAACCATATATTTTTGAAGGTCGTAATATACATCTATATCTATACTATCTTATAAAGCATTTTGGCCAAAAGTCTTAAAAACTACTTGTGAAGCATGAAAGTCTTAAAAGACAACTTTTAATGCAAAGAGTACTATAGATTTATGCTGGGAATTGGAAGAGGTGATAGCGGCTATTTAAAAATCTTAAAAATCTTAGGTGGCTGAATTGGAAAGTTTTAGGATTCAGCCAGTATTCAAGATGGTGATGTTGGGGAATTGGAAGAGGTGATAGCGGCTATTTAGGTCAAAATAAGGGAAGGGATAAAGATGGTTTTTCATTATCATTTAAAATTGAAATTAATGTTAATTACTTACCAAAAATTAAAACTAAAACTAAAAGTAGACGCTATTCATTATAATATAATTACTAAAATTAAGACCAAGAAAGGGTATTTTTGTAATTTTCAGTAACTCATTTCAATTCCTTTGTAAACCAAACAGACAAATTTCAATACATTTGTCAAATTACATTTCATTTCCTGTCAACCAAACACCTGGTCAAACCTGTAACAACCGGGTTTCTTGTGCAGGTATGAAAGTTTAGTGTTCATTGTGCAAAGTATGAAAGTTAAGGCAAGGGACTATTCTGCAATTTATGGACTCCATACCCTAGGGCAGCCCCTATTATTCCAAAATCAGTATTTGGGTTTTGTGGTTGGTGGCTAAGAGAGAAAAGGGGAAAAAGAGAAGAGTTTTGGGAAGAAATCAAAGAAGAGAAGAATCAAAGAAGAAATCAGTAAGGTAACTCTTAATCCTTGTTAATTCTTGTGTTCCTATCCTTATTGGTCGAGATTCCAAGTCTGAAATCAATGATTCAATGAGTTTCAACCACATTGTTGTTAAAAGTGGGTTTTGAGGGTTTTGTCTTTATAAACCGATTTATTGGTGAGAAAGTGGATTAAATGGATGTTTAGGGTTGGTGGATGAACCCTTATGGTTATCTAATCGAATTAATGGCTAGAATCGGACTATTAATCACTTTTAGACTTTTTAAGTTCGAACAGCCGTGTTTTCCGGACACCAGTGTTCGGTGGTGTCCGGATATGTGGCAAGTGTCCGGGTAAGTGCCCCGTGAGGGTGTCCGGGTGTTTCGTAGTATCTAGGTAGCTGAAGTCTCCGGATAAGCTTTGTGTCCGGGTAGTTTTTCCCTGATAAGTCTAGCGTCCGGATTGTTGTGTCTGGAAAAGTGTTGTGTCCGGAGAAATGATGTGTCCGGAAAATGGGCTAAGAGTCCGGATGATTATGTCCGGATAGGTTGTGACCGGAAAGAAGTAATATCCGGAAAGTCTATGCGTCCGGATTGGTGTCCGGACAGTTATTGTATCCGGAAAGTGTTGTGTCCGGAAAGAGTTATCCGGACAGTAGGGTGAATTGTTTATCTGATTCGAATTCAATGCCCTTAGGTGTTCGGTTGGATTAGCTTGGTAATTTCAAGGAGTGCGTTCAGCGTTATCAAGGTGAGTTCCCTAAACCCTTTCTACGGCTTAAAATGTTAAACGTTTTCTTTACTGATTATGGTCCTTAAAGCGCATGAAATGTTTACAACTGAAATGCATGTTTCTAACGTACGTGCTTATTTATGCTTAAAGAAAGCTTGACATGATGAAATGAGATAGCATGATTTGTAAAGATTCTATTTTTCATGCCTATGAAACGTATGTGCATGTTATGTAATGTCGGTCTGCACTGCGGGGTCAAAGAGCCTCGGGATCCGATGATCCCTTGGATGCGTATGACGAGACGGTAGGTTGGAATTTGTTTCCCTCCTAGGCGGGTATCGGGGAGTCTGCTTGGGCCCCGATACGAGAGGGCGAAAGGGGAGTCTGCTTGGGCCCCGATCGCGGATGTTTATGTGATCCCCCATGCAGTGCAGTACCATATGTGTGATAGTTCATGAATTGTTTTTTTAAAATGATTTCACGTGGTTTATACATGTTGTTTTACGGAGGGAATTCACTAGACCTTTTGGTCTAACACTCGCTTTTCAAAACTAAACCATTTTCAGGTAAGCAAGTAGTAAGAGGCTCAAGTAAGTGAGCAAGAGCAAGATAGAGTACAGGCGCAGCTAGAGACAGTGCAAGTGCCAGCCATAGGAGTTAGAATATTCTCAGTTGTGTATAGGTTGTTTCCGCCAACCTTAGCTTATGAATGATGTAAAGAAATGTTGGGACCCAGTTTATTGAAAAGAGTTTGATTTTAATGCTATGTATCTCCTATTGTGTTCTTGGGATGTTACAAATGGTATCAGAGCCATAGGTTAAGGGATTTAGGTGACCGGATGGGCCTAAACTTAAACTTTGGAGTAGAAATCACAATTGAGAATCAGAAAATTCGTTAGGATGACACTAATATAGAGATAGGACTAATAGGGTACTGAGGACTATCATGTAAGGTAAGTTTGGGATTTCACCTAGCCAGTGTAATTGCGAACTTACAGGTACATGTATGTGCTTAACCTACCTTATTAACCTACCTAGTGTTATGTCGTGTTCCAGCACGTTAGAATGTCAGCAAGGTCCCCGAGGGGTAGATTAAAACCCTTGTTGGGGAGGTTCATGAGAAGTCGTATATGAGGTGATGTATGTATACATCGAAGAGAAGAAATGTTGTATAGAACGTTATGAGTCGGCTAGAGGTAATTCTTCGTGGATTCGAAGAGGATGGATGTTGGGTTTAAGTAAGACTCCTGTTTCGGGAGAGTCACAGTTCTAGAAATCATGGGATAGATCGGTCGGGATGGTAAGAAAGGACGATGTCGAAATCTTGAAAGTGTCAATGGAGCTTTGAATTCTTATTTGAGCTTTTCAAGGACAGGGCAAATGAAATAAGATACCTATAGTGAAGTGAAAGCATATAGAAGTGGAAAGTGAGATAGTTGTTCAAAACGAAATAGTATGAAAGGGTTGAGTAAGTGAGATGTGGAAAGTGTGTTCAGCAAGTGTTGCGTGACCGAAAGGACGACCATTAGTCGTAGGTGGAGTGTCAAGGATAAGTTGCGTAAGTAAAGCGGTTGACCTTGTTATAGTGAGTATCCTTCAATTGCAAGTAGAGTCTCATGCATGGTGTTCTTTTGGGTAACATGAAATTTTCACGATTTAAAATATATACGTAAATGTCAATTTTGAACAAAAAAATGAGTCAGCTTGTGCGAGTGTATGTTTAAAGTATTGGTTCGTGGGAGAGATAAATACGGAGGAAGGGAGCAGGCACACGGGCGGCATCATTCAATCAAGTACTAGTACTAGTACTGAATGGTAACGTCTGTCTGCACATTGGAAGTCGGGACTCAAATAACTGTTTGTTTTGTTACATTGTACGTTGAGATTTCGAGCTTAGCGATTTACAAAATATTTCACACTTGTTAGGACAACCTTAGGGGGGGGTAAAGGTTGTATTTAAAAATACTTCACAAATAAAAATTCTCTTATCAAGTTCAACAACAAATATTGTATGCACAGCAAAGATATAAATAAAATTAAGTGCACGACGGAAATATAAAGAGATAAGGGTAGAGAATATTGATACCGACACCGAGATTTAAAGTGGTTCACCACCAACTGGCTGGCTAGTCCACTTGCCGAGACACTTCTCGACACACTGATTCACTATAAGTGTTCTTTATGGTAGAACACAAACCTTGATACAATGATAATAAAATCTCTTGCTTTTGCTCGAGAACGTGAATCACTCACACTATTCAAATACTTACAAGAAAATATATCTCACAATGTTAAGCACTCTTGTATAAGTATAACACTTGGATATTGAGAATTTTATCACTCAAGGATATAAGAGTTTAGAGTGAAAATATGCAGCTCAAAATATCTCCAAGTTGATGGGTTAAGAGAATAAAAAAATTGCTGAGCTTTTGTATTCAAGTTGCTGTTGGTTTTGCAATTGAAGTTGGTTGCATGAGAGTACCTGTTGTTGTGAAAATCTGCATGAGATTTATATATGAAGCCAGCAACGGTCGAAAACCGCCCAACAACGTTGACAGACAAAAAAGCAGGTCAAACCTGCAAAAAGCAAAAAAAAAGCTGACCTCCTGAAGAAACCAGGTCTGCACGAAGGACCAAAGCTAGAAAAGGCATAGATTGTTTTTTTGTTTCTTCCTAAATGGTCAACACCATTCTTTTTGTCAATCAACCATTTTTCAAGAAAATTTTGTTTTTTTAAAAAAAATAAATAAATTATGTTGAATGACCAATGCTTGAAGAGGCAATCTGTATGTTTCTTTATTCTTCCAAAATGGTCAACACCATTCTTTTTGTCCATCAAAACAAAGGACCAAAAACGTAGCCTTCTCTCTCTCTCTCTATATATATATATATATATATAAATTATTTTTATTTAATTAAAAAAAACTTTTGATATTTATTAAAATACTTTTTAAATAAAAACAGTATTTTTGAAATATCCAAGTGGTGTATTATTTTAGGGTGTTTATCATTATGAGATATAAATAATGACGACGTAAACGCCAGAATTGGACTCTTTAGATGAAATCTTCGTGTTGTCCAATTAACTGCACACTTGGATAAAATTGTTAGCAAACCAATAATACGGTGTGTTTGTAATCATCAAAATAAATATATAGAGATGTGGCACACTTGCACCAACAATCTCCCCCTTTTTGATGATGACAAACACAACCGCTAAACACGAGAGCATAGTCGGTTTCTCTCCCCCTTTTGTCGAAGCAAAAAGGGTCAAGAAGGACGCTATGCTCCCCCTCGAGATATGCTCCCCCTCAAAAAATGCATATAATTAGGAGTAGCATTATCTCATGGGTTATACTCAAGCATGCCTAAACCAAGTCGTAATTTAAAGAAAGATTTTTTGTTTAGGGCTTTTGTAAAAATATCGGCCAAATTGTCTTCGGAATCAACTTTTTCAAGCACGATATGGCCTTTTTGAACATTATCTCGTAGAAAATGATGTCGCAACTCAATATGTTTGGTACGAGAATGTAAAATAGGATTTTTACTTAAGTTTATCGCACTTGAGTTATCACACATAATTGGGATTTTGGATTGACGTACCTCAAAGTCGGTAAGTGTGTGCTTCATCCATAGAACTTGAGCACACGCTCTTGCGGCGGCTACATATTCCGCCTCGGTAGTGGATAAGGCTACGGAATGTTGTTTCTTGGAAAACCAAGACACAAGCGAGAGACCTATAAAGGCACATACTCCACTAGTGCTTTTTCGATCAACCATCGAGCCACCAAGATCGGAATCGGTGAAGCATGTTACTTCGAGCTCGGGTTGTTTTGGATACCATAGTCCAAGATTCGTAGTACTTCTAAGATATCTAAAAATACGCTTGACGGCTTCATAGTGAGATTGTTTAGGCGAAGATTGAAAACGAGCACATAAACACACACTATACATGATATCAGGTCTACTAGCAGTTAAATACAGTAAGCTACCAATCATACCACGATAAATTTTTTCATTAAAATCAGTTCCCTCTTCGTCACGAGATAATTTTAGATTAGTGGTCATCGGAGTTTCAACAGATTTGACATTTTCAAAATTAAATTTTTTTAACATGTCTTTGCAATATTTTGATTGACTTATAAAAGTACCATTTTCACTTTGTTTTATTTGTAATCCTAGAAAGAATTTTAATTCACCTATCATGCTCATTTCAAATTCACTAGTCATTTTTGTAGCAAATTCATTAGAAAGATTCTCATTTGTAGAGCCAAAAATAATATCATCAACATACACTTGCACCACAACAATATCATTTTGAGCATATTTAACAAACAAGGTATTATCTATTTTACCCATAATATAACCACTTGTAATTAAAAAGGATTTTAATCTATCATACCACGCACGCGGAGCTTGCTTTAAACCATAAAGCGCCTTTTTTAATTTATAAACATGCGTCGGATTTTCAAAATTTTCAAAGCCGGGAGGTTGGGAAACATATACCTCCTCATTTATAAAACCATTTAGAAAAGCACTTTTGACATCCATTTGATATAATTTAAAATTTTTAGCATTAGCAAAAGCGAGAAGCATTCGAATAGATTCTAACCTTGCAACGGGTGCAAAGGTTTCATCATAATCGATACCTTCTTGTTGATTGTACCCCTTGGCAACTAAACGTGCCTTGTTTCGTGTGACTTCACCGTTTTCATCTACCTTGTTACGAAAGACCCATCGTGTGCCAATAATGGTTTGACCGCTAGGGCAAGGAACTAAGTCCCACACATCATTCCTAGTAAATTGGTTTAATTCTTCTTGCATGGCCATTATCCAGTCCTCATCACCTAAAGCTTCTTCTATATTTTTAGGTTCTATGGTTGAGATAAAGGCGTGAAAGGCACAAAGGGTATGGATTTGTGATCTAGTCGTTCTTTGGTTTAAGTCACCTATGATTTGATCTACGGGATGACCTCTAGATGTTCTAAGGTTAGGATCATCTACTCCTTGTGGAACATAACATGGAGGGGCATCACTAGATTCTACATTGTTTGTAAGAGATTGGGTACCTAAGTCCAAGGTTCTAAGATGTTGGGCTAAGGCATCTCCTTCACAAACAATATCGTTTACTAAGGGTACACTAGGTTTAGGAGGACTTTCATCAAAGCTTACATTTAGGGATTCTTCTACAACCATGGTCTCTTTATTAAGAACTCTATAGGCTTTGCTATTCCAAGAATAACCTAAAAATACTCCCTCATAGGCTTTTGGGTCAAATTTGGTCAAATAAGATTTGGTATCTAAAATAAAGCACTTACAACCAAATACCTTAAGATGGGCTAAGGAAGGCTTTCTACCACGTAGGATCTCATAAGGGGTCTTATTTAGGATACTCCTAATTAACACACGATTAAGGACATAGGTTGCGGTAGCTACGGCATCACACCAAAACTTTTGGGGAACTTTATGTTCATTTAGCATAGTCCTACTCATTTCTTGTAGGGTTCTATTTTTCCTTTCCACAACCCCATTAGATTGAGGAGTGCGAGGAGCCGAAAAATTGTGCGTTATACCATATTTATCGCAAAACGCACCAAATTGAATTTCATTGTCGAATTCGCGTCCATGGTCCGTACGAATCGAAACAATCGTACAACCTTGTTGGTTTTGAATTCGTTTTCCCAAAATCTTAAACTTTTCAAAAGCTTCATTTTTATGTTTTAAAAATAAAGTCCACGTATATCGGGAAAAATCATCTACAATTACTAGAGTGTAATAATTTCCTCCAAAACTTTGAATGGCCATAGGGCCAAAAAGATCCATGTGTAAAAGTTCTAAAACTCTTTTAGTTGAAATCACATTTTTTGATTTATGAGAAACATGAGTTTGTTTGCCGACACGACATGCATCACAAAAATGATTATCAAATTTTAATTTTGGAAGGTCACTCACAAGCTCCTTATTTTTCAAATTTTGGATTAATCTAAGGTTAGCGTGACCTAAACGTCTATGCCACAAAGTCGAATTATCATATACGGAAGTTAAACAAACATTTTCATTTACATCAGTCTTACAAACATAAAGATGTCCTTTTATAACCCCATTCAAAAGAACTTTACCATTTTTCAGAATTTTGGAAGAGTCTTCTTCAAAAACAACAATTATACCATTTTTGCACAGTTGACGAACACTTAGCAAGTTAAATTTCAAATTATCAACATGCGTAACATCTAAAAATGTAACATTGTTGCAAGAAATTGTACCTTTCCCAATTACCTTTCCTTTGGAGTTTCCTCCAAAAATTACTGGTCCACCATCACATGACTCATACGATGAAAAAAGATTACGGTTTCCGGTCATGTGACGTGTGCATCCACTATCAAGAATCCAATCCATATCAAGATTTATCTACAACATTTAAAGTACAATTTTTATGGTCCCCACATCTTATGGGTCCTTTGAATGTTAGTCTAGAAAGCATAAAAAAAAACATATAATAAAAAAATATATTTTCACAAAACATATACAGACAAGAAAATTATTTACTCAACCCTTTTCGGTAGCTCTACTTGGAAGCGACCAGGAAAGACGGTGAGGGTTGTAAGCGCGAAGGCACTTTAAAAACCGACCTCATTAGAATTCGAAGAATTCGCCTTTATCTTTCCTAGACATCGTATCCAAATAGGTGAGCCTATTCGGAGTTGATTCATAATTTTCAAACATATAGTATATATATATATATATATATATATATATATATATATACATGTATATAGTATATATATACAAAGAAAAATTAAAACCATAAACGCATGCCGCCGGGATTATCAACACTAAAAGAGCCTTTAGGAATCCATTTTGGTACCATTTTAATTTTACGATCATATTTATCAAAGACGTAAAAAGGAGCATGCATATTCACATTATTTTTTGGTCTAGAAAATTTACTATTATACATGCATGCATAAGGTTTTCTAGACTTATAATTTACATTATTTATGTTAGACATATATGAGGATTTTTGCACATATGGTTTTCTTATTTCAACATTTTTAGGTGGTTCAAAAAATCTTTTGATAGGCATACATAAGCATTTATCTTTACACGAATTGGAACCAACGCCTTTTCTACAATTGGTGCTATTTGACATATTTAACATTTTGAGCACTTTCTCATTACTACTTTGAAAGGCATGTGCTAACAAATTATCTTTTTCATGTTTATCACATTTTTCTTTTAAACATGCATTTTCCTTTTTAAGCATATCACAATTAGCACATAAAACATTTTCAACTAATCTTTTCTCAAAGCATGCAATTTTTTTATTTAAAAAGTCACAAGAATTGCAAACATATTTTTCACTTAATTTATTTTCTAAATCTAAGATTTTTTCATTATCGCATGCAATTTTTTGTTTGCTATCATGAATTTCTTTTTTACTTAATAATAGTTCTTCCTTTAATTTTGCGTTCTCATCTTTATAATTATTTGTAAGCATAACCATTTTTTGAAAGGCATCATTTAACATATCAAGATCATCATCACATTCATCATCGCTAGAACAGTTTGAGTAACACGAGTTTACCTCATCGTCGCTTTCCGCCATGAGACAAATGGCTTCATACTCATCTTCATCTTCACTTGCGCTCCACGCGCCTCCAACGAAAGCTTTCTCATTCTTGTTTTTAGTTTTATTTCTTTTTGGACACTCGTTGGCATAGTGATCCTTGTCTCCGCATGAGTAGCAAAAACCCTTCTTTTTCTTGGCTTCTTCATCACCGCTTGATTCGCCATTTTTATTTATTTTGTCGTTCCGTTTATGGAACTTTCGGCTTCGGTTTTCTCCACCACGGCGGTAATCTCCTTTTCTTTGAAACCTATCATTTCTTGAAAACTTCTTGTTAGCTAAAAATTTAGAAAAATTTCTTACCAACATGGCTACATCGTCAAGATGTTCGGGTTGATCCTTCGAGGAGCTAGCTTTCTCCTTCTTTTTCTTCTTCTCCTTCTCGTCACTTGAGGTTGAAGCTTTAAGCGCCAAAGATTTCTTTTTATCGTGCTCCCGATCTTTGTTCCTTTTTAGTGCAATTTCATGCACTTTGAGATTTCCAATGAGATCATCTAATTTCATCATTGAGAGGTCACGGGAGTCTTCCAACGATGTGATTTTCGGCATCCACTCCGGAGGAAGCGCTCGAAGAATTTTTCGCACGTAATCTTCGTTAGGATAAGTTCTACCAAGACCTTTCAAGCTCACCATGATAAGGTTAAAACGTTTAAACATAGAGTCGATTGACTCATCTTTTAACATCTCAAACATTTCATAATCATGTACAAGAATATTTATTTTTGAGCTTTTGACTTGAGAATTTCCTCTATGAGTATTATTTAGATTTTCCCAAATATCGTGAGCAGTTTCACAAGAATAGACACGTTCAATCTCATCTTTAGTAAGAGCCGAAAAAAGAATATTTTTGGCTTCAAAATTTAAGCAAACCCAAGCATCCTCAGCGGCGGACCATTCCGCTACTGGTTTTTCACTGATAACTCCATCTTTGGTTTTGGTGGGTTTATAATCTCCATTTTTAATAATGTCCCAAATTTTTCGACTTTTGCCACGAACGTAGCATTCAAAAAGATTTGCCCAAAGACCAAAATTTTCGGTGTCAATTTGCGGAATCTTTGTAGAAATAATTCCCTCAGAGGTTGCCATTTAAAATAGGAACAAGTTTTAAAAATACAACGATTTTTTTTAAAAAAAAAACTTGCAACCAGCTCTGATACCAATTGTTAGGACAACCTTAGGGGGGGGTAAAGGTTGTATTTAAAAATACTTCACAAATAAAAATTCTCTTATCAAGTTCAACAACAAATATTGTATGCACAGCAAAGATATAAATAAAATTAAGTGCACGACGGAAATATAAAGAGATAAGGGTAGAGAATATTGATACCGACACCGAGATTTAAAGTGGTTCACCACCAACTGGCTGGCTAGTCCACTTGCCGAGACACTTCTCGACACACTGATTCACTATAAGTGTTCTTTATGGTAGAACACAAACCTTGATACAATGATAATAAAATCTCTTGCTTTTGCTCGAGAACGTGAATCACTCACACTATTCAAATACTTACAAGAAAATATATCTCACAATGTTAAGCACTCTTGTATAAGTATAACACTTGGATATTGAGAATTTTATCACTCAAGGATATAAGAGTTTAGAGTGAAAATATGCAGCTCAAAATATCTCCAAGTTGATGGGTTAAGAGAATAAAAAAATTGCTGAGCTTTTGTATTCAAGTTGCTGTTGGTTTTGCAATTGAAGTTGGTTGCATGAGAGTACCTGTTGTTGTGAAAATCTGCATGAGATTTATATATGAAGCCAGCAACGGTCGAAAACCGCCCAACAACGTTGACAGACAAAAAAGCAGGTCAAACCTGCAAAAAGCAAAAAAAAAGCTGACCTCCTGAAGAAACCAGGTCTGCACGAAGGACCAAAGCTAGAAAAGGCATAGATTGTTTTTTTGTTTCTTCCTAAATGGTCAACACCATTCTTTTTGTCAATCAACCATTTTTCAAGAAAATTTTGTTTTTTTAAAAAAAATAAATAAATTATGTTGAATGACCAATGCTTGAAGAGGCAATCTGTATGTTTCTTTATTCTTCCAAAATGGTCAACACCATTCTTTTTGTCCATCAAAACAAAGGACCAAAAACGTAGCCTTCTCTCTCTCTCTCTATATATATATATATATATAAATTATTTTTATTTAATTAAAAAAAACTTTTGATATTTATTAAAATACTTTTTAAATAAAAACAGTATTTTTGAAATATCCAAGTGGTGTATTATTTTAGGGTGTTTATCATTATGAGATATAAATAATGACGACGTAAACGCCAGAATTGGACTCTTTAGATGAAATCTTCGTGTTGTCCAATTAACTGCACACTTGGATAAAATTGTTAGCAAACCAATAATACGGTGTGTTTGTAATCATCAAAATAAATATATAGAGATGTGGCACACTTGCACCAACAACACTTTTCATGATAAGTTAAATTGTTACAAAAAGGTCAAGAAAACGTTTTCCAGTAAAACTTTTACAATCAAATGAGTATTGGTATGTTGATATCATACAAATGAGTGTGAGGACCGACTGGTTTACTTGGTGTCGGTAATTTCTTTCAGACTTGTGTCATACGAAAAGATTTTCATGCAATGTATTACTGTCATAATAACATTGTTCGGATTGAGCAAGATTGAGGTTCACAGGAAGAAACATACAAACGATTCTCGAATCGTGTGCAGGGTATTGAATTTATAAGAGTGATGGGGTCATGTGCACCCGAGTTGTTTCCAAATGTTGTGTATTTAAAATTGAGAGAATGTACGAAATGATTTAATTACTGCATGTCATGCATGGAGGCTATGAACTCACTAGGTCGTAAGATATTACATGTTAAGCTAAGGAAGAACTCTAAGAGTGGAAAAGGGTCGGGCAAATCAGGAAAGAATGTTGTAGTATTAGTATTATGTTCAAGAGAAAAGACGAACAGTGGTAGATTCAGGAGTAGACCTTGGTATCGGGTGTATGAGGGTCTGCACCCTTGTTCGGAAACTAAAAGCACGAGTGTCAAGGGACGGTTGCGTTCGAAGGAAGGACTTGAGGCCTTCGAGGTGTGGTATTAGCAACTCGTTATGAGTAGTGTGTGGAGGCGGGAATGAGGCATCCTCGATGCCGAATAAGAGTCATAAGGTGATCTTGTAATCTTTGATGATGCATGAGTAGGTTTTGAAATGAGGGAAGCAGAGTATGAAGTTGATTGTGATATGTTAGAAGGATCAGGATCCGTAAGAATCCCATGGTAAAGAATAGATTAAGAAAGTATCAGCGGGTTGACTTCTGATTTTGGAAGTCGTCATCTATGTACAGGGGCTGAGGCCGAAGACTTGAACCAGGATGTTGAAAGCGAATAGAGCACCTTGTAGGGGTGTTAAGTTGGTGAGATACTGCTGTTTTGGATAAGGTATGTAACACGAACGAAGCTGATGTGTAGATTGTATCGTTCAGCGAGGGACTGTGCCTTGTCTACGTAAGGGCTCGGATCGTAAGGAGCTAGCTAGAATGTTCGCGTTTGAGCTAACTGAGAACTCGTGAGTTATATTCAACAAGTTGGGAAAAGACTGAGTAGCGAGGTAGACCCGGGTATGTATGCGGGAGGATATGAAGGCAAGCTCGAATTGTGTGAATGATCATGAGAGATCTGGTCTGCAGTGTGATGTCATGGGCAAAGAGTGTACAGATGTGTAGTGACAGTAACTGTCAAGCTTATGGTGCCAGCTAGTGTCGTAGTGAAACGATGTTAAAGAGAGAGGAAGCGTTAGGTAGAAGCCTTTTGAGGGTTTCAGATGAGGGTACGGTTTGTTAACCAGATTGTTGGAGCACATAGGGTGTAAGTGGACGTTGTGGTATGATTATGTTCGGGACAGAATGACAAAGTGGTGGTGGGTGATTATCCAAAGTAGAAACCAAGTGCTTTTAGTTGTAAGAGTCGCTAAGTAAGCATATTGTGGAATCATTGGAAGCCTAAAGAAGATGATGAGTGTGTTAGTCAAATTGTTGAAGAATAGATGTGAAATCCTTAGAGAATGTGAGTTTTCTCTTATATGTGAAAGAATTGCCCGAGGAAGTAAAGGTTAGAGATCAAAGAATGAGTAGCGACGTCAAACTAGTGTCTTTTCAAGATGACTTGGTTGAATGCCTTAAGATAGGATATTGATGCAACTGTTTAGTTATGTAAGTTTTGGGAAAGTGTTATCGACATGTGGAAAGGCCGGGAGAGAGGGGCAAGTAATGTTAGGTGGGCAGTGCTCCACGCTAAAGTGGGGAGATGAAGATAGTATGCCGGATTAAACGAGTAAATTGGAAGTAGCAAACTTGACAGTAATGCCGAAAGGTGCAGTGTGGTGTAGATTGCCATTGATAAGTATGCGAACCGTTGGAACGAATATTGAGGAAGGAGATTGTGTATGTTTTGTGCTAGGAAGAAGTGGATGAGACAACTAAATGAGTTAAGCTAGTAACTTTGTGAGAAATGTTTAAACGATTTGGTCGTGCAGTGTTTGAGCTAGTGAGAATAGTATGGTGTGACCATGGTTATTCCTCCCAGTTGAGTGAGGGTAACCGGAGCTATGTTTTATGACCGAACGAACGTGGTAATCAGCGAGGATTTGATGTGTTTCAGGATAAATTTAATGCGAGTAGGCGAACACTTCAACGTTAGGTTTGAAGGTTCCTACCCTTGGTTACGTACAAGGATGGAGTGATGAAGTGGTGAGGATGTAAGAAATGGTTGATGAGCTGTGGTCGAGGTGGTTGGAAAAGGGAAATGTTTCCGGCATAGGCGATTGTTGGATTGGGAGAAGTGATCTAGGATTGCTTGTTTTTCGATGAAGGAACTCTGGGTTGTGAGTTGTCGGGACGTTCAGGTTTGGATTTGTGTCAAACGGTCAAGTGTGTGTCTGTCTCTTGGTAAATGAATCTCGTGTGGTGGCAGAGGATTTAGCCAAGTTCCTCCTTAAAGGAAGTGTTGATGCACGAGAAGCCTTAGTGAATCTTCTGTGGTCAAGATCGACCGAGTAGGAACAGTAGCCTACGAGTTAGAGTACCGTAAGAACTGAAGGAAATGCACCCAAGGTTCCATGTTTCGAAATTAATGAGGTGATGGACTGAGCCAGAAGAGGCATTACCTTGGGGAAGTGTCAGTTTTGGTATGGGCAAGACACCCGCATCTTTTCCAATGAGGAATTCCGGGGACAAAATTCTTTTAAAGGGGGAGTGTTGTAACAACCGGGTTTCTTGTGCAGGTATGAAAGTTTAGTGTTCATTGTGCAAAGTATGAAAGTTAAGGCAAGGGACTATTCTACAATTTATGAAAGGTATTTATGGACTCCATACCCTAGGGCAGCCCCTATTATTCCAAAATCAGTATTTGGGTTTTGTGGTTGGTGGCTAAGAGAGAAAAAGGGAAAAAGAGAAGAGTTTTGGGAAGAAATCAAAGAAGAGAAGAATCAAAGAAGAAATCAGTAAGGTAACTCTTAATCCTTGTTAATTCTTGTGTTCCTATCCTTATTGGTCGAGATTCCAAGTCTGAAATCAATGATTCAATGAGTTTCAACCACATTGTTGTTAAAAGTGGGTTTTGAGGGTTTTGTCTTTATAAACCGATTTATTGGTGAGAAAGTGGATTAAATGGATGTTTAGGGTTGGTGGATGAACCCTTATGGTTATCTAATCGAATTAATGGCTAGAATCGGACTATTAATCACTTTTAGACTTTTTAAGTTCGAACAGCCGTGTTTTCCGGACACCAGTGTTCGGTGGTGTCCGGATATGTGGCAAGTGTCCGGGTAAGTGCCCCGTGAGGGTGTCCGGGTGTTTCGTAGTATCCGGGTAGCTGAAGTCTCCGGATAAGCTTTGTGTCCGGGTAGTTTTTCCCTAATAAGTCTAGCGTCCGGATTGTTGTGTCCGAAAAAGTGTTGTGTCCGGAGAAATGACGTGTCCGGAAAATGGGCTAAGAGTCCGGATGATTATGTCCGGATAGGTTGTGACCGAAAAGAAGTAATATCCGGAAAGTCTATGCGTCCGGATTGGTGTCCGGACAGTTGTTGTATCCGGAAAGTGCTGTGTCCGGAAAGAGTTATCCGGACAGTAGGGTGAATTGTTTATCTGATTCGAATTCAATGCCCTTAGGTGTTCGGTTGGATTAGCTTGGTGATTTTAAGGAGTGCGTTCAGCGTTATCAAGGTGAGTTCCCTAAACCCTTTCTACGGCTTAAAATGTTAAACGTTTTCTTTACTGATTATGGTCCTTAAAGCGCATGAAATGTTTACAACTGAAATGCATGTTTCTAACGTACGTGCTTATTTATGCTTAAAGAAAGCTTGACATGATGAAATGAGATAGCATGATTTGTAAAGATTCTATTTTTCATGCCTATGAAACGTATGTGCATGTTATGTGATGTCGGTCTGCACTGCGGGGTCAGAGAGCCTCGGGATCTGATGATCCCTTGGATGCGTATGACGAGACGGTAGGTTGGAATTTGTTTCCCTTCTAGGCGGGTATCGGGGAGTCTGCTTGGGCCCCGATACGAGAGGGCGAAAGGGGAGTCTGCTTGGGGCCCGATCGTGGATGTTTATGTGATCCCCCATGCAGTGCAGTACCATATGTGTGATAGTTCATGAATTGTTTTTTTAAAATGATTTCACGTGGTTTATACATGTTGTTTTACGGAGGGAATTCACTTGACCTTTTGGTCTAACCCTCGCTTTTCAAAACTAAACCATTTTCAGGTAAGCAAGTAGTAAGAGGCTCAAGTAAGTGAGCAAGAGCAAGATAGAGTACAGGCGCAGCTAGAGACAGTGCAAGTGCCAGCCATAGGAGTTAGAATATTCTCAGTTGTGTATAGGTTGTTTCCGTCAACCTTAGCTTATGAATGATGTAACGAAATGTTGGGACCCAATTTATTGAAAAGAGTTTGATTTTAATGTTATGTATGTCCTATTGTGTTCTTGGGATGTTACAAAACCTGATAACATTCTATTCCAAATCCTTCCAGATTCCAATTCCATTGACATATTCTATTCCTTCAGAAATCATTCTGCAAACCAAACGCACCCTTAGACTACCTTCAACAACAATCCAATCCAATCTCAATTTACTAAAAGACAAAATAACAAAATAAAAAATAAATAAGAAAGCAATATATATTTACAAAAGATCACAATCTTGATCACAATTCAAACTCAGATTGCAATCTTTTTCATTTTTTAAAGAGTAAATTACACTTTTGATCCCTATGGTTGTCATCTACTATCAAGAGTAGTCCCTATTTCAAACTAATTACAATTTTGATCATTGTGGTTGTCACTTTTTTTCAATGTCGGTCCCTCTGTTTAACTCTGTTTAAAAAATCTGTTAGATCAAGGACATTTTGGTCTTTTCAGCATATCTTTAATGTTTAAATAAAAATTAAACAAATATTATATATATATATATATGTATACGTATACGTGTGTATATATTACACGTATTTTCACGGCGACTTTCCCTTACCTCCCCCTTTTCCCGGTGATTCATACCTCTCTACGACAGAATTCCGGCGACCCTCTCTCCCTTGAATCCCCTCTCTTCTTTGAAGCACCAGCACCACCCAAAAGCTTCCGCCTGCATTGTGCAAAACACCACCATCGTCTTTGCGATTTCCTATGAATCAATCGATTAAATTGTAAGTTAACAGATCATCAAACAAAGACATCGCTTGTTAGGGTTTGTTGTTTTCTTTCTTCTGTTCTTCCCTTAATTTCTACCGAATTTGTTTAAAAATTGATCGAATACGTTAATGGCAGCATCGAAGTCTGTTGCTCGAATGGATTACTGGAGGGAGTATTTTAGGAGTTCTAATGGCGATCTATTTGAAACAATCGAGAAAGCGATCATCGTTGCTGCCTCTGATTATCCAAACGAGTTTCGAATGAGGAGAGATGGGATTGCTCAGATTTTGTTTTCTTGTAAATTGATCAAGTTTTGTGGTTGTGATAAAGTGAAATTAGGTTTTCTGCAGACGATGAATAACATGATGATGATGATGATGATGGTAAAGAGGTTAATAATAAAGTTAGTAATTATAGCTATGGAGTTGCGGAAGCTTTGACTGATGAAATTGAAGAGGAATCCCAAATATTTGGTGAGGTTATGAGGATTAAAGAGATTGTTGATAACCATCGAGATGAGGTTTTTTCTTAGTTCTTAAACTTTTTTGGTTTCAATTCTACAAAATGCAAATATTTTAGTCTAATCTGAAATTAGGTATCCAAATTCATGAATATAACTTGTTTTAGATCGAATTCAGGTACAAGATTGCGATTTCCTATGAATCTGGGTTAAGGGGATCGTTTGGTTGCATCACACGATTCAACCCTAAGAACTCAAGATCGAATTATTGTAGTTGGATCCTCGGTGAAAGCGGTATAGCGGATTTATCATCGCAAACCTCTGAATGGGCTAGCAGCTTAAAAAACTGGTTGGATAAACCTCCCTTGGTAGACAGATATAGGGTACGATTAACTTAACCATCAATCTTTTTCAAATAAAATATCATAAGTAACCATTTTTGCATATTCAAATTTGATCATGTTTGTTGCAGATTCAAGTTGAGTCTGAGAAGTTGGTTGAAAATGATCTACTGTTATGATGATGTCTGGTTACACATGGGTCATCGGAGGAGATGGTGGTGGTTGCAGAATACCGAATATCGGGGGTGAAGGGCGGCATCACCATGTACTTTGATCTTCCAAAAGCAATCAGCAGTGGGCATTGATGGGGAAGGTGAAGGGCGGCATCGCCATGTACTTTGAGCATTGATGGTTTTTGTGTTTGGGTTTATCGGAGAAGATGATACGAGCGTAAGGGGTAGCCGGAGAGGGCGAGGTGAGATGGGATAGATGCATCAATCGGTGTTCGCTTGTTGATGGTCTACTGTCAATAAAAAACCTATTTAAAAAAACAGAAAATGACAAAATCTAATAAAACAAAAAAATAAACATATAAAAAGTAAAAAGACTAAAATATCCTTTAACTTAACTGAGATTTTTAACAGAATTAACAAGATGAATCAAATTTGAAACAAAATGACAACCACAGTGACCAAAACTGAAACAAGGTGGAAACCACGGTGACCAAAATTGTAGTTAGTTTAAAATAGGGACAACTCTTGATAATAGGTAGCAACCACAGGGACCAAAAGGGTAATTTACTCTTTTTTAAATTAAATTTGTTTGACACATGTTGGTTTTTGATTGGTTGGTTTATTATTTTTTACAATAAATCTTATTACATTAAAAAGATAATTTTAACAAAAAAATATAAAAATTAAAAAATATACCAAAATCCATATTTTTTTAATTCCCTACAAATAAAGACCAATATTGATATATTTTCATCACACCGATCTTTATCTCTATTTGTAACTTGTTTTATTTATTTTCAATTGTAATTTTTTTATAATTATAATTATGTTTTAAAATATCGAATAGTTTTTTTTATCTAATTTTTATATTCAAGAATAATAAAAAGTATGTTATAGATATGATAAATATCAAATATATATATATATATATATATGGAGGATCAAACGAAAATGATATCTATTTAAAAGAATAAGAGAATAATTCTAAGTCAATCATTTTATTAAATGATACCTTAAATAATTAATTCTAAAAATAAATAAATAATGGTATTTAAGTAATTTTGTTACATAAAAATTATTTTAGGTATTTAATTAAGATTCCACTGTTACCATATTTATGAGTTTAATATGATTTAAAATTTTATTTAATAAAATATCTTATATTTATTTCTTTTAAAATAAGCGTATTTAATTTTCATTTAAAGATTTCATTTTTTCATTTAAAGCAATATTTTAAAAAAATCATCAAAATCACGTGTGAATCACAATGAATTATTTTTTTTTCAAATTATTTTCCTAATCATATGTGATTTAAAATTTGCAAAACAATAATTCAAATAAATCATTGAAAAAGAAAATTAATGAAACATAATCATATATGATGTGCAACAAAACACATTTAAAATGTATAAGATCACTAGTGCTTCAAAACGTAATTCATAATTTTTATCAAAATCACAAGTGATTCACAATGAATTTAACCTTTTTTCCAAAAAGTTTTCCTAATCACATGTGATTTAAAATTTATTGTGGATATCACACGTGATTCACAATGAATTAATTGTGAGTATCACTTGTGATTTTTGACAATTCATAAAAAAATCTTAAATAAAAATAAATATTTAAAATGAAAACTAAATCACGCGTATTTTAATGTTATAAGCAGTAATAATTAAATAATTAACCGTGCTTAAATTACAAAATTATAAAAGAATCATGAATAAATACCTTAATTAAATTTATTACATAATCTATATAGAAATAAATGAGTTTCCATATATAATATATATACACCAAATGACACATATGCCCTTTTAGTCGATTTTTTAGAAAGTTTTATTTACGGTATTATTTATGAAATCATTGGCCTAGAATTATTCTCTTATTCTTTTAAATAAGTATCATTCTCGTTTGAACCCGACTCTATATATATATATATATATATATATTTAAATATTTGAGATTGAATTGGATCACCAATGAACTATAAAAAATATAAGATTGGATTGAAGTTAAAAATTAAGTAGATGAGAGAGAGAGAAATAAATATTTTAACAAAGATTGGGTTGGATTGGTTTGCTGATAAACATAGTCTAAATATCAGTGTCGTCGTCCCTGGGGTGCACACCTAGCCCAAAGGAAGTACGGCCCAAATTATTCTAGTATATACTATATAGAAGTAATTTGAAAAAAAAATGTAAATAAAACAGACAAAAAGAATTAGTGTATGATAAGAGTAAAAAAAATAACATTAAATTTAACATGGACAAAAAAAATTGTAAAAAGTTTTTTGGTCTTTATTTTTATAGTATTGTTTATTGTTTCTTTATGTTTTTTTATCTAGTATTAATATCTAAAAACTATTTTTGCTTAAAAATCTTGATATATACTCCAGTATTCATCTTTCATGTACTCTTTTGATTATTTCATTTCCATGAATTTTATTTTTGTGTTAGAATATTGTAGATTTTGTATTATTAACTAAGAAAACTTCTACTTTTTTTTAACCACAAGGGTTGTGTTGTGGTGGTTAAGGCTCTAGGGATGTGGTGGAATATCCCATCTACCCAGGGTTCGAATCCAGGCGCACACAACAATTGCGATCACTGAGATTTAATCATGGCTGATGTCTTACAGTCATAATTTGCCAAGGGATTAGTCTATGCATAGTCTAGGACATCCTTACAAAAAAAAGTTGTACTTTTTGAAGACAATTATCAACTATATGAGACGACCTAAGCTAAATTTATATTAGGATTTTAACGTTTTTTTTTTCATACATTATTGACTATTGAGTGCATGAGTCTTAAGTACTCTCTTATCTCTAAAAGAAGAATACGATCTCAAACTGTAACCAACATAGAATTTTGATTCTAAGATTGAAGATTCTTAAAAAGTTTGTTTCAACCCGAAAAGTTTAAAATAATGATGAAAAACAATAACATCAAATAATATGTAGAAACTATTTTGATTAATGTTGATTTACTTAAAGCGTTACTCCGAATTATCAACATAGAGACCTCAAATGATTTCAATCTATCTATTAAAAGCATATCATAAGATGTCTTTGATGGTTGAACGGATTGACGATGTTATGTAAAAATGATAGAAATAATTATTCATTAATCTTGCGCTAGGAATACCGGGAAAACGGTTTTATATAAATGATTAGTATTTTTTAAATTGAATATTATTTTGGGAATTTAATTGTTTTAGCTATTTTTGGTTGATGAATTAACCTCCTAGCCACTTTCTTCCTATTCTTGCTGAAATAGCCAATACCTCCGTGAAAAACCTTCGCATTTACGAACTCATGCAAAATATAATAAATATTTTATACTTTCAACCCCTCTTCGTAAAAACATAGGTTCGCAATTACGAAGGTGAGTGAAAAATGTAATATTTCACACTCCAAGGGCCAGGTTTTATTTGTTCTGCTTCCTATTTTTTATGAAAATAATGAATCTTCATAAATTAAGGGTCGTTTACGTAATCACTTACCCGGGTAAGTGCGTACCTGTAAAATTCAACACTATCACTTACTTCTTAGGTAAGATTTTAGTCCACTAAAATGGCATCGTATGCAACAATTTAGCCGGTAAGCGCTAACCGTGGTAAGAGTCGTCACACTCACTTACCGGGTAAGACTCTCGGTCCTTGCTTTCGACACTCTCGGTCCTTGCTTCCGCTCTTACCGGGTAAGATTTTTGATCCTTGCCATATTCATCTGGTAAGCTAACATGACTTGGTAAGCACTTACCCAGATAAACGTTTTGTAAACGGCCCCTAAATCAAAGAAAAATTAAGAGTAACCGGTTATTTTTTTCACTAATTAGAGCAAATAGATTCGTAAAATTAGGAATAAATACATGAATTGATCCATTGCTTTTAAATGCATCAGCCCTCTCATTCCCACATATACATATATATATATATATATATATATGGGAAGTTTCTTTTGCAAACCACTAAATTCATGCAAATTATGCAAACCACTTTATAGCCACTCATTTTAATATTGTTTTCTTTTTTTAATTATTAATTAAATGTTGACTGCAAGGGTTTATTCGTCATTTGTAAATTTCTTTATTTAATTAATTTGTTCTAATGATTATCCTATTTTTGTTAACCCACGTGATATTAGGGATTTGCATAGCCAGTCCGATTTTTTAAAATATTTTACATAATTCATCAAGTTTTTGGAGAAGAAAAGTGCAAAGTGAGATTATATCCATGGATGATTCGTATACAATGAATGAAGTTGGCGTTAATGATATCGTTGGTGTTCAGTCGGAAGATGTGAATCTGGATGTTGATATAGATGGTGCTTGTGGAAATCAATTTCCAGAAAATTATATTTTGGAAGGAGACAATTTTCCACATGATTCTAACGTCGATTACAGCGATGAAGGTATGGTGATTGTTTGTATTCTTTATTATGTAATTTTAAATCTTGAAGATGATTTTTAATTATGTTTTGGCTTCTTGATTGAATTATATGTTGTATTTTTTTTTATAAGGTTGTTCGTGATCCGGGGAGCGACACAATTGAATGTAGTTGCAACTACTTTGTTCGTAATGCCATACTATGCTGTCATGCGATCAAAGTTTTGTTGAACGCGAAAGTGAAGAGTATCCCAGATCGATACTGTGTTCGTAGATGGTGTCTTGACTAGGTTCCCGTAGAGTGGTTGCCCGCTTGTGTTAGGTACGATGAACTTGATGCTGAAGCGGAAAAAACGATGGGTAAAGCATACCAATTGTTCGAGGGCATATTATAGCGTTTGAGGGATGATAAGGAGGCGTTGTCCGGATTCATCTGTAATTTGGAGACTTTTAATGCCGGAATTGAAGTTGATAAAACGAATGAGAGTAGTCGGCAAAAGAAGAATGATAATATTCAACAATTCATGGGTGTTTCTGACGTTGAGGTTTTGCCCCCATCAGGCGTTCGTAACAAAGGTTGTGGGACGGGGAAAGGCTCATCGGTGTTCGAGAGAAGGCCATTGCAAAGTCTAAGAAGCCGAAACGTGTTTGTAGGAAGTGCGGCCAATTAGGAAGGCATGATTCCCGTAACTGCCCCCGATGTGTGAGTTCAAAGATTTTGTTTTAATCTCTCGCAGTTTACAATTTTATCGTACTAGAATCATTGTTTTTTTCACACATTTTACTATTTTATTGTTTATTAATGACAGGTGTTCATTTTAGTTTTAATGGTTAATATATTTAGAGGTTTTTTTGGTTCACCACATCCACATCCATAATCATGCCACCATTTTTATATATGTTAATCCTTTTGTTATGATTTAAATTTACTGATTTTTGTTTAGCATTTTTTTGAGTAATGAATCTTTGAACCCTAATTGTTAGACAAAAAATTGATAAGTTAAATAAAAGAATGTTTTAACTAATAAAATTAAAAAAGCATGTTATTATTTGTTTCATCATAACACACTAATGAAACATTATACATAGATTAGTTTTATGAATATAAATTATTTAATGAATCAATTATATTTCTATGGAATCATTATGAATTAGGGTTATATTAAAAAGGCATTTTGATCTGAATTAATGTTTTCATGCAGAAAGTTACAAAACCACAGTTAATATTTTCAGTATATTCATATGTACTTTTGCATGTGATCAATACAAGGTATAAATAAGGTAAAAAATATCATATGATATGATAATTCATTTGCTTAATAAATATCCAAAACCTCATAAATGGCAGTCTAAATACTAGTCTAAGAAAAAACATAATGTACTGTTCAACCAAAACACAATATCCAAACATTCACCAAATGTCTTTAAACCAAGACTTAATATTCCTTAAAACATAATGATTATAGCGGTTCGAAACGACTACTTTTGGCTTGACGCATAAGTTCTTTCTTGATAGCAGGATCCATTTTACTAATCCTTGTCACCTCCTTCATCATAGCATCCCTCTTCAGGTTTTGACCATGCTTTGTTAGCTTGGTCGTGTACTTCTTCCTAAGATCATCCAACTGAGTCTGTTGCCTCTGCCCTTCTTCCACGAATCCAGGTTTCCAAAACCTTACATCCCCCATAAATGTTTCCATGTGTCTCATGGTGAACACTCCACTGTCATGTGTGTTGTGGTCTGTTTGCCAATCCAATTTGACCCTTTCATGTTCGGCTTCTAGTATCTGGTGTGCAGCAGCATGTCCAACTGTGTACAGATGCTTTGCCATCATTTTTTGCTGAAAAATGATTTAAGTTCATGTGAGCTTATACCTCCTGATTAATCTAGCATTTGTATTATTCATAGTTAAGGAATGAATGATCACATACCAACACTTCTGTGACACCTCCGTATCTTTTCTTAAGTGATTCACCTTGACATGTTTTTCATTTCCTGTTATCTATGATTAACAGGGATGGTGTTCTTAGGTTAATCACCACCATATAGTAGTATGCACCATGTCGTGTCTGTATGTTGCACCTTTTCAGTTACAATTTTTGTCATTCTTGATGAGCTTCCAGTCTCAAATCTTTGATCTGTAACATATTCAAAAGTTTAACATGAAATTCATTATTATTTCTATTGGAATTTATATCTGTGTTTTTTTCTCTGTACAATGTACCTTTTTGTTGTTTGTCTAGATGCTCACTTTCAGTCATTGCCAAATCTTCCATCATGGACTCGACACCTGCATCAACGCAAACATTTTGTTTGTACAATAAAATGAATAATTTACAACAGGCATGTTTTGTTGCTTACCATGGGCTTTGTTGTTGCTTGGATCATCACTGCGTTCTGTTAACAAAAATGAAATTGTACAATAATCGTGATTGATGCTTTTGCACATCCACATCATCTACTAATCATGAAACATGTACAATAATTTATGTATCTCCAATTATATATGCATACTAGAATCATGAATGAACATTCACTTTACTTTGGATTCATGATTAACAAAAAACAGATTTCTATAGGATTGCTTAATTCATGATTAACATGATCATGATTGATGCATGTCCACATTCACAGTATCTACTAATTCATGATTAAAAAAACATAAATTCATAAGTAAGACCCAGTTCACAATTAACAAACGCATGAATGAATATTTCTATCAATTATATACCCATAATAGAATGATGATTTAACATTCACTTATGAATTTAGGTAAATGATTACCACAATCATGCTTCAGGAGTATATATGCATACTAGAATCAGGAATGAACATTTAAGAACATAAATCTTAATGAACATCTCCTTTCAATACTAGCTAATATCCCAGAAGCAAAACATTTTTACCATAACTTTTTCATCATTCCTGATGAACATATAGTCATATTCTATAGAGTTCAGATAAGTGTTTTGTGTAGTCCACTAGTTTAGATCCTGCACCAGTTGACATACAATAAGACCCTTAACCACCTACTTCTTCTGGCTTTAAGAAAAAAGGGATCTAAATCTTAGATTCTTGTTGCTTTTGGACAGGAAACATTAGTTTGGATTAAATACAGAATATGAGTAAAGTTTGCTGCCCTACACAACCATTATATTTATCCCTATATCTTTCTCAACAATATTTCAAGTTAATCACTAACAAAAAAAGGCATTGCATGGCTTAAGGAGAAGTAAACATAGATAACCTTATGATACAACTTGTCATAATATACATCCATCCTCCATTTAGAGCCCATTTATAAGTTTTTAGTGCCTTGAGTACGTTGCCTTTTGACCGCAAGAAGATGACAGATTCTTTTAGTGATCAAGCAGAATTAATAATTGCAGTAAACAATAACAAAAATCCTTTGATGTAATAAGTTCTGAGCTAAAAAACTAAAACACCAATGCCATTTTCTTAAAAATATTATGTTTGAATCAAGGGGTATTGCTTTATTCATGATTAACATAATCATGATTGGTGATTCTGCACATCTAAACTATATTGAAAATCATGATTAACCAAAAGTATAATAAATATGCAATGCCCACTTCACAATTAACAAACACATGATTGAATATTTCTATCAATGCATATATACATTACATATGTATTGTATATTCATATGAAATGGGTAGTCTAATATTGCCTCTACCATTACTGAATCATGAATATGGAAGACATGACTACTAAAAAACTTATAGAGTAGAGTAGAGTAGAATGACTGAATGAGGTCATATTCAATCAGATGGGTCTGTCGTCTGTAGTGGGAATCAAAAGTGGACAGCTCATTGTATAGAGGGAAGGAAAAAATCCTTTGCCCGAAATACTTTTACAATTGATAAATCCTGCTTCGAGACATTTCACAATCTCTAAATATATAACATGATGACTCTTATCTATTTGGTGTGTGCAGACGACAGTCATCTGATACACATACAGAAATCATCAAGTGTTCATCTCGTTTCACTGAATGACGATTCTGCAATTGAATGGCGATATAAGGCTATGTAATAACACATGTTTTGATGAATGTGGTAGTATATTAATCATGAATACGTAATCATTTGATTTACTTAATCATGAATGTAGTTTGTAAAGCAAATTCATGAATACGTAATCATTTGATTTACCTAATCATGAATGTAGGATCCATGACATTCAGTATAAGTGAGATGAAGGAACAGATTCAAGCAGAAAGGGCTCTTTTGATTAAAGTAAGTAGACACCTGTTATGATGTACCTTGTGTTATGTAGTTGTTGTTTGTTTCATCACTACATGCTTGGCCTGATGATCTCCACTACCCATCAAATTCCACCACATTCTAGTAAAAAATTCATAGATATTGGTTATGTAATTAATCGTTCATGAACTCATTTGCTGTAGTTGGTCGCATAATACAATTTTTAAGTAGCTTTCACTAGCCTTCTATATACGCATATAGCACTGGTGTAGACATCTTTGAATCTTGATTTAATCACTTAATCATTCCACAAGCAACAACAGTCAATCGCCTTAAACATTCAATCAAGAACCCTAATTTTACTTTTCAACATACCCAAAATTTGATATCGTAAATAACTGAATGTAGTAACCTTAAAATAATACTATATCATAATCTTATTGGAAATTTACTGAATGTGGAAAACAACTGAAAAAGTAGGGTCGAACAAAAAATAACAAAGCAATGGTACCTTCGTTCGATGGGTTAGAATCATCAACTATCATCGTCTGTTCTGAGCGTTTCTTCAAACGAGAATCATGTTTGGGGCTCTCCTCCAAGTCGATTAACACGGGATTCTCTGCTGTGTTCTTGAATTTTGAAAGAGATTTCAAATTTATTCTTTGACTGGGTTGCCTAACTGCAATAAAAAAAACCCTAAAATTATGAATCTGTAATGTATCAACAACCAAATAAAGATGCAGAAAATTGGAACCTCTATTTGGATGATTTCGAAAACCGTATCAGAGATTTCCGCGTTCAATTCGGGAAGGTGAATCCCTGAAATCTTGCTTCTGATTATCGAAGATGAAAACACTAATCATTTTGACCGAAATACCCTCAAGCGCCTTATTATTTTGTTAAAATAATTCAGGAATGTGAAGTATTTACATGAAATGCCACCGCTGATTTTACAGCCATTGATCAATGATTTAGACGGTAGAGATTGGTTTGTAAAGTTTCTATGAATTGAGTGGTTTGTAAAAAATACCACCCATATATATATATATATATATATATATATATATATATATATACTACATTATAAAGCATATTGGATGAAAGTCTTAAAAGCCTTAAAGTCTTAAAACAACTTCTAAGCATAGAGTACAACACTTTTAAACACACCTTTTAAAATCTTTAAATTTCAAACATTAAATGCACAATGTACAAGTTCATCCAGGTGCGTCCAAATCCAATTGACGCTTGAGTTTCACCTTCATCATCGGTTTCACCCTACTCGAGACGACGGTTCACAATCCCAAAGATGCACGACTTTATTGGGGTTATCGTCATATCTCTCCTCTCGATTCTCTATTACGTATCGATTCTCTTATACGATGGATGAAATACTCTTCGTGATACCTACTTCTCCTCCTCTCGATTCTCGCTTGTATGTGATTTGACTTTTACAGAAATGGTTTAATGGTTTTCTCATCTATCGATTTTGTTGGATGCTAATAGTGTTTCTTGTTGGACTCCAGCTGTTCAGCAATTTCAGGAATGTAACACCCTCAAAATTGGAACAAGCAACTAACTTTAATTTCAATAAAATAACCCAAAAGAGGAATAAAACATTTCTACAGACCATCCTTGCTAATACCTCAAAGTTTAAACATCACAAAATCCACAACTAATAACTCAAGGCGAGTGTTACTTAACCCAATTACAAGTTGTTAATCCCAAATAAGTGTGGAAGACTTCGCTAAGCATTTCACTTCTTATGCACTCTACTAGCACTCATCACTTCACAGTGTAGCTAAAGTTATTCCCAACCTGAACATGTTGCACATGCCGATAAATAAAAAGGTTAGGCTAACGCCTAGTGAGTTCAAGAGTTTACATCATGAACAAATAATTTGTTAGACAAAAGGTTTCAACGTAAATCATGATTTTCCGAAAAAGGATTTGAGTAAAGTACACCAACACCCATTTTCCAAACACACGTAAATTCCGTGACGAAAGCTTCCAATGAAAATCATTTCCCAACAATAGACTCAAATCCAAAACTCACTCAAGATGTAAATAATTATTAAAACCTCAACATGACATTCATGCGAATAAAACTCTAATGTTCGAAAACGTCCAACCGAGGATGAGGCATAAAACGCCACTCATAATTCATGGGAAAAACCATCCCTACGCGTATAAAACGATGTTGAAACATGGATAAACAAAATACCCAAAACAACACCCTTTGGTGACGGGGAGACCCGATTCCATCGAATGTGGCGTAAACACAAGTTAAACCATAATTAATAAATACAAGTAAGCTTCTTGGATGGGGAAAATATATGACATCAACCATACTAGGTCTTTAGCCCGTCTCCGGCATCAACCATACTAGGTCTTTAGCCCATCTTAGACATCAACCATACTAGGTCTTTAGTACACCTCCGGCATCAACCATACTAGGTCTTTAGCCCATCTTAGACATCAACCATACTAGGTCTTTAGTCCGTCTCCGGTATCAACCATACTATGTCTTTAGCCCATCTTAGACATCAACCATACTAGGTCTTTAGTCTATCTTCGACATCAACCATACTAGGTCTTTAGCCCATACCACCAAGTTTAATCCTACTGGATCTTTACCTTGGAAACCCACCATCCAAAACAGGCTTACTTGACTAAAACATTTATACATGACCTCAAAAGAATAACCAATGCATTGAAATCATGTTAGTCTCAAATACAATGCAATTTATGCAAATCAAACCCCAAGCCCACGTCGAGCTTATTAAAACCGGGCGAATGCCCTCAAGACTCAACCGAGTCCAAAACCGAGCCATCTGCTCAAAAGATCTAATGATCGTTTATTAACATCAACTCATGCAAATGAAGTGCATCTAACCCACACCATGCAAACACATGCTCTGAGGCCTGATAATCTCACAACCCCTTCATTGCCACCTTCCCAATGAAGTCAAATCATATATGCATCTATATGTGTGTGAGTGTGTAAGTATACGTATACGCAAGTCTTTTATAATTCAACAATGCATAACCTCACCAAAGCTCATTAGACCCAAAGGTACTAAGAATGCAAAATTTATCAAACGGTCTTCTCAATAAGACCAAACACTCACACCGGCACGTACTCAAATAAAACGCAATTAAGCACATAACACCTCCAAGGCTCCACCTCGAGCTACTAAAACCGACAAACACTCAAAAGAATCATTTGAGTATAAATCAAGCCTTTAAAGGCTAAAATAAATGTTTGGCTAAATACGTGTTGCTCACGCGGTTACGTAAACCAAAATACATCGTTACCCAAAATCTTCACCCTTTTAATTTCTCAATTAGCCATCGGCCCAAAATAAAAGGTTTACAACTCTCGAAATATCCATACGGTCAAGATTGACCAAAATCTCCAACTCACACGTTCACATTTTCCAAAATGTAACATATCATAGTTATCGCATAATCACAATAAACACTAAAAGTGTATTTTGACCAAATAACCTTCTCTTATGCAATAAATTAACAAAACCACTTTTACTCGTGATTTATTCATCAATCACTCAAAATCCCCAAATGTGGGTGTTTTACAAGATTTGTAAAGTTCAACACTTTGATTAATCAAAACCCACTAATTAACTCAACAAGTGATAATTTCATATAAAGCACACAAATACTTTAAAATAATATTTTGGCATGTACAACGTTTTCACAAATCAACTTGAACTTACCTTGCTAGATTTAGGCTAAATCTAGATTTTCCCCAAACGTAAGCTCATTTGATGCAACCCGAATCCTTAGGCCAAATCTTCCAAAAACCTAGATCCACAAGTTTTCAACCATAAATAATCATCCCCAAACACTTATATATGTTTCCCCCAACATACATCATCCAAAATCACCAAAACACTAAAACCCTAACTCCTTAGATGGAGAAAAGTGAGAAGCTTACCTCAATCATCACCCAATACTCTTGGATCATACAATATACTTCAAAACTCTTTCTAGATCCTTGAAGAGCTCTCAAAAACGAAACCGTAGCAGCTTGAATCATCAAAATCGGAGTTGGGATGCAAAAGTTATGAAGGTTTGAAGTTTGAGCTGAAAATTCGCGACTTATGCAGACTCTAGAGGATTACGCGGCTGGGGCCACGGCCTAAGGTCGCGCACAAGGCCGCGCGGCCCGCGACCTCCTTTTGGGTCAGATATTGTTTCGGCCGTAACTTATTCGTTATAGCTCCGTTTTCGCTCCGGAAAGAACCGTTGGACTCGTATTCGAATTACTCATCCAACAAGACCATAAAATCTAGGATTTAATCCAAAATCCTATTTTTCATATTTTTCTTAAAAGACCGATACCTTCCAAAAATTGGGTTGTTACAATCCTCCCAACCTTAGGATGATTTCGTCCTCGAAATCTAGATCCTTTACAACCAAAGGCTAACCAACTCAACGCCGACCATAATCCATCAGCTTCCAACTGGAATCTAAACTTCCCCTACACGGACTACTAAGACAACCCTCAAGTAAACTCTTATCAACAATGTCCTCTCGGGCACATTGTACTTATGTCCGGATGAACGCTCCATCTACTGGATCAACTCCCAACCACACTACCTCGGTCGTATCCCAACCTTATGTTGGGTCATTGACCAGCATCTCCCTAAATCGAAACGTGGCGCTGGCTGCTACGCTATATGGAAATAAGTTGCGCCTTCTCCACCAGCAATTGCTTTTGGCGTAGTGGTAAGCGCTTGGATCCTAACATGTGGTATCAGAGCAGGTCACGGGTTCGAATCTCATGGAGTGCATTATAATGCCAAAGGCATGCTGTGCAGCCAAGAGTGCTGGCAGATGCTGGGGGGATTGTTGGGTCATTGACCAGCATCTCCCTAAATCGAAATGTGGCGCTGGCTGCTACGCTATATGGAAATAAGTTGCGCCTTCTCCACCAGCAATTGCTTTTGGCGTAGTGGTAAGCGCTTGGATCCTAACACCTTATGTGTTCCATACTTCCACGACGATGGATCCCTACTCTAAATCAATCAGTGTCCATACACTCTTAAATTTCTCCAGTTCGTCCAAGGTTTGATTACATCTAAAACCAACGAACCTCCAAATCTAAGGTTCCCGCTAAACTATTCGTCATAATCGAACTTAAGCTCATCATAACCGACACCACCATTTATTAAAATTGGACTACACCCTCCAATCACACTAGTGGTCCTTGGCCCCGAACTCCAAAAGTTGACACCTAGTCACGCCACCAAAACTCGACCCATCACAGAGCTCCACACACGAGCTTCATTCCTTAGATATCCCCACCAATCCATGGTCATCCCCATGGTCTAAAGGGTCCTACACTTCATATAAACTGGTAACCCGCAACGAGGTTGCCGACGTAAACGGCTACCAAAAGCACTAACAGGAGACACCGCAAGTCCCACCTTCTAATTGCCCACAAGAAACAATTCGACCCCGCGACCGACATCATGCAGTTCACGGTAACAACACGCGTTAGAAACCCAATCTTTCACTGAAAGGTCCTACACGCCCTCACCCCTAACTAGGGTTGCCCAACTTCACCAAGCCTAATGAGTTCAAGGTTTTCAAGTGATAGACTCAACAATTATGCCAATAAAGTTTTCACTAGATTTTTCAACACAAAGATTTTTATATCAATATAACATAACGCATAAAAATCTACTACTACCTATCCGGTAGATGCGCAAACATGGACACACTCGTCCCACATATGAAAAATCATTTTGAAAATTGTTTCAACCCAAACCAGGTTACTAACGAAACGCAAAAACGTATTCAACAACTTTTAAAATGAACCGCTAGGGTCCCATCACGGATTTACTTATGCCAAACACGCAAAGTAATTTCCGACATTAAAATAGTGTTCAACAGCCTGTTTGTACGAACTTCAAAAGAAGGATTTACACAACATCAATTTCCAAAATTCTCCTTTTAACCATAAAACGACATGAACTGTAATTTCTTAGCAACTTCGCATATGTCAGTTTGTTCATAGAGAAACAATTCATATACACACCTTGGTTAAAACACGACATGATTTGGGTCATCTCCCAGTTTTTTTAAATCGAATAACAAGGTACTTTCATCACTTGGAAATATCGGTTTAAACATCGAAAATGAATTTCAATTCAAAATTATGCATGCCATTTTGTAACACTTTCTTAGTAGTTACTCTGAAATGGTATAGCACATACCGGATAGTCAATACTAATTTTCAAAGTAGAAATTCATTAACTCAAATTTCAAAACTTCTCATTCAGTCGTATAATGACAAGTAAATAAAACCCTTTGACCAGGCTCGCACACCTCAATGTGTTTTTCTCAAAACTTCGGAAAACCATACATGCACATAATTTGATTGACACATAAAGTAATTCAAATCAACTTCAAGCCTTAAACCGCGCAAGCGATGCGCATTAACGCCCCAAAATAATGGCTACAAAACTATTCATGTCAATAATTCAATATAGTGCATTTGCGAGTAAGAACATCAAAATGCCAGTAAACGAGAGTGCATAAAACAGAACATTAGAAATGTATTATCATGATGCTCCTATATGCGTTACTCATGCCACGTATAAATCATTTCGCACACCTAGCAAGTTGTAACAAATATGCTACCACGATTCTCGAAGGAGAAGCCATATGGCATTAAAACTCCAAAACAACTCCTTTTGATGAAATACGACATAAAGCACATTTTTCAACAAAATTCGCCTTAGATGCAATACTCACTCAAACCATATATTAATGCATGCAATCATTCAAGTATGCACATGACAAAGTGTCACCCATGCACCGCAAAACGTCTTAAAAACGAAACTCCATCATATTCCACAAAACTTCCGTAAAACCCAATGGAACTCAACCGCATCCAACCAATTAAATGGTGTCAAAGTTTTCGTTTTCAATAAACAACTCGCATAAAACAACGCTATGATCAAATCATCCAAATCATAAAACCTCCTTTTTATTGCAACACAAAATAAAACGACACCCTTTCGTCAAGGCTCGCAAATCGAAATTCCCATTAAAGATCGACACTGAAACAAGGGAAGGTAACTCTCCGTCCAACCTTAACATATGTGTAGGAGATCCAATGTTAAAGTCGCAAGGCGCGGTTACTTATCCAAAACCATAAACGACATTAAAACATAGATATCACAATATCCGAAAGTAGTAGTGGACGACTACAAGGAATAAAATAAATCTTAACCGGGTTCACAACTGCTTGTCGTAAAAATAATTTCATGCATGTTCCAAAATCATGGTTTAAAAATCTTGCGTATGTCAAACTTTTTCCAAGATTTAGCAGTACCGTCCATACGACGATTTGAAACACAAGAAATAATCGATGCAATTGATTTTAAAAGCAAAATAAACTTCGTGCATGCATTTTGTCGGCACTCAACGTCCAGGTCACATTCCTCCAGTTACTCCGATCACACTAGTGTCATCCGGATATTCACACATCTTAACGCAAAGTGGAAAGTCACATCGACTAACCCCACATTTCTCCTCGAATCAAGGTCAATTCAATAAGCCTACGGCTCCAATCCGACCATAAAATTTCGACCAGAATGGTCTACTTAATGCAATCACCTTCTTACCGCCACTCCCAATGGCAAATGCTAAAATCGTCAACCTCTTCTAACGACTACTCGCTCAGAACTCCTTCACTACCCCAACGGTCATCACGCTAGAGTCGTTCAAGTACTTTCATGTAACTGGTAGGTTCACTATGACACTGGCCAGGTGCAATTCTGAACGTACCGTACATGATCACCCTTGCTACTCTTGACGTGACTTCTCGCTTCTAGTGACCCCGACAACTTATGTGCATGTAACTCCCATTTTTCCATTATGTCTTGGCTCAACCCTTCCACTATATAAAGGGATTGAGGCCTCACCATTGTATACACACTTCTCCTTTCAATATAAGAGCTCTCTTGTTTTCTCTCTATAGTAGGCTAATTCCATTTACAACAAATTTTAAATTATTACTTTATTTTAATCTTTTTAAAATCTAATTTTTAAATTATTATCATTTGTGAATTGGGCAGTGGAGGGGCCAACCTCTAACGTTGATGTGGAACGACGGGAATTAACGTGGCATGCACCCACTTTGTCTCATAAAGATCCCCCTACTGCACATAGTGATAAGGAAGTGCAATGAATCCTAAGTCTACAAGATGTTGCTAATCAGCTACAAGACGCATTTAATGACTTAGCAAATGTCACGAGATCACATATACCTGCTACAAATGTGCCTGCAAGGATAGACGTCCATGTGAGACGCCATGTTCCTGTTGAACATGTTGCACCAGTTGTACCAACCGTGCAAAGGACGCTACCATCGGTCGTCCAGTCCGCCGCTCTTCCCAAGAAAAGAGGAAGACCGGTTGGTTCCAAAGATGTTCTGCCTCGAAAGAGGAGAAATCTTGTTGCATCTGTTTTGCCACACGAGATCATTAAGGATCACGGAGATGTATTAGAGGAACGTGTTCCCGAAGAAACACCAATTTCTCATCATCCTGATAACCTAGAAATATCTATCGAATATGCTAGCTTAGACGATATTTTGAAGCGAAACGAGACTGTCATCGATGATGTGTTCATATACGCAGTGGCCACTGACATTATGAGCAATGATGACATGGAACCACGTACTATTGTTGAATGTCAACGTAGAACGGACTGGCCTCAATGGAAACAAGCAATCCAGGATGAGTTGGATTTCTTAACGAAAAGAAGAGTGTTTGGACCTGTCGCTCCCACACCACCCAATGTAAAACCAATTGGTAATAAATGGGTTTTCGTAAGGAAGCGTAATGAGAATAATGAGATTGTCAGATACAAAGCTTGCCTTGTGGCGCAAGGTTTCTCTCAACGCCCTGGTGTTGATTATGAGGAGACGTATTCTCCCGTAATGGACATAATAACGTTCCGCTACTTAATCAGTTTAGTACTTTCTGAAAAACTGAATATGCAGCTCATGGATGTGGTTACAACCTATCTCTATGGGGATCTGGACACAGAGGTATACATGAGAGTCCCTGATGGACTTAAGTTGCCTGAATCAAGTAGTTCCCAACCACGGAACTCGTTCTCGATTAAATTGAGAAGATCACTATATGGATTGAAACAATCTGGACGGATGTGGTATAACCGTCTAAGTGAATACTTGATCGGCCTGGGATATTTGAATAACGATCTATGCCCGTGCGTGTTCATAAAGAAATTCACTTCAGGATACACGATTATCGCAGTCTATGTAGATGATATGAATCTCATAGGAACCTAGAAAGAGTTGGTAGAAAGTGCTGAAATCTTAAAGAAGGAATTCGAAATGAAGGATCTTGGGAAGACACGGTATTGCCTCGGCCTGCAGATCGAGCACCGTAGAGATGGGATTTTAGTCCATCAAGAAAACTACACTCAAAAGGTGTTGAGACGGTTTAGTCATCATGATGCAAAATCGTCATCTACTCCCATGATCGTCCGTTCTCTAGATATTAAGAAGGACCCATTCCGTCCAAAAGAAGACGATGAAGAGATATTGAGCCCCGAGTGTTCATATCTGGGTGTAATAGGCGCATTATTGTACTTGGCCCAATGTACTAGACCAGACATTTCATTTGTTGTGAATTGTCTTGCTCGACATAGCAACGCGCCAACACACCGCCACTGGAATGGCATCAAAGACATTTTCCGTTACCTTAAGGGTACTACGGATATGGGTTTGTTCTATCCCTACGCGTCATCGAGTGAGGATACCGCAATCGGTACTCCAAACAACGCGACCCTTGTCGGCTACGCCGATGCAGGTTACTTATCAGACCCGCATAAGGGACGTTCTCAATCAGGTTATGTCTTTACCATTGGGAACACGACGATATCCTAGAGATCTCGTAAGCAGACTCTAGTTGCTACTTCGACAAACCACTCTGAGTTACTCGCACTCTATGAGGCGACTAGAGAGTGTGTATGGCTTCGAGCAGTTATTGGCCATATTCGAAGTACGTGTGATTTAGCTCATGATCCCGATGAACAAATTGTCATCTATGAGGACAACACCGCTGTTATTGATCAAGCGAAACACGGTTACATCAAAGGGGATACCACTAAACACATCTCGCCAAAGTTGTTTTTTACACATGAACAACAAGCACTTCAAAAGATTGAAGTACAACATATTGGATCTGAAAAGAATCATGCAGACTTGTTCACCAAGTCACTGCCAAAGTATTCGTTCCAAAAACATGTCAAAGCAATTGGACTTAGGAAGCTCTCTGAGCTACCCTAAATGACATACCTTATTGTGTGCAAGTGAAGATTGCATCCTGATGAATGCTTAACACCATGTTGTGTGAATCTTCACTTCATATTGGATACATGTGAGGGGGAGCATCCCGATTGAATGCTAGTGTACTCTTTTTATCTTTAGTTCAAGGGTTTGTCCCATTGGGTTTACCTTGACAAAGTTTTGTTTAACGAGACACAAACTTGGTCCCATTCTCACTAAGTATTATCGAAATCAGGGGGAGTATCCAGCAACATACTTCTAACCATGGTGCACTCTTTTGTCCTTCGCTTAGAGTTTTTTTCCCACTGGTTTTCTCTAACAAGGTTTTAATGAGGCACACTGTGTATGGTTATTTCCCTCTCTACTACTGACTTTGTGTACTCTTTTGTCCTTCGACCAAGTTTTTTCCCACCGGGTTTTCTTGGCAAGGTTTTTGATGAGGCACGTACTTGTATAGTGTTTTGGCGCATACATTTATCCAATGCATGAAGAGCTCAAGACATCCATATCGTATTTTTTCTAGATCTGAAATCTGTTTGATGCGCTGGATCGCCGATTTACTTTCCCGGTCAGCTCCATGTTGCAGCGGTGAACGTGAGAATTGCAATAGACTTTTTTATTGTATTGCTTTTTTTAGGGGATAATTAGTTAATTATAATAGCAGAATCTGAAGGAAATCAATTTACAAGTCTTATATACAACTCTTGAATTTGGGAGATATTTTCATATATGGAAATTTTAATGCATTTTTTATGATGTAACCTTCATTCACTTGTGATGCTGCATGAGCCATCTCAGAACTTCAAGAATAATTTTATGCATATTTGATTACAACTCTAAAATATTTTCATTGTTAATTTTGAATCTACTTTTATATTGCATTTGATTTAAAGCTTATATTGCCTCACCAACACAAATATGAACATAAATGAAACAATGCAGTTATAACTATGCCTTTTTAAGCAGGTTTTTTTTTTGCACACCTGAAAACTTCTCGCTTTCATTCACGATACCCTCTGTTTATACTCATCGATGTTGAGACCATTGACTGTTCCTTCTGATACGATTCCTATGCGATAAACAAAAGATTTTAGACCAAAATGTTGTGAAAGCCGGTGTTTTAATTGCAGAGTGCCACTACTAAACAGATGTCCTATTCCAAAGAACGTTTCCAACGGAATCAAGAAAAGTCAACAAAAGCGTTAATCCGTCGCTGAAGTTTTCAAAAAAAAGAAATTATATATTCTCGAAAACATTTGTGACGAAACTGGATCTGCCACAAATCCGTCACAAATATTTGTTTAATTACGATTAAGTTAGTTAAGTGTAATTAGCAATTAAATAATAAAATTACATTTAGTGGATTAAACTAAATAGCAATTAAAAAAATCGAATTAAAAACAAATTAGTTTTATAATTATTAAAAAAACAAAAAAAATAATTTCAGGCGGAATGTTCTGTCTGGAAATGTTTTTTGATTTTTTTTCTATTTGTATAAAAACTATTTTAATAAATAAATTATTAAAATATATAATAAATCCGTCAGAAATCCGTCGAAAAATTAATTTATTAGATTAACTAAATCTGATTAAGTGTGTGGGGTTTGAAAAATAGGATAAATTTACCGACTCGGAAATTAAATCCACCGGAAATATCATTTTCTGGCGCGGGACTATTTGACAGTCTCATCCGCTGAAAATCCACCGGTGATGGAGATAATCAAACAAAATTGGGGTTAAACAGCTCTTAGATGACCATTTAAAGATGGTTGGTTGTCTGTGTGACTGATCAGCTGCATCTTCAAATTAAACTTTAATTAAAACTGTGTTTCATTCACTGTTTAAAATTAATATAGTTTCATTAAGACATGTTAGAAAACTTATGATGTGCCAGATCAAAAGCATAACAAGCATTTAACATTGATGAGGTAGATGAAATCTTGATTGAGTTCCACTAAAAAAACAACTTGCATGTTGAAATGAATTCAAGAACAGGTTCATCATAACAAAAAACCAGCTTAATCAGATTATCAAAAAAAAGACAAAAAAAAAACCTTGAAAATAAAAAAGCTAGATGCTTTTAAGACCATGATTCAGCAAAAACACCAAAAAGAAAGCATCTTCAGATCTGCTTAATTACCATATTTGAGCTTATTCAAAAGACAGGTCCCCTCTTTCAAAACCGTCTCTAATCGTCCACTCTTCGCAGTTCCGTCTTTCAACAGGGTCTCCAGTTTCGCAACCACCACATTACCCTCTTTCAACAACGTTTCTAAGCGCGCAACCAACTCGGTACGATATAAATCCATTTTGCCATTAGTTTCAACATGAGACACATCTTTGTAATTGGCTATCACCACATTCTCATCCAATGGCTTTTCAGAAATCACTTGTGAAATAGAGTCAAGTGGATTAAGAGTAGGCAGTGAGTTAAGGGTTGCAGGTGGCTCTACTACAGAAGAATGTTGAGCCACTTTGGTTATTGAAATTTCCAACTGTGCCTCATCATTTGGCTTTTCAACAACATCTGCAGGTACATGTAACATCTCTACCCCTTTCTCAACAACAGGCTCGGCCCCTATTGGCTTAACGACGGCAGGCTCGGCCCCTTTTGGCTTAACGGCAGCAGGCTCGGCCTCCTTTGGCTTAACGGCAGCAGGCTCGGCCTCCTTTGGCTTAACGGCAGCAGGCTCGGCCTCTTTTGGCTTAAAGACGGCAGGCTCGGCCCCTTTTGGCTTAACGAGGGCGACGGCAGGCTCGGCCCCTATTGGCTTAACGACGGCAGGCTCCGCCCCTATTGGCTTAACGACGGCAGGCTCCGCCCCTTTTGGCTTAACGACGGCAGGCTCCGCCCCTTTTGGCTTAACGACGGCAGGCTCCGCCTCTTTTGGCTTAACGGATGCAGGCTCGGCCTCTTTTGGCTTAACGGATGCAGGGTCGGCCTCTTTTGGCTTAACGGATGCAGGGTCGGCCTCTTTTGGCTTAACGGATGCAGGGTCGGCCTCTTTTGGCTTAACGGCAGCAGGGTCGGCCTCTTTTGGCTTAACGGCAGCAGGGTCGGCCGCTTTTGGCTTAACGGCAGCAGGGTCGGCCGCTTTCGGCTTAACGGCAGCAGGGTCGGCCTCTTTCGGCTTAACGGCAGGCTCGGCCTCTTTCGGCTTAATGGCAGCAGGCTCGGCCTCTTTTGGCTTAACGGCAGGCTCCGCCTCTTTCGGCTTAATGACATCTGGCTCGGCAACTTTCGGCTCAACGACAATAGATTTTGCTTCTTTTCCCTTAGTAACAACACACTCGGCCTCTTTTGGCTTAACGGCTGCAGGCTCGTCCCCTTTCGGCTTAACAACAGCAGGCTCGTCCCCTTTCGGCTTAACGGCTGGCTCGGCCTCTTTTGGCTTAACAACAGCAGGCTCGGCCTCTTTTGGCTTAACGACAATAGATTTTGCTTCTTTTGGCTTAACAACAGCAGGCTCAGCTTTTTCATCTATAACATCAGCAACCACTTTCTCTTCTACAAGCAACAAAAACTTAACTCAGTTCATCAAAAATGGCAAAAAATATGCAAAAAAAAACAAATAAAAAACCAACAAAATTCTTGAAATGCCACCATAACTTCACCTGCAGGATTTGTAGATGTTGCATTGGCATCATTCCTCTTCTTTGCAGCTGCTCTCCTCTTCTTTGGACCACAAGGCATGTTTGGTTGTGTTTACAGATATCAGCCTTAAGATACAGATAGAGAAGCTACAAAACGTTAATGGAGGAAAAATATGTATTTATAAGAGTGTGAGATGTCTCTTTAAATTTCTTGAAGTAATTATTAACATATTAATTAGTAGACCCTTCAAGTTCTCACTGAGTTATATCGTCTATTCGTTTTCTCTTTTTATCACCCCCTTTGCTAACTTCGGGGCTGTTTGTTTACCTCTTAATAGTTTCATTAAGAGGCAGCCTCTGAATCATTCAGTGGTGAATCTTGTTTGACAAAAAAAAAATCTGTCTCTTAATGGTTCCAAAACCTTCTGAATGATTTAGCAATCTTGGATCACCTTTAACCATTCAACACCCTGATTTCATTCTAAACAAATACCAAATAATCATATTTCATTTTGCACTATTTCATAAAAGCATCTTAATCATTCAGCAATGGCCAAACAGCCCCTTCATATTCATTTACATATTCGGATTCTAATGGGTAACATTAATTCACGTATTCAATTAGAGTAGTATAATGTATATCATTTACAAACATAATATGTTTATCTTAGGTATGTGTGGATTTTTTTTTATATATAGATTAAGAAGGTATTTGTTTGGTGACTTTTCCCAAATACAAGATGGGTGATGGCTTCGATCCTAACCCCCCCCCCCCCCCCCCCCGCTAGAGTGAACCAAAAAAATGTTTCCTCACATTGGTGTCCTTGGAGGCGGGTTCTACGTGGGCCAGTTGGAGTTATCCGTTATCAAATTTTTGTCCAAAAAATACACATCATCAAAGAGAGATAGAGAGAGTGAATATATCATGGCTCAAATTAGGGGTGTTATTCGGCCGGTTAAATTAGTTTTCGGTTTATTCGGTTCGAGTTAATTGGTTTTTAAGTTTTTATAAAACTAACCGATAATCAAACCAAATAAGGTTCAGTTTAATCGGTTTTGTGGTTATTCGGTTCAGTACTGATTAAACCAAATAAGGATTTATATTTTTTCAGAGGCGTAGCTAGTAAAGGGGGGTGTTGAGCCCCCCTAACTCTACCTTATATGTATAGTATAGAAAATATAACCAATGTGATTTTGTAGTCCAAGTGGTTTGGTATGCTTCATTAAATTTTAATTTCAGGGTTCGAACCATTTCTAGCTTTTTTATTATTTAAAGGGAAAAGTCTAAAAAAAACCAATGGACTTATAGTGTTTGGAGTGATTAAGTCCTTGGACAATTTTTTGGAACAAAAAAACCCTTAAACATTTCAAAAATTGTTAAATAAACCATTGGACTTTTGGAAACCTGTTAAATACATCCTTATTACAATTTTAAGGACGTATTTAACAGGTTTCCAAAAGTCCAATGGTTTATTTAACAAATTTTAGAATGTCTAAAGACTTATTTGTTCCAAAAAATTATTCAAATATTTTTTTCTTGTTTAAGAATTGTTTTTTGCTATAAAAAGAAATGAATTAGAAAACATTTTTTTAGAAAAACATTACACTTCACATTTTATATTTTAAAAAAGGGAAATTAATTAAAATACCCCAAGTTTGACCAAGTGTTACCAAAATACCACAAATCTCTCCCACTTTGCAAAAATACCCCTTTTCCGCGATGGGAGCCCGCGATCGCGGGCCAGGGACCATTTTTGACACTTTTTTAAACTTGCATGGACCATTTTTGAAAAATAGAATCCCGCGATGGGATACTTTTTGTGACTTTTCAATTTCAAGGAACCATTTTTGAAAAATTCCAGGGACCATTTTTGAAAATATGACCCGCGTAGACACTGTAGCACCCACGCGTAGTCCACTGTAGCACCCGCGTTGGTCCAATTTGATGAATTTGATTTGGAATGTTACACTTTCAACCCCTATACTTATTTACTAAATTTACTTTATACCTTTTAGTTTCATTATTTTAATTTTACATTTAACACATATAATCGTTTATTAACTAAAATACGTTAAAAAAATACGTTTAAATTTTAACAAATTACACCATTATAATCGTCTCTTCGATACGTTCGAAATGAGGCCAATTTTGAATTTTTTTGGATTTATATATTTTAATATATATCATATACACTACATAAAAATATTTTTTAGTTAGTAAATAAGTATAGGGGTTGAAAGTGTAACATTCCAAATCAAAATCACAATTTCGAATTGAAATTTACACTTTCAACCCCTATACTTATTTACTAACTTTACTTTATACCTTTTACTTTCATAATTTAATTTTACATTTAACATATATAATCGTTTATCAACAAAAATACGTTAAAAAAATACGTTTTAATTTTAACAAGTTACACCATTATAATCGTCTTTTCGATACGTTCGAAATGAGCCCAATTTTGAATTTTTTTGATTTATATATTTTAATATATATCATATACAGTTATACACTACATCAAAATATTTTTAATATTTACAATTTATACCTTTATAGTTAATTATTTAATTTACGATACTCTTAGGTAGCGTTTGGTATGCATACTAGATGGGACGGGACGGAACTGGACGGGACTGAACTAGATGGGACGGGACGGGACTGAACTGAAGGAGATAATTTTAATCTAAGTTACGCTGGAAATACATCGATCATTTTGTGCATACTCTGTAACTGCAAATACTTCAGCTCCAAACACACATGAATCATCATTCGTCAAATACCCATTTTCACAATTCTTAAATGAGTCCAGTGATACCAACTTGTCAAAACCCCATTTCATATTCTTCTCGTGAAACCTTCTCCTATTGCCATTCACGATATCTATAAACACATTCAAATAATAATAATTTAAAACGATTTAATGAATTAGTTAATATATGATTATTATGTTATTGCGATCGGAGTGTAAAACAAAATTGAAAAAAAATAAGAGATGTACCATAAATTAAATAATTAACTATAAGGGTATGAATTTTAAATATAAAAAATATTTTTTTTATGTAGTGTATAACTGTATATGATATATATTAAAATATATAAATCCAAAAAAATTCAAGATTGGGCTCATTTCGAACGTATCGAAGAGACGATTATAATGGTGTAATTTGTTAAAATTAAAACATATTTTTTAACGTATTTTAGTTAATAAACGATTATATGTGTTAAATGTAAAATTAAAATAATGAAAGTAAAAGGTATAAAGTAAATTTAGTAAATAAGTATAGGGGTTGAAAGTGTAACATTCCAAATCAAATTCATCAAATTGGACGAACACGGGTGCTACAGTGGACTACGCGGGGTGCTACAGTGTCTACGCGGGTCATATTTTCAAAAATGGTCCCTGGAATTTTTCAAAAATGGTCCCTTGAAATTGAAAAGTCACAAAAAGTATCCCATCGCGGGATGAGCCGCGATCGCGGGATTCCATTTTTCAAAAATGGTCCCTGCAAGTTTAAAAAAGTGTCAGAAATGGTCCCTGGCCCGCGATCGCGGGCTCCCATCGCGGAAAAAGGGGTATTTTTGCAAAGTGGGAGAGATTTGTGGTATTTTGGTAACACTTGGTTTGACTTAGGGTATTTTAATTAATTTCCCTTTAAAAATACGTTTTTTACAAGTCACGCCATTATAATTGTCTCGTCAATACGTTCAAATGAGCCAAATATTGGATATTTTTTATTTAATCTTATATCATAAATAGGTACGAATTATTTGTAATACTTACACTTTATATCTTTTAAGGTCATTTATTTATTAATATAAGATTAATCTGTAATTATATGGTATAATATGTAAGTATTAAAAATAATACTTATAATTGTTTAAAATTGTACGCGGCTTGAATAGCAGGTAAACTACAAATTAAAAAGAATAATACGTACAATTGTTTAAAATGTTTACCTTGAATTGGTACTACATCTTTACAGTAATGTTTTTATTTAGTGATATCATTTTGTTTTAATTTGTAATCGTGATGAAGTCGTTATTCATATTCACAAAATGACATCTGACTGCAGTGATGATCTTAACCATGTTATAAGCGATAATTCAAGTGAACATATGTCTGATTGTTTATCTGTAGACCTTTTGGTGCAACTGTTGGCATTCTTTGTGCAACTCTTGGTATATTTTGATTCAATTTTTGGTAAATTATGTTTAACTTTAATGTACATCTATTTATGTTTGGATACAACTTTTATATGTTTTGAAAAGAGTAATGAAAAATGGTATATTCGTTTCGTTTTATAAATTGTATTTTTTTTCCGTTCAAAAAATGTATAAGGACTTAATAGTTTAAAGTATATAAGTTTGTTTGGTTTTTTCATATTTTTTCAATTATTTTTAACACATTAATCAATTTTATAAGTCATAAGGATGTATGTAACAGGTTTTAGAAAGTCCAATGGTTTATTTAACAGGTTATGAAAAGTGCAATGGTTTATTTGTTGCAAAAAAATTGTCCAAGTACTTAATCATTCATAATACTAAAGTCCATTGAGTTTTATTGGACTTTTCCCTTATTTAAATTTTAAATTTTATTTAATTTGTAGTTTTCGTTAATTAAAGTCTTTTTTATTTTTAAAATACTCATGAATATTCATTTAGTTTTTAATATGTATATTTATATTATCAACTATAACTTTTTTTTATTAATTAAAATTTTATGAAAATATACTATTACATCATAAGCTAAAATAAACTATATTTAACATAGATATTAGTGTACAAATTTCAAAAATACATAAATTGAGGGGAAATTAATTAAAATACTCTAAGTCAAACCAAGTGTTACCAAAATGCCCTAAATTTCTTCCAGTTTGCCAAAATGGCCTTTTTCCCCGCGATCGCGGGCTCAGGGACCATTTCTGACACTTTTTTAAACTTGTAGGGACCATTTTTGAAAAATTCAATCCCGCGATCGCGAAGGAATCTCGCGGTGGTTTTATTTTTGTGACTTTTCAATTGCAATGGATCATTTTTGAAAAATTCCAGGGACAATTTTTGAAAATTTGAACCGCGTTTGACCCCGCGGTCGACCAAATTTTATTTTTAAATTAAAATGTTACACTTTCAACCCCTATACTTATTTACTAAATTTACTTTATAACTTTTACTTTCATAATTTAATTTTACATTTAACACATATAATCGTTTATTAACTAAAATACGTTTTAATTTTAACAAGTTACACCATTGTAATCGTCTCTTCGATACGTTCGAAATGAGCCCAATCTTGAATTTTTTTGGATTTATATATTTTAATATATATCATATACACTACATAAAAAAGTATTTTTTATATTTAAAATTCATACTCTTATTGTTAATTTTTTAATTTATGGTACATCTCTTATTTTTTTTTCAATTTTTTTTACACTCCTATCGCATTAACATAATAATCATATATTAACTAATTCATTAAATCGTTTTAAATTATTATTATTTGAATGTGTTTATAGATATTGTGAAAATGGGTATTTGGTGAATGATGATTCATGTGTGTTTGGAGCTGAAGTATTTGCAGTTACAGAGTATGCACAAAAGGATCGATGTATTTCCAACGTAACTTAGATTAAAATTATCTCCTCCAGTTCAGTCCCGTCCCGTCCCATCCAGTTCAGTCCCGTCCAGTTCCGTCCCGTCCCATCTAGTATGCGTACCAAACGCTACCTAAGAGTACCATAAATTAAATAATTAACTATAAGCGTATGAATTTTAAATATAAAAAATATTTTTTATGTAGTGTATATGATATATATTAAAATATATAAATTCAAAAAAATTCAAGATTGGACTCATTTCGAACGTATCGAATAGACGATTATAATGGTGCAACTTGTTAAAATTAAAACGTATTTTTTTAACGTATTTTTGTTGATAAACGATTATATGTGTTAAATGTAAAATTTAAATTATGAAAGTAAAAGGTATAAAGTAAAATAAGTAAATAAGTATAGAGGATGAAAGTGTAAATTTCAATTCGAAATTGTGATTTTGATTTGATATTTACACTTTCAACCCCTAAACTTATTTATTAACTTTACTTTATACCTTTTACTTTCATAATTTAATTTTACATTTAACACATATAATCGTTTATTAACTAAAATACGTTAAAAAATACGTTTTAATATTAACAAGTTACACCATTATAATCGTCTTTTCGATACGTTCGAAATGAGCCCAATCTTGAATTTTTTTGATTTATATATTTTAATATATATCATATATAGTACATCAAAATATTTTTAATATTTACAATTTATACATTTATAGTTAATTATTTAATTTATGGTACTCTTATAGTTAATGCGATAGGAGTGTAAAACAAAATTGAGAATACGTTAAAAAATGAATTTTCGCAGGTAAAAAATATTTTTATGTAGTGTATATGATATATATTAAAATATATAAATCCAAAAAAATTCAAGATTGGGCTCATTTCGAACGTATCGAAGAGACGATTATAATGGTGTAACTTGTTAAATTTAAAACGTATTTTTTTAACGTGTTTTAGTTAATAAACGATTATATGTGTTAAATGTAAAATTAAATTTATGAAAGTAAAAGGTATAAAGTAAATTTAGTAAATAAGTATAGAGGATGAAAGTGTAAAATTTCAATTTAAAATCACAAAATCGTGCGATCGCGGCTACCATCGCGGGAAAAAGAGCATTTTGGCAAACTAGGAGAGATTTAAGACATTTTGGTAACACTTGGTCAAACTTAGGGTATTTTAATTAATTTCCCGGTTTTAAAAATTCCATTTCAAATAGATTTTTATAATATTAGTTTTTACTATTTTTCTTATTTTCTTATTGAGTTATTGTTCTCTTACGAAACAGACTATATGTATATATATATATATATATATATTATAAAATAGATATGTGTATTGACTTCATTTAATTTTGGTTAATATAAAATATTTAGGGAAATTAATTAAAATACCCTAAGTCAAACCAAGTGTTACTAAAATACCCAAAATCTCTCCCACTTTGCAAAAATACCTCTTTTTCGCGATGGGAGCCCGCGATCGCGGGCCAGGGACCATTTCTGACACTTTTTTAAACTTGCAGGGACCTTTTTTGAAAAATGGAATTCCGCGATCGCGGACTCATCCCGCGATGGGGTACTTTTTGTGACTTTTCAATTGCAAGGGACCATTTTTGAAAAATTCCAGGGACCATTTATGAAAATTTGAACCGCGATCGCCGATGGAATCCACTGTTCACCCCGCGTTTCGTCAAATTTTATTAATTTAAAATGAAATGTTACACTTTCAACCCCTATACTTATTTACTAAATTTACTTTATACCTTTTAGTTTCATTATTTTAATTTTACATTTAACACATATAATCGTTTATTAACTAAAATACGTTAAAAAAATACGTTTTAATTTTAACAAATTACACCATTATAATCGTCTCTTCGATACGTTCGAAATGAGCCCAATCTTGATTTTTTTTGGATTTATATATTTTAATATATATCATATACAGTTATACACTACATAAAAAAAATATTTTTTATATTTAAAATTCATACCCTTATAGTTAATTATTTAATTTATGGTACATCTTTTATTTTTTTTCAATTTTGTTTTACACTCCTATCGCATTAACATAATAATCATATATTAACTAATTCATTAAATCGTTATAAATTATTATTATTTGAATGTGTTTATAGATATCGTGAATGGCAATAGGAGAAGGTTTCACGAGAAGAATATTAAATGGGGTTTTGACAAGTTGGTATCACTGGACTCATTTAAGAATTGTGAAAATGAGTATTTGGCGAATGATGATTCATGTGTGTTTGGAGCTGAAGTATTTGCAGTTACAGAGTATGCACAAAATGATCGATGTATTTCCAACGTAACTTAGATTAAAATTATCTCCTTCAGTTCAGTCTCATCCCGTCCCATCCAGTTCAGTCCCGTCCAGTTCCGTCCCGTCCCATCTAATATGCGTACCAAACGCTACCTAAGAGTACCGTAAATTAAATAATTAACTATAGTTTGTCTAAATTGTAAATATTAAAAATATTTTGATGTAGTGTATAACTGTATATGATATATATTAATATATATAAATCAAAAAAATTCAAGATTGGGCTCATTTCGAACGTATCGAAGAGACGATTATAATGGTGTAACTTATTAAAATTAAAACGTATTTTTTTAACGTATTTTTGTTGATAAACGATTATATGTGTTAAATGTAAAATTAAATTATGAAACTAAAAGGTATAAAGTAAAGTAAGTAAATAAGTATAGGGGTTGAAAGTGTAAATATCAAATCAAAATCACAATTTCGAATTGAAATGTTACACTTTCAACCCCTATACTTATTTACTAAATTTACTTTATACCTTTTAGTTTCATTATTTTAATTTTACATTTAACACATATAATCGTTTATTAACTAAAATACGTTAAAAAAATACGTTTTAATTTTAACAAATTACACCATTATAATCGTCTCTTCGATACGTTCGAAATGAGCCAAATCTTGAATTTTTTTGATTTATATATTTTAATATATATCATATACACTACATCAAAATATTTTTAATATTTACAATTTATACCTTTATAGTTAATTATTTAATTTACGGTACTTTTAGGTAGCGTTTGGTACGCATACTAGATGGGACGGGACGGAACTGGACGGGACTGAACTGGATGAGACGGGACGGGACTGAACTGAAGGAGATAATTTTAATCTAAGTTACGTTGGAAATACATCGATCATTTTGTGCATACTCTGTAACTGCAAATACTTCAGCTCCAAACACACATGAATCATCATTCGCCAAATACCCATTTTCACCTTCTCCTATTGCCATTCACGATATCTATAAACACATTCAAATAATAATAATTTAAAACGATTTAATGAATTAGTTAATATATGATTATTATGTTAATGCGATAGGAGTGTAAAACAAAATTGAAAAAAAAATAAGAGATGTACCATAAATTAAATAATTAACTATAAGGGTATGAATTTTAAATATAAAAAATATTTTTTTATGTAGTGTATAACTGTAAATGATATATATTAAAATATATAAATCCAAAAAAATTCAAGATTGGGCTCATTTCGAACGTATCGAAGAGACGATTATAATGGTGTAATTTGTTAAAATTAAAACGTATTTTTTTAACGTATTTTAATTAATAAACGATTATATGTGTTAAATGTAAAATTAAAATAATGAAACTAAAAGGTATAAAGTAAATTTAGTAAATAAGTATAGGGGTTGAAAGTGTAACATTTTATTTTAAATTCATAAAATTTGACGAAACGCGGGGGTGAACAGTGGATTCATTCGCGATCGCGGTTCAAATTTTCATAAATGGTCCCTGGAATTTTTCAAAAATGGTCCCTTGCAATTGAAAAGTCACAAAAAGTACCCCATCGCGGGATGAGCCCGCGATCGCGGGATTCCATTTTTCAAAAATGGTCCCTGCAAGTTTAAAAAGGTGTCAGAAATGGTCCCTGGCCTGCGATCGCGGGCTCCCATCGCGGAAAAAGGGGTATTTTTGCAAAGTGGGAAATATTTTGGGTATTTTGGTAACACTTGGTCAAACTTAGGGTATTTTAATTAATTTCCCAAATATTTATCTATCTTCTAATACTATTTCAGAAACAAAAGTCACAATATTGGCAGTATTTTTGTTTTTTTTCTTATTTATAGAGATCACAAATCAAATTTCCTGTCAAAATTTCACTAGACTTAGAGAATCAACATTAATCGCATATCTCATAATAACATGTTGTTTGAATAACTTCGATCAACAAGCTAAATTCAAAAAGTTTCAGCCCCCTTTAAATTAAAATCCTGGCTACACCCCTGATTTTTTCGTTGGATACTTAATCAAATAATTTTCTAAAATTAATTGTCTGTTGTTTTTAATATATTATTTTATCATACAATAATACTCAATAATTAACCTATATTAAGTAACAACACCATCTATTAACCAATATCTACCGAATGATATTTTTTTTTCAATGCGACTTTGTAAATCAAAGAGAAAACGTAATCTAATAAAAACCTTATCTACTATGAATAAAAAAAATATTATACAACAATAAAATATGTAAATTAATAATAGTACAACAGGCATTTGGATTATTTTTAATAAACATGAAATATATAAAATATTAGTAGAATGTTCGGGTTATTCGGTTTAACCGAATAGAAAAAATCAACCGAAAATCGAACCGAATAAGGATATTTATTCGGTTAACCGCACCGTTTAACCCAAAATCGAATAACTCGAAAACCGAATAACCCGTAACTGTTTAACCCAATTTTCATTCAGATCGGGTGGGTTATTCCATTTCGGTTATTTTCATTTGCAACTTCATCAAACCCACCATTCTCAAAAACTCACTCAAAAGCCAACGAGACCACTGCAACCACTCTAAATCGAGACCATGTCCCTGTTCAAATCTTAATACACCATTCTCCGAACAAAAAAAAATCTAAGAACCCCTTCTTTGAACCAAAACAAACCCATACATGTGAGAGGGTGGTGTAGTATGGTGGTAATGCAAGTCGGTGGTGGTAGGGGGCGGGGGAACTTGTCAAATAAGAGGGTGAAGGGTTGTTGGATTGTCGGTGAAGGGAGAGAGAGGGGAAGTCACAAATGGAGGATGGCATGGAGATGCTGGTGTCGGTCACAATGTTGTAAGTATAGAGAAAGCGCATATACGGAAAGGATGGAGATGGTTAAGGCTTCATTGGAGTTTAGGAGGTAAAGGTTTTACCGTTTTGTTGAACCTTGGGGTTTCATTGGAAAAAGGGTATTTTTGGTCAATGCAGAAATAATTGTTGGTCAGGACGCTGGAAAAAGGGTATTTTTGTCGAGAATTCCTTTATCTTCATTCGAAGATAACATGTTCCCATTTAAGCTAAAGAGAAAACAATTCCCAATTCGGCTTTGCTTTTCTATGACAATCAATAAAGATCAAGGGCATACAATTCTGAATGTAGGTGTTTATGTACCGGAATCAGTATTTCACGATGTGACCTTGTCCAAAGGGATATTGTTATGCCAGCTCAGGAAAACTATGGTGGGACACGTGGCAAAACTAAATTAAATGAGGTGGATCAAAAATATCGTGAGGGGACAAGGAAAAGCAAGAGGGAACGGATCCCTAACAGAAAATATTCTATGGAATGAAATATTTAAGTGGACTCGTCGGTTGGAAGAGGAGGAAAGTTTTGGACATTCTCCTCTCTGAAATTCTCTCTACCCTTCTCTGATGGTTTCTTCTTCTTCTCTGCTATGAATCCCCTGTTTACTTTATTTCCTTGCAATAGATAGTTTTACTATCTTCTTTCAATTTCCCTAAGTGTACTGGTTTGATTGTACCGTGTACCCAATCATAAATAAGAAGCTATTCATTTACCTTACAATGTGGTGCTTTCATCTCTCCTTATGTCATGGCAGAGGCAACTCGTTTGAAGGACACAAATCTTAAGAAGATAATTGAATTAATGGAGCAAAGGCAAGCAGAATACAATCAACATCGAGCAACAGATGTAGAATGTATGGACCGATTGGAGGCAAACGTCGGTGCCCTACAATTAACCACCGCCGCTTCTTTCAACGACAAACCACCGATTGTTCAGCCCTTCCAGATGCGCAATGTTAAACTGGACTTTCCCCGTTTTGATGGATCGGAGGTTGTCAATTGGATTTTCAAAGCAGAACAGTTTTTCAATTATTACTCGACTCCTGATGCCCAACGCCTCATTATAGCAGCCGTTCACATGGAGAAAGATGTAGTACCTTGGTTCCAGATGATGAACAAAACCAATTCCTTCACATCTTGGGATGTTTTTCGTCGTGCCCTCGAGTTGGAATTTGGACCATCACCGTACGATTCACCTCGTGCTACCCTTTTCAAACTTAATCAGACCACTACTGTGAACAACTACTATATCGAATTCACCTCTTTGGCTAGCCGTACTCAAGGTCTAACTCCTGAAACGTTGCTGGATTGCTTTCTTAGTGGGCTCAAAGATGAGGTACGTAGAGACGTTGTAGCCCAAAACCCACTTTCCCTCTCCAAGGTAGTCTCGTTAGCAAAACTCTTTGACGGAAAATATCATCCCCATTCAAACTTTATATTTCATCAGCTACACCTAAGACCACACCCTCATTTTTTTCTCCATCTACTAAGACGATACCAACGACTGCGTCACATTCTACTCCAAAACCAACCTTACCTCCATTACTTCCAACCCCACCGCATAAACCACTTGCGTTATCTGATAGGGCACAAACCGTCAAACGGATTTCTCCTACAGAAATATGATAAGTTCACCATTCATCATAAGTGCCCCAATCGACAATATCTTCTTTTGCTGGTAGATGAAGAGATCGAGGCCTCTACAGTTTGTGAACCACCTAATGAAGCACCCAACATCGTTGAACCTCCACCACCAGATCATCATCTATCGTTTAATGCCCTTTAAGGCTCTCAAGGGATGGGTACTCTACGTTTTCAAGGCTCCATTAAAGGTATGATGATAAACATTTTGATTGATAGTGGTAGTTCCAACAGTTTTTTGCAACCTCGTGTGGCACACTGCTTAAAACTTCCAATTCAGCCTGCTCCAGATTTCCAGGTTATGGTGGGTAATGGCAGTAACCTCACAGTCGAGGATTTTATTGCGGATCTTCAAGTACAGGTACAAGGTCACAATCTACATTTACCTGTGTACTTATTGCCCATCACAGGAGCCGACTTAGTTTTGGGCGCTTCTTGGTTGGCTACCTTAGGACCCCACATTGCTGATTTCAGCGCGTTATCATTTAAATTTTATTTAGGCAATGAATTTGTTACACTCTATGGCACCACACCTAAACTACCTCAACCTGCTCAATTCAACCATATTCGTCGAATGAGTAACGCACAAGCCATTGTGGAATCATATGCTCTAGAGTTTCTCTCTTTGGTCAACACACAAGAAGTGTGTATGTTTCCTCCAGGTTTACCACCAGACCTTCAGTCCTTGCTGATGCAATATCAGGATGTGTTTAATACTCCTACAGGCTTGCCACCATCCAGAATTCAAGACCATTTGATACCATTGTTGGAAGGCAGTAACCCAATCAAAGTTAGACTGTATCGTTACCCCCATAGCCAAAAGACCCAAATTGAAAATATGGTTAAAGAGATGTTGTCACAAGGAATTATACAGCCGAGTACCAGCCCTTTTTCCTCCCCGGTACTTCTTGTGCGCAAAAAAGATGGGTCGTGGCGGTTTTGTACCGATTACTAAGATTTAAACGCGATAACCATTAAAGACAGTTTTCCAATCCCTACTGTTGATGAGCTACTCGATGAATTGTTTGGTGCTATCTATTTTTCCAAATTGGACCTTCGATCAGGTTATCACCAGATTTTGGTAACACCTGTCGATCGTCATAAAACAGCCTTCCGCACTCATCAAGGGTTATATGAATGGTTGGTTATGCCCTTCGGTTTTACCAACGCCCCGGCATCATTTCAAAGCTTGATGAACCGCGTTTTTAAGAACCAATTACGTAAGTCTGTGCTGGTTTTCTTCGATGATATCCTCATCTACAGCCCTTCTTGGTCTTCTCATCTCGTTTACCTGATTGAGGTTCTTGAGTTGTTGCGTAATCACCGTTTGTTCGCTAAGTTGTCGATGTGTAGTTTTGGGTTAACTCAAGTTGATTATTTGGGTCATATCGTATCAGGCAATGGGGTTGAGATGGATAAAACCAAGGTTAAGGCTATTTTGGACTGGCCGTACCCAACGTCCATCAAACAACTAAGGGGATTCATGGGTCTTACCGGGTATTATCGTTAGTTCATTAAGGGATATTCTACTATCACTCTTCCCTTAACATCCGTTTTAAAACAAGACGGGTTCCATTGGACTGAGCAAGCAGCCGAGGCATTTCGAGCTCTACAACATGCCATCACCCATGCTCCTGTCTTACACTTACCCAATTTCTCAGAAAAATTTATTCTGGAAACTGATGCATCAGGAACAGGTATTGGTGTTGTTCTAAGTCGAGCCAACCACCTTATCGCTTTTTTCTCTCGGAAGTTGAGCCCACGTATGCAGAAACAGTCGGCATATGTACGAGAATTATATGCTATATCCGAGGCCATATCAAAGTTTCGACACTATTTGTTGGGTCATGAAGTTGTTATACGAACGGATCAGAAAAGTTTACGTTCTTTGACAAATCAAGCCATTCAAACACCGGAGCAATAAGTTTGGCTTCATAAGTTTTTAGGCTACAACTTCTCCATCGAATATAAACCTGGCAAGGATAATGTGGCAGCTGATGCATTATCAAGATCCTTCTGTTTGGCTCTTTCGACACCTCACTCCAATCTGGTCCAACTAATTAATCAAGCCGTTTCTCAAGACACACCCCTTAGTAAACAGAAAGCAGAATGTTCTCAAGGGGTAATACGAAGGTGATAGTGAAATTTGAGAAAATTTCAATCGTGCCGGAGTCTACACATCAAACGTCGTCGATCAAGAAGTTTTACGTGATGAATAAGGTATAATCAACAATTGTATTATTACACATTTGGTACAATATGTTTCTATTAAAATTATTGCGCGTTTTTTGCAAGACATATTTACGAATGAGCGCATCATGAAAACTAAACAACATTCCGGATATATGGATGAACATTATTTACAAACTAGTTGTGTGGCCGCACGATGTAGCGTGATTCTAAAGTCGAGACCCTCAATCATGTTTCCTATTTCATTCCTTTTTTCGACCCTAAATCATGTTTCTTACTTCCAAATTTTATTTGTATGGTTCTGATTTGTGAATCAAACTCATATAAATTTCAAGTTGAATATGGTTGTTTGGCCAAGTATTTGGAAAATAATTGTTTTTGTAGGAATAAATATTTGTCATGTATTTGAACGTGTTAACTGTATATGTTATAAAGTTCAAACGCGATGTTTTAAAAAAACACCAAAATAGTAATCATATCAGATAATTGTCAATATACCAAATTTTGGAATTCAAATGCGATGTTTTAAAAAAACACATATCTATACATATAATAAATAAGTAACTACATTGACACGTGTCGTCGTCCGGTGAGCCGACTTTACTGTTTTCCCGCCTAAACATGTATCTGGACGCCTTTACATTATAGGTTCAATTAACACACTCACATTCACTCCTCCTTAAATCTCTCCTTAATTAAATTTTTAATATTTATACCTTACATTTACTACCCTTAGGTGACGTTTGGTTCACAGAATCTGATGGAAATCGATGGAATTGGAATGTTGAATTCCATTGACCAGATTCCATACCCACGTTTGGTTCAATCTTTTTAATGGAATTGGAATGTTGAATTCCAACAAATTCCATAGTTTAAGGAATTGAACATTCTTTGGTAAATGGGTGGTATTTCAATGGAATGGAATTTAACATTTCTATAATTCCTAAAATACCCTTAACCCCAATATAACCTAATCTCTAAATCGTCTTCTCCAAAAATCGACTTCCACTAGTTTCACGATTGTCTCACAAATCGTCTTCTTCAAAAATCGAGCTTCTCCATATCGACCAACACAGGTTCGTCTTCTTCACGACTTCTACTTCTTCCATGGTTACGATTTTCATTCCTATTACGTTTTCAAATGTGGTTTCTCTACAATTATGTGGTTTCGATTTTTTGTCGACTTCACAGACCTTGGTCGATTTCTCAGACCTCGGTCGATTTTATGTCGATTTCACAGACCTTGGTGCTTTTTTATGTCGATTTCACAGAATCACAGTGATTTCACGATGCTTTTTTTGATAAATCAATTTGTGGTCGATTTCACAAAACAGATTGTAGTCGATTTCATAAAACAGATGGAACATACAGATTGTGGTCGATTTCACAGATTGTGCTTTTTTTTGGATAAAATCAGTGGGTTCACAGATTATTGTAACGACCCGGATTTCCCAACATAGTTCAAATAGCATACATTGCATAACGTCGTTAAAACAAGAGATACATTATATAACAAATACGGTCCCCTAGTCTTTTACAAACATTCAGTACATCATTACAAACGTTTACATAGTAAATTATATCATTACTAACAACATGCTATATCTACTAAACACATCATAGTCTTCAACTACATAGTTCTCCAAAACTATTCGCGGTTTAACCTTCTTATTTGCTCTTACTCGATCCACGACCTGGAATACATATTTTTAAAACAAAATGAGGGTTAGACCTTGAGGTCTAGTGAGAAAATCCCCGTTAGTTAAAAACCATTTGCACAACATCATACACATAAATCACATAAGAATACCAATTAAGACTCATGCATCATGTATCTTTCCATCTCATTCTCTTGGCCATATTAATTGGTTGTGAGCCAATTAATTAATTTACACCACTGTACTGAATACAGCCAACACCATTGTCCCTCTGTACAGCCAACATACACCGGTCCTAAGTCGGCCAACTAGCACTCATGCAGTGCAATACTCATATAAACACCATATGCACATTATTACACTTATTCACATATATGTATTCCAGTTAGAAAACATTTTAAGTAAAAACTCACTTGTTTGCTTATCCAAAACTCCTTCCACAAAGAACTCAGCTTTCACCTTCGATTCACAGTATCTGAAATAATTAAACACAAATATCTCTTTACCAAATAGAACACGTACGTCTTACTAAAGCTAAGTACTCTAGATAACTCTAATCCTCAAATGTAACCCCCAAACCCGAACTTAAGTCGAGTCCATAATGCATTCAGTCCTCATTCATTCCCCATCCAATAATTAACAAGACACAGGTTATTGGATACCCAAAAGCATCTAAACTCTCAAAATTGATCAAACAGCTAAACTATCCGGACAACACAAAACTATCCGGACAACAGGGCTTTCCGGACAACACAACCAATCCGGACAACCCCAACTTTCCGGACAGCATGTTCAATCCGGACGTCATAACTATCCGGACAACATCAATAATCCGGATAACACCCGGACACCAAATCAATCCGGATACCATCAGGTATCTCATTTTAACCGGACACTTATGGAAAAGAGGAACTTACCGGGTAAAGGACCTGTCCGGACACCACTAGAACACTTCTGGACACCATCAGCTAAAACTACCGGACACATTCATCAAAACTACCCGGATACCTTCATCCTATCCGGAAACCTCTGTCGGTTTGACTACTTTTTTACCCAGAAATCGACAGAATCAATCCTAAACATGAAATGAACGATTCTACTCCGATAGAAACTATCTACTATCAATTACATACATAATTTGTAAAGGAACATACCTGTAATCACCTCCAAACACACCAAATGGAGCCCTAACCCTTCATTTTTCTTCTTTCTCTCTTTCTCTCAAAACACATACAACACCTACTGATTTTCTGTTGTAAATGAAAATATTTGGACACCTAATAAGATATTATCAAACTAATTTACACTCTTAGCCTTAAACTATTCACAATTAACTAATTCACCCTTAAACTTATAAATTTACCTAAACTTACCCTAAACACTAATTATAAAGTTAAATAAATTTAACGTAACTCGAATTTAACTAACAAACTTACCCGGGGTATTACATCATCTCCCCCTTAAAAGAATTCCGTCCCGGAATTCGGTTTAGGCAAAAAGGTGCGCGTACTTAGTTCTCATTTCTGATTCTGATTCCCAAGTAGCACCCTGACCCCTATGATGTCTCCACTGAACTTTCACTTGTTTGATTACTTTGTTCCGCAACACTTTAACTTTGTGGTCAACTATGGCTTCAGGTTCCTCCACATAATTCAGCTTTTCATCAACTTGTATATCTGGTAGAGAAACTGCCTGATCCGGCGTAACCAAACACTTTCGGAAATTCGATACATGAAACACGTTATGAATCCTGCTCAACTCTGGCGGAAGATCTAACCTATAGGCTACTTCACTGATCCTTTCTATGATTGCAAACGGTCCAATGTACCTCGGGCTCAGTTTACCCTGTTTCCCAAATCGAATGACTCCTTTCTATGGCGATACTTTTAACATCACAAATCTCCAACTTGGAACTCTAACGGTTTTCGGCGTCGGTCGGTGTAGCTTTTCTGTCTGTCTTGTGCTACTTTCAAACGTGCCAGAATCTGAGAAATCTTATCCGCGGTCAACTGGACTATATCTGGCCCGACTAACTGTTTCTCTCCCACTTCGTTCCAGCACAAAGGTGTTCGGCATTTTCTACCATACAGAACTTCAAACGGTGCCGCTTGTATGCTGGAATGGTAACTGTTATTGTAAGCAAATTCAATCAACGGTAGATGCTTATCCCATGATCCCCCAAAATCAACAATGCAAGCCCGGAGCATGTCTTCTAAAGTCTGAATCGTTCGTTCACTCTGACCGTCAGTTTGAGGATGATACGTTGTACTTAACTTTATCTGCGTTCCCATTTCCTTTTGAAAACTTCTCCAGAATCTTGAGGTAAAACGGCTGTCACGATCAGAGATAATCGAAATTGGAACTCCATGTCGTGTTACTATTTCGTTGATATACAACTTGGCTAATCGTTCCAACGAATCAGTTTCTTTTATTGGTAGGAAGTGAGCAGACTTCGTCAATCTGTCAACGATCACCCAATGGCATCAAATCCCTTCGGAGTCCTTGGTAGTTTCATGATAAAATCTGTACTAATCTGATCCCATTTCCACATAGGTATTTCTAACCTTTGCAACTGACCAAACGGCTTTTGATGTTCAATCTTTACCTTCTTACAAGTAGTACAGCCTTCCACATGCTGAGCAATGCTTCTTTTTATTCCAGGCCAACAATAAAATTGTTTCAGGTCTTTATACATCTTATTCGTACCTGGGTGAATAGAAAAACGAGATTGATGAGCTTCTTGTAGTACCCGATCACGTAAACCACCCAAACGAGGCACCCAGATTCTGTTTCCCAAACACAACAACCCACGATCATCTTTCACTAGTAATGCTGATAACCCCACTATCCGTTCTGATTTCAAATATCCTTCCTGATAGGCTTCTACTTGACACTTCTTCAGTTCGTCGAAAATGTTAGGTAGAAGCTCCGTTCGTAGTGCAATAGCTTTTATTGTTCCACTCCTTTCTTGACGACTTAGTGCATCAGCTACCACATTCGCCTTTCCCGGATGATAAAGGATTTCACAATCGTAATCATTCACCAATTCTATCCATCTTCTTTGCCTCATATTTAGTTCCTTCTGATCGAAAAGACGTTGGAGACTTTTATGATCAGTATAAATTTGACATTTAGAGCCGCAAAGGTAATGTCTCCAAATCTTCAACGCGAAAACAACTGCTGCCAGTTCCATGTCGTGTGTAGGATACTGTCTTTCATGATCTTTTAACTGACGAGAAGCATAAGCAATAACCTTCCCATGCTGCATAAGTACACATCCCAATCCCAGTTTGGAAGCATCACTAAATACAACAAAGTCTTCGGAACCTTCCGGTAGTGACAAAATCGGCGCACTGCAAAGTTTCTCTTTCAATATCCTGAATGCTTCATCCTGTTCTGCTTTCCATTCAAACTTTATATTCTTTCGAGTCAGCTTAGTCAAAGGCGTCGCGATACAGGAGAAATCTTGTATAAACTTTTGATAGTAACCGGCTAAACCCAGAAAACTTCGTACTTCCGTTGGCGTCTTCGGCGGTTCCCATTTTTCAATTGCTTCTACCTTCGTCGGATCAACTTGAATACCTTTCTCGGAAACTACATTCCCCAGAAACTGAACTTCCCGTAGCCAGAATTCACACTTAGAGAACTTAGCGTATAACTGTTCCTTCTTCAACAATTCCATAATTAAACGAAGATGTTGCGCGTGCTCTTCTTTGGATCGGGAGTAGATAAGGATATCATCGATAAACACAATAACAAATTTATCGAGATATGGCTTACATACTCGGTTCATTAGATCCATAAAAGCAGCTGGAGCATTCGTCAATCCAAAAGGCATCACTAAGAATTCATAGTGACCATACCGTGTGCGAAAAGCAGTTTTCAGAACGTCTTCTTCTTTAACCTTAAGTTGATGGTAGCCAGATCTTAGATCAATCTTGGAGAAATAACAAGCTCCAACTAATTGATCGAAGAGGTCATCAATTCTGGGAAGCGGATATTTGTTCTTGATCGTGCGCTTATTCAGTTCCCGATAATCAATACACATCCTCATCGAACCATCCTTCTTTTTCACAAACAGAACCGGTGCTCCCCACGGCGAAGAACTGGGTCTGATGAAGCCTTTATCTGAAAGATCCTGCAGTTGAGTCATCATCTCTTTCATCTCTGGAGGTGCCAAACGATACGGTGCACGGGCAACAGGAGCGGCTCCAGGAATCAGATCTATACCAAACTCTACTTGTCTAACAGGCGGAAGGCTAGTCAAATCTTCTGGAAAAACTTCCGAAAATTCACGAACAACCGGAATATCTCCCAGCTTATTCTTTTCTAGCTTAGTATCTATCACATAAGCTAAGTAACTTGAGCAGCCTTTATTGATACACTTACGAGCTTTCAACAAAGAGATAAGGCAAGACTGATGATTTCTACGGTCACCATAAATCACTACTGGTCCCTTCTCAGGTAAAACAACATTTATCAACTTCTTATCACAAACTATATTAGCCTGATTCTCGGCTAACCAATCCATTCCCACTACCACATCAAACTCGGTCAAGGCTATAGGAAATAACTGAATAGGCACTCCACACCCATCTATGTTTATCACACAACCATCAAATACCTCACTAACCGGTACTTGATTATCATTAGCCGTATCTACCATTAACGCATGATCTAACACTTTAGGCTTTAAATGCATATAGGCAGCAAAACAAGGCGACACAAACGATCGGTTTGCACCGGAATCAAATAACACTTTAGCACGTGTAGAATTTATTAAGAATGTACCTGTAATCACATCGGGAGTCTCATCTGCTTCTTGCTCTGTCATCTGGAAGGCACGACCCCTTGCTCTTGGTACTTCTGGCCTTGGTACTACCGGTCTAACACCCGTTGGTCTTACTGACGTACCACCCGGTTGTAATCTCCCCAGTGGACAATCGGACTGAAGGTGATCAGGAGAATTGCACGAGTAACAAAATCTAACTACTCGACAGTCTTTAGCAATATGACCGATCTTTCCACACTTATAACAGTTTCTAGGATCCACTTGACAACTTCCTTGATGAAAACGGTGGCACTTTAGGCAAGGTCTTTCAACTGGTCGGAAAGGTGGACGGTTATCAAATCGCTGAAACCTGGACTTCTTCGGATCATATTGCGGTCCTTCCCACTTTCTTTTTCCCACATTCTTATCACTAGTACTTCTCCCTTTATCTTGTTCCACGGTTTCCGCGACGTCTACTGCGGCGGAGAAAGTTTCTGGTCCTTTAGCAATCACAAAACTTCTGACTTCTGCATTCAATCCAAAGATAAACCTTTCAATCTTCATGGCCTCTGTAGCAACGTAGTATTCCGCAAAACGAGACTTTTCCAAGAAACGAGCGGTGTAGTCCCAAACTGACAAACTCCCTTGCTGCAAGTTCATAAACTCCCCTTCCAATTGTTTAACTGCGGCTTGAGGACAAAACTGTTTCCTAAAAGCTATCACGAATTCTTCCCAAGAGTAAGTAGAATATATATCAGATCCTCCCGAGGACATATGTGCTTCCCATGAGTATAGGGCATCGCCTTTCAACATTGCAATTCCATAGAGTACTCTATCCTCTTCAGCGCATTTAGTAGTCTTGAAGATAGCTTCTATTTCCTTCAGCCACTTCATAGCCTTCACTGGATCCCGATCTCCCGAGTAAGTTGGAGGCTTACAACTTAAGAACATTTTATAGTCACACTTTCTTAGTACTGGTGTGATTGTAGGTGTAATAGGCATCTCGTCTTCCTGACCAGGATCTGGTGTATCGGCTTCATTATGACGAGTTCGATCAAACATGGCTTGTATACTGGCCTGCAGTCTTCCCATTTCGGCTGTTAAATCGTTCCTAGTAACAAATTCATTACCTCGCGGCGGAGCTCCACTCCCAGTTCTACCCCCAATTCTGCCTCCACCTCTTTCTCCCCCTCTTCCCCTTCCTCCGGCTGTTGGGTTTGTTCTATTCGGATTTCCTCCTCCTTCCCGATTCGTTTGTCTAGTACCACTTGCCATTCTGTTGATTCAGACAAGGTTAATATACACATAAGCACATACCCCATATAACAAAGTATTCCAGTTCAAACATGTACCTGTAAGATCACAATTACACTAGCCAGGTGTAAAATGAAATTACCTTACATGATGTTCCTTCTACCTTTTTATATTTAACACCCCAAGGTTCTACAATAATAGGGACATCCTACTTCACATGCAGTTTAAGTCTAGGTACAGATACTAATACCTAAATCCCTTAAACTAGGGCTCTGATACCATCTGTAACGACCCGGATTTCCCAACATAGTTCAAATAGCATACATTGCATAACGTCGTTAAAACAAGAGATACATTATATAACAAATACGGTCCCCTAGTCTTTTACAAACATTCAGTACATCATTACAAATGTTTACATAGTAAATTACATCATTACTAACAACATGCTATATCTACTAAACACATCATAGTCTTCAACTACATAGACCTCCAAAACTATTCGCGGTTTAACCTTCTTATTTGCTCTTACTCGATCCACGACCTGGAATACATATTTTTAAAACAAAATGAGGGTTAGACCTTGAGGTCTAGTGAGAAAATCCCCGTTAGTTAAAAACCATTTGCACAACATCATACACATAATTCACATAAGAATACCAATTAAGACTCATGCATCATGTATCTTTCCATCTCATTCTCTTGGCCATATTAATTGGTTGCGAGCCAATTAATTAATTTACACCACTGTACTGAATACAGCCAACACCACTGTCCCTCTGTACAGCCAACATACACCGGTCCAAAGCCCGGCCAACTAGCACTCATGCAGTGTAATACTTATATAAACACCATATGCACATTATTACACTTATTCACATATATGTATTCCAGTTAGAAAACATTTTAAGTAAAAACTCACTTGTTTGCTTATCCAAAACTCCTTCCACAAAGAACTCAGATTTCACCTTCGATTCACAGTATCTGAAATAATTAAACACCAATATCTCTTTACCAAATAGAACACGTACGTCTTACTAAAGCTAAGTACTCTAGATAACTCTAATCCTCAAATGTAACCCCAAACCCAAACTTAAGTCGAGTCCATAATGCATTCAGTCCTCATTCATTCCCCATCCAATAATTAACAAGACACAAGTTATTGGATACCCAAAAGCATCTAAACTCTCAAAATTGATCAAACAGCTAAACTATCCGGACAACACAAAACTATCCGGACAACAGGGCTTTCCGGACAACACAACCATACCGGACAACCCCAACTTTCCGGACAGCATGTTCAATCCGGACGTCATAACTATCCGGACAACATCAAAAATCCGGATAACACTCGGACACCAAATCAATCCGGATACCATCAGGTATCTCATTTTAACCGGACACTTATGGAAAAGAGGAACTTACCGGGTAAAGGACCTGTCCGGACACCACTAGAACACTTCCGGACACCATCAGCTAAAACTACCGGACACATTCATCAAAACTACCCGGATACCTTCATCCTATCCGGAAACCTCTGTCGGTTTGACTACTTTTTTACCCAGAAATCGACAGAATCAATCCTAAACATGAAATGAACGATTCTACTCCGATAGAAACTATCTACTATCAATTACATACATAATTTGTAAAGGAACATACCTGTAATCACCTCCAAACACACCAAATGGAGCCCTAACCCTTCCTTTTTCTTCTTTCTCTCTTTCTCTCAAAACACATACAACACCTACTGATTTTCTGCTGTAAATGAAAATATCTGGACACCTAATAAGATATTATCAAACTAATTTGCACTCTTAGCCTTAAACTATTCACAATTAACCAATTCACCCTTAAACTTATAAATTTACCTAAACTTACCCTAAACACTAATTATAAAGTTAAATAAATTTAACGGAACTCGAATTTAACTAACAAACTTACCTGGGGTATTACAATTATGTTCACAGTTTATAGTTTCACATATTTGTTCATAGATTATGTTCACAATTTATAGGTCTTTCACATATTTGTTCACATATTATATTGTAATAACCTATTTCGGTTTGTTCTTTCGATTTGTACAAAACCATGTCTGATAATGATAGATGAATAAACCAATGAATAAATTAAAATTAACAAAAGGGTATTTTGGTCATTTACCCAAATTTCATTCCAATTCCAAAGCTACATTCTGTGAACCAAACAGACAGATTCCAATTCCTTTAACATATTCTATTTCAATTATGTCAACCAAACAGTTGGTCAAACCTGACAACATTCCATTCCAATTCCTTCAAAGTCAAATTCCTTTAACAGATTCCATTCCATCCAAAAACATTCTGCGAACCAAACGCCCCCTTATAATTACCTATGTAGTTTACTTTTAATCCATTACTTTTTTTATTTTTCATTTTAGACTCTTATCATATAAACATAAATAATGTATATGAACTAAAATGCATTAAAAAACATTTCTATTTTTTACAAATTATACCATTGTAATCGTTTCGTCAATACCTTCGAAATAAGCCCAACTTTGAATATTTTTTGATACATACGTACATATCCATACTTATAATAAATTCAAAAAAATCTCCATCGTGTATAGTAATCCCAAAAATCTATACATATAATAAATGAGTAACTAGCATGCCACGTGTCGTCTTCTGGTGAGCCGACTTCAGTATTTTCCCGCCTAAACATGTATCTGGATACAATTTACATTATAAGTTTAATTAGCACACCCACATTCACTCCTCCTTAATTCCATTTTTTTAATTTGTATGTTACATTTACTACCCTTATAATTAGGTATGTAGTTTACTTTTAATCCCTTATTGTTTTATTTTTCATTTTAGACTCTTATCATATAAACATAAATAATGTATATGAACTAAAATGCATTAAAAACATTTCTATTTTTTACAAATTATACCATTGTAATCGCTTTATCAATACCTTCGAAATGAGCCAAATATTGAATATTTTTGGATTTAATTATATTATTAAACATCATAAATATATACGAATTAATGTGTCGTGATTAGTATGAGATTTGTTGAAATTAGTATGAGATTTGATACAAATAATCACTAAATTGTCGTGATTTTCTTTTTGCAATTTCATATCAATTTTTACTTCAAAGTCAAATTATTTCGACGAATTACAATTCTATCAAATTCCATTCTATCAACGAAACACCCTTAGAATTATCATAAGAGATTTAATTACTTGGAGAAAAAAAAGATATCACTTATCAACTGACTTTTGTACGTAACCTTGATATACACCTGTCATTGTGACTAACCATACAAAAGCACCGAAAAATCTTACCATTGCCTTCTCTTCTGTTGATGCCTTCCTCCTAATTAAATTCAAAGCACCCGGCCAACGTTTAAAAATCAATATCATTTGTCTTTTGAAGTCAAAATAACTAAAACAGTATGAACCTGTTGTAGATTGAAAACTTGGCTGAGTTTTCAGCTGAAACAAGAGGTATACAGCACACGCAAGAAGAATCACGATGTTGCTTGCTCGAGACAACTCAACAACTTAACTAGTAGCCATGCAATTCAGCTGCCTCCATGCATGCCACCATATCTAATTAGCAATGGTAGAATATGCATGGCAACCCCAAGAACAACAACTTAACAAATAGTTTGTGTCTACATGCTTCTGCTAATCATCAAAGATGCAAAATAAGCTCATTTTTTACCAATTAAAGACGCTTTCAAGATTTTTTCAGAAAATAATGCTAAAAAGGTTTCAGAAAATGTATACTATTGCCATGATTTACCACTTACCAGCCAATGCAGATGAATTTTTGATAAATATTTGTAATGGATCGCTCTTCAAAAATAGACTCCCTACTCTTTTATGTAGAGACAAATCTATATGTGTAAACGTAACTTTTACATATGAAGATTAATTATCCATCTTCCATTGTTGCCAACTGTTGGGCATTTTTTTTACATGTTAGCTTTTTGAAACGTTACCTGGAATAACTTTTCATTAGCTTTTTGTGAACATTTCAATATTGCCCTTATTAATATTAATTATTATTTATTAACAGTTATTATAAATAAATATTAATTTTTAAATTTAATTATTATTAATATTAGCTGAAAATTATTAAATTAAATTTTAATTATACATCGATATTAATGTTTAATTATTTAGAGTTATTGTTGATCATATAAATTTTTTTATTTATTTTTTAATATTACATAATATATTTTAATCATCAATTACTATTTATCTTTTCAATTATTATTTGATTATTTTTTTTCATATTGTATGTAACAGTTATTTAAAATCATAAATTAATATATATTTTTCTAAACTTGTTTTAACAAATTTAAAATTTATAGTGTATATATGTAATAATAAATTTTAAGTTCTTTTAATTAACATGTTATATTATTTAATTTTTTTACTATATTGGTTGTATTAATTAACATATTATATTGATATAAATTGTTTTAATTATATAATTGATAAATTTTTGAAGATGTCCTTTTTGGTCATTTTACATGTTTATAAGTTAATTTTTGCCAGACATGACTTATTCATCAGCTAACTTATCATCTACCAACTACCTTATGGTCATCCAAATATATAACCAACAAATAAGCTAGCGTATAAGTTAGTTTTTTTTTGCCAAACAATGCATTAACATAATATATAGATATATAGTACATAATCTTTATTTTTTAATATAAAATTGAATAAAAAGCAAAAAGACTAAAATAGAGAAAACAAGAAAAAACTTCTCCAAAGGCTTCTCTAAAACGGAGAAAATGAAGGTTTTGTTTTTATTTTACTTCAACAACTTCTCTGTCTTGTTCTCTAAAATAGAGAAAACAAGAAAAAACTCCAAATTTAGATAATTCTCTAAAACTTGATGAGAGGTGAGAGAAACTCATTTTTTTATTTATTGTCACCAATAAAATTAAGGGAAATTAATTAAAATACCCTAAGTCAAACATTGAGTTACCAAAATACCCTAAATTTTTTCAATTTTGCAAAAATACCCAAAATACCCGCGATGAGGTCCCGCGATCGCGGGATACGGTGACGTGGCACGTATTTTGGCCCCAAATGCCCCGCGAAGCCCCTCAACTTTGGCCGCGGTGCACTTTTGGTCCCTGCCCGCGATCGCAGCCCACGATGGCCCGAATTTTACACTTTTGGTCCCTGAATTTTACACTTTCAGCCCCTGAAAATTTACACTTTCAGCCCCTGAAAATTTACACTTTCAGCCCCTAAACTTAGACGAATTTTGCATGTTTTTACTTATTTTTTCCACAATTATTGCACTTTAAAGATCGATTTGTGGTTGAAATTCATTTGCATGTTTGAATCAATGTTTTTGGAATACCAGTTTGTGGATGAAATGAGAGATTGGTTTTCTGATATGTTGGTTGTTTCATTGATAAATAGACGTAAAATGCAAGCCATAATCCCCACACAATGATTTCATTGTTGCAATATTTCTTTCTGCAATATTTTGTGTTTGAGATACTACTGAAAAAATGAGTTCATCTGTTGCAAAAGCTAAGCTATATTTCTGTTTTGATGGTGAATGGGTGCAAGATAACAATGAGTGGAATTTTGCTTATAAATTTAAGCATGGTGTAAAAGTGTCAGTAAACTATACTTATCAGAAGTTTGTTGCATACGCCATGCAAAAATGTGGAATCAACTCTTCTGATGTTTGCAAGTTAGTGTTTAAAAATGGCGATGGGTCATTTGTGGATTTATCCAACGATGGGGATATCTCTACTTTTCTGCACCTTGCAGTCGATTCAGAAAGACCCCCATTACTCTTTGTGTATCCCGGCGTATCCGACGGTGACGACGACGGTGACGAGGAGGGTGACGACGACGAAGACCTCCAAATAGAGCAGCCTGATTCTCAACAACAACAACCACCACAACCACACGAATGGCGTACTGCTGGAGTTGCTGATGACGAAACCCACGTTTTCAGAACGGGTAATTCTGAAATAGACAGATCAGACACCGATAATGATGATCACGAAGAATATACCCCTAGTAGAAAATCATGTAGTCAGATAAATGACTTTTTTTATATGCCCCCTATTCTTCCAGACTCCCATACCCAGACACAAAGCTACGAACCTACACCTTATATTCGCATTGAAAGTTTAACAGCAGGTCAGATATTCGATTCGAAGGATCTCTTAGCAAGTCAGATCGGACTCAAGTTCTTGGAAGAGGGTTTCCAAAGTCGCGTGCGGGCATCTGACAAAAGCAAATACGTAGTTGAATGTGCTAGAGAAAAGTGTGAGTGGAGGTTGTACGCGATTCACACGGGTCCCAAAGGAGGGGCGATAATGATTAGAAAGTTGCACGACGTACACACTTGTACGAGGACGCAACTTAATCCCCACCATAAACAAGCCGGCAAAAAGACTTTGGGTGCGATCCTGAAAAACAAATTTCTTGATGTTAGCAGGTCATTGCGTCCAAAGGACATCGTCCACGACGTTCACCGGCAGTTCGGCGTCACGATTGATTACCACCAAGCGTGGCATGCGCGCTGCCATGCACTGTTTATGGTGAGAGGCACGTTCGAGGAGTCGTATGAACGACTCCCGGCATATTTATATAATTTGCAGCTGCAGAACCCTGGTACTGTCACGCAGCTACGGACCGATTCACGTGGACGGTTTGAGATGTGCTTCGTGGCCCTTGGACCCGCGGTACGTATTTTAACACGTCATATGTTTACACATTATAAACTATAACATTTACACATTATAAACTATAACATTTTAACCTATGTTTTTGCAGATCCGCACATTTCTGGCAAATCTACGTCGTGTCCTGATAATAGACGCAGCCCATTTAAAGGGCCGTTACTTGGGTATGATGTTCCTGGCGGTTGCCATGGACGGGGATAACTCCATCGTTCCAGTAGCTTTCGGCGTAGGCAAGTCTGAAACCGGGGACGAGTGGACTTGGTTTATGTCCATGTTGAGACAAGCTATCGGAGACCCACAAGGGTTGGTGTTTATGTCTGATAGGGCTCCTTCCATAAGCGCCGCAATCTCTGCCATGTACCCAAACGCCCCTCACGCCATATGCTGTCGACATTTGGAGATGAATGCCAAATCCAAGGACAAACGTATTACCACCTACAAGGATGTCTATTGGGCGGCATGCAGAGCATATACGGATCGGGAGTTTAACAAGTACATGAATATGCTACGATACAGTGTCAAGGAAGCATCCAAAGTCTTTGACGATGCTGGACCGGAGAGGTGGTCCGCGGCCCATTTTCCTGGACAACGGTATGACATTCTGACCTCGAATAGTGCAGAGTCTGTGAATGCACTCTCCCGTTTTGCGCATAGATATCCGATTGTTAATCTTATGGACTACTTCCGGGACTTTTGTAATACCCCGGGTAAGTCCGTTAGACGTTTTCCCTATCCGTTAAGTTTATGTAACAATGATATTTAATGTTTAGGGTAAGTTTGAGATAAATTATAAGGTTAGGGGTGTTTTAGTCCTTAATGAGTAGTTTGAGCCAAAGGTGTAAAAATTGAGGTATAAATATCTCAATCTCTTCAGATATCCTCATCTTTCCTCTTTTAGAAATTTTGTATGTGTGTGAGTTCTGAGCGAAAGAAGCAGACGAAGAAACCTACGGATAGAGCATCAATCGTTTGGGTTGGATACGATTTTGAGGTAAACTCCTTTACATTTTGTGTTTATAATCAGTAGTAGGAGATATCTATCGGATTAGAAAGTTTAAACCATAGCTGTATAGATTTGATTTGGGTTCTGGATTGGAAAAGCGACCGACTGTGTTCTTGAGACTCCCGGTAGTGTAGACTCCCGGTAGTGTAGACTCCCGGTAGTGTAGACTCCCGGTAGTGTAGACTCCCGGTAGTGTAGACTCCCGGTAGTGTAGACTCCCGGTAGTGTAAACTCCCGGTACTGGAGAGTCCCGGTACAGTGGAGTCCCGGTGCAGTGAGTTCCGGTAGTTTTGGTAGTGTCCGGTTATAGTTTCTGATTGTATTTTTGGATTAAGTTGCTCCAAAAACTTCATGGGGGCGGCCCCCAGACCCCGCAAGGGCGTTGCCCCTTGACCCCATCCGCTATTCGGGTAGCGGAACCCCCGTGATAAGTCGCTGAAGGGAGAACTGTTGAGGATAAGATTTTAGTAGGCTTTATGTGTTTGACTAGTAAAGTGGTGTATGTATCTTAAATTGTTTCAGCTATTGTGGAGTCGAGGTGAAAGATAGAATCAAATTGAAAGAAGCTTGCGAGCGTGTTTGATAAGCAAATCAGGTGAGTTTTGCTTTAAAACGTTTTTGAACTGGGATATATATATATGAGATGATTATGTGGTAGGAATATGTTTATGTGTATATAAATGACAATATGATGTAATGAGGTATATATTGTATTTATGTAGCTTTGCACTACACGAGTGCACTTGTTGCCGGGTTCCGGTGAGCGGACCGGTGTATTGCCGGGTTCCGGTGTGCGGACCGGTGATGTGTCGTAGTTGTTGTACGGCGTTGATTTATTAGTTGGCTTGCTACCAACTAATATGGCCATTTGTGGAGGAATAAGGTGGATAAGATGTACACGATGCACGAGTCTAGATTGGTATTTAAATACGTGTGGTATGTTTATATTTTACGAAAGGATTACCAAAGGTTTATCTAAATTATTTTGATACAAAGGATTTACATAAAAAGGTTTTATAATGATTTTGGAAAGGACCGGGATTAACTCACTAGACCCGTTTGGTCTAACCCTCATTTTGTTTTTCAAAAATATGTTTTCCAGGTTAAGGATCGGCAGGAGAGGATGAAGTGTAGAAAGCTTTTGATGGATGTTGATTAGGAAGCTTTTATATATTTTGTAATGTCAAGACTAATGAGACCGTACTTGGTTTGTTATGTAACTTTTGATGTAAATCAATGATATGTATGAATGTTATGTATTATGATGTATGTTATGGGATTTGGGTCGTTACAAATGGTATCAGAGCCCTAGTTTAAGGGATTTAGGTATTTGTACCCGTACCTAGACTTAAACTGCATGTGAAGTAGGATGTCCTCGATATATTAGAACCTTGGGATGCTAAGTATAAAAGGTAGAAGGAACATCATGTAAGGTAATTTCAGATTACACATGGCCAGTGTAATTGTGATCTTACAGGTGCATGTTTGGACTGGGATACCTTATTATATGGGGTATGTGCTTATGTGTATGTTAATCTTGTTTGAACCTACAGAATGGCAAGCGGTACTCGAAATACGAATAGAAGAGGAGGAAGAAATCCAAATAGTACGAATCCACCAATAGGAACGAGGGGAAGAAGAGGAGAGCGAGGGGGAGGTAGATCCGGAGGTAGAACGGGGAGTAGAACTGGGGGCAGAACCGGAGGTAGAGTTTCGGGGCGAGGTACGGAGTTTATTACAAGAGGCGATTTGATGACGGAGATGGGAAGACTTCAAACAAATATCCAGGCTATGTTCGACCAAGCTCGTCATACTGAAACGCCAGATCCTGGTTTGGAAGACGAAATGCCCATTACACCTACGGTCATACCAGTGTTAAGAAGGTGTGATTACAAGATGTTCTTAAACTGTAGACCTCCAACTTACTCAGGAGACAGAGACCTAGTGAAGGCGATGAAATGGTTAAAAGAAATAGAAGCCATCTTCAAGACCAGTAAGTGTGCAGATGAGGACAGAGTATTATACGGAACGGCGATGTTGAAGGCAGAAGCTCTGTACTGGTGGGAAGCTCACATTGATTCCATAGGGTCGGATGTATACTCTACTCTTACTTGGGGTGAATTCGCAACAGCTTTCAAAGGACAGTTTTGTTCTCAAGCATCAGTTAGACAACTGGAAGAGGAGTTCATGAACTTACACCAACGAAGTTTATCGGTTAGGGATTACATCGCTCTCTTTCTGGAGAAGTCTCGCTTTGCGGAGTACTATGTTGCCACGGAGGCTCTAAAGATGGAAAGGTATATTTTTGGGTTAAATGCAGAAATTAGAAAGCTAGTGATGGCGACAGGACCCGATACCTTCTCAGCCGCAGTAAATGCAGCGGAAAATGTAGAACAGGATAATAGGAGAGACGTTAGTGATAAAAGTATTGGAAAAAGGAAATTGGAAGAAATAACATACGATTTGGAAGAATACGAATCCCCGAAGTTTGATAGTCATTCATCTTTCAGACCAGTTGAAAGACCATGTCCAAAATGCAACCACGTACATCAAAGAAATTGTTATGTTGATCCTAGAAGTTGTTACAAGTGTGGAAGGACTGGACACATCGCTAAGAATTGTCGCGCAAATCGATTCTGTTTCGTTTGCAATTCCCCTAATCATATTCAGTCAGAATGTCCACAGTGGAAAGCGCGTCAGGGTAATACAACAGTGAGATCAACGGAAGTTGGGTCGGGAAAGGTACAAGGGTCTGGAGCACCGAGAGTTCAAGGCCGTGTTTTTCAGATGACGGAACAAGAGGTGGAAGAAAGTCCTGATGAGGTTACAGGTATGTTTCTGTAAACTCTATACGTGCTAAGGTGTTATCTAACTTTGGTGCAAAAAAAAATGGTTATTGATATTTCCGTGCTTTTGTTGCTTATTTATGTTAGAGATATAGGTGGGTGTGGGGGTGGCTATTCGGTTAGTTTCTACGGTTTTTGATTAAGTTTGAAATAGCGGTGATAAGTATTCATACCTTTTCGTCTAGCCGAATTCCGGGACGGAATTCTTTTAAGAGGGAGATAATGTAATACCCCGGGTAAGTCCGTTAGACGTTTTCCCTATCCGTTAAGTTTATGTAACAATGATATTTAATGTTTAGGGTAAGTTTGAGATAAATTATAAGGTTAGGGGTGTTTTAGTCCTTAATGAGTAGTTTGAGCCAAAGGTGTAAAAGTTGAGGTATAAATATCTCAATCTCTTCAGATATCCTCATCTTTCCTCTTTTAGAAATTTTGTGTGTGTGTGAGTTCTGAGCGAAAGAAGCAGACGAAGAAACCTACAGATAGAGCATCAATCGTTTGGGTTGGATACGATTTTGAGGTAAACTCCTTTACATTTTGTGTTTATAATCAGTAGTAGGAGATATCTATCGGATTAGAAAGTTTAAACCATAGCTGTATAGATTTGATTTGGGTTCTGGATTGGAAAAGCGACCGACTGTGTTCTTGAGACTCCCGGTAGTGTAGACTCCCGGTAGTGTAGACTCCCGGTAGTGTAGACTCCCGGTAGTGTAAACTCCCGGTACTGGAGAGTCCCGGTATAGTGGAGTCCCGGTGCAGTGAGTTCCGGTAGTTTTGGTAGTGTCCGGTTATAGTTTCTGATTGTATTTTTGGATTAAGTTGCTCCGAAAACTTCCTGGGGGCGGCCCCCAGACCTCGCAAGGGCGTTGCCCCTTGACCCCATCCGCTATTCGGGTAGCGGAACCCCCGTGATAAGTCGCTGAAGGGAGAACTGTTGAGGATAAGATTTTAGTAGGCTTTATGTGTTTGACTAGTAAAGTGGTGTATGTATCTTAAATTGTTTCAGCTATTGTGGAGTCGAGGTGAAAGATAGAATCAAATTGAAAGAAGCTTGCGAGCGTGTTTGATAAGCAAATCAGGTGAGTTTTGCTTTAAAACGTTTTTGAACTGGGATATATATATATATATATGAGATGATTATGTGGTAGGAATATGTTTATGTGTATATAAATGACAATATGATGTAATGAGGTATATATTGTATTTATGTAGCTTTGCACTACACGAGTGCACTTGTTGCCGGGTTCCGGTGAGCGGACCGGTGTATTGCCGGGTTCCGGTGTGCGGACCGGTGATGTGTCGTAGTTGTTGTACGGCGTTGATTTATTAGTTGGCTTGCTACCAACTAATATGGCCATTTGTGGAGGAATAAGGTGGATGAGATGTACACGATGCACGAGTCTAGATTGGTATTTAAATACGTGTGGTATGTTTATATTTTACGAAAGGATTACCAAAGGTTTATCTAAATTATTTTGATACAAAGGATTTACATAAAAAGGTTTTATAATGATTTTGGAAAGGACCGGGATTAACTCACTAGACCCGTTTGGTCTAACCCTCATTTTGTTTTTCAAAAATATGTTTTCCAGGTTAAGGATCGGCAGGAGAGGATGAAGTGTAGGAAGCTTTTGATGGATGTTGATTAGGAAGCTTTTATATATTTTGTAATGTCAAGACTAATGAGACCGTACTTGGTTTGTTATGTAACTTTTGTTGTAAATCAATGATATGTATGAATGTTATGTATTATGATGTATGTTATGGGATTTGGGTCGTTACACCTTTCAACAAGAGTGGTACCAAATTCGACGCCTAAAAGGAGCTGAGATGCAAAATGCACTCACACCAACGACGGAGAATATCGTTCAGTACAGGGCGCGTCGTGCGGCGACATGGCCGGTAAGAGCAATCGGGTATGGGAAGTACGAGGTGCATGATGACTATATTCACGCGATTGTGAATATGGAAGACCACCTTGTTGGGTCACCAAGGATTTGAAATTGACTCACCGATGTTTTCCCTAAAACTCCTACTTAGAATATTTTAGTTCAGTTCTTTGAATGACTTGTACAAGATATCAAATGTTCGGTGAAGTCGAAGATCAACCGAAACCAAGCTTGAAGACTCTCTACTTGTGGAAAATAGAAGACTCTCAGCAACATTCAAACAAGTCATCACCACCGAAATCCTTGACATTTCGGTGGCTTTCTCTCCACCGAATTTATAGGACATTTTCGGTGGCCTTCTCCCACCGAAGTGCATGGACAGTTTCGGTGGCCCCATCCACCACCGATGACCATTTCGGTGTTTCTCTCACCACCGAAATATTCTTGTAATTTCGGTGGTCCTCTCCACCGAAACATGCTCGCAATTTCGGTGGACTAGTTACCACCGAAACATGCTTGCAACTTCGGTGGACTAGTCTTCTTTCCACCGAAGATTTCTCAAATCTCGGTGGAAACCACTTCGGTGCTATAGGCTCAAGACAGAAGATCATTTATTATGGGACAATATCCTCCAGCAGAGAAAAGTGACAGTTTGTCTCTTTATCCACTTTCAGTTAAGGTCCCTATTATCTGCTCAAGCTACTCTGTCTGCACCTAGTGAAAAGTGACAAGGACTTCACAGTTCTCCTGAAGTCAACATTATCAGCATATGTGAAGATGACAAGTGTCCCAAGCATTTAATGCTTGGGCACTCCTTGGCACTATAAAAGGAGAAGTGCTCTTCATGCAATTCTCACGCTTTCAAGAAATTCTCTCAGTGCAAGAAACCTTCTTTTAAGCCTTAAAACTCAATAGCTTTGCTCTTAGTGTTCTTAGTTGTTTTGTTGTATACTTTGTGTAAGATTGTTAGAATAGTTTATCTGTTCTTTTCCGCAACAATCTTAAGTTTTCTGTGTGTAATTCTTTTGAAAGTTTTTCAAATATAAGAATTAAAATTGTGAAATTTTTGTGTATTGTATTCAACCCCCCCTTCTACAATACTTGTTAAGCCATCTGGGACTAACAAGTGGTATCAGAGCAGAAAGTTTAATTCCATAAACTTGATCTGCGATGGCTGCCTCTTCTTCTTCTACTGTTGAAAACTCTTTTCAAAATAACTTCTCTGAAAATGGCTCCATTTCAAAACCTCCTAAGTTCAATCCCAACAACTTCTCTTTGTGGAAAAGCCGCATGATGCTATTCATGGAAAGAGTGGATACTAGATATCCAACCATTCTCAACGAGGGACCCATTATCCCCAGAGTTTGGGCTCGCTATGACACGCAGAGGCCAGGTAAAGAAACCTTTGAAAAGGAAATCTCTAGTGATTCTGATGAGGAAAAATCCAGTGCTACTGGTCGGTATATTCTCAAAAATCCTAAAAAGTATACTGATGAGGAGAAACGTTTGGTTACTCTTGACTCCAAGGTAAGAGCTATTATTGCTCTCTCTCTTCCTGATGTGGTCTACCACTCTTTGGTGAACTTTGAAACTGCCAAAGAAATGTGGACCACTCTATGTGTTCTGTACGAAGGTACAGAGGAAGTCAAGAAATGTAAAAAGATTGGTCTTATCAGAAAGTATGAACTTTTTTCTTTTGAAAAGGGAGAATCTCTTCCTAGCTTCTATAACCGCTTCAACTCTCTTTTAAATGATCTTAAGTTGTTGGGCAGAGTCTATGATAATGAGGAAGTCTTGTGCAAGTTCATGGATTGTCTCCCAGATTTTTGGGAAAATATATGTACTTGCATCAAAACTACCAAGGACCTTGAGTTCATGCCCTTAACTGTTTTATATGGTACTCTTTTCAACTTTGAGCAAACCAAGCTTCAACGGAAATCTTTCATCAAGGAAATAAAGAGCTCCTCTATAGCTCTTGTTAGTGAAAGTTCCAAGAATTCTCAAAATCTTCCTAGAATCACCTATCCTTCATCTGACTCTGACAATGACAGCCAAACAAATGTAACCCACCAAACGGAAGCATATCTTAGTGATGCTGATGATGAAGGTGAGGATATCATGGTTGAACAGTTGTCGGATGAGATGGCAATGATGGCCGGTTCTAAACACAAGTTTCGTCCCTTCAACAAATCTCGAAGTCTTAGAAAAACTTCATCTTTCAAAACTTCTTCTGACAAGTCTAATGAGGAATGCTACAACTGTGGCAAGAAAGGACATTTTGCATCTGAGTGTAGAAGCAAGCGTATCTCCAAGTCCAGATTTACTTCCTCTGACAATCCCTCTTCAAAAAGGGAAAAATCCAAACACATGCCTTTCAAATCAACCTTTCCCAAAAAGGAGTCCCCACCATCCTTCTTAAATCATCAGGAGCGTGCTGAGAAATACAAGGCCAAGTACAAGAAAGAGAAGGAAAGGAGTGAGGGTCTAGAGAGAAAAGGGAAGGGTCTCATGGCAGAAACCCACGATTGGGACGACGAAGACACCTCCGACAGTGATTCTCAGAATAGATGCTTCGTGGCCATCTCAGAAGAAATGGAAGTTTCCGAAAAGGCCACCTCACCTATGGCTCTAGTGGCAACTGGGTGCTCCACAGCCTACGCTCAGGTACATCCCTTCAATAATATGTCTGATATTGAAAAAATCAATGCCTATGAATCTTTAACTCAAGATTTTTATTCTATTAAAGACAGTAAGAATAGAAAATCTGCTCAAGTGAAAGAGCTCAAAGCTGAACTTGAAATTTGCATGTCCAAGCTTAAAAGGTTTGAGGAAATTAAAAATGAGCTTGAGGACTTGAAAACAATAAATCATGTGATCTCAAAAGAAAAGAACTCTCTGTTTAAGAAACTAAAAAGGGAACAAGAAGTCATCAAAAAATGGTCAAGCTCTTCCAAAAATCTTGAACAAATCTTTCAAAGTCAAATCTGTAGTTCAAACAAGTTCGGTCTAGGATTTGGAAAAACTGATGTTTGTGAGTCCACTCTTGCTCTTGTTCCCCCCACCAATGCATGTGATGATCTCTCTGATTCTAGCTCTTGTGATTCCATCTCTTTGAACTCGTTAGATCTGTGTGAAGCCTTAAAGTATGGAATATCCTTAAAGGCCAAAGACTCCTCATTGCAAATCATTGAGAAGCACGATTCAAATGACGTTTCTAAACCCATCCATGATCAGCTCAAATTTTCGGCCATGGATGAAGCCTCCTCCTCAAACTCTTCAAAAGCTAATCCTTCCAAAAGATCTAAACCCACCGATCTTATCCCCTTTGTGCCCACCAATCCCTCAATCTATGACCCTCCAATTCCTCTTCATGAAGTGTTAAAATCTATTCACATAGATACCTACACCGAACCTAAGCCCTCAAAGATCCCCAAAAGAGAAACTCCTGTTCACTCAAAAAGGATCTCCTGTGCCGACAAAGGAAAATCGGTGGTCAACTGCATGGCAAGCTCCCATCCTAAAAGTTTTACCCCAAACATTCCCTCTAACAACACTTATGTTCCTAGATCTGTGCTTTTAAGAAAATCAACCTCCAAAGATTTATCCAAAGGAATCCTTGGGTCCAAGCCTCCTGCTCTGTTCTCCTCTAACAAGGTTATAAGAACAAATGATAAAAGCCAAAACATGAAAAATGCTAAAAAGGTGTTTATCTATAGAAAATGCTATAACTGTGGTGACACTTTTCATATGGCTAAGGACTGTCCCAAGGATAGGATTGATAGATCCAAGCTTAAGGAATCATGCTCTTCTAACCCCAAAGGACCCATTACAAAATGGGTACCAAAGAACTAATATGTGTTTGCATGCAGGCTTTTGAGCACCATCAAATTTGGTATTTAGACAGCGGGTGCTCACGCCACATGACGGGAAACAAGTCTCTTCTCATCAACTATGTGCCGGGAAAAGGTCCTTCTGTAACTTTTGGTGATAATTCTAAGGGTTACACCAAAGGATACGGAACTCTCTCTAATGGATCTGTAACCTTCAATAAAGTGGCTTTTGTGGACGGCCTCATGCATAACCTCCTCAGCATTAGCCAACTGTGTGATCTTGGATACAAAGTTATCTTTGAACTTTGTGTCTGCTCCGTGGTAGACAAACAATTCAATGTGGTGTTATCGGGAAGACGGATGGAAAATGTCTACGTCATAGATATGGGACAATCCAATTCTTCTTCAAATGTCTGCTTTGTGTCAAATGATGCATCCAAAAGAAACTGGTTGTGGCACAAACGTCTCTCTCATCTAAACTTCAAGACCTTGCATAAAATCTCCAACAAAGAGCTGGTGACGGGCATGCCAAAGTTGAACTTTGTCAAAGAGAAGCTGTGTGATGCATGTGAAAAGGGAAAGCTCACCAAAACATCCTTCAAGACGAAGCAATGCTCTTCCATCACTCTTCCTCTTCAATTGCTGCACATGGATCTATGTGGACCAGTCAGCACTCCAAGTCTTGGAGGCAAAAGGTATATTCTTGTTATTGTTGATGAATTTACCAGATATACTTGGGTGTTCTTTCTCAGGTACAAAAGTGATGCTACTGAAGAAATCATCAACTTTGTCAAGAAAAATGAAGTTCTCAATGGCCAGCTTGTCCGCTCGGTAAGGAGTGACAATGGCACTGAATTCAGAAATAATGCTCTTGAAGACTTCTTCACCGAGAAAGGGATCTCTCAGAACTTCTCTGCTGTTCGTACTCCTCAGCAAAATGGAGTGGTGGAAAGGAAAAACAGAACACTGTGTGAGGCCGCTAGATCCATGCTGAGTGAATCAAATCTCCCCACCTATTTTTGGGCCGAAGCTGTGAATACTGCCTGCTTCACTCAAAACAGGTCAGTAATATCCAAAAGACATGATAAAACCCCGTATGAAGTTTTTCATGGCAGAAAACCAAATATTGGCTTTCTTCATGTCTTTGGGTGTATCTGCTTTATTCTTAATGATCGTGAAAATCTTGGGAAGTTTGATCCCAAGGCAGATGAGGGAATATTTGTTGGGTACTCCTTATCCTCCAAAGCTTATAGGGTGTACAATCTCAGAAGAAAATGCATTGATGAGTCCATTCATGTCAAGTTTGATGATCTCAGATGTTCATCACTTTCAAGTGATGAGGATGATTTACACAGATGGATCTCATCATGTATTGGTGATACCCCCTTAGTCACTTCCACCGATATCTCCTCTATTCCCTCAAATCCATCCACCTCAAAAAACCCAGCTGGATCACTCTCTCCCACCGAAATTGATCAACCCATCTCTCACACCGATTTCCCTATTCCCACCGAAACTCCACACTGAAGCCCTTCTTCCATCCCTAATCCCACCGAAAATCACATGGCTTCCACTACCGAAAATCCCATCTTACACCAAACCTCTGATCCCACTACTCCAGTTCACTCTACTCCTCATACCCCATCACCTTTACCCCCTGCTCTAAAATGGACCAAAGATCACCCCATAGATCAAATTATTGGTGATCAACAAGCAGGTGTCCAAACCCGCAGAGGAGTTGGAAATATTTGTCTCTATGTGAATTTCCTCTCTCTCTCTGAACCCAAGAAAGTGGATGAAGCTCTATCAGATCCTTGTTGGATCACTGCCATGCAAGAAGAACTTTCTCAGTTCCAGAGAAATAAAGTTTGGAGATTGGTTCCCAAACCCAGAAACAAGACAATCATTGGAACCAAGTGGGTATTCAGGAACAAAATGGATGAAGATGGTACTGTTATCAGGAACAAGGCCCGATTAGTAGCTCAAGGATACAGACAGGAAGAAGGCATTGACTATGATGAAACATTTGCCCCTGTTGCAAGACTTGAAGCTATAAGGATCTTTCTGGCTCATGCTGCCTACCGAAATTTTAGGGTCTTTCAAATGGATGTTAAAAGTGCCTTTCTCAACGGGGAACTTGCAGAGGAAGTCTATGTGAAACAACCTCCTGGCTTTGAAGACCCAGCTCATCCAAACTATGTGTACAGACTTGACAAAGCTTTGTATGGTCTCAAGCAAGCTCCACGTGCTTGGTATGACACTCTTGCTAACTTTCTTCTCAAGCATGGATATTCCAGAGGTAAAATTGACAATACTCTCTTCATCAAAGAAACCTCAGGTAATATCATTCTTGTTCAAATCTATGTTGATGACATCATCTTTGGTGTCACTGATGAATGCCTATGTGATGAGTTTGCTTCTCTCATGATGAGTGAATATGAGATGAGCATGATGGGAGAGCTTACATTTTTCTTGGGCCTTCAAGTCAAACAATCTTCAGAAGGAATTTTTATAAATCAAAGCAAATATATTCGGGACCTTCTGAAGAAATTTAACTTTCTAGATAGCTCTCCTATGAAAACTCCCATGGCACCTCCCTTGAAACTGTGTGCCGATCTAAAAGGTGAATCTGTGGATGTTACTCTTTACCGAGGTATGATAGGCTCTCTTCTTTACCTAACTGCTAGCAGACCGGATATTATGTTTGCTACCTGTCTATGTGCTCGTTATCAGGCCAATCCTAAAGTATCACATTTAAAGGCTGTAAAACGAATTTTTCGGTATCTTAAGGGCACACTGCACTTGGGTCTTTGGTATCCCAAAGACTCGGGTTTTGAACTAATTGGTTATTCAGATTCAGACTATGTAGGTTCCCAGATTGATAGAAAGAGTACTACAGGAAGCTGTCAGCTCCTTGGGGGAAAATTGGTAAGTTGGTCCAGCAAGAAACAAAACTCTGTATCAACCTCTACTGCTGAGGCTGAATATGTAGCTGCTGGGAGCTGCTGTGCTCAGATTCTATGGATGAGAAACCAACTAAGGGACTATAATCAATTCTTTTCTAAAGTCCCAATTCTGTGTGATAATTCCAGTGCTATAGCTATAGCAAATAATCCTGTTCTTCACTCTAGATCTAAACACATCGATATCAGGTATCATTTCATCAGGGATCACATTTCCAAAGGTGATATTGAACTGCACTTCATTCCCACCGATTTGCAGCTTGCTGATATTTTCACCAAACCTCTTGATGAAACCAGGTTCAACTTTCTCATCAGTGAACTTGGGATGTGCAATTTCCTAGAATAAACATGTGTTCATGCTCCACCGATCTCACATCGGTGGACACCTTCTTATCTACTTCTCTCTCTCTCCACCGATCTCTCATCGGTGGACAAATCTATGTGTTAAATCATTTCTATCTCTTTTCCAACACCGAAGTCCAATTTCGGTGATAATCTCAAGTATCGGTAAAGCGTGTCTACCACCGAAGCCCATTTCGGTGAAAATTTTCAAACTCGGTGAAACTTGTCCACCACCGAAGTCTCAAATCGGTGGTCATCTCAAATCGGTGAAAACTTTCCACCACCGAAGTCCCATTTCGGTGGTACTATCCAAATCGGTGAATCCATTCTACCACCGAAGTCCCGTTTCGGTGGACCTCATCCAAATCGGTGAAACCATTCTACCACCGAAGTCCCATTTCGGTGGACCTCATCCAAATCGGTGAAACCATTCTACCACCGAAGTCCCATGAACACCGAATCCACCACCGAACCTCCACCGATCGTCTACCGAACGAACACCGAATCCTCCACCGAAGCATCACCGAGCCTACACCGATTCACACGGTTCCCAAAGCCCACTTGTGACCACTCAATTGCTTTTGCGTCAGACCCTTCGCCTATCCGCCGCTCCGTGTCCCGATTCCCAATAACCCTTTCACCTCATGAGCCGCTTGTCCCCTCTCCCCATACAAAATCATCATCATAGTGCCTTATCCTTTCCATATATATACATACCTCCCTTCACTTCCTCCCCACTCCTTTCTCACAATTCAAACCTGCAACTCTCTCTTCTCTTTCAAACATATCTCTCTCATGGCATCCTCACGATATCCAATTCCTACACGTTTTGAAGACCTCCGCTTCAACCAGTGCAATCACGTTGCCCGCCTCGAATCCGATCCCGCTCATCCCGAGTTCTCTACTATTGCTAAATTTCTGTCTCGCTCTCCTCTTCTTCATGCCTTCACATGCAACCCCAGGATGAGCAAAATGCTCATTGGACAGTTCTGGCTCACCTCCGTGTACGATCCCTCCAATGAGGCCATTCACGCCTCCATCTTCACCAATGCCGAAGGTGATCACGACCTCACATTTGGGGTCGATGATGTTCGTCTCGCTCTCAAGATCGACGCCTTTTCCGACTATGAAGACATGTATTTGGACACCATACATGAAGACATTGTTCTTACCACCGGTTATGTGCTCGACGACTCCTCCAAAAGCTCCAAAGGCCCCGGTACTCTTCTTCGCAGCAAAATGGGAGGCATTTGGAATTTCTTCTTCGCCCACGTTATCCATTGCCTCTCACGCAAAACAAGTGGGCATGACCAATCGCCTTCACACGTCAACAAACTCGCTCATGCCCTCATCTTCCAAAGGAAAGTTGACTTCGCCCAATATTTCTTCTCAGAGCTTGTCGAGGTCATCAAAACTCCCAAGAAGTGTTACGTTGCTTTTCCCCGCTTCATCTCCATGATCTTACAACACAAGCTTTCCAAAGCTTTGGAAACCGATCGCCGCTCTTCCTCGCCCCGGTTCTCTTATGAATGGTCATCTCCCGTTGTGGGCACCAAAACCCCCAACGTCAAGCCGCTCGCCACCGATCGCCCATTACGCCCAGGTATGATTTCCTTCGCTCTATCTCCCGAACTTCGTTGGGGTGATGCGGAAATTCCCGGGTTTCGCCACCTGGAAATTCCCGAGGTCACTCCAAATGTTGTGGTCCCTTCTCCCCGTTCCCGAGTGACGTCGGGTGGCACTCAAAAGAAACGACAAAAGGCCACCGACACCTCCGCTCCCGCTTCTCGAACCACGTCACCGAGAGATCCCTCGGAGACCTCCCCGGTTCACACCCCTTCTCACAAGCGGAGGCACTCACCTTCCCCTTCGGGATCTCTTCCAAAGAGGTCTCGGAAACCATCGGCCCAACCGACTCATCCAACCGTCGATTCTCCAAAATCGCCGGTTGTTGAACTTCATCCCTCCGGGCCAAGGGTACCTGCTACACACCCCACCGTCTCCTCTGTTGCCTCTCGAAAGGCCTCAGTTACATTTCAGGAGGACCCCCCACATACCTCCCCACTCGACTCTTTGGGTGGTGGAGATGACCTCGAGATCTCTCCGCTCGAGGGTTCTGACTTCACACTACACAGCTTTACACCCGATCAGTTTTCGATCGAAGACATTGCACAACCCTCTAAGGGTTCCCCCCCAATTTCACCCTTTGATTTTTTCGATTTTCTTTTAGCGGACACTGGTTCTCCCCAAACCATCCCGTCCACCGAAGAACATCACACCGAGTCTCCCTCGTCTTCACACCAATCGCCCCCCCGATCACCTACTCCCCCCCGATCACCTACTCCCCCCCGAATGTTACACACCGACGACTTGATACCTTACCTCCATATTCCCATTCCCGAACCTGACCCCCACCGACTCCTCTTCCAGTTTCCCGAAATCGGTGGCCAAACTTCCCCGCACATCGACCGCACCTCTACCTTTCTTAAATCTACCATCACCTTAATCTCCCAAGCCAATTCCCGCATCTCTACCCTCGAGTCTCAGCTACCGCATCTTCTTCTTGATGCCATCACCGAAGCCCTACGCCCCATTCAAGAAAAATTATCTACCCTTTCTACCACAGTGGAGTCCCTCTCCAAACCTTCCACCGACTCACCCAGTCCTGAACGTTCCCAGTGGGAAATGGATCTTGGTGACTTTGCCTTGGTTCCCCATACCACCGAAACGAGTCTGGCCTTCCTACACTCCAAGTTTGATAAAGCCTTCTATGAGTTGGGTTTCAAGTTACCGGCTGTTCCTGAGGGGGAGAAAACCACGGCTCCACCGAAACTTCCATCCATAAAGAAACTTTCCAGTAACCAGCCTCCACCGAAACCCTCTCCACCGAAATCCTCCTCACCACCGAAACCCTCTTCTCCACCGAAACCCTCCTCACCACCGAAACCCTCTTCTCCACCGAAACCCTCTTCTCCACCGAAACCCTCTTCTTCACCGAAACATGTCTCACTCTCACCGACCCATACTGGCTCCACCGAAGCTCTTGACCTTAATGCATCAGTTGAGGGGGAGCAGTCCAGCAATGCTCCCGAAGACAAAGGAAAAAGAACTCTTTCGGCCGAAGAATTGGCCAGAGAAGCAAAGAAGAAAAAGGATCTGGCAAGATATGGGGCTCGACCGAAGGACGCTGAAACTCTCAAACTCAAGCCTGCTTCTCAACCTATCACCACCGAACTTGGCCTCTCTGCTCAAGAAATTGAGGAAGCAAGAATAGCTCAAATCGAATTAGACAAATCCAGAGATCTGTCTCTCAAAGCTGCCGAAGAAGAAGCTACAAAAGTCAAGTCCACCGATGCCATCCAAACACAGAAATCGGTGCTCAGTGCCTTGGAACAACAAAAGAATGAAGAAATTAATTGGTACAAAAAGACCATGCACCACCGAAGCTATAGGTCACAAATTTCTTCAGTAAAGATTGCCACCTCCAAGGCAAACCCTCAAGACATCAGATTGATTATTAACTGGGAAGATGGTTCTATGAAAAGTGTGAAAGAAAGCCATCTCCAACTCTTCGGTCTCTCGGAATGGTATGAAATCACTCAACACCTTGTCAGGAGTCCAAATCCAAGGAAAGACATCTTTGTCAAATACATTGATGGTCTAATGAATAAAATGAAGGAGATCAAAAGAAAACATAACATCATCCTCTCCACCGAAGAAAGAGCCAAACTGTTGTCTCTGAAAGAGAAGACCATCCTCCCCAAAGTCAAAAATCCTCCTGACTCAGTCTTCAAGGAAATGGCAAGAGAAGGTAAAATCCCGAATGTAAACAATCTTAACCTTACCATTCCCACTTCTGTTCCCTATCCTACCACAACCTTAAGCCTCTCACCAATACCAGGATTGTTCTTTAACGACGGTCTCGGTCGTCGGGCATTCTTCAGATTTGCCCAGATGTCCATCGCCGATACTATATTTCTGGAAGGCATTCACAACCTCTTTCCGAACATCCCCGAAGCTCAACCGTTCTATAGAAACTTACTGGATGAAATCAAGCGCCGCAAAACCTCAAAGAAGTAAGTTCTCTCCATTTGGTACTTGTAAAAGTTAGTTTCTCATTTTGTAAAATTGTACGAGAACTTATCTTAATACAAGTATCTCTATTTGAATTTTATTTCCGTACATACTTTATCTTTCATTACCTGTAAATACTGTACATAGTATACATACGCATACAAAAGAAAAGGATCAAAAAGAACAAAAAGAATGGCCTATGTGAAAAGAACCCAAAAGAGTAAAAAGGGTCAAAAACGCACTTACTTTTATTTACTCTTGAATATTCTAAGATAAGGAGCTCAAATTCAAATAGGGGGAGATTGTTGGGTCACCAAGGATTTGAAATTGACTCACCGATGTTTTCCCTAAAACTCCTACTTAGAATATTTTAGTTCAGTTCTTTGAATGACTTGTACAAGATATCAAATGTTCGGTGAAGTCGAAGATCAACCGAAACCAAGCTTGAAGACTCTCTACTTGTGGAAAATAGAAGACTCTCAGCAACATTCAAACAAGTCATCACCACCGAAATCCTTGACATTTCGGTGGCTTTCTCTCCACCGAATTTATAGGACATTTTCGGTGGCCTTCTCCCACCGAAGTGCATGGACAGTTTCGGTGGCCCCATCCACCACCGATGACCATTTCGGTGTTTCTCTCACCACCGAAATATTCTTGTAATTTCGGTGGTCCTCTCCACCGAAACATGCTCGCAATTTCGGTGGACTAGTTACCACCGAAACATGCTTGCAACTTCGGTGGACTAGTCTTCTTTCCACCGAAGATTTCTCAAATCTCGGTGGAAACCACTTCGGTGCTATAGGCTCAAGACAGAAGATCATTTATTATGGGACAATATCCTCCAGCAGAGAAAAGTGACAGTTTGTCTCTTTATCCACTTTCAGTTAAGGTCCCTATTATCTGCTCAAGCTACTCTGTCTGCACCTAGTGAAAAGTGACAAGGACTTCACAGTTCTCCTGAAGTCAACATTATCAGCATATGTGAAGATGACAAGTGTCCCAAGCATTTAATGCTTGGGCACTTCTTGGCACTATAAAAGGAGAAGTGCTCTTCATGCAATTCTCACGCTTTCAAGAAATTCTCTCAGTGCAAGAAACCTTCTTTTAAGCCTTAAAACTCAATAGCTTTGCTCTTAGTGTTCTTAGTTGTTTTGTTGTATACTTTGTGTAAGATTGTTAGAATAGTTTATCTGTTCTTTTCCGCAACAATCTTAAGTTTTCTGTGTGTAATTCTTTTGAAAGTTTTTCAAATATAAGAATTAAAATTGTGAAATTTTTGTGTATTGTATTCAACCCCCCCTTCTACAATACTTGTTAAGCCATCTGGGACTAACACACCTTTGTTCGTGTCGTGAATGGGATAAATCTGGGTTACCATGCGGCCATGCCATCGCTGCAGCAACATATATGGGTTGTACAGATTGCAGCGACTTGGCTGTACCTTTCTTCACGTCCGAATATTACCGGAAAACATACGTGGAGGTAATAAACCCAGCTGGACCCCCTGCAGCATGGGTGTATCCACCCGACCCGCTTCCACCATGCTATCCACCTTTAATGGATAAGAACAGGGTCGGGATACCGAGAAAGAACGACCGACGTCCATCACGTGGTGAAAGTTCGATACAACGAAGATGTACTCGGTGCCAATGCGTAGGACACACTCGTGGAGAGTGTCCAAATCCCACCCCTTCAACCGTGCCAAGGAGACATTCTGTCAGTCACACCCCGGGCCCGTCACAGCTTGAACCATATGGAACAAACCCATATGATACTGTTGATCTAAACACTGATTTGTAAATGATATATATACACACATACATATGCTTCTAAATGAACATTGATAACACAACTAGTTTGTAAATGATATATATATTCGTATTATATATTTACACACATAAAGAAAATAGGAGTTTGATATGATAAGCGAAAGAAAGAAGAAAGGTTGATTGTTACCATGGCAGTGAATGTTAACTCTGAGTACACATGTCTGTTTATATAGCAAGAAAGATTAGTAGCAAGAATGAAAGCAGGTTTCTAGCTTTTTAGATATATATATATATATATATATATATATATATATATATATATATATATATATATATATTATATGTATATATGAAAAAGAAGAAGACTTAAAAAAGGAGACCTTTATCTGTAAGTGATAAATATATTCATATTGGATATATACACACATACATATGCTTTTAAATAAACATTGATAACACAGCTAGTTTGTATTTCATTCAACATGCTCTTCATCTTCAATCTTTCTGACCCTTCTTCAACGGCTTCTGCTTTTGCAACCACGTATGGCCATTGTGTACCACAACCCGCACACACTTTAGCAAATGAGTTGAGGGTTGTCATATATTCTACAAGAGGAGTAGGCCCACGAATGAGGTAACCTCTGACTTGACCTTGCATGATGTATCCAACCTAACCGTGGTTCAGCGGCTTAAAAACTATTTTTCAGAGAAATTAACAACAACAAAAAATACAAAACAACAACACAGTAAAAAATACAAAACAAGAAAAAAAATACAAAACAACTAAAACAACCACCACCTACTTAAAAATTGATTTAGTTTCATCAATCCAAGCTTGCTTCTCGTTTACCTTCGCTTGAATAATTGCAAAGTCTTGCAGAATATGGTGAATTGCTTCTTGTTCTCGACGAACACGAGCCTCCCTAGCTTTTATATCCCCTTTCATCCTTTTGATCTCCCTGTCTTCCTCTTCGATCTTTCTCAAATGGACTGCCTTCCTGTCCATAATTTTTTTCCACTCTTCTGTTAGTTCATCTATCTCCTTTTCCTTTTTTGCTATGGCGACCTCGATTTGAGGTGGCATTTTTTCAGGAGTAGACTTAGGGTTTGATGACGATGCCATTTGTGGATGAAATGAGAGAAGAGAAATCAAGAGAGAAAGCAATTCAAAGAAAGAAAGCAAGAACAAGTGTGAATTGTGAATTGCATATTACTGATATTTATGGATGAAATCTCAAACATGCAAATGAATTTCAACCACAAATCGGTCTTCAAAGTACAATAATTGTGGAAAAAACAGTAAAAGCATGTAAGATTCGTCTAAGTACAGGGACCAAAAGTGTAAATTTTCAGGGACCAAAACTGTAAATTTTCAGGGACCAAAACTGTAAATTTTGGTCCATCGCGGGCTGCGATCGCGGGCAGGGACCAAAAGTGCACCGCGGCCAAAGTTGAGGGGCTTCGCGGGGCATTTGTACCCAAAGTACGTGCCACGTCAGCCCTAGCCCGCGATCGCGGGATCCATCGCGGGTATTTAGGGCATTTTTGCAAAATGGAAAAATTTTAGGGTATTTCGGTAACAGTTGGTCAAACTTGGGGTATTTTAATTAATTTCCCTAAAATTAAACTATCATTACTTTATATAATTTATTTTAAAAGTGGATTGGGATAATAAACTTATATAATATTTGAATAATATAATTAATGTTGAAACCTCTAAAATAGAGAATCTATTGGAGTGAATGTAGTTTTATTTAGAGATTTTCACTTTTGATTCTCTATTTTAGAAAAAAAATTATAGAAAATCTATTGGAAATGTCCTAAAAATATAATAAAGTGACAATAATAATCACCAAAATTATAGTTATTTGGATTTAGAAAGGAGACTTTAAGGGGTTGTTTGATTGTTTTTCCATTAAGTCCTGTATGAATAAAGTTGTCTGTGTGGATTAATCTGTCTGTATAGATTGTAAAAGTTTCTGTTTGGTAGGGTGTTTTCATATATGGAAGGACCATTTTTTTTAATTGAGAGAGACTGGTTTGGACAAAACTTGGCTTTCTGCATAATGCTCCCTCCTAAAAGCTTAATAAATAAGTCACAATCTATATATATCACTAATTAATGGGTTGTTTACCAAATTTTCTATTAAGTCATGTATGGATAAATTTGTCTTTCTGGATAAAAATATGTTGTTGTTTACTTTTTTACTTGAATCAACAATCTGAATGATGTAAATGACCAATCTACCCCTCAAACAAAAATATGTTGTTTACATTTTTTTAACATGCTTGAGCCGATTTTTCTTCAGAACACTTCAATCAAAATCAAATCAAAAAATATTGTTCATCAAACCAAATAGCTACCATTCATCAAATCACTTTAAACATCAAAACATAGAACCAAAACTCAACATCCAAACACATATCAATACACAACATAAAAAATCAATATCCAACACGAATCAACGGAACATGTCCTAACAAAAATCTATATCCAACACTGGGTCAATTTCTGTGTTTGTATATCAATAGGAAATCAACAGAAGAAATCGCCTTTGACGTAGAAAAAGGAAAGAAAAGGAGAAGAAAGGAGGGAAGGAAGGATATGAAACCAACAGGAGAAATGGAGATATGGGTCACGAGGTGAAGCCGTTAACAAGAGATATCGATCTGGGTTATCGGAGAAGAAACCAACAGGTGAAGTCGCCGGAGACGAAAACAATATAAGAACTTGATGTAGGTCGTCGGAGATGAAACCAACACGAGAGGTCGCAGAAGATGAAAACAACATGAGAAGTCGATCTAGGTTGCCGGAGATGAAACCAACAGAAGAGTCGCCGGAGATGGCAACAATATGAGAAGGAAAAAGGATTCACGATTTTGAATCTGGAAAGAAGGAACAGTGAAGTGGGATTTGAATCTGAAACTCTGGAAGGAAGGAAGAGGCGTGAGGGTGAAGTGGGTTTTGAATCTGGAACTCTGGAAGGAAGGAAGAGGCGTGTTTTGTAATAAAAGGGTAGGGATGTCTTTTTTAGCTGAATGGGGACAACACTACAAAACCATTTGTGCGATTAAGTCACTTGCTGTGCGAATAAGTCACAAGTAAACAACCTAAAGGAGTTGTGCGAATAAGCCAAGTAAACTATTAAGCTCATTAAATGTAACATCCTGAATTTTCAATAATAGTATTTTAATGAGAATTGGGATTTATTTGTATTTTGGTTAAAACCTTGAATTATATTGTAAGTTTATAATTCATTGGGGTTAAAATATAAGGGATTAATGTTTGGTGTCAATTGTGGAAATAATGAAACTAGAAGGTGTAAATGGGTCATTTTGAAAAGTATGTATGATAACATAGCTGAAAATCAGATATTTCCTCATTTTTGTAATCTGGGTCGGTTTAGAAGATAGAGAGAAAGAGAAAAGAGAAAAGAGGAAGAAAGCAAGGGTTTGTTCATCAGTTGGTAAGGAAATCTGATTATGTTTTCTGATTAGCTTGTTGTGAATGAATGATGATGGACGAATCTGTGTATTGGATTGAATTACAGAATCATAAACAAAGAGATTGAAGTTGTTATTTGTGCAGAAGTCGGTTTCGCAGCATAAGGTGAGTTCATTCGATTCGTTGTACAAATCAGTGTTTTTAAGTTGTACTAACCTTAATATAGCTGTATAAATTGATTGAGGACTGAATGGAATACATAGATTGAACTGATTTTACAAGTTAAGTCGATTTGTGGACTTGTTGAAATAAACTGTACGCAGTCCCGGTACATGAAAGCCCCGGTACTTATGAGTCCCGGTGCAGTCCCGGTAGAATAAAAAGTTCCGGTAGTGGCAAGTCCCGGTAGTTGGAAGTCTCGGTAGAGGCAAATCCCGGTACTTATGAGTTCCGGTGAAGTCCCGGTACATGTGTTGAATACTGGGAGTTGGGGATACCGGGAGTTGGGAATACCGGGAGTTGGATAAAAAGAGTCAGTTTACAGATTTTGGTAATAGATCTTGAAAATGAACTAAAGAATATAATAGTCTAAGGTATCCGGAAACCCCTATTATCCGGACACTTTGGAGAAATTAAGAATGTAAGGTTCTGATGGCTGGATGCAGTTTCTAGATGTTTTGTCTGGTTAAGTTTCTAAAACTTTTCTAGGGGTGCTGCTCCCAGACCCCGCAAGGGCGTTGCCCCATGACCCCATCCGCTAACCGGGTAGCGGAACCCCCGTGCTAAGTCGCCGAAGGGGGGCATTTGAGGATGAAGATACGATAGGTTATCTAGTATTCTTAGATTTGAGAATATGATATGAGCTGTAATATGTTGTTAAGCATATACGTTAGTAAAGTGTAATGGATCCATAGGCACTAGTGGTTATGTACACGTGGAATAGATGGAGATTAATCATTATTCTGATGTGTGTGAGAAATCATGGAATAAACGTAATTCCTGATTTCTAAGGAAAAGAAGAGATTGGCATGTGTATATTGTAATCACTATTTCCTTCTCTAAGAAATAGGCATGTGTATATTGTTATTTCTTAGATATGTACAGAAATGGGCATGTGTATATTGCGGTTTCTAGAATGGATGTGTACGGAACTGGGCATGTGTATATTGCGATTTCCGGAATAGAAACATTACTCTAGAATCAATACAGATTCGTAGGGTAGCTCTGAGATATGATATGATGATGGAATGTGTGTCAGGCATATTCATGGAATTGGGTAAAATCGTGTTAACGGAATAGAGTTACACGTATGGTAAGAGAAAGGGTAATCAGGTTTGTTATAACTTGCTTACATTGATTTTGCAAATGTTATTATGGAAACAAATGTTCTCACTAGGCGTTGGCCTAATCGTTTCATATGATGTTTTCTTACCAGGTACCAGCTCGGGAAAGTAAAGGGTTGTGGGACGAGCGTTTTTGGAATAACAGAGGTGTCAATTAACCAGAAGAGATTTTGTTGGATTGCTTAAATAACTTAGTTAATCTGATTGTAGTGATGTAATTAGATTAATAGGTTATTTGAAGAATCCTGTATTGTAAATGTACTATTAGTGGTTAATTACCTTGCTATATATTTATAAGTTGAAGTTTCTTGTATCATGACTTGTGAAATTCGAGGTTCAAATTAGCCCTGATTTTAGGATGTTACATTAAACCACAAGTAAACGACCCCTAAACCACTACCAAACAGTTATGTATAGCTGACTAAATAAACTATGAGTTCCATTAAGCTGCTAACAAACATGCCCTTAATCATAGTCTCATAGATAATAATCATAAGGACCAAAAATGTAATTTAGTAATAATATTACATCCAAACTTTTAAAATAGGTTTGAGCAAATAGGGGGCGGGAAGTGGACCGGATTTGTCCGTTGCTTTTTGGGAAACCGGGGGACCAAAGTTAGATATTCAGCGTACTTTTGATAGATATTAAAAATGAAAAAACGGCTTTTTTGCACGAATCATTTGAAAATATGAAAAATAACCTTCCACTTTTGCTTTGTTTTTAATTAATTATTTATTTATTATAGAATACAAGATGCAAACAATGTTTTAAAAGTCTCGTCGCGATACCCGTTATGACGCGTCGTGACTCAAAACTTGTGTCTTACGCTATGTCATGCATGTGACACGCTATGACCTAATACGCGGTCTTTTGTAACGTGAAATTTGATTTTTCTTTAAGTTTTAATGTCTTATTTGCTGATATTTTATTATATAGCTTACTTTAACTTGTTTATTATCATTGACTCGTCGATTAATAGTACATAACATATGTTTTTATATATAATGTTATATATGATATAGAGATTTATCGACATAATTCACGCCTTAATAAACGCTATACCTCGTCGTGGCACCTAAGGCTTGAGGCTTGGTCTTGCCGCTACACCACACCTCATGCCATTTAGAACCTTAAATGCAAATAAATCACATTTATTTCTATCTATAATGATTAAATATCTAATATTAACAATAAATTATTGTATTATTTAGAGAACTATAAAAAATACTACTTAAAATAAAATTTGTACATGGACATGATTATTGTTCACCAAGTTTTTCTTTGTTTGAAACTATTTTATTAATGATTTAATTATTTATAAGAAATCAAATATGAGTAAATCTTTGGGAAATTAATTAGTTTATCCCAAGTTCATAAGTAACTTATAGATATATCCTATTTAACCAAAATATCCAAAAAAACCCGTAAAACATCCCTAAATCGTAGATTCAGAAAAAAGAATTTCATTTTAACCCCTGAAGTCCGCAAAGCACCCTGAAAAATGTCAAGTTTACAACTTTGCTCCCTAAAAATGAAATGAACTTGGGGTGTTTTTTTTCCTTGAGTCCGCGATCGAGGACTCCAGGGTTAAAAATGATTTTTTCCCCCCTAAGTCCGCGATTGAGAGGTGTTTCACGAGATTTTTGAGTATTTTGGTAAAGTTGAAGAAAAATGAGGTATATCTGTAACTCAATTTTAAACTTGGGGTAAAATAATTAATTTCCCTAAATCTTGTACTATTATTCTTCCTCCGTTAGTGCAATCATGTTGTTTTTGAAATGTGAATGATGCCTTAATGATTAAGGAAGCACAAATACGTTCTTTTCAACTTTCTTATCAGAGGGAGATGAATAAATTTAGAGAATTTTTATATTTATATTGAATTTAAAGAAACAAATTTTTAATTTTCTTTGAGTATATTACACTAGTGGTTTACCTAAATTTTGGATTTGGTCCCTAAAGTACACCATCTACGGTGGAAATAGTTTTTGGGGAAATTGTTGGAGATGCTATAACTTTATAATTTACTTTCACTCATGATCCTCCTATGTTTAGTTTACTTTATGTTTAATTTACTTTCACTCATGGTCCTCCTATATTTAACATGGAAGAACCATGAGTGAAAGTAAATCAAAAAGTTAGGGACCACCACTATAGATTAGAGATGGCCATATGGGCGGGCTGGGCTTGTCCGGACCGGACTTTTTTTGGGATCGGGCCTAAACACTATTCAAAAGACCGGACTTTGGTCGGGCCCGGGCCGGGCCGGGCTTGGGGGTTGAAGGCCCGGTCTGTTTAGGCTTTTCAAAGACCGGACTTTAGGGACCGGGCCCAAAGCCGGGCCTAAACCGGGCTTTAAAAAAAAAATATATATATATATATACAATTTTTAATAAATATTATTCGTATACACTATAAAATACTTAATTGAGTAACTCAAACATTAAAAATACGTTTTATTAGAATTTCGATTGAATTATAAAGAACTACATTTATTGAATTATAAAAAAAATACATTTAAATAACTACATTTATTAGAATTTCGTCCGTGTTCGACAATAACTTCTCTAATTTGATCGTTTGATGCACTGCCGCCGACCATTTTGATTGAAGGATGGAAAAATTGAAAGAACGAGAAGTTGCGAGAAATGAACATAAGAAAGCGAGAAATCGAGAATTGTAAGCGAGAATTGCGTTTTTTGTGTTTTTGTAACTTGGTATCAAACCTCATACACCCACTACCTATTTATAGTGTTTAGGAGGCAAAAAGAACAAAAAAATGGCTAGAAATCGAAAAAAAGGTCATATTAACGGCTAAATAGCGGCTATATTTTTGAATTGGACGGACCGAGCCTAAACCGGGCTTTGGACCGGGCCGGGACCGGGCTTTCATCGGGCTGGGCTTCGGGCCCCCATCGGGCCGGGCCGGGCCCATTTGGCCATGTCTACTATAGATAGTATACTTTATGGATTAAATCCAAATTTTAGGTAAACCACAGGGTAATTCACTCATTTTCTTTTAAAAGTGTACGCCTGATGGATGGTATGCCGCATGGAAATATGAACAAAGGCAGGTCACATGGGTAGTACCGGATTAAAATTTCTATTTACCATAATACCCCTGCATATTCAAAAATCGATGAAAATTAGTCCACGCGCTCACGCGCCCACCATCGCCACCTTCTCTTCCACGTTAAGCGTTTAGAAACCCTCCGAAATCTCTCTCTCTATCTCCTCACATTGCGTTTTCTCTCTCTAAGATTTCCCAAAAGCATACGTTTCTACAGTTTGAATTTAACTTCACTTCACTAGTGTAGATCCATATGACCACCCGGCAGCGTCCTCCGCCGTCGTCAGCACCGTCGCGTCGTCCACCGGAACCCGACGACTCATCTGATAAATCCATCTACAACATAATCCCAATCAACAACCTTCTCGCTGACCACCCCTCCCTCAGTTACCCCGAAGTACGCGCCGCCACAGCCGCTCTACGCGCCGTCGGTGACCTCCGCAAACCACCGTTCATTCCATGGCAGCAACACTACGACCTCATGGATTGGCTCGGCGCCTTCTTCGGCTTCCAAGCCGCCAATGTCTCAAACCAACGCGAACACCTCGTCCTCCATCTCGCCAACGCTCAGATGCGCCTCCAACCACCGCCGGACAACGTCGATACCCTAGACGCCACCGTCCTCCGCCATTTCCGACGGAAACTTCTTAGCAACTACACTCACTGGTGCTCCTTCCTCGGCCGTAAATCCAACATCTGGATCTCCGACCACCGCCGCGGATTCTCCGCCACCGACCACCGCCGCGAGCTTCTCTACGTCGCGCTTTTTCTTCTCATTTGGGGTGAGTCCGCCAATCTACGATTTATACCTGAATGTATTTGTTACATATTTCATCATATGGCTATGGAATTGAATAGAATTCTAGAAGATTACATCGATGAGAACACAGGTAGACCTGCTTTACCCTCAATTTCAGGGGAAAATGCATTTCTAAATCGAATCGTTTCCCCAATTTACGAAACTGTTAAATCTGAGGTAGAAAATAGTAGAAATGGAACTGCACCTCATTCAAATTGGCGAAATTATGATGATATTAACGAGTACTTTTGGAGTAGAAGGTGTTTCGACAAATTGAAATGGCCGATTGATATCGGGAGTAACTTTTTCGTGACAACGAGTAGAGGGAAAAAGGTTGGGAAGACGGGTTTTGTCGAGCAGAGATCGTTTTTGAACTTGTTTAGAAGCTTCGATAAGCTTTGGATTATGTTAATTCTATTTCTACAGGCTGCGATTATCGTTGCGTGGAAAGAACGAACGTATTATCCGTGGGAATCATTAGGGGATAAAGAAATTCAAGTTAGGGTTTTAACGGTTTTCATCACTTGGAGCGTATTACGCTTCGTAAAGTCTCTTCTCGATGCGGGAATGCAGTATAAATTGGTGTCTAGAGAGACTTTATGGCTTGGGGTGAGAATGGTGTTGAAGGCGGTTATTTCCGCTGTTTGGATCATTGTTTTCGTGGTGTTTTATCTTCGGATTTGGACTCAGAAGAACAATGATCGGCGGTGGTCTGCTGCCGCTAACCAGAAAGTGGTGACTTTTCTTGAGGTTTCTTTAGTGTTCATCGTCCCCGAGCTTTTAGCTCTTGCCCTATTCGTAATCCCATGGGTTCGCAACTTTCTTGAAAACACGAACTGGCGGATCTTTTACGTGGTGACATGGTGGTTTCAGAGCCGAAGTTTCGTGGGTCGTGGGCTTCGCGAAGGTCTTGTTGATAACATAAAGTATTCGCTCTTTTGGGTCGTGGTTCTCTCCACGAAGTTTTGCTTCAGTTACTTCTTGCAGATAAAACCGATGATTCAACCCACGAAAGATTTCTTGGATCTTGATGATGTCACTTACGAATGGCATCAATTTTTCAGTCACAGCAACAGATTTGCAGTCGGGCTTCTTTGGTTACCCGTTGTCTTGATTTATTTAATGGATTTGCAGATTTGGTACTCGATTTACTCTTCGATTGTGGGTATGGGAGTAGGGTTGTTTAACCATTTGGGTGAGATTCGAAATATGCAACAATTGAGGTTAAGATTTCAGTTTTTCGCGAGTGCAATGCAGTTTAATCTCATGCCGGAAGAACAACTGTTGAATACACGAGGAACTCTTCAGAGTAAATTGAAAGACGGTGTTCATCGATTGAAGTTGAGATATGGGTTCGGGAGACCGTTCAAGAAACTTGAATCGAACCAAGTGGAGGCCCACAAATTCGCGTTGGTATGGAACGAGATTATTTTGACGTTTAGAGAAGAAGATATAATTAGTGATCATGAAGTCGAGTTACTCGAATTGCCGCAAAATACGTGGAACGTTAGAGTTGTTCGATGGCCGTGTTTGCTATTGTGTAACGAGTTACTTCTTGCTTTGAGCCAAGCGAAAGATTTGGTCGATGCTCCCGATAAGTGGCTTTGGTACAAGTTAGCGAAAAACGAGTATAGACGTTGTGCGGTTATCGAGGCTTACGATAGCGTCAAGCACTTGCTTCTCACGATCGTAAAGTTCAACACACCCGAACACTCGATCGTCACAACTTTATTTCAAGAAATCGATAACTCGATCAATATCGAAAAGTTCACGAAAACGTTTAACATGGTTACGCTTCCCAAGATCCACTCGAAACTGATCCTTCTTGTCGATCTTTTAATAAATCCAAAGAACGATGTGAACAAAGTGGTGAATACGCTACAGGCGTTATATGAGGTTGTTATTCGCGATTTCTTTAAAGATAAGCGGAATATGGATCAGTTGAAAGAAGACGGTTTGGCTCCTCACCGGCCGCTTCCGGGTGCCGGACTTCTTTTTGAAAACGCCGTTGAGTTGCCGGATTCCGACAACGACAACTTCTATCGGCAGACTCGGCGGCTGCACACGATTCTCACGTCACGAGATGCGATGAACAACGTTCCCGTGAATCTCGAGGCGCGACGCCGGATCGCGTTTTTTAGCAACTCGTTGTTTATGAACATGCCGCATGCTCCCCAAGTCGAGAAGATGATGGCTTTTAGCGTTTTGACGCCTTACTACAACGAAGAAGTGGTGTACAACAAAGAACAACTTAGAACCGAGAACGAAGATGGTGTTTCGACCCTTTATTATTTGCAGACTATTTATGCCGACGAATGGAAAAACTTCTTGCAGCGAATGAAACGCGAAGGGATGAAAACGGAGAGCGAATTATGGACGGTCAAACTCCGGGAGCTTCGGCTTTGGGCGTCTTATCGTGGTCAAACGCTCGCTCGAACGGTCAGAGGAATGATGTATTACTATCGCGCGTTAAAAATGCTCGCGTTTCTCGATTCCGCTGCCGAGATCGACATTCGCGAAGGATGTCGGGAACTCATGTCGATGAAACCAAAAGACGGGAAATCATCGGCAAGGGGAATAAGTCGAGCCGATAGTACGGTTAGCACTTTGTTCAAAGGTCATGAATACGGAACGGCTTTGATGAAATACACGTATGTGGTTGCGTGTCAGATATACGGGACCCAAAAGGCGAAAAAGGACCCACACGCGGAAGAGATTTTGTATTTGATGAAAAACAACGAAGCTCTTCGTGTTGCGTATGTTGATGAGGTGGCGGTACGGGACGGAACAGAGTATTATTCCGTTCTCGTGAAGTACGACCAGGATTTGGAAAGAGAAGTCGAGATTTATCGGGTGAAGTTGCCGGGTCCGTTGAAGCTCGGGGAGGGAAAACCCGAGAACCAGAACCATGCCATTATTTTCACTCGAGGAGATGCGGTTCAGACCATCGACATGAACCAAGACAACTATTTCGAGGAGGCGCTTAAAATGCGGAACTTACTTGAGGAATACCGTTCGTATTACGGTCTTCGTAAACCGACCATTTTAGGGGTTCGTGAAAATATCTTTACGGGCTCGGTTTCTTCGCTCGCTTGGTTCATGTCGGCTCAAGAAACGAGCTTTGTGACATTGGGTCAACGTGTTTTAGCGAACCCTTTGAAAATCCGGTTGCATTATGGCCATCCGGATGTGTTTGACCGATTCTGGTTCTTAACTCGTGGCGGGATTAGTAAAGCTTCGAGATTGATTAACTTAAGTGAAGACATTTTTGCGGGATTTAATTGCACGTTAAGAGGCGGAAACGTGACTCACCATGAATACATACAAGTAGGGAAAGGAAGAGATGTCGGGTTAAACCAAGTATCGATGTTCGAAGCAAAAGTTGCAAGCGGAAACGGGGAGCAAGTTCTTAGCCGAGATGTGTACCGATTGGGTCATAGACTCGATTTTTTCAGAATGCTTTCGTTTTACTTCACAACCGTTGGATTCTTTTTCAACACGTTGATGATTTCTTTAACCGTTTACGCGTTTTTGTGGGGCCGGTTGTATCTTGCGCTAAGTGGGGTCGAGGGTTCCGTGGCGAATAACGTGAACACAAACCGAGCACTCGGGACGATCTTAAACCAGCAGTTCGTCGTCCAACTTGGTCTTTTTACCGCTTTACCCATGATTGTCGAAAACTCTCTCGAACTCGGGTTTCTTGCAGCCATTTGGGATTTCATCACAATGCAGCTACAACTTTCGTCGGTTTTCTTTACTTTCTCGTTAGGCACTCGAGCTCATTATTTTGGTCGAACGATTCTTCACGGGGGCGCAAAATATCGCGCAACGGGGCGTGGTTTTGTGGTGCAACACAAGACGTTTGCGGATAATTATCGACTGTATGCGCGTAGTCATTTCGTGAAGGCGATTGAGCTCGGGTTGATACTCACGGTTTACGCCGGATACAGCCCCGTTGCTAAAGGAACGTTTACGTATATCGCGTTAACTATCTCAAGTTGGTTTCTCGTGTTTTCGTGGATCATGGCTCCGTTCATATTCAATCCTTCCGGATTCGATTGGTTGAAAACAGTTTACGATTTTGATGATTTTATGAACTGGATATGGTTTCGTGGGGGCGTGTTTGCGAAACCCGAACAGAGTTGGGAAACATGGTGGTACGAAGAACAGGATCATCTGAGGACGAGTGGGATTTGGGGGAAATTGTTTGAGATTATTTTGGATTTACGGTTTTTCTTTTTCCAATACGGGATTGTATACCAATTGGGTATTGCTGCGGGTAGCAAAAGCATTGCGGTCTACTTGCTTTCTTGGATCTATGTGGCGGTGGCTCTCGCAATTTATTCGATTATAGCGTATGCACGCGATAGATACGCTGCTAAAGAACACATCTACTATCGGCTGATTCAGTTTCTCGTTATCATTCTCGGATCACTTATAATCGTTGGGCTGATTGAGTTCACACATTTCGAGTTTCTTGATCTTTTCACGAGTCTGTTGGCATTCATTCCCACCGGTTGGGGTTTCCTTTCGATTGCGCAAGTATTCCGGCCGGTTTTGCAGAGAAGTTGGATTTGGGGGACGGTTGTTTCATTGGCTCGTACTTATGATATAATGTTTGGAGTGATCATCTTGACTCCAGTTGCGTTTTTGTCGTGGATGCCTGGTTTTCAGTCGATGCAAACGAGGATTTTGTTTAATGATGCATTTAGCCGGGGGTTGCAGATATTCCAGATCATTGCCGGGAAAAAATCTAAAGTCTAATTGTGATTTGAGGTAAAGTTTCGGACTTTTTATTTCTCCCATTGATCGTTATGCTTTCTGTATCGTACTTCATATGTGATTTTTTTTGTTTTTCTTTTGCAGGTGTGATGATGGTAGATTAAACAGATGTTTAGTTATGTAGACTTTGTAGTGTGCATGTAAAGTAGTAGCAGCTTCACAGATGTTCGGTTTCAGTTTCAGAGGTCCGCTTCTATCTCTTCTTGCTACTACAATTAATTTCATTTTAATGCCGTGGGTAGTTTAGTAAAAACTTCTTATTACCAGTACCACACCGAAATAAGCTAATAAGCACTTTAAATAAGCAATCCCAAATACCCCCTTAGATATGACATGTCTTCTGGAAGCAATAGTTCTACTCTTTTGGGTAGAGGACAGGTCTGTTTTACATTTTATTTTTGAGACGTTACTTCCAAGTGGGACATATATATATATATATATATATATATATATATATATATATATATATATTATATATATATATATGTAGGTTTGGTCTGGTCTGGTTATATGACATGTCTTGATGAATATTTGTTTCTATGATAAGATTACATTTCTTGCTTTTGAGACCTTTTTTGGGTAATGGTTGGCTGATTTTTGCAACATGTTTTGCAGGTTTCAGTTGGAGATGAGGAAGAGGCAAGTAGATGTGTAGGATATATTGGGTTTGTTTGCTTTTGCTTTTGCTTTTGCTTATGATCCCGAGCCTCTCAATTTTGCAACGTCGATGTATGCAGTCTTCGTTTATTGTAATATAACACTCCACTTTCTTGTTATGTTCATTTTTCTTAAACCGACCGGTTATTTTTTGCCAAATTTAACGTTGGCTTTCACTTGAGTTTGTCTTATAGTTTTTGGGTGCACGTTTTCTAGTTTTAAATATGTTATCAATAAAGTACGACTCTTTGATCAATATTCACATTATCGGTTAAACGTATCACCTTCAACCTACGTTAGGTTGGATACGGAAGATAGAACTCGATTGCAACAAAACCGTTCAAAGTAGGCGAGAGAGTGATAGCTTGATGCAGAATCCAACCATGAAACAGTAAGTTATTCACCTTCACATGTGAATTTGTTCATATTCTTTAAACCACTCTTCTCCAATGCGAAACTGGTCACAGTTAGTTGCACCATACTTACTGAAGTTTGAAACCAGGCTATTAACCATTCTAGCCACGGCTCCCTTGAACGTCTTTGACCCGCCTTTCTTCTCACCTCCATCGACCATCAAACCTACTTCGACACCCTCCATGTAAGCCCGACATGCTGACAGAATTGCACGCGCACGGCTACGGAAATGACCAACAACAAGATCCTCAAAGTGCTGCAATAAAACACCATCACCTTACTTCAATCATCATTTTCAAACTAAAGATTTCTTGCTTATAAACAAATTTGGAGTTACTGTTTTGTGAAGACCCCAAAGGACCGGTTCTCATAACCAGGCCTTATTAAGCTTAACCGGTCCAAGACCGGTTATGAGATCACTATTTGGGACCGAGTCCGATTTTGGCAGTTAAGAGTAAGGAATAAGAAACAAATATACCTTTGGGGGTCTCCTAAGTGTATATATCATTGTTTTCAAAGATAAAAGGAAGATATCTTCATTATATTCTTTGGATTCCTTGTCTCCCACAGCTCCAGGGTACAGAGCATCAAACCCGGGCTCATTGAAAAACGGCTTATCGTTCAAAATCAGTGCCTGTATCGACACCAATACTTGAAGCATGGTTGAATTATTCGGCATCCAGTTCTCGTTTCCTATACCAGTCCAAGTGTTGAGAAGGCTAAGGCAGACTTTTCCAGATTCATATAAGTTGGGGTTTAGCCGAAGCCCACCAGAGTAATAATAAACCATCTGAAAGAAACCCCCAAATTAAGCCAAAAGTTTGAGAGAATGGTTTCATTAAGTCATCAAAGAAGCATATATAAGTCTCGATGGATATATACCGGAGGGGTGTCGGGGTAAGCCGGAGGAAAATGAATATCGAAGACAAAAAGACCATCGTGATACGGGGTGCCTGCTGCTCCTACAATCACAGCCCTCAAAAGATCCATTCTTGTTTCATATGCCCTCACAAAGATGCTATCTGTAGTAAACACAAAGTAAGAAACAAGAAGTTCCGTAATAGAAACGAAGGTAAACTTAGTTAGTTTCATTTTGATGCAAGCTGGAACTCCGTAAAATGCAAACCTTGCATTTGTTGCACACCTTACAAACCACAGTGTGCATATGTGCAGAACCAATGTGCATATGCATACGTGCACGAATATACATATAATGAACATACATTCATATGGGATAATGCATATATGCATCTCAGATTATGCATATATGCAAATTGGATTGTAAGGGGTGCAACAAATAAATGGTTTGTATTTGATTTGTCCCCTCTATAAAAACATTCACCGACTCTTTAAAGCTTTTTTGGTCACATGGTAGTGTGAAAAAGCCAAGTTTTTAACGCGGGTCCCACCTTTTTAAAAAAGGAAATCAAGCTTCTTTCTAAAGTGTCGAATCAACTTTACGATAACATCTCACACATCAATAAAAACCCAGACTCCTTTCAAAAGCGATATATCTCAAATTTAATGTTCTAATTTATTTTAATGTGTGATTTTGAGAAAACAATCATGTTTATTTATAAATTTGTTTAAAAATGACGCTTTTTATGGAGGTCATGATTTAAGGATTTAAAAGTGGTTAGGGATAAGGGTTAATTAATAAGAGTCCAAGATTTAAGGATTTGAAGGTTGTTAGAGATAAGTTTCAATCAAGTAATTAACATTAAAAGCGGTACATAAAGCTTCATTAGTTGTTTTAAGAGATTTTAAGTAATTAACATTAAATAGCGGTACATGAAGCTTTATGGGTTATTTTTAAGAGTTTTTCATAAATGCTTTATAATATAGAATAGATACTCGCCTGGTACGTCCTTCTCTAGTATTTTCCACTCATCCTGAATTTTCTTTGTCCAGGTCCTTGGAGGCTACCATCAAAAACATTATAAACAAAATGTAGCAATAAGGAAAGAAAGCAAGTGTAAATTGTAATGAGTAACATTTAAAGAAAAAACCACCATTTAGGGGCTGTTTGGCAGTTGCAGAATGGTTTTGTGCAGAATGATTAAGAGCTCAGAATGGTTAAGAGGCTTTTATGATATAGTGTAAAATGAAATATGGTTGTTTGGTATTTGTTTAAAATGAAATCAGGGTGCTGAATGGTTAAGGGTGGCCTAAGAGGCTAAATCATTAAGAGGGTTTTGGAACCATTAAGAGACAGACTTTTTTTTACCAAACAAGATTCACCTCTGAACGATTCAGAGGTTGCCTCTTAATGGAACTATTAGGAGGTAAACAAACAGCCCCTTACTGTTTACAAAAATTACCTGTTGCCCCTGAAAACCAACAGAATTGAAATGATGATCAGAAAAATCATCAACAATATCAAATTGTTTGAAGTGATCAAACATCTTCTTCACCTCTTCTTCAGTTGCATCTTCCTTTTCTGATGCAGAACTTGACATTATGTTTGGAAGGACCGACGAACTGCTAGAAGCAATGTCGTTAATTTCGCAAAAGGGTATATTCGGAATTTCATGATCGTGCGTTTCCGTGGAGAGGATTATAGGAACCGTTGGAAGGCCGTTCAACCAGGAAAACGATGCTTCGGCATCAGGAGGCAAATCGACATTATCAAATTGGGCTTGCATACTTGAATAATGGGATTCATCAAGCACAACAACAAAATCAAAGTCATGATCATCATTGCCATTACCATGGTATGACATATTTGAGTTAGCAGTTTCTGAGTCTAGAGATTCAGATGAGATGGCTTCACTAGTGGGCTTCATAACATCCTGATAGAGGATAAAACATTATTATCTTGCAAAGTAGCATGATTGATTGATTCAATCGGAAAAAAACAACAGTTAAAGACCATTTTCAATGAACCCTTTATTTTACTCTCTAAAACTCTTTAGATATAGAGGAATACTATTCATACTCTCTATTTTTTCTAGAGTAGAAAAGAGAGTAATACACCGGAGAAAACATCACATATCCTTTATTTTTAGGAAATTAATTAAAATACCCCAAGTTTGAATTTCTTTTACCAAAATACCCTAAATCTCTTTCAGTGTGCAAAAATGCCACAAATTTTCGTGGTGGGCCCCGCGATCGCGGGCCCACACCCACGTGTCACAAAGTTTCGGCCTGGCCCGTGGTGGTTCCCCGCGATAGGCCAAAATTGTCACCGCGGGCAGGGACCAAACTTGTCACAGCGGCCATAGTTGGGGGGCTCCGCGGGACATTTTGCCCAAACCTGGGTGACACGTGGGCTGGGCCCGCGATCGCGGGGCCCACCGCGGAAATTTAGGGCATTTTGGTAAACCGGTAGAGATTTAGGGTATTTTGATAAGAAAGGGTCAAACTTAGGGTATTTTAATTAATTTCCCTTTATTTTTTACTCTATAATAGAGTAAAATAGAGAATTACATTTGAGATGCCCTAATGATCTATTCCTACATCTTAAAAGTATTGGTAATAACATAGTGATCAAGTACACAAATTAAAAAAAATGCTTGACTATTGATCAAAAGCCTTAAACACCCTTCAATAATAATAATATGATAAAAATAGGAGAATATTGTGAATAGTAATCAAGATCATCCATTCTAGTAATCAAGATCATCCATTCTTGGTAATGACATCAATGGTCAAACAAGAAATTCATAGTTTAAAGGTTGCCATAGAAAAGAAAGTTCATACTTTAAAAGTTGTCTTAGAAAAGGAAAGTTGCAATTATAATGTGACATCCCAAAATGCAAATCAAAAGTTTGATAACTCCCTTCCAAAAAAAACACAAATTATAACTTATGTTTTATATGAACCATCTTTACAGTAGTTAACAAATGAGTAGTAGTAGGAGTAACATACTATTGAAATTTGCAAAAGCATAATATCATTAAGTTAAGGCCCACATGAACATACTCATACCACTTTCATATATTGAATGCTTGATCCAATTGTCTCTTGTTTGTTATAATTTACTGTAACCTAAAAATAGCGATCGATACGAAATGTAAAACGATCAGAGAATCATCGGCAAATAGACGATCATCGGAGGAGAGAAAACACAAGAATTCAACATGCATTAATTAAGCAGAAAGGAATTAAATTGTAGAATAGGTCATCGGTAGCAATACCACATCGTGTTTAACCTTGTTTACGACTGAACCATCGGACTCCAACATGTCGATTTCAACTTCCAATGGTGGCGCTCAGTGATCAAATTAGATCAAATATAACCCTAGAAATTTTTAAACACAAAAATTAAAGGGAAATTGAAGAAGACAAATAAATTATAACAATTGAAAAGAGTATTACTAATGGCACCCGTGTTGAATGCATTGGTATTTATTCAATAACAATTCATCACATCAATTTGACATATATATATATATACTTTGTTATTTTATATATCTATATATTATAACAATTTAATAATATAGTATAGAGTAAATTACAGATTTGGTCCCTCAGGTATGTCAAAAATTACGGATTTGATCCTTTAACTTCATTTATTACATAACAACCCTCCATGTATGCACTTTCTTCTATTTTACTTTTTTACTTTTATGCACTTTCTTCGTTATGGATTTGGCCCCTTACGCTAACGGCTGTCTGCAAATTCGTTATGTACTAAGGCAAAATGACCATTATACCCTTTTCTTCTATTTTACTTTATTGCTTTTCTTTTTAGTAATTTTCTTTTTTAAACATTTTCTAATTAATGTTCTTCGTTCAATCAAGAACAGTCTTTTATCTTCTTCTTTTTCTATGGGTCTTCATATCCTTTATCATTTTATACAAAATCATCACATCCAGCAGATTTGGGTTCATTGGGTTTCAAAATCATTCAAAACCTTAAAATATAATATCAAACCAATTTAACTAAAACCTAAAATATTAATCAAACCAATTTGGAAAGCAAATGCCATTGACTGTAACGAGGGAGGGTTTCAACGCCTTTGTCGGAGATTTGGGTTTCTTTGCCGGAGATCTGGGTTTCATCGTCGGAGATCTTGAAACCAATGAGACCAGATGCCATCGACTATTTTCCCTCCCCCTCCGACATGTTTCCCCTCTAGATGCCATCGACTCTCTCTCTCTCCCTCCCTCCCTCTCTCTCTCTCTCTCTCTCTCTCTCTCACATATCTGTTTCTTCTCTCTACATCCTCTCGATCTGCTGCTTCTTTGTGTAACCGTTTGACTTTGGCACATGAGGTGGCAGGTTTGGAATCTTTCTTCACTCGCTATGGAAAGATAAAGGAACCGTATCTCGTTCGGATGATTCTTTGAAACCCCCTTAGCTAAGAGATAGAAAGACGATTCCTTTCCTGTTTATTATAGTTTTATCCATAGACAAAACTTCAAATCATTTTTTCTCGAGCCGCAAGAAGAGAACAAATAGATTTCGACCCAGTCTCCCATTTGTGAAGCATATCATGAGTGTATTCCGCCTAATGGAAGGTCTTACGGAGTCTTGTCCTAAAGTCCCACGCATGCCTGCTCACTTTATTTCCTTATTTATGTGATTATGTGACACGTCTATCTTCTTTAGGCTGGACACAAAAGCTGCATTGATTTGACTTCTTTCTGTCTCCTCTTCACTCTCTGTGTCTTTCATCATCCAGATTCATTTAATATTGGATTGATTTAGATTTTTAAATAGGGGTTTGGTTTAGGTTTTTTAAATCTAGGTTTTGTTAGTTTTATAAATATGTATTTGTTCTTGGTGTTCTTCAAGAATATTCAAGAGAAAAGAATGTAATTGATTAAAATGGTAAAATAAAGAAAATAAGGTAAAAAGACCAATTTACCGTCATACTTAACGGACAAAATAGACGGCTGTTAGTGTGAGGGACCAAATCCATAACAAAATGCACACCTGGAAGGTTATCATGTAATAAATGAAGTTAAAGGACTAAATCCGTAATTTTCGACATACTTGAGGGACTCTATATTATATTTTATCATCGTTATCTATATCTATACTACTTTAATATTGGTTTTGATCAATGTCTTAAAGACAACCTTTTATGCATAAGGAACTACTAATTTATGCACAAAACTTAAAAACTCCTAATTACAACTTTTAAGGCACATTGTACAAGTTATGGATACATGTTTTTTAAATCCAACTACTAGGGGTGTACGCGGGTTGGGTTGGGCGGTTTTTGGTATTTTTACAATCCAACCCAATTATGGCGGTTTGAAAAATCTCAACCCAACACAACTCATTCAAAAGTATAACCTAATCGAACCCTTATGGGTTATGGCGGGTTAAGTTGGGTTGGCGAATAAGTACAAATTTTTTAATGGTACTAGTTAGAGGTCCCATCACCAAGACAAATTATACCATAGGGACCAAAACCATAATAAATATACCATAAAAACTGTAGTCAGAAAAGATATAAAACACAAGTATCAAATCTACAGTTCACTCCAAATATTATTTATATCAGTAATTAAATTTTGAATTAGATTTAGATGTTACAATTAGAAAATAATAAATATATTCTCCACCCAAAAACTAAATGTCCATAATAAAAAAACATAATTATATCAGTAACTATTACACTTTTTGATTAACTAGAAGTCTAAAAGGCAACCTTAGTGTTAAAAGGTAAGTTCATATTACCAATCTTGTCATCTTATTAACTTATTTTGGTTGTTGGTTATGTTTGTAGATGTTGAGGGACTAGAATGGAATGTAGCTGATTCTTCAAGGGCAGGAGGACCGCACCTCACTTTTGGATATTATCACAGGGTAGCGGAGCAATTATGGAAGAGTTGGAGGGCTGAAGTGCAATTATCATCTGGACTATATAAACTCCTCGTTTACCTCTTGGAGAAGAGATTGATTTCATTTTTTCCTTTTCTCTCGTTTTAGACTCTCTCTCACGTTCATCAGATTAGGGTTTGGTTTTATGAGTTTATCTTCAAATCTCTTGAAGATGACTTTTGTAGCTTAGATCTTTGTTTCATTTGTTATGTTTGTAATCTTTTGTATTTTGTAATATACATTGTTATAAGTTTCTAGATGGTATTAGAGCCTAGGCTCGGATTCTTCATCCCTGTGATGTTCTTCACTTATAACAACCGAATGGTAATCTTCATCTCCCTATTTTCTTCAATACTAACATCAACTCTATGAGTTGTCTTCTTGTCAAGGTTTTCGAGATCTCACCTGTGTTCAACCTTTTTTTTCAAAACTAAAATCTACGTTATGTGTCGGTTTATTCTACATCTTTGAGATCTCTTCTTTCTGATGTTTGTCAGCTCTTTTTCATACGTTTTTTTGTTGTAGATCTGAAAATTTTCTTGTATAAAAGAATATGAAAAGGTTTTTCTCGATGATTCTAGATCTAATCTTCGTAGATCTAGTCACGATTCTTCTGTTGTTCATCATATCTTAATATTTCTTTCTCATTTTTCAATCCGATCTTTGTAGATCTTTGTTTGTTTCGTACTTGTGAGTTGTTTTGGTTCTGAACAAACTTCTCCTATATACTTTTGTTTAATACTTTCAGATCTATCTCTCATTTTGTTTCAAAACCTTACCTCTAAGAAGCCTTGTTTTTTCTCTCTTTTTTTGTTTCAGATTCTAGCACTTGAATCAGATCTTCTATAGATCTAGGTTTGAGCTGCTTTTGCTTTATGTATTAGTTTAGATCTGTCTTCTAACAGGTGGATTTGTTTTTGCATGTTGCCTGTGTGCTCATCCTTACCTGTTTAGTCTAGATCTGTTGTGTTTTCTTTTCATTAGTACCTTGTGGAGTGGTCCTAGTGACGTGAACAAAGATCTGGACAACTTATTGTCCCTTATTGATCGATGTGTTCATCAAAGGACTTTATATCTCCTTACTTGTGTACCTTAGAAGTTATATGTGGCTTCTTGACTCGAAAGTTGTCTGTGATATGAACTATCAGATCTGGCCTTATTGACCTCATCTGTGTTGTACTTATGTACAGGTTCATTGAAGAACAATAGACTTCAGTTGTGTTTTTTGCTGCCTTCTGTTTACCTTTGTTTGGTCCAGATCTGGAGAACAAATCTTCTCTGATCTACCTGCACACGGTGTTTCTTTTGGACCTGAGTTTATTCATCTCTTAGATCTGCTTGGAAACGTTGTGTTGTTTCTTACTGTGTTCATGTTTCTTCGTGACCCTGTGTGTTTCACTTGCTTATTCTAGATCTCTGTTTGAGATTCCAGATCTGCTCTCTGCTCTCTGCTCTCTCCGCTGTTCTCACTTCAACGGGATCCTTTGTAAGTCTGTTCCTATATTTACCTTCATTTGCTCTTCACCACTGTAAGTCTTCTCTTCCCTTTCTTGGAGTGTTTGTTGTTTTTTTTGGGTGTCTGAGTGGTGGACTTGACCTACCACCTCTGAGTGGCAAGGAATCCTGTCCTTAAGCTGCTTAGATTTTGCCCATGTGTGTGTTTTCTTTTGTTTTGCTCGTGGTTGTTCACTATGATGGGCGATGGATCACCCAAAAGTACAGAACCGCGGTCTCTGATTGCTAAGCTGGACTTTGGTGATCCTTTATATCTCCATCCTAGTGACACATCATGAGTTTCTATCTTAAATATGAAGCTTAGTGTTATTGATAATTACAAGGTATGGTCCTGTGCTATGATTCTTGCTTTGGAAACTAAGAATAAACTTGGTTTTGTTGATGGTATTGTGGTTCGTCCTTCTGACAATGATGTCTTAAGGAGACAGTGGGATAGATGCAACTCTGTCGTGCTGTCTTGGATCCCTAATTCAATTTTTTTCTGAGGGTTTGTTTGTTAGTCAGGTCTTCTCTAAGGTTGCTTTTGAAGTGTGACTTGAACTTAAGGAAACATATGACAAAATAGACGGTTCTGTCACTTTTAATCTTCATCAAAAAATTAATTTCCTTTCACAAAATGGATTCCCTATTTCTGATTATTACCATAAATTGAATGCTCTATGGAAGCAGTTTGATGCATTAATCAAACTGCCTTCATGTACCTGCAACGCCGCCCATGATTTTTCAAAACATAATCAATTGTTGAAACTTATGCAATTTCTTATGGGGTTGGATGATGCATATACTCATATACGTAGCAATCTTTTAACAACAGATCCCCTTCCTACTGTGAAAACCACTTTTTCTTTAGTGTCCAGAGAAGAGTCACATCGCGGTGTGACTCGATCATCTGACACCAAAAGTCAAAACACTGCTTTCTTTGAAAAAACTAATGACAATAGGAAGAATACTGGAAAACCTCCCCTTATTTGTAAGCATTGTGGTATGACTGGGCATACAATTGAAAGATGTTACAAGTTAATTGGCTTTCCAAAGGACTTCCAATTTACTAAATCTAAAACTGGATCTTCGTTTAAGCCACCTTCGAGCAATTCTTGTTCCACATATTCTCCTAACCATGTTCAGAACACTTCAATGCCTCTAACTGAGGATCAAATAAACAAATTACTATATCTCGTTGATAAAAAAACAAAGCGAGGGCATCTCTATCAACATGGCAGGTATGTTCTCTGCTAATATGACTAAGGTTTCTAATTTCTCCTCTAATTCTTCTCGTTCTGGATGGATAATTGATTCTAGAGCAAATCAACACATGGCCTCTTTTGTTTCTCAATTGGAAAATGTCCTTGATATATCTGGCTTAAATCTTAAGGTGACCCAACCTAATGGTGATGAAGCTAAAATTAATCAAATTGGGAATTTTAGGCTTAACAATAGAGTTGTTTTGTTTGATGTGCTTGTTGTTCCTGATTTTCATGTTAATCTTCTCTCTGTTCATAAGATTGCTAGAGATAGCAAAATTTTTATTGGGTTTGATGAATACAAGTGTTACCTTCGTCAGGGTTCTCTTCTCAAGAGAATTGTGGGGACTGGTAGTGAACAAGGAGGTTTGTACTTCTTTGATAAGCTATTAGAAGGCGAGTCTTTTATTTCACATGGTTCTAATGACCCCTCAAATAAATCAAATCTATCCATTTTTTGTTGTGTGTCTCGTCAGTTGTGGCATAATAGGCTTGGTCATCCCGCTGATCAAGTCCTTGGTGTCCTTAAAGACACTATAGGTCTAGGAAATGACCATGCCACCACTCCTTGTGATATTTGTCATCAGGCTAAACAAACCAGAGATAAGTTTAGCATAAGTAATCATACCACTACTACTCTTGGTGAACTAGTTCACTTAGATTTACGGGGTCCCTATCGTGTTCAAACCAAAGAAGGTTATAGATTTTTCTTAACTATTGTTGATGATTACACTATATATATCTGGGTGTATTTGTTGAAAAGCAACGATGAAGTCTTTGATAACATTGTTGCTTTTCACAGTTTGCTGTTCACACAGTTTGGCAAACATATAAAAACTTTCAGAAGTGACAATGGTACCGAGTTTACTAATAATAAACTAGGTAAGTTTTTTTAAAACAAAAAGCATTTTTCATCAAACTACTTGCGTTTATACCCCCCAACATAATGGAGTGGTAGAACGCAAGCATAGGCATTTGCTTAATGTTGCTAGAGCTTTAATGTTCCAAGGAAATGTTCCATTAAATATATGGGGAGAGTGTATATTGACTGCTACATATTTGATAAATCACACTCCTTCCTCTGTATTAAATGGAAAGAGTCCTTATGAACTAATCATTGGGTTTGCACATGTTCTGTCTCACCTTATAAACTTTGGGTGTTTGTGTTTTGCAGTAAAACCAAATGTTTCTGATAAGTTCTCATCTCGTTCTGAAAAAATGTAGTTTACTTGGATACTCTAACTCAAAAAAGGGTTATAGACTTTTTAGTCTAGATTCAAAACAAATTATTGTATCAAGAGATGTTAAGTTCTATGAAACTGTTTTTCCTTTCAAGATTAGTGCAAACCAACAAGATTGTGATTCTAGTAGCATAAATTCTTTAAACTTTTTTGATTCTGTTAAATGTCAGACTAATGATTGTACTTCTGAAATACCAAATGATGATACTAGGGTGAACGCTCAAAGTGAAGACACTTCAACTCATTCTGATAATACTAGCAACCGTAACTGTCTAGGTAGCCAAAATAGAACTACATAATCTGCTGACTCTTGTAGTACTAATATTGTAAATAATCATAACAGAGCTGTCGGATCACATGATTCAGGTAGCACTGATGAGGCTGCCAACGGTTCACGAGCTGCTGGTTTTCGTCAATTAACTGTGCAACATAATAATGATGATAATTTGAGGTCCCCTCTTGAGGGTGATGATTCTGACCAAAGTGTGTCTTCTATTCGTAAGTCTAATCGTACTTCTAACCTTCCAAGTCGTTTTGATGATTATGTTGTTGAAGGGAAGGTAAAGTATAGTCTAGAAAGAGTGGTCAATTATTCTTTTCTAGATAAAAATAATTTCTGTTTTGTTTCAACTTTAAATAAATCTTTTGAACCTGAAAGTTTTTTTGAAACTAGTAAGGATGAAAACTGGGTCAATGCTGTGAATGATGAAATGTAGGCTTTGTATAGAAATGGAACTTGGGTCTTAACTGATTTACCTCCTGGTCGAAAACCTATAGGATGTCATTGGATATATAAGATTAAATATAAATCAACTGGCGAAATTGAAAGGTATAAGGCACGTCTTGTTGCCAAAGGCTATAGTCAACGTGAACATCTTGATTATGAGGAAACGTTTTCTCGTGTAGTTAAGATGGTCACTGTTAGGTGTGTTATTGCTTTATCTATTCAAAATCGATGGCCTTTATGTCACTTGGATGTTAACAATGCTTTCCTATATGGTGATTTAGTAGAAGAAGTCTATATGAGTTTGCCTCCGGGTTATTTTACTGCTAACGATAAACATGTATGTAAACTTGTGAAGTCTCTTTATGGACTAAAACAAGCTCCTAGACAGTGGTATACAAAGTTATCTGCCTGTTTAGTTGATCATTGTTTTTGTCAGAGTGCCAGTGACTATTCCTTATTTACTAAAAGTTCAGGTAATATTTTTATGTGGATGATATAGTTATCACTAGAAATTGTGATTTTGAAATAAAAAAGGTTAAAGATAATTTACAATCCAATTTTAAAATCAAGGATCTTGGTTCTTTAAAATTCTTTTTAGGTATTGAAATCTTAGAAACTGACAAAGGAGTTTGTATGTCCCAAAGGAAATACTATCTTGAATTGTTGAGTGATTTTGGGTACTTGGGTTGTAAACCAATTACCACTCCTATGGACATGAATCTAATTGTTACAGATTCATTTGGGTCTGAATCAAAGGATTCTCCTCTTAAGGATTTATTGGTTATCAAAAACTAATTGGTAGACTCATTTACTTGTTAGCCACTAGTCTTGATATAGCTTTTGTTGTTCACTGTTTAAGTCAGTTTATGCACTCTCATCGCCAATCTCATTTGAAATTAGCTCTTCGTGTTCTAAGATATTTGAAATCCTCTTCTGGTAAAGGAGTAAACTTTTATGTTTCTAATACTTCTAATTTTAAACTTTCTGCCTTTGTTGATGCCGATTGGGGCAAGTGTCTATCAACAAGGCGCTCAGTTACAGGATATTGTCTTTTCTTGGGGAATTGTATGGTTTCGTGGAGAAGCAAGAAACAATCCACTGTTTCACGCTCTTCTGCTGAATCAGAATATAGAGCAATGACTGTTGCTCTTTGTGAAATAATATGGGTTCGGAGTATTCTTACTGATTTAAAAGTAGAAAATTTATTACCAGTTAATTTAAACTGTGAAAATAAATGTGCAATTCAAATTGCTAACAACCATGTTTTTCATGAAAGAACAAAACACATTGAGATTGATGTACACCAAGTAAGAAATAAAATTGCAACTGGAATGTTAAAAACTGTGAAGGTTCCTTCATTAGAAAATCCAGCTGATTGTTTTACTAAATCACTTGGTGTAAATCAACATAATTATCTTATCTCTAAATTAAACATGTTGGATCTATTCCGATGTCAAGATTGAGGGAGAGTGTTAAAAGGTAAGTTCATATTACCAATCTTGTCATCTTATTAACTTATTTTGGTTGTTGGTTATGTTTGTAGATGTTGAGGGACTAAAATGGAATGTAGCTGATTCTTCAAGGGCAGGAGGACCACGCCTCACTTTTGGATATTATCAAAGGGTAGCAGAGCAATTATGGAAGAGTTGGAGGGCTGAAGTGCAATTATCATCCGGACTATATTAACTCCTCGTTTACCTCTTGGAGAAGAGATTGATTTCATTTTTTCCTTTTCTCTCGTTTTAGACTCTCTCTCACATTCATCAGATTAGGGTTTGGTTTTATGAGTTCATCTTCAAATCTCTTGAAGATGACTTTTGTAGATTAGATCTTTGTTTCATTTGTAATGTTTATAATCTTTTGTATTTTGTAATATACATTGTTATAAGTTTCTAGACTTACCCTTAATAATAAAAGGCATAAAATGAAAAAATAGACATTTACTTTTAAAATATACACTTATTAGGACCAAGTAAATGTTTTTTCCGTTTTAGATTATAGAGTAAGGATCACACGAGAAGTTAAACATTATACGAGAAACCGAGAAGTGTAATATCATATATGATTACACGACATGCAGATGTGTTTAATCTTTAACGATTAAACGTCTATGTATTGCCAATGTAACATATGTTTAATCAAATATGATTAAGCTTGTGTATCATATATGATATTCACTTCTCGCATTCTCACATAAAATTTAACTTACCTGCCTCTTAGATTATAAATATATAATTCAATTTTTAAAAAGTATAACTTAAATTAAGTTTAGTTCTTTCAGGATTTTATAAAACATTATTCTCCCCCAAATGTCTTCTTACTTTATCCCGCCCAAACCCTAGCGCGCCATATCCTTCCCGCCATAAATTCCCCCCAAATCCCCCTCTATAATACTTCCACCCTCTCTGCATCATCATTCATTCAACCCTAGTCGCCACAAAATCATTCCATTTTCTTTCTCAATTTCTCTTTTCGCAGTGAAATCTCAACAATGGTGGTAGCTTTAGGTCCCGGAAAGTTCTACGGAAGCAGCCTCCCAAGACCACGGATCTACACCGACATCAAATACAACTCCGATCGGGTCGACCCGCCGGTCTCCGTTCTCGACCCGTTAATGTCGTGGGCAGAAGAAGCTCACTGGTCCATGGGTGGTTTGAGCTTTCAACGCCACCGTCTCCAAGGCCGTATCGAAGGAAACATCGAGAAGCTTCGAAACCAGATCGACAAATCAATCAAAAAGAAAGAATCCTTAAGCCCTAAACCATCGAAGAAACAATCAAAATGGTTGGAGAGTTCGGGAAAAAGTAAAAATAAGAAGAAGGAGATTGATTTGAATCAGAGTCGTAGTCCGTCGCCGCCGCCGGCTCCGTTGGCTAATAAGCGGAAGAGGCGATATGTGGGTTTGGTTGATGAAGAAGACGACGGTGAAGAAAATGTGACGGTTAGGAAGTGGCCGGTGAGAAAGCTTTCCGATGAGTTCGAACGTGTTGCAAATATAAAGAAAAGTCCGGTGACCAGTGAAGAACCAATGAAGATGGAAACAGTGGCTTCGAGGACTCGTGGTCGGAAAACGGTGAGTGAGGAAACGATGAAGACTGTGTCTAAGGGTGGTAAGCGGTTGAGAAAGGTGGGTGAAGCTAAAACTGGTGGTGGATCTCCTTCTAGGAGTTCCCCAAGATTAGTGAAACATGGGTAGATTTTATTGTAGTACAAGTGTTTGATGAAATGTCTGAATGAGTTTATGTTTTAATTTTTAGGGTAGTTTTTCTTTGTTTATCATTTGGGTATATGAGGTTGAAATTGCTGTTATGCAAAAGTCCTTTGACAATGTTTAAATTCAATACAACTAAGAGCTTTTGATGGATTTTGTGTTATGTTGAAAGCTGTTCTTGGTATTTGATTTGATTTTTTGATGAATTTTTGGAGTGAAACAACCAAAATTACATGGAAACATGAGTTTGATGAAAGTTTTTAATACCATTACAGTTCTTGGAATTAAAAAGCTGCATTTTTTTACAGTGATTGCTCAAAACAAAACTAAGCTTTGATGATGGATTTGGCTTTGGAATCAAGAAATCTGTTTATGACATTATTGCAATTCTTAAACTTGATGTTGCAATTTTTTGACAGTTTCTTGATGACATGAAACTGAGTTTGATAAAGAATTGAACCTTCAAATCATGAAGATTCTTGGATTTGAACAAGGTTTTACCTCAAATTTGCTTCAAAAACTAACACAGGTATATGCTCTTTCTTTTACTCTCCAGCCAACATATACATATTATATATATACAGGGAGGTTTAGGGAAAACCTAAAAAAAACAGAAAACTGAATTTTTGGTTTTTATACACAAGTGCATTATGCACTTGTGCATCATGTTACAAATTACTTGTAGATGAAAGGCGTTCTTCCGTTTTCCGTTTTTTTGGAGGTTTCCCCGAACATGACCCTATATCATGGATGGATATATACACAGGTTTGCAACTATATATATGACATCTTTGCTTCATATGGCAAGAACTGCATATAAAAACCATGTGTTATAATATGCCTATTTAACCAAAATCTCAGAAAATCATAAGAATTTTAAGTTTGTTTTTACCATCTACCATTACAAATATCTTTCAAATTTCCTGTTACTGGCGTAACCGTCCCATGAATTTTCGCTAATCTGCAAGTATGCCCAGTAATAATTTTATACATCGAAGCTCTCTTCCACGGCACAATCCCAAAATCATCGTTAAAATCCTCCATTCCCTCCACGAAGAACTGCCACGCAAACGACCCTCCCCCTGCTCCTTTCTTCTTTGCAGATTCATATATAACATCAAACACGATTTTGTAGAATTCGTCTCGTTGTGAAGGGTCGAAACCTTTGTTTAGATCCGACAATCCGAATTCAGTAAACATCACGGGCTTTTTTAGCACTCGGTCCCCGTCTTCGATGTGAGAGTGCATCCATTCCGCCACGAATTTTAGTTTTCCTTCAAGACTTTTCTTTTTAAACCTACAGAAAATGTTTCATTGTCATATATTTTCACACAGAAATGACCTCATTTTTCAAAATTATGAAGAAATAGCCACCAATTTCGCAAAGAGTTTGCGAACTCGGTCCTTTTTTTGACCTTTTGGTCAAATCTTGAACCCTATTTTAGATCTTTGTAAAAACCCATGTTAGCAAAGTTTTACTTTTTAGGCTCTATAGTTCGCAAAAGCCCTTTGCAAGGGTAAAAAAAGGGTTGGGTTCCGGTGAGAATGAAAGTTGGGGAGAAAGGTAAGAAATGATCTCCACCCTTGGATGCATATTAGCATGAGATGCATTGAGATACACCAGATCAATTCCCATATGAAGCGCGATACATGGGTGGGTTTGAGATTAAAAATGATCTAAGGGTCCAGATCTCTTCTTATCTTCTTACCATCTCACCTTAACTCTTTTTCTCACACGATCCTTTATCAGGTCAAGAATGTGACAAAAGGTCATAAAAAGGTGGTACCTCGCAAAAAAGGGGGGCTTCGCAATGCCATTTGTGAAGTCCCCCCCCCCCCCATTTTGTGCTATTTTCCAATGATAAAATTTGACCCAAATGGGGTTAAAACAAAAGTGCTGCAACCGGGTTCATAAACTTCAACTAAAATGACAGTTACAATTCTCGAAAAGACGAGGAAAAGCTTACCATTGATCAGGGTAAATATGAACAGAGGCGAAGTCAATGGTCGAGGGTGCAGAGTTGCGAATAAAATCCACTCCCATATCAGCGGCCCAAAACTCTGGATTAACCGTCTTTCTCTTGGGACTTTTTGGACCATAAAATCCTTCAAGACCAACGGTTAATAGATGTTTATTGTCGATTGCCTTTATAAACGTCGACATTTCTTCTATCCACCCCTGTAGTTTATAAGCATTAAAATTCAACTCATGCATAAAAAAATATAATTTGCTACAAGACAACAAAAGCCAAAAAACACACACAAAAAAGTATCATGTTTGGCCATCTGTTTATTGTAACCAGAACCAAACGAACCCAGTATATCCCATGAGGGGTCCACCTCTAGGGTCTAGGGGTTGGGATGTAGAACCAAACAAACCCAGTATTTCCTACCTGGAGGTGGGGTCCACCTCCAAGGGTATGGGGGTTAGGATGTAAAACCAAACGAACCCATTATATCGCACCTGGAGGCGGGGTCCACCTCCAGGGTCTGGGGGTTGGGATGTAGAACCAAGTCTACCTCCAGGAGTATGGGGGTTAGGATGTAGAACCAAACGAACCCATTATATCCCACCCGGAGGTGGGGTCCACCTCCAGGGTATGGGGGTTAGGATGTAGAACCAAATGAACCAATGGAGATGGGGTCCACTTCGAGGGTATGGGGGTTGGGATGTACACAAACTTGTCTTCTACTGTAGGGAGACTAATTCGGATTCCTTTTATTTACTATTGTTTGTGTGTTGTTGTGGAATTGTGTTTGAGAAAGAGAGACGGGGTTTACTTGCAGAGTGTCGCCAGAAGGGTCGGTGATGCACCGGGGTTCGTTGATCAACTCCCAGCCAAAGATTGTAGGGTCATCTCTGTACTCGAGTCCTGTTATCGTGTTCTTCCTTGTTAAGATAGTCTGCAACATTAAAAAGAATAATACATTTGCAATGAGATTATAATTACGTATTTACCCCTCGAGACAGCATTATGAACTATCAATGTGACTAGTCTTAGGGGATGCTTGATTGTTTTTTCATTATGCCCGGTATGGATTAAACTGGCTGTATGAACTAAATTAAATTGTTTTTTTTTGTCATGAGATGTAAATTGCGAATTTAACCCTGAGCAACATATTATGAAATTTAGTTTTATAAACTAAAAAACATACGATCAAATCCAATAAATCTTGATAAATATTAATAAAAACAACGATAAAATATTTCAATCACAAACAAAATCAAGCATTGATTTTATCTGCAATAAAATCAATTTGCATAATGGAAGAACCAAGAAACAAGAAAAAAGAGAGAGGGTATTCTGGAAAAAAAAAGTTGGTTGAATGGGTTAAGGCACCATGAGTTGGCTGATTGAATTAAGCCATGAACATAGTATTAAGCTGTAATCAAACAACTCTCTCTCTCTCTATATATATATATCTAAATGCGTTAAGCTGTAATCAAATAAGTATTATTGCTGATTAATGGTACCTTGACATAGTTCTTGAAATAAATGCGAATCGATGGATCATAAAAGAAGGAATCATTAGAGGAGCTCAACCCGACACCTTCAGTCCATGCCCATTTCACGTATTGAGTCTTGCCACCGTAAGCATCCAAGTTATTAACTAAGCTAAGCAGAAGCCGTATTCCAACTTCTCTGGCTTCGGCAATCACATAATCCAACGACTACAAGAAAATTCCAAGGGCATTTTAGGAAAACAAATACGCAATTATCGAGAAACTAAACATCTAACTTGAGTATGTAGATAGGAACAAATAGTTATATCTAACTTGGGTATGTAGATAGGTACAAATAGTTATATCTAGTTACTATAATTGGCAAGTTTTCCATAGGAATTATAGATTATAAATCCAAACTAAGATGAAAAAGGATCTTTCTATTCTTTGATGATTCGTTCGTTTGGTGACATCATCCGATGCCTACCGTTACATTCAATTAATTACACGAAACCTTCCAAGCAAAAAAAATGATCATCAATCATCATAGAACTTGAACAACATAATTATTATTGATTAAATACTCATCAAGATAACACCTTTAACCTTTCACAAATTGATTTCTGGAGTTCCCACATGGATGAAACATGAACATGATATAGATTCAACAAGAAAGATGAAGATATTTCGGTAATTTATTCGTTTAATGTGTGACATATAACATTCTTGAAAAGATTCTTGAAATTGGTATTCTTGATTTCAATACAACATAAGAAGATCTGGTAAATTAAGAACACAACAGAAAGCATATAATCAAATTAAAAACACAAAAGAATGCCAACAATTGGGGAAGATCAAATGATAGGAACAAAATACCTGAAATACCCTTTCATCAAATTGGCCAGGGGAAATCTGAAGAGCATTATAATCACCATCATTAAAAGCCCATGTTCTACAAACAGTCAAACCCATCTTAGCCGCGGCTTGAAGCATGGCTCTGATTCTTGGTCGGCTATCATAATGAACAGCATGGTCCATGAACCAATATGAATTCCAACCATTGATGTAAAACAATTCACCATCCACAAGAAAATTGCTTCCATTTCTCTCCACAAAACTCAAATTGATCTCATTTTTGTATCTTACAGACAATAAATCCCCAAAAGATAAATAAATAAAAGCAATAATTGATGCAAATCCAAGTATTGGAAAGAACAAACCATTCCATCCTCCTACCATTCTGTGACCTGGTGATTTAACCATCAATTCTTGAATCCAAGCTGAGAAGATTTGAGCTTTCTGAATCAAGAATGTTTGCAAACTAACCCTAAATAAAGGGTTTGATTGGATCTTTAATCTATATGTCTTTTGGGTCTTTTCCCCCCAAAATCTTTGGAAACCCAGATGGAAAGCAAGGTATTTAACACACCCAGATCCCCCTTTTTCAAGATTTTACCCAAAAACTACAAGAAACCCAAGAAAACTCCAAGAAATGATATTCATATATGGTGATGAAAAGAAAAATTATCTCACACACACACACACACACCACACAACTGTCTTTTTGTGTGTTTATTGTGAGTGATTCTGGATTTTGTGTCACTTAATAGAGAGAGAAAAGAGAGAAAGGGAGAGATTATTATTATTAAGATGGGTAAATTTCAAAAAAGGAGGCAGGGTATGAAGACATTTACCAAACATGTTCCTAAATGCATTTTTATTTTCAATAAATTGGTGAGAATTTGTTAATTAGTGGTGAACCAATGGGGGTGGTGAGGTCAGGTGGTGGGGTGTAGTGGTCTGTAACCATCACTATGTGTGGGTTGATGAGATCTGACTCAGTCTGAGGGCTTATTTCCCTTTCTTTTTTAAAGATTATTAAACCTTATTTGGTGCTAACATTAGTCTCACCGGTGACAGGTGGGAGGATCTTTTCGGTCACATGCAATGACCTCGTAACTTATTAAACTTGCAGAGGCCTTTAATAAACAAATAATTATACATTAATATCTCTAATTATATAATCTTTAATGTTTGTTAACCTTTTCTTTTCCTATTAATAACCGTCAAAAATATCACAGTTCTACCTTTTAAATGTGATAAAGGCAAGGCCAATATTAAAGTAGGAGGTCGTTTATCAAACATATATCTAGGTAAATGGTTTTTGGTAAAATTTAATACCATAATTACTTAACGTGTAAGATTTTAGTGCACCAAAACGATATCATATGCAATAATATTTCTAGTAAACGCTAACTGTGATAAGAGTCTCTGCCACCACTTGCCAATTAAGACTCTCCGTCTTAGCTCTTACTGGGTACGATTCTTGGTCCTGTCCATATTCATCCGGTAAGGTAATGTGACTTGATGAACGCTACCTGAGTAAATGTTTGGTAAACGACCCCTAAGTTTTTCGATCTTTGTTGTACAAAGCAACAATTTTAGCAAAGATATAGCCCCGTCTGGTTGATGAATGTGAGACCGATATGTTAGAGGTGTTCAGATGATGGCGTTGTAGATTATATTGCAGAATGGTGGACATCTTGTGAACGGAAACCGGAAAGCATAGAGCAAAAGCTTGATTTCTTTATCAATCTAATGGTTTGGATAAGTTTTTTCAGTTCTTTTTTAAGGTTCTCTCCATATCTTTTCTCTCTCTCTCTCTCTCTATATATATATATATATATACATACACACACATATGATGTATATATTTAGTGATAATGGTGGTGAATATTGGGTTAGATCCTACTCTTGAATCTCATGGCATCACTCGTCTAACTTCTCCGCCTCACATTCCCGAGCATAATGGCTACTCAGAGTGTCGTAACCATCACATTGTTGAAACCGATCTTTCTCTTCTCACTTACTCTTCTATGTCACATATATATTGGCTTCTTGCTTTTGCTACTAGTTGTTACCTCATTGTAAAGCCCGTGTCCCGGTACGTATAAATATTCTCCCTTTAAGTCTTTCTCGTTGCTTAAATAATAAACGTTCTTTGATTTTCCTTTCGGGATTTTTTTTAGTTATCGAGAGTGGCACCGTTGACTCTAAATGTTAACTTTCGAGTAAGGGGGGTTTAGAGAGTGTTTGTGACTTTGCTGAGGGACCAAAATTGCCAAAGGGCCAAAGTCGTGGCATAGTGTCGGCCCATGCACACGACCCAGCCCTTTTGTGTTTCCTTTTGTCTTGATTTGTTTTGGTTACGAGAGGAGAAAACGAAGAAAGAAGAGAAGGGATAGGGAAAAGAAACCATACGGCTCCCTCCCCAACGATTCTCTCGACCAAGACTTTCCTCCCCCCCCCCCCCTTGTCGATCCTTCCTCGCTGCTGCCGGAAAAAACGCAACCACCGCCGCCGCCGGCGTTAGCGACTGCCGGAGAGAGAGAGGAACAGCGAGAGAGGAAGAAGAAGAGCCGACATGTTTGCTGCGTGTGTTGCCGTGTCGATCACGAGAAGTAAGTACATCCTCCCTCCCTTTTCTTTTCGTCGTCGAGCAACCCAAAAACCACCGCCACTGCCGCTTGCGGTCATGGCGTCTGTCGACGGTGTTGCCGCCGCCGTACACCACCAGATGGGTGGTGGCGTAGTGAGTCGATGGGGGTGGTTGGTCGAGCGTAGCTTAGATAGGGGCGAAGTAGGTTAAGTGGTCTCGCCGGAATCCGTTGGTATCTAATCACCGTCACCACCGGTGACCGCCGCCGCCGCCAACCACCACTGCCGGAGGTGGCAGTGGGTGGTGAGTGGTTAAACCAATCCTTGCAAACTCTAAAACCCGAACCGAATAACCTTAAACCGTTTAAAATCGTCATTTTATGTGAAAACGTTTTCTGTCACTGTTTTGCGACGGCCATAACTTTTCCGTCGTAGCTCGGATTGAGGCGAATCCGGTGCCCACGGTTCACATTCTGTGCCGGGCACACTTTTCGTGTTTTAGCGGAAGTCCGGTTCGGCCTCTAGCTAGGCGTAAATTGGATGTTTATACAGCAGGTCCGGAATTGTCAGTTTCGCGTTCCGTGTAAAAAAAAAAGTCACAGTTTCTGCCACTGTTTTGGGAAAGCCATAACTTCTGCTAGGAATGTCGGATTGGGATTAAACCAGTGCCAAAAGTTCCCGTTCTGAGTCTAGTAAGTTTCTTATGTTTTGCGGAAAAACCAGTTCGGACCGTAGCTAGTGTCAAACTGCTGTTTTGTAATGAAAGGTGCTGTTTTTCGCTGTGCAGTTAACCGGTTTTGTAAAATCCATAATAAATTATAGAAAAATCGTTAGGACGCGTGTAATACGTCCCTGGAAAGCTAAGACCCGGACCTAGCGGTTAGTTAATTTTAATTGAGGATTTTCTGGGTTTAAGGAGGTCGAAACAGGTCCCGAACAGACCTGGTTTTCTAAGCCAAAAAGTCGTTTTAGCGACAGTTTCATCGTGCGTCATGTTTTAGGGTCCGGGCCTCGTGTTGATACGTTTTAACGTTCGTTTAGGTGTCGGGAAGTGATCTTGGATTTGTGGAGCTTGAATTATTGTTTGTGAGCTAGGCGCGCTTACGAGGTGAGTTCTCTCACTATTTTTAATATCGGTTACTTTTACATTATGGTAGCACGTGTGTGGTAGCTTTATTTAATTGTGATGTGGGACTAGATAGTGGGGTGTCTAGTGGGACCTTTATTGTCATGTATACGCGGGTGGCGTAGGAACTCGGTGGGGCCGAAGTTTGTATACGCGGGTGGCGTAGGAACTCGGTGGGGCCGAAGTTTGTATACGCGGGTGGCGTAGGAACTCGGTGGGGCCGAAATTGTATACGCGGGTGGCGTAGAAACTCGGTGGGACCGGGTAATGCTTGCACGGTTATCGTGTGGTCGGTGGGACCGACGTATGCCTTTTGGGTGGGATGGTGTAGGTATGCATGTTTATGATTTGTTCGTAGACTTGTATGCTTGTTTATATGCAACTATCTGTTTTAGGGGTAGTGTGGAATAACTGTGTTAATTATGGTGGTTGAATTCACTAAGCTTCGTGCTTACCCTTTCCCAATAAATTGTGGTTTCAGGTACGAGTGGTTCCAAGGCGTGACGAGTACACACTGGCGCGCGTGAAGAGCTGATTGTTATTAAGATTTACGATTATCATTTTTAAACCATTTATTCTGCTGTTTAATGTTTCTAGAGAATGTTTATTATTGAGTTGCAAACGAAACGTTTTGAATGATTTAATGAGTTTAATTAATGAGATGTTATTTAAAAAAAAAGGTGTAAATTCCTTGAAATTTTTGGGACGTTACAACTTGGTATCAGAGCACAGCTTGAGTGAATCAAACACATCTCGGTGTGTTTGGTCTCAAGTTGCGGTTATGAAGTTTTAAACTCTTTTACTAAAATCTTTGAGAATAAAGGAAAAAGGAAAACCCGTTTGGGAAACGGTGATCGAGGGCGCAGTGTGTACAGTCAGCCGACGCTATGTGGGAAGGTACAGTACTTAGTGTATTTATTGCTTTCTAGGCATATGGTATGCATGCTAGATTGCCTATGTTGTTTACACTGTACTGTATGATGACTGCTTGCTAGTAGGAATCAATGCTAGTTATAGTAGGTTGTTAAGTGAAGGCCCTATAGGTTGAATGCAGTAAGAATCATATAGCCTTAGAATATTTGATTTAGTTCTATTGCGCAGCTCTTGTTTGAGTCCAACCGTTCTAGGATAGAATCTTGTATTCAAATGTCTATTTGATTCACGCTGCATGCGACTGGGTATTCGCGAGGCAACTCGTTATGGCTAACAGGGATTCCGTTGTAGCAAGGGTTGTGGGATGAGATGAAATTCCTAGTGAGCTGGGAATAGCGTTTACATATGAGTACGTATGCAAGATTGCTTTCTAGAACATAGGAGTATGTGTGCTAGATTGCTTGATGCTTATTACACTGTACCGCATATTTGTTGCTTGCTAATATGAGTTTATGCTAGCCTTGGTAGGTTGTTAAGTGAATGCACTATAGGTTGTATGCGGTAGGAACCGAATAGCCCTAGAATGTTGGATTTAGTTCTATTGCGCAACTCTTGTTTGAGTCCAACCGTTGTAGGATAGAATCTTATATTCGAATGTCTATCTGGTTTCCACTATATGCGACTGTGCGTTTACGAGGCGACTTGTCAGGGCTAGTGGGGAATTCGTCATAGCAAGGGTAGTGGAATTGGGTGGAATTCCTAGGGAGCTAGGAAGAGTGCGTACATATGCCGGTGCGGGCATATGTGTATAGTTTTCGGCAAGGAACTACTTGGACACATCGGATGGAACTCGGAACGAGTGATGATAGGTGTGGAAGGTAGTAGAAGAGCTCCTACTATCGGAAACACAGGATCAATGCTCGAGTCGGGGGATGTCACGAGGAATCCAAGGAGTTGAGCGTGAGCGTTGTTAGTGTGAGTTATTACGTGCTAATAACTCGTTGTAATATCTACCCAGAATAGCCATCACAAGAAGGAACGACTATAGTAAACCTCCTAGTACAGGTGTGTACTTGTTTTGCTTTGATGGGATGATCGTTGGGGTAATGACGAAGGTTGTAAATTAGTAGTCGTTGGAATAAAAGGACGATTCTAGTATTAATCACTTGGAGTGACGATGAGGATGATGTTTGTGTCGGGCCAAGATGGATGATTGTGCTAGAATCATAGACTTATAGAGCCGACTTTGATTTGAGGAAAAATCGTAGGGATTATTTGACGTAATTTCCCAACTTGCCTAAGAGGTTTAAATGTCCGGATGACGTTAGTGGATCGGAGAGATTTGGAGGAGTAGGAGTCGAGGCGTAGAATGCCGACTGAGTCATGCACAAAGTTTGATTTTTAAATAGATTGCATTAACAAATTCTTGTGTTTCAAATCATTTTATGGATGGTGTTTTGGAATTTTGGGAAGTGTTCAGCATACACACAAGATTTTGAAATATGGTTTTGCAAATGTATGAAATCGTTTTATTACGGGGGTGCAAACTTTGTTAGAATTTGTCTCATTTCTTTATTTTTCCAACGGTTCTTTCGGGTAAGATGATATCCGTGTTTTGTGGTGTTTAAAATGTCGGGCAAGTGACTACGGCTTGAGACTTTAACATTGGAACTCCTCCACATATGTTAGAGTTGAGACGGAAAGTTACATTCCACGATGTCTGTATAAAGCTATTTGAGTGATTTGGTTAACATAAGTTTTGTTTTACGGCATGTTGAGTCGTGTGAGTTTAATTTCACGAGGTGCATATCTTATTTGTTTATGTGACCATTTGGGGAAATCTTGGAAATCAATTTAAAGAACCCCACCTTTTGAGATTTTATGAGGTTTTAGTCGATATTTTCAAATGATGGAAACGGATTGGTTTTTATCTTAAGTTTGAAACTTACACGAGACCGTTGTGTTTTAACAAAAATATATTTGTAAACCGTTTCATCGTTTTGTATGACTAGCCGACGCGCGTAAGATTTGTTGGTGAACCCTGTGCCACGACATTTTATGTTGAAAAAGAGGAATTTTGGGGTCAAATGTCGTGGAACTGATTTTGAAATTATGTGCACACTTTTGTCGCACCCGGTGTAAGGTCGAGCGGTTACTTTAAATACATGTCATGAGTCAATTCATACTAGAACCGTGACGGTTCATTTTCGAAGAAATTATTTATTTCGCTTACGTTTTGTGAGTAAACTAAGCTGCAATGAAATGATTTTCAACATGATTTTCATATGTGGGACGAGCGTGTCCATTTTTGCGTAACTACCGACCTGGTAATAGTAGTTTTATTGCTTACGGTCTTTTTGAAAGGAAAAATCTTGACGTTGAAAATATTTTGTAAATGATTTTGTAAACCATTTGGGAAGTGCGCTTATAAGTGTTATGTGTCATTTTGAGAATTTTTAAGAGTGTGAGTCCTTTTGGAAAACTCTTTGGTTTAACCCGTGTCGAGGTTGGGACTAATGTTATTTTAGAGTATTGCTTGCTTAAACTTTATTTAAACGCGTTTTTGACCGACTTATGGGTCTAACAAGCGTGGAGCATTTTGCTCGATTTTGACTTTGAGATAGTCATGGGTCAATCGCGCGGTTTCTAATGGCTCGACGTGGAGTTTTGTTGATGGGTTGTTTTGTTGCACAGTTTTGCACTTATAGCACGTTGCGTATTTACATGTTGGGTGAGTGAGTCATTCTGGGATAGGCATGTTGTTGGTAGACTGTTTTGCATTGGATCCTTGGTCATGTCAGTCAGTCGTTGGTAATGGTCGGTTGAGTATTTCGGGGTGGGACCCCGGTATTCATGTGTTATGACCTTGACTTTCCAGTAGGCACTGGGAGGATATAGTCTTGGGCACTTACCTGAGAGGTAGTTCCGATGTGCTGGGCCTTGAGACGTACCTGGGAGGTAGGCGTTAAGGCGTATCTTGATACAGTGTAACTAGGTTTCCTAGAGCGAGCGTGGAGGATAAGTAGACGGTGGAAGATTGGGTATTCCACACGTGTTGTTAGTGTAGACCGAATAGTGTCGGTTAAGGGAATGATGCCCTTTGTAATTAAGAGAATAAATGCGCAGTAACCTTTTTGAAGTAAGTAGTATATTTAGGCGTCGACTTTTGGGCTTAAAGCCAAACACCTTTAGTGTAATCGGAGATTTGTAGCCGATTTTAAAATAATTATGGTGATGGTAGTAGTAACCCTGAGAGGTTATTTAGGATGAATGGTTATGGTGGAATGACCTTCGTGGGTGATTATAAATTTACTGGTTTGACGATTCGTGTGAAATAAATTTTGGGAGTCTATTAGAACTCGTGGAAATTAATCGACAGTTAATGGTAAGAATGATCGGTTTCGAGTATCCTGTGGGGTATATTGGTGAGCACCTTTAGAAGGGTTAGAGCTCGAAATTTGAATCGGGATGTATGGATTATCTATGGTTGGGAGACAACCGAAGTCGTTTGACTAGGAATGAATCCAGTTGTTGGGTGTTCTTCCGATCATATTTTCGGTGTACTTGAAGGAGTTTTGTGGTAAGAAAAGTATTCGAGAGATTTTTAGGCGATGTGAGAAATCTTAGATTCCAGTTAGTGAAAGTCCAGTGGAAACACCGAAAGGGTTTCGAGTGAACTTGGGAACCTGAGGTTGAGACGAGGGGGAACTACCCAGAGCTATTCACGGCCATGGACTTCGAGGACGAAGTCTAAACCAAGTGGGGGAGAGTTGTAAAGCTCGTGTCCCGGTACGTATAAATATTCTCCCTTTAAGTCTTTCTCGTTGCTTAAATAATAAACGTTCTTTGATTTTCCTTTCGGGATATTTTTTTTAGTTATCGAGAGTGGCACCGTTGACTCTAAATGTTAACTTTCGAGTAAGGGGGGTTTAGAGAGTGTTTGTGACTTTGCTGAGGGACCAAAATTGCCAAAGGGCCAAAGTCGTGGCATAGCGTCGGCCCATGCACACGACCCAGCCCTTTTGTGTTTCCTTTTGTCTTGATTTGTTTTGGTTACGAGAGGAGAAAACGAAGAAAGAAGAGAAGGGATAGGGAAAAGAAACCCTACGGCTCCCTCCCCAACGATTCTCTCGACCAAGACTTCCCCCCCCCCCCCCCCCCCCCTTGTCGATCCTTCCTCGCTGCTGCCGGAAAAAACGCAACCACCGCCGCCGCCGGCGTTAGCGACTGCCGGAGAGAGAGAGGAACAGCGAGAGGGCGAGAGAGGAAGAAGAAGAGCCGACATGTTTGCTGCGTGTGTTGCCGTGTCGATCACGAGAAGTAAGTACATCCTCCCTCCCTTTTCTTTTCGTCGTCGAGCAACCCAAAAACCACCGCCACTGCCGCTTGCGGTCATGGCGGCTGTCGACGGTGTTGCCGCCGCCGTACACCACCAGATGGGTGGTGGCGTAGTGAGTCGATGGGGGTGGTTGGTCGAGCGTAGCTTAGATAGGGGCGATGTAGGTTAAGTGGTCTCGCCGGAATCCGTTGGTATCTAATCACCGTCACCACCGGTGACCGCCGCCGCCGCCAACCACCACTGCCGGAGGTGGCAGTGGGTGGTGAGTGGTTAATCCAATCCTTGCAAACTCTAAAACCCGAACCGAATAACCTTAAACCGTTTTTATAAAATCGTCATTTTATGTGAAAACGTTTTCTGTCACTGTTTTGCGACGGCCATAACTTTTCCGTCGTAGCTCGGATTGAGGCGAATCCGGTGCCCACGGTTCACATTCTGTGCCGGGCACACTTTTCGTGTTTTAGCGGAAGTCCGGTTCGGCCTCTAGGTAGGCGTAAATTGGATGTTTATACAGCAGGTCCGGAATTGTCAGTTTCGCGTTCCGTGTAAAAAAAAAGTCACAGTTTCTGCCACTGTTTTGGGAAAGCCATAACTTCTGCTAGGAATGTCGGATTGGGATTAAACCAGTGCCAAAAGTTCCCATTCTGAGTCTAGTAAGTTTCTTATGTTTTGCGGAAAAACCAGTTCGGACCGTAGCTAGTGTCAAACTGATGTTTTGTAATGAAAGGTGCTGTTTTTCGCTGTGCAGTTAACCGGTTTTGTAAAATCCATAATAAATTATAGAAAAATCGTTAGGACGCGTGTAATACGTCCCTGGAAAGCTAAGACCCGGACCTAGCGGTTAGTTAATTTTAATTGAGGATTTTCTGGGTTTAAGGAGGTCGAAACAGGTCCCGAACAGACCTGGTTTTCTAAGCCAAAAAGTCGTTTTAGCGACAGTTTCATCGTGCGTCATGTTTTAGGGTCCGGGCCTCGTGTTGATACGTTTTAACGTTCGTTTAGGTGTCGGGAAGTGATCTTGGATTTGTGGAGCTTGAATTATTGTTTGTGAGCTAGGCGCGCTTACGAGGTGAGTTCTCTCACTATTTTTAATATCGGTTACTTTTACATTACGGTAGCACGTGTGTGGTAGCTTTATTTAATTGTGATGTGGGACTAGATAGTGGGGTGTCTAGTGGGACCTTTATTGTCATGTATACGCGGGTGGCGTAGGAACTCGGTGGGGCCGAAATTGTATACGCGGGTGGCGTAGAAACTCGGTGGGACCGGGTAATGCTTGCACGGTTATCGTGTGGTCGGTGGGACCGACGTATGCCTTTTGGGTGGGATGGTGTAGGTATGCATGTTTATGATTTGTTCGTAGACTTGTATGCTTGTTTATATGCAACTATCTGTTTTAGGGGTAGTGTGGAATAACTGTGTTAATTATGGTGGTTGAATTCACTAAGCTTCGTGCTTACCCTTTCCCAATAAATTGTGGTTTCAGGTACGAGTGGTTCCAAGGCGTGACGAGTACACACTGGCGCGCGTGAAGAGCTGATTGTTATTAAGATTTACGATTATCATTTTTAAACCATTTATTCTGATGTTTACTGTTTCTAGAGAATGTTTATTATTGAGTTGCAAACGAAACATTTTGAATGATTTAATGAGTTTAATTAATGAGATGTTATTTTTTTTAAAAAAAGGTGTAAATTCTTTGAAATTTTTGGGACGTTACACTCATAAATTACATGCCAACTCATACACTTAATCTTCAATCTCCCTATCATAAACTTCATGGTCATACACCCACTATTTTAAATTGCATGGTTTTGGGTTACTTTGCAACCCTTGACTACGTCCCTCTACCACCTATAAACTTGATCCTCGCTCATCTCCTTGTGTTTTTGTTGGATATTCTGCCATCCAAAGTGCCTATTAATCATTACCAAGATATAGGCCTCTTGTCATGTCAAAGTCATCGAACATGAGTTTCCCTTCTCCACCTCCTCTTTCCTCGTATCTCCACATACATCCAATGATGCAGAAGAATGGTGTGCTCTCCAATTCTCCATCCTACCTGCTTCATTACCCATGAAACCTCCATAAAATACATCTACACCTTATAGTTCCCCATAAACAAGTCCCCTAATTCTCCTCCCACTAACCTCGCTCTATTATACTCCCTCATCATCTTCTACTCCTCCATGAGCACGACCTCCCATTCCAAAACTTCAAAAAAACATTCATAAGCCTATTGATAAAATGAATCTCCATGTTTCTTTCCAATCCACTTCCACTAAGCCTACCACTATAACGTAAACATTGAAAAACCTGGTATGTCATTAAGTTATTCATGATGAGTGAAATGCTTTACTCAAAAATCACATATGGGATCTTGTTCCATCTTTTTCGTCTCAAAAACTTATTGGACGTAAATTGGTATGTAAGTTACTATATGCCCACGCCACGTGTCGCACATGGATACTGTTGGGGAGTATGTAAACCTACATGGTTGCACACAAAGTATAGTTTGCTTCTATTTGTAGAAACCTGGATTAAATCAAGTGAATAAGATCATCCTCGCTCGCTCACCAACGACGGGTAGATAAATAAAGAAGAAAAGCCTTGGAGGCATCGTATGTCACCTGCTCGATAGCTCATTTGCATCCGAAGAGAAATAAGATGGAGGATGAAAAGGCAGAGTTAGCTAGGGATTCCTCCTCGAGTCTTGTCATGATCGCGAACTCGACGGATCGCACTTCCTGCTTAAAGAGGATTTTGGAAGAATTTGAAGGTTGACTATGGATATAATTATTCTTAGAAGATAATTATGAAAATATGTGTTTAAACATAATTATGATAATTACAAGGTGTTATCCGTAAATAAGTATAATTATATTAAAGTTTAAGGTAACTATATATATGTTACAGATAATTAATAAACCTTATTTTGAATTATAGTGTATCTATAATTCATAACATATAAATAAGGTGTTAGGCTAAATCAATTCCAACTGATTGAAATTTTAGAATTTAGACTTTTAGAAATCATACATAATTTTTTTTCTTTTCTGTAAAATACATAGATCTAGGATTCTTGGACTAGCACCAAATGGAAGATATAAGTGTGTTCATGTGTGAATCTCTAATAGATGAATCCTACATTGGGTTCTAAGTGTTCCATCAAATCTATACCAGATCTGCATAGATACAATTCAAAACACCCTATGATGTGTAGTTTTAATTAAATGCATCATTGGATTCGTTTTAGTTTCAGATATAGAAAATTTTTCTGATTTATAATTGTAACCAAATATTTAATTTTTTCGTTGCGCAATACAATTACAAATTACATTAAAATCCAATCTTTTGGCCATTAAATATATGATATACCAAGCTCCCAAGCCCAATCCAAGTCCCTTAGATGGGTTATTGTCCAATTTGATAAGCCTTACAGGACTAGCCTTATAAGCTTGTATGTTTTTCTCCTTTCCTTCATATGTGAGACTAATTCCCTAGTTAAAATCCTAACACAAGTAAGGCAAGAGAAGGTTGTACAGTCATGACATTGAATGCATGTATAATAACTGAGGGCTCATTGGTCAATACCCACATTTTGAAAATGAAAGGGTACATTGACTAATTGACCCGTCTTGGTTTCCTACTAGGTCAATAATTGGCAATTGATTTGGTTCTCAACTATTTACCGAAATCATATGACTAGTTCGTTATGGACTATAATACAAATTGATTGGGACATAAAGTTCAAATTGGATTCAATCAAACCAAAACAAGTTTTAATGATCAAACTTGAAGATGGGATAGTCAAGAAAGGAGGCGGGGGGTACCAAGGGTAAAACAAAGGTTGGAAGCTCCAACAAGGATAAGGGCAAAGGAAAGATTCATGAGGATGTAATATGCTACAAATGCTATCACCAAGGACACGAGAAGAAAACCTGCCCAACCCGATTGGCAGAGTTCAAGAAGCAGAAAGCTAATAGAGCCAAATTTCAGGTATGTTTACCAATGATTTACCCACTTCTAAATTCTGATTCTTGGGTATCGGATACCAGGTGAGGTATTCATGAAATGAACGTGCAAAATAGGAATTATGTATCAATATGTACCGTAAATAATAAACAAATTAAGTGAGGCTTAACTAGACCTACTTGTGGCATTGTCATTTTGGACGCATAAACAAGAAACGCATAGCTGAACTCCAGGCGGACGAAGTATTGTAATCATGCGATGATTCCTATGATACATGCGAATCTTGTTTTGGGGCAAGATTACAAAAACGCATTTTAAAGGCAAACCCTAAACGGCTACAGATACTGATGTGTGTGGTCCTTTCAGCTCAGTCACAAGAAACGGTCATCACTACTTCATTACCTTTACTGATGATTTCAATAGATATGGATAAGTTTACATAATGAAAAACAAATATGAAAGTTTTGAAATATTAAAAAAAAAATCAAAATGAAGTAGAGAATGAACTTGGCTAAAAGAAAAAAGCACTTCGGTCGGATCGAGGTCGCGAATATCTAAGTCATGAGTTTGTTAATGCTAAAAATCGACCAAAGGAAGATTTAAAGTCGGTGTGGAGCTTTAACAACCAAAGAAAGAATTCTCGTAACAAATCGTACGACAGATAACTAAAATGGAAAAAGACAACAAAATTTGGTGACGCGGAAAACCCCGTCGAGGGTAAAAACTGCGGTTGACTATAGAAGTCGATGGTGCACTATGGTCGTCAAACAGGGACGACGTCCTTTAGTAACAAGTGTCGTGAGTACAATAGATTACAATGATAGATAAAATAAACTTAATTATAACAATCTATTGTGCGTCGTGAGTGAAAATGCTTCGTCATGAGTTTCTTTGAAGGAAAATATGAGTAATCGCTTGAGAGCTTCGAGGTGCTTCTGGAATTTCTTGTGTGAAATCTTGTGTCCAAAACCGTCTCCCTGAGTGTGGCTTCGAGCTTGATTTATATAGGCTTCGATGTCTTTAATGTCTTCATAAATGCAGATAACGGTCTTCGTCATTGAATGTGCTTGATTGCGGTCTTCGGTTATGACCGTTGTCTTTTAATGTGCTTGACCTGCATTAAATAGTCACAAAGGAAACGCTTGTCAAGAGTTAATTAGTTATGGTCGAGAGTAATCCTATGATGGTCGTGTATATTGGCTGGGGTCTTGATCGTAGTCGCGGATATCTTACGACCAATGCATTAAGTGTCGACTATCATCAGGGGCGTACATAGATTACAAGACCTTATCTCAATACAAGACTTGTCGTATGAAATGAGTCGTTTGATTTCTTGCGTCGGTCGCGAGGTGTGGTTTTTTACCCAAACAGAGTTCATTGATCATCTTAGAGATTATGGGATTGTATCCCAACTAACTCCTCTAGGAACATCTCAGTATAACGGTATGTCCGAACGTAGAAATCAAACCTTGTTGGACATGGTTCGCCTTATGATGAGTCATACCACTCATCCTAAGAATTTCTAAGGACATGCCCTAGAAACAGTTGCCCGAATACCTTGTTGCACCAACTAAAAGGACCGATTAAACCCCTTTAGAATTATAGACTGGGAAAATCCCAAAACTATCCTATATAAGAATATGGGGTTGTGATTCTTATGGTAAGCAAGAAGCTTCTAAGAAGCTTGACCTGATGCTGAAAGTGCATCTTTGTTGGATATCCAAAAAGAAACAATTGAATATTATTTCTACAAACCCAACGAGAAGAAAGTATTTGTTGCACAACATGGTAAGTTCTTAAAAGTGATTTTATAACAAGAACCACTACGGGGAACAAAGTAAAGCTTAAAGAAATTCAAGAACCACAAGATGAGATTATGGTTGACACTGACCATTAACAAGATGTTGAACCTCAACAAGTTGAAGAAAATGACGAGATATGGCAGATGGATGTTAAATCTGTGTTCCTTAATGGAACTTTGAGCAAGGACGTATACATGGTTTTAAGCATCCAAAGTATCCTGAAAGATATACAAGTTGCAGAAGTCCATTTATGGACTAAAGCAAGAATCTCGTAGTTGGATTCTTCATTTTGACGATAAAATCAAGAAATTTGAAAGAATGAAGACGAACCTTGTGTAAACAAGAAAATCAAGGGGAGCATAATTGATATTCTTGATCCTATATTTCAATGACATATTGATCATCGAAACGACATCCTAACACTTGAGGGTGTAAAATCCTGGCTAGGGAAGTGTTTCAGGATAAAGGATCTAAGAGAGGTGACATATATCCTTTGCATGAAAATCTATAGAGATAGAATTAAGAACTTAATTAGATTAAGCCATAGTACATACATTAAGAAGATCTTGAAATGCTTTAAGATGGAGGGTTCCAACAGAGGAAAATTACCAATGATACATGGTATACAACTGAGCAAGACTCGGTGTCCTAGCACTAAAGATGACATGAACCGTATGAAGGATGTCCTTACGTTTCGGTCATCTATTCAATGATGTACGTTTTATTATGTACTAGACATGACGTCTAGTATGCCTTGACCATGACATGTGATCCGTTGGGTAGATACAGTTGTAGAAAGTTGTAATACCGAAGCTTGGGCTCCAAGTTTGCTCTTTTAGGCCAAATATATTGTTGGGATTGAAGCTGATTTATTTTCCTCTTTTTGTAGTCTTGGGCCTTCATGCTTGGGGGCTACTATTCTTTCCTTATATAAGCGAGATGTCTATAAAGTTTTCCCATAGTTTTTTACTACCATGCTTTCATATGTTCATGTTTTCTTAATTTCACTAGTCTTAAATTACTTGCTTTCTAAGTTGTTGAACTTCTCTCAAGCTTTTACATTTCTATTGGCGAGATCTTCTAGTGTTTTCACTAAGCTTTTAAGTATTCAAGTATTTTTGGTTTACATTTAGTTTAACTTTTGGTTATGATTTCAGAGCTAGCCTAGAACTTGTAGCTTACTGATATGCATTATTTATTTAATGCATATTGTATCTTTTTCTTAATGTTTTAATTAGATTTTCTTATTTTATCCCAACATTTAAGTCCTTTTTCTTACTTATTTTCACCCTTTGTTTAATGGAGCTAAGATTATGATTTACCTATCATTTACTGCTTTAGGAAGGCTAATTATGTTTGTTTAATATAGTACAGCCCTGCCCAATGCTACAACATTGAAAACTGGACGAATGGAATGAAGAATCGACTTCTAGAAGACTTTTGTTGCTGACTTTTGGTACCATGATCCAGCCATGTTCTAGAAGGACTGAACTCAATGCCTGACTATTTTTGTAAACTCTAAAAAGACCAACTTTGGAAGCATGGGTTGCAATAGTCTTTTGTACCTTGATGAATATGATGAATAGTATAGTTAGTATGTTTGCTTTCTCTCCTCTTAGTATAAATAGGAGAGGATGGTTTTCATTTTCAGTAGACACTTTGTATGGATCAGTTCTCACAGCTGACTTCCAGAACTCATCTTTAATTTATGCATTTCTAGTTTATGTTATTCATCTTGTTCTTAATCTTCATACGATTTATGAGTTGCTGCAGCATTGTTCCAGCATGGCTGCAATAACTTATAATCTTTTACATTCTTGTATTTTACATTTAAGTCATTTACATTTCTGTCTTTCATTTATGTAATTTACATTTCCTGTTATTTACATTTCAGTATGAGTAGCTAAGTTTAAATAGCTTGGGTGTGAGATTAAAGGGTGAGGTTTTAAACATAATGAAAAGTGGGCATTGTTTCTCAATAATGATGTTCACCATTTCATGTTAAGTTTTATAAAAGATCAAGTTACTTCAGGACGGTTGATCACTTTGAAAGTGTTAAAGTGCCACGGTGTCAGAGATGAACCATTGATATGCGCGTCAATCCGAATGACAAAGAAAGTAGGCTTGAGAGAGCTGCTGACAAAGAGATTTGTCACCTCTGTTCTTTCTGGTTGATTTTGCCCGATAAGTTGATCATCTGTTTTGATGGTAACAATGTAGAGTGCGAGTCAGAGATGACCCACTTAGAACACGTCAACTTAACTGATATGGGAATCGGCTCGAGAGAGTGATTTTAACAAAGAGATTTGTTTATCCATATACTTGGAAGGACTCCTTTTGCTATTGATAGTTCTGACACATAACACCAGAGATGGGTTGAGTGGAAGCTAGATCAGTAGTGAATCGCAGAAAAAACCCGAGAGGGTATCCTGAAAAGTAGATGACGAACTTAAGTGTTAAGAGACAAATGCTGTAGCATTGCCACAGCATTGGTCTGCTGGAATTTATGTTTAAACTTCACCCCAAACATCTTGCACCCCTACTATCCTTTATTATCTGTTTTATATAATCTATGATAATCCAACTCCAAACACACAAATATTAATCTTCGAATTGATCCTTGGAAACCATTTCTTTTATTAGACTTTTAATACGCTTTTACTCCAATCTCTGTGGGACGATACATGGTTCTTACCATATTATTACTTGAAAGACGACATTAGATTTTAATGTATACTTGCATTAAGGTTTAATTATTACACGTCTATCGGTGTATTCAAAGCACTGTCAAGTTTTTGGCGCCGTTGCCGGGGATTGGCACGCTAAAAGTTTTTAAAAGTATTTTAAAAGACTTAGTTTTCTAACACCGTCCGAATCATACTTAGTGTGGTGTATGCCACGAATCCAACGTGGGGAACTTTTTGAGTTAGATCCTGACATAGAAAGAACCTTTCATCATAGACGGAGGTTACAAAGAGCTTCAAGTTCTATGAATCCTCTCGATATGGATGCACCACCCGGATTTGAACATAGACCACCACGACCACCCATCATAGACAACCTGAGAGTGCCACAGAACTTTGTAAATCCACCAGATTTAGGAAATCCTAGAGCACGCCAAAATTTTGAAAACCTACCAGTTTTTGGTAACCCACTAGTTTTTCGTAATCAACCCAATTTCAGAAATCCACCAATTCATGTTTTTCAAGAGCAAATAATTGATAATGAAGATTATGATGAAGAATATCATGGTAACAATGACTTAAATGAACCATTAAATATCATTGATCTTGCAAACTCAAAAAATGGGCGAATCATGGACTATGCAATTCCTAATTTTGAGCAATTAAATTCAGGAATTGTAAAGCCTCACATGGATACAACACATTTTGAACCAAAACCCATTATGTTTCACATGTTGCAAGCCAATGGTCAATTTGCCGGATTCCCATCGGAAGATCCACACTCACATTTAAAATCTTTTAAAGAGATCACCGATGTTTTTCTGATTCCTGGGGTATGTTCTGATGCCCTAAGACTCACATTATTTCCTTTTTCATTAAGGGATAAGGCAAAAGTTTGGTTTAATTCATTAGCACCAGGTTCTGTACCATCATGGACTGATATGCCTGAATTTTTTTTGAGAAAATATTTTCCACCTACCCGGAAATGGATTGCTAAGTCCCGAAATGAAATTTGCATGTTCAAACAAATGGATGATGAAGCAATTCCCGACGCATGGGAAAGGTTTAAGGAATTATTAAGGAAATGCCCTCACCATGGCATTCCCTACTGTATTCAACTCGAAACGTTTTACAATGGACTTGATTCCAATGCAAAACAAATGCTCGATGCGACATCAGGAGGGGCCTTTACTTCCAATACCTATAATACCGGGTATGAAATTCTTGAAAAGATTTCCACAAACAATGGGCATTGAGCTGATCCAAGGGCACCAACTACAAAGAAGACTACTGGAATGCATGATTTAGATGCTTACACCGCATTGACAACTCAACTTGCTTCTATGACCAATATGCTTAAAAACATAACTACCGGTCAGGGAACACAACCGACTGCCACTACACCCACTCCAGCTGTCCTCTCAGTGCAATGTGTTTGTTGTAGTGGAGATCATTCTTATGAACATTGTCCTCAAAACTCTGAATCAGTTAACTATGTTCATAATAGAAAATTTCCTTACTCTAACAATTACAATGCCAGGTGGAAACAACATCCAAATTTTTCATGGAACAGTCCAAGTTTAAACCCACCAGAGCATAAGCAACAAGGAAACGGCAATTTTCAAAATCAGCATCAGGCCAGCAGTTCTCAAAACTACCAAAACAATCAAAATCATCAGAATCAGAATTTTCAAAACAACAAACCATATTTTCAAAACAAATCTTCTTCACAAGCTGAACCTTCTTTGGAAGCAATGCTGAAAAGTTTCATTACTCAAACTAACACTGCACTTGCTCAAACCAATGTTGTGGCCAACCAAACCAATGCTGCTCTAAGGAATCTTGAGACACAAGTCAGTCAGCTTGCACTTACCACAGTAACAGACCTGCAGGGACTTTGCCTAGTAACACAGAAATCCCAAGGTTTCCAGGAAAAGAGCATGTGAAAGCTGTGACACTTAGGAGTGGGAAAGACTTAGATAAAACCTTAGACAAGGAGATTGGACCAAAAACCCAAGCTGAAATAGAAAAAAATCCAAAGTCCAAGACCAATGCTACAACATTGCCCACCATCCTAGAAGAACCATCCCAATCTCTTAAGGATTTAGAGCCAACAACCCCAATCCCAAAGGAAAACACAGTAGAAAGTGAAGTCAACAAACCAACAAGCCCTGTCAAAGAAAACATAACAAAAGGTATCAAGGATACAAATTTGAGGGTGAAGGAAGTCCACCTTAGAAGCTCAACACAAACAAAGAAAGCCATTATTGAACCAATTCCTCCTTATGTTCCTTACCCCCAAAGGTTACAGAATAATAAGGAATAATTACAATTCAAGAAATTTTTGGATGCGTTTAAACAATTGCATATCAACATACCCCTTGTTGAAGCAATTGAGCAGATGCCTAGTTATGCCAAATTTCTTAAAGACGTTTTAAGCAAGAAAAAGAAGTTGACTGAATATGAAACTGTGGCCATGACTGAAGATTGTAGTGCTCTCTTGACCAACAAAATTCCACCTAAGCTCAAAGATCCAGGGAGTTTTACCATTCCTTGTTCCATAGGTGGAAAAGAAGTTGGAAAGGCCTTATGTGATTTAGGAGCCAGTGTCAACCTTATGCCTTTGTCTATTTTCAATAGCTTAGGTATAGGAGAAGCTAGACCAACCACTGTCACACTCATCTTAGCTGACAAAACCATTGCCTATCCTAAAGGAAAAATTGAAGATGTCTTAGTTCAGGTTGACAAATTCATCTTTCCTGCTGACTTTATCATCTTAGATTTTGAGGCTGACCGAGATATTCCTATTCTTTTAGGAAGACCCTTTTTTAGCCATGGGAAGAACTTTGATAGATGTCCAAAAAGGAGAGTTGACCATGAGACTCCAAGACCAAAAAGTCACATTTAATGTCTTCAATTCCATGAAATACCCTGATGATATGGAAGAATGTTCTGGCTTAAGTTTGATTGAAAACCTGTGTAATGAAGAGGGAGTTAGGGAAGTTTGTAGGTTGGAAGAAGAGGATGATGAGGAATATGATGATGATGATGATGATGAGGAAATTATAGATGAGACTGTTGCTAAGTTTGAATCTTTGGAGCCTAGTGAACAAAAGACTTTCACACCATCAATCATTTCACCACCTGACCTGGAGTTGTTTAGTTGAAACAACTCCCATCCCATTTAAAATATGCTTTTCTAAAAGATGAGAACAAACTGCCTGTCATAATTTCATCCTCTTTAGAATTGCATCAGGAAAAGAAGTTAGTGGATTTGTTGAAGTTACACTCAAAAGCCATAGGATGGACCATTGCTGACCTTAAAGGGATTAGTCCCTCTATTTGTCAACATAAGATCATCTTAGAAGACAAGAACTTCACATCCATTGAACCACAAAGAAGGCTAAACCCTGTCATGAAAGAAGTAGTGAAAAAGGAAGTGCTAAAATGGTTAGATGCGGGAATCAGTTTTCCTATAGCCAGTAGCTCTTGGGTTAGTCCTGTCCAATGTGTCCCTAAGAAGGGAGGGTTTACAGTAGTTCCCAATGAAAAGAATGAACTCATCCCAACTAGGGTAGTTTCAGGATGGAGAATTTGCATGGACTACCGTAAACTTAACACAGCTACACAAAAGGACCATTTTCCACTACCATTTGTTGACCAAATGTTATATAGGTTAGCCGGAAAAGAGTATTACTGCTTTTTGGATGGATACTCCGGTTACAATCAAATAGCCATTTCACCTGAGGATCAAGAAAAGACCACCTTCACTTGTCCCTATGGTACTTTTGCCTTTAGGAGAATGCCCTTTGGTCTCTGTAATGCTCCTGCAACTTTTCAAAGATGTATGATGTCCATATTTTCTGATATGCTTGAAGAATCCATTGAAATATTTATGGATGATTTTTCTGTATATGACTCATCTTTTGATAAATGTTTGGAAAACTTGAAAAAGAGTCTTGAAAGGTGTGAAAAAACTGATTTAGTCCTAAACTGGGAAACGTGTCATTTCATGGTCAAAGAAGGGATAGTTCTTGGACACTTGATTTCAAAAAGGGGAGTTGAGGTAGACAAAGCCAAATTGGAAGTTATTGAAAAACTACCTGAACCAACCACTGTAAAAGGAATTAAAAGCTTTCTTGGTCATGCTGGATTTTACAGAAGGTTTATAAAAGACTTTTCAAAAATCTCAAAACCTTTATTTTTACTTTTACAAAATGACCACAAATTTGATTTCAATGATGAATGTAGAAATGCATTCATTACTTTAAAGAAAGCTTTGGTAACTACTCCAGTGGTTGTGGCCCCAGATTGGGAAAAACCTTTTGAAATCATGTGTGATGCAAGTGACTGGGCTGTAGGAGTTGTCTTAGGTCAAAGAAAGGAAAAAGTGTTTCATTCAATTTATTATGCAAGTAAGACTTTGAATGAGGCACAAATCAATTACACAACAACAGAAAAGAACTCTTGGCTGTAGTTTTTGCTTTTGAGAGGTTTAGATCATATTTAGTGGGAACAAAAGTCATTGTACATACAGATCATGCTGCCATTAAATACTTAATCTCTAAAAAGGATGCCAAACCTAGGTTGATTAGATGGGTTTTGTTGTTGCAAGAGTTTGACCTAGAGATTGTGGACAGAAAAGGGGTAAACAACCAAGTGGCAGATAATTTGTCTAGGTTTGAAAACCTAGTGGAAAAGAAAGAGGAAGGAGATATCATTGAAACCTTCCCGGATGAGAAAATCTTGATGCTACAACATTCCTCTAGAATCCCTTGGTTTGCTGACATTGCTAATTATTTAGCTTGTGGCATCAAACCTCCTGATTATACTGGTCATATGCTTAAAAAGTTTTTCCATGGTGCTAAATTCTATCTCTGGGATGATCCCTTTTTGTTCAAACTTGGTACAGATCAAATTTTGAGAAGGTGTGTCCCAGAGAGTGATGTGGCATAAATCATACACCATTGCCACACCTCAGCATATGGAGGTCACTTTGGAGGTCAAAGGACAACAGCAAAAATTTTGCAATCTGGTTTCTATTGGCCAACTCTCTTCCAAGATTCCTACAATTTTTCCAAAAGATGCAATGAATGTCAAAGGACTGGTTCCATTTCTCAAAGAAATGAAATGCCTTTAAATGGAATATTGGAAGTAGAATTGTTTGATGCGTGGGGAATTGATTTTATGGGACCTTTCCCACCATCCAACAATTGCCAATACATTCTAGTGGCTGTTGATTATGTCTCAAAGTAGGTGGAGGCAATAGCTTGTGCTAACAATGATGCAAAAACTGTAATTAAATTTCTTCAAAAACATATTTTTACAAGGTTTGGTACCCCCAGGGCACTCATTAGTGACGAGGGTACCCATTTTGTAAATAAATTGTTGCAAGGAGTTCTTGAAAAGTACAATGTTAGGCACAAAATATCTACTGCATACCATCCACAGACTAATGGACTGGCTGAGCTCTCAAACAGGGAAATCAAGAGCATTTTAGAAAAATTGGTAAAACCAACCAGGAAAGACTGGGCTTTTAAATTAGATGATGCTTTACGGGCATATAGAACTGCTTTCAAAACACCAATTGGTATGTCCCCATATAAGCTAGTTTTTGGAAAATCCTGTCACCTACCTTTGGAGCTTGAGTATAAAGCATACTGGGCTATCAAAGAGCTAAATATGTCTTTAGATGAGGCTGGAAACAAAAGAAAATTGCAACTCTGTGAAATGGAAGAGCATAGGAACATGTCCTATGAAAATGCCAAACTCTATAAAGAGAAAACAAAAAAATGGCATGACAAAAGAATCCAACCCAGAGAATTCAAGGAAGGACAACAAGTCCTTTTGTTCAATTCAAGACTGAAACTGTTTCCAGGAAAACTCAAGAGTAGATGGTCTGGTCCTTTTACCATCCACAAAGTCTATCCCTATGGGGCTATTGACTTGATAAACCCTGAGGATAACAACATTTTCAAAGTAAATGGCCAGAGAGTGAAAGCATATCACAATGCTGTAGCATTCCCAGAGCATTGCTCTGTGGTGCTGGAAACACTTTGATAAAAACTTCATAAAAAGCCATGGACTCTTTCTAGTCCATACATGTTTGTCAATATTCTCTTGTTTTAAATTTCTAGCTTAAATTTACTGCTTTGTAGGAATTTACCCTTTTAAGCGCAAAAGACAAGTATTGGATGCTGTAGCATCATTGCAGCATCCAACCCCTGGCTTTGTGAAAGGAAAAGTTTTGAAAAATCTGAAAGTGGGCCCTGCTACTTTTGCTGGAAAGATGTCTAAATAGAAAGGGTGCTGAATTCAAAAGCATGCTAAAAAGAAACCCATTCCTTGAGATGGTTTGTGAGCTTATCCAAAAGAGTACATTGAATAGTAAGAGTGGGTAGAACTTTCTTTCAACCAAAAGACACCCCTGGTGGTACTTTTACCTACCAAACCTCCATACCTTACTTGGACATCTCCAATTTTCAGCAAAGTGATGGTACTTGTACTATAGGGATGGTTTTAAAATATTTCACCCATGCTTACACCATGTGCCAAATCAAGTTGTGATTTTATTTCTCTTTCCAGCCAAAGCCGTACACCAAAATGGAAAAGAAAAGATTTTGGGTTTTTCTAAAATCTCCTTAAATAAACCTTTTATCTTTTTTTCCCCCAAAACCCACTTTTCTTTCTCTCTCTCCTAAACCGTCATCTTCAACCTCTTCTTTCCCTCTGATTTTTTTTTGAAAAACAAATTGCCATTCTTCAAAAAAAAATCGATCACCATGGCTAGGGTAAAAGTACCTGCAGTTCGAGATGATGAGGTGCGAAGAAGCAATCGACGAAGGGAAACAATGCAGACCCAAGAAAACCCTACTAGAGAAAGGATTAAGAAGGTTTTGGCCTGGATGAGCAGGGTAAGATCTGAGAACACGAAGCTTACAGCAGAGAATGAGAAGCTGAGGGCTGAAAGGGACAACCTGTTGAAGGAAAAGAAGCAACAGATGAATGCTGCAGCACTGGCAGGGGCATCTACAGATTCACAACCTACTCCTAAGGAGTAGGGCAGGTCCATATCATTTTCCTTAGCCTCCATTTTTATTTTTTATTTTGAGTCTGGGATAATGTTATCATTTTTTAGGTTTATTTTCTCTTGCTAGATAATTCATTGGTTACATCATGTTTCTTTGATTTCATAGCCCAAATAATTTTTAAGATCATGAGTTTGCCTAAAGTTGTGTGTTCTTGTTAGAACTAGCCACTCTCTTCTTGGGACTGAATTTGACTTACACATCCTAAACACATTTAGAGGATGATTTAGGCCTTCTTCTCACATGTAAAAAGCCACTTGTAGCCTTTATACACCTATACACTTCAATGTTACAATGAGGACATTGTAAAGCACAAATTTGAGGGTGAGAAGGTTACACCTTAAAAAGCATGAAAAGATCAATCAAAAGAGCAAAGCTCTAACCTGATATGCATAAGGCAAAGATACCAAAAATGCCCCATAGGGGCAAGGTACACAAATTCAACAAGAAAAGAGCACAAAGTGCCAAATTTTTAAATTTTTGTTGAGAGAAAAGGCTTGGTGAGAAAAGATATGCCAAAGAGAAATCCTGAAAAGCCCTATTGACTTTAAATGTAGGGTGTGTTTGAGTCTAACAAAGAGAAGATTGGTGCTAGCCTATGACACACACACACACTTTGGGTTAAAATGAATGATAAAGGATTTATGAAAGGCTATCTAGTTCATGGGATATGATGTACATGATGTGGGCACTTAATGCCATATTCTTGCAAGAAATTTCAAAATTGAGTCATTTTCTTTTTAGGTCTTTTAGTTGTTTGGGGACAAACAACACTTTAAATTTAAGGGTGTGATATGCATTATTTATTTAATGCATATTGTATCTTTTTCTTATTGTTTTAATTAGATTTTCTTATTTTATCCCAACATTTGAGTCCTTTTTCTTACTTATTTTCACCCTTTGTTTAATGGAGCTAAGATTATGATTTACCTGTCATTTACTGCTTTAGGAAGGCTAATTATGTTTGTTTAATATAGTGCAGCCCTGCCCAATGCTTCAACATTGAAGACTGGACGAATGGAATGAAGAATCGACTTCTAGAAGACTTTTGTTGCTGACTTTTGGTACCATGATCCAACCATGTTCTAGAAGGACTGAACTCAATGCCTGACTATTTTTGTAAACTCTAAAAAGACCAACTTTGGAAGCATGTGTTGCAATAGTATTTTGTACCTTGATGAATAGGATGAATAGTATAGTTAGTATGTTTGCTTTCTCTCCTCTTAGTATAAATAGGAGAGGATGGTTTTCATTTTCAGTAGACACTTTGTATGGATCATTTCTCACAGCTGACTTCCAGAACTCATCTTTAATTTATGCATTTCTAGTTTATGTTATTCATCTTGTTCTTAATCTTCATACGATTTATGAGTTGCTGCAGCATTGTTCCAGGATTGCTGCAATAACTTATAATCTTTTACATTCTTGTATTTTACATTTAAGTCATTTACATTTCTGTCTTTAATTTATGTCTTTCATTTCTGTAATTTACATTTCCTGTTATTTACAATTCAGTATGAGTAGCTAAGTTTAAATAGCTTGGGTGTGAGATTAAAAGGGTGAGGTTTTAAACATTATGAAAAGTGGGCATCGTTTCTCAATAATGATGTTCACCATTTCATGTTAAGTTTTATAAAAGATCAAGTTACTTCAGGACGGTTGATCACTTTGAAAGTGTTAAAGTGCCATGGTGTCAGAGATGAACCATTGATATGCGCGTCAATCCGAATGACAAAGAAAGTAGGCTTGAGAGAGCTACTGACAAAGAGATTTGTCACCTCTATTCTTTCTGGTTGATTTTGCACGATAAGTTGATCATCTGTTTTGATGGTAACAGTGTAGAGTGTGAGTCAGAGATGACCCACTTAGAACACGTCAACTTAACTGATATGGGAATCGGCTCGAGAGAGTGATTTTAACAAAGAGATTTGTTTATCCATATACTTGGAAGGACTCCTTTTGCTATTGATAGTTCTGACACATAACACCAGAGATGGGTTGAGTGGAAGCTAGATCAGTAGTGAATCGCAGAAAAAACCCGAGAGGGCATCCTGAAAAGTAGATGGTGAACTTAAGTGTTAAGAGACAAATGTTGTAGCATTGCCACAACATTGGTCTGCTGGAATTTATGTTTAAACTTCACCCCAAACATCTTGCACCCTTTCTATCCTTTATTATCTATTTTATATAATCTGTGATAATCCAACTCCAAACACACAAATATTAATCTTCGAATTGATCCTTGGAAACCATTTCTTTTATTAGACTTTTAATACGCTTTTACTCCAATCTCTGTGGGACGATACATGGTTCTTACCATATTATTACTTGAAAGACGACATTAGATTTTAATGTATACTTGCATTAAGGTTTAATTATTACACGTCTATCGGTGTATTCAAAGCACTGTCACTTACGATGGATTCCAAATTCATTTGTGGCTCATAGCTAGTGTCCAATAGATGTTTTTTACACTATGATGGATTACAATTTGAGTTACAAATTCAAGTGAAACTTTTTGTGCAAGTTACTTAAAGTACTACAACACCCTACAACATTCTTCTTTATTTCTTTACGTTCATTTACTACTTTGAGCTTTAACATTTCCAACATTACATTATTGTCATTTACATCACAGTACTTTACTTTCTGGCAATTTAGTTTTTGTCATTTACATTTTCAAGCAATTTACTCTCACTCCTTTACATTCATGTAGCATTTAATTACTTGCGCGCCAAGTTTCCTTTCTCATCTTTTATTTTACGCAATTTACTTTCAGTATTTTCATTTCAGTTATTTACATTCCAGTCCTTAAATCTTTCGGAAGAAGTATCCAAGCAATGGTGGGCTAATCATCTTAGCTGGGGATGTAAGGCAGATTATGAAACGTCCAAAAAACCAGGATAAATTTAAACCTTAAAATTTATCAAAGTTATTCCTAATTTCATCCAAACTTTTATACATAAATGGAGAATTAACCATGAGAGTTCACATATACACAAATTGAGCTTATCAAAACAACCTACTAATCTAATCCTGAACATTAAGATCAGATTATGCTAGTTGTTTAGACCATTCTCCAAAAACATCCTCGAATAAGCTAACTTCTCCACTTATCACCAAAAGTTGAGTACCAGCAATCACTCGTCCCTCTTCCCGTTACTTCCATGAGCTTGTACCTGGTAAGAAAATTTAATTTGAAAAGATTAGTGTTAGGACAAAATCTAGGACTAACAATTAGGCTTACGCCTAGTGAGAACATCCATTTTCAAATTAAAACCTTATTAGCTTTGAAAACCGAAAGTGAACAAAGCGTATAAACAAACCTGGTTTGCCATCATTCTTACCGTATATATAACCATCTTGCGATGGCGGGATATGAAAAGATAAATCGATTTTATGTATGAACAAACTCAGAAATATAACATACTCTTCTACAAGTAATACAAGAAATCTATAAAGCTCTAGTTATAAAATGAAACTTACAAAATATACTAACTAGAGAGAAGAGAGCTATGTATCAGAGAAAAATCGTATGAATGAATTGTAAAATGAGAGATTGCACTTTAAATATAATCATCTCAAAGTTACAATTCAGCCCTTTAGTATTTGCACTTTCAGTCCTTTCACTTGTAACAAGGACTCCGCTACCCTTTAGCTTCTTAATATAGTGAGGCGCAACCCTTCTAGTTCTCAACTTCCAGCCTTTGTCACTTCAGTCCTTTATTTGTTTATAATACATAAAATACCCTGAAACTACAAAACATTTCAAGTTAACACTTCTTTAGAAAATAAATGCCAAGATTAGAAATTTTAATTATATCTTTTAACATCCTCCCTTAATCTTGACATTTGAACAAGTCTATCATTTTCAACATTTTGCACAAATAATCATGCTGATGCGAAGAAAGAGACTTTGTAAATATGTCAGCTGCATTTTCTAAAGACTCAACTTTAACAGTTTTCAGTACACCACTAGCAACTTTATTTCGAACTTGATGAACATCAATTTCTATATGTTTTGTTTTTTCATGAAAAACAGGATTATTTGCAATCTGAATTGCAGATTTGTTATCACACAAAATCTTTACAGGAAGTAAATCTGTGATATTAAGACTAGACAAAATTTCTATAACCCAAAGAATTTCACAAGTGGCAGATGCCATTGCTCGATATTCAGATTCAGCTGAAGATCGAGACACAGCAGTTTGCTTTTTACTTTTCCAAGAAATAAGACAATTTCCTAGAAACAGACAATATCCAGTTACTGATCTACGAGTAGATAAACATTTACCCCAATCTGCATCCACGTATGCTGACAATTTAAAACAATCTGAAACAGAAAATAGAATACCTTTACCTGGTGACTTTTTCAGATATCGCAGAACTCTAAGAGCCAAATTCAGATGTGAACGCCGAGGCGCATGCATGAATTGACTAAGACAATGCACTGCAAAAGCAATGTCTGGTCTAGTAGCCAACAGGTAAATAAGCCGCCCAATTAACCGTTGAAAACCAGATATATCTACTAATACAGGATCAGAAGTGGAACTTGATGACTCGGTTACTATTAAATTCATATCCATTGGAGTATTTATAGGTTTACAGCCTAAATACCCAAAATCATTCAATAGTTCCAAACAATATTTTCTTTGACTCATACATAAGCCATCTTTAGATTTTAAAATTTCAATTCCTAAAAAGAATTGCAAATTTCCAAGATCTTTAATCATAAAATTCGTTTGCAAGTGTTTTTTCACTCTATGAATCTCACTATTATTATTCCCAGTTATAACAATATCATCTACATATACAAGCAGAATAATAAAAGTATTTCCAGATTTAAGAGTGAACAAAGAATAATCACTACTGTTTTGATTAAAACCAAAATCAAATAAGTAGTTAGAAAGCTTCTCGTACCACTAACGAGGAGCCTGTTTTAATCCATACAGAGACTTTACAAGTTTGCAAACATGATTATCATCATTAGAAAAATATCCTTCTGGAAGAGTCATATAAACTTCCTCAGTTAAGTCACCGTATAGAAAAGCATTATTTACATCAAGCTGATGCAAAGGCCAATTAAACTGAACATACAAAGCTATAACACACCTAACTGTTACCATTTTAACAACAGGAGAGAAGGTTTCTTCATAATCAATACCTTCTCTCTGACTATAGCCTTTGGCTACTAACCTAGCCTTATACCGTTCTATTTCCCCAGTGGACTTATATTTAATCTTAAAGACCCATTTACAACCAATAGGTTTTCTTCCTCGTGGAAGGTCAGCTATAACCCATGTACCATTCCTATTAAGAGCCTCCATTTCGTTATTCATTGCAATTACCCAATTAGGATCTTTGCAAGCTTCAGAAAAACTACTTGGTTCAACCGACTTTTTTAGATTTGATACAAAGCAAAAATTTTATTTTATAAGATGAGAGTAATTAACTACCCTTTCAATACCATATTTTACTTTGCCCTCTACTACAAAGTCATCAAATTTCCTAGGAAATTGAGATATTCTACTAGACTGCCTTATAGATTGAGGAGAAGAAGAAGAAGAAGGGTCAATGGTTGAATTTTGAAGATTTTGACCCTCAGGAGGGGAGTCTACAACATGAGTATCATGCTCAATATCAGTTTCAAGATTTCCTTGATTCCTAGCAGACAAAGTAGTGTCAACACCAGTTGATTGGTTGTCAACATTACCTATACTACCAGAGGAATCAGGGTGATTAACATGAGTTGTAGACCGAGCCCTAAATTCCTCATTGGGCAGATTTCCAGAAAGATCATCAGTAGAACTAGTAACATTATCAAAAAAATTCAAAGTATTCAAATTTTCAGAGTAAGACTCCAGATTTTCACTCATTTTGAATGGAAAAACGTTTTCGTAAAAAGTTACATCTCTAGAGACTAAATACTGTTTAGTATCTACGCTGTAAAGTCTATAGCCTTTCTTGGAATTTGAATATCCAATCAAAACATATTTTCAGCCCTAGAGCTGAACTTATCAAAATTATTCTGTTTAACAGCAAAGCATAAACACCCAAAATTCCTTAAATGAGTGAGAACCGGAGGAAAACCATAGACAATCTCATAAGGACTTTTACCATTTAGAATAGAGGATGGAGTTCTATTTATCAGATAGGTGGCTGTGAGAATACACTCAGACCACATGTACAATGAAACTCCAGCCCGAAACATTAAAGCCCTAGCCATGTTTAGTAAATGCCTGTGTTTACGCTCCACTACCCCATTCTGTTGTAGAGTGTAGACACATGATGTTTGATGAACAATGCCATGAGAATTAAAGAAATTTGAAACTTTGTGATTTAAAAACTCAGTTCCATTGTCACTCCTAACAGTTTTAATGGTTTTCTTAAATTGAGTTTGAATGAGTTTGAAAAGAGAGACAATATTGTCATAAACTTCATCCTTTCCCTTTAATAGATAAACCCAAACAGATCTGGAAAAATCATCCACAACAGTTAAAAAATATTTAAAACCATCCTTGCTAGATACTTTATAAGGACCCCAAACATCTAGGTGAATTAGTTCTCCTATTTCTGTTGACTTATGATCACTAAGATCAAATTTTGTACGAGACTGTTTTGCCTTGTGACAAATTTCACAAGGAGAAGAAGAGCCTAATTTTATGTTTAACTTGCCTTTTAAAACATTTAATACAGGGTCAGCTGGATGTCCTAACCTACTATGTCATAGCTGATAAGATATGTAGCAACTAATGGTAGAATTAGAACAAGTAGACTTACCATTATTATGCAAGTTAAAGAGATATATGCCTCTAGCCTCATTACCAATCCCCATCAACCTCGTTCGTTGACAGTCCTGAATGTAACATTTATGCTCATCAAAGCCAATAAACACTTTGTTATCTCTAGCTAACTTGTGAACAGACAATAGACCCACATTAAAATCAGGAACAACTAAGACATCAAATAGAACCAATTCATCAGTAAGTTTCATGTTCCCAATTTTATTTATTTTGGCTTTGGATCTATTGGGATGATTAACAATAAGATTCAAATCTGACACATCTATAATATTACTAAGGCTACTAAGAGATGAAGTCATATGTTGCGTAGCCCCAGAGTCTATAATCCAACTAGGTATAGAGGAGAGTGACATACCTGCCATATTGGCGGAAGCCACACTCGAGGTGTTGGAATCAAGAAGAGTCAGAAGTTTGGAAACTTGCTCTTGAGTCAAATGTTGAGAGGGAGTGGATCCTTGTAGTCCAGAAGAAGGATGACTAGTGTTGAGAGTTCTAGATGTCTCTACATTGTTAGAAGAGGGTCTGAAATTGCCATTTACATTTGGTTTTCTTTGAAAATCCTTAGGAGGAAATCCGATGAGTTTGTAACACCTTTCTATGGTGTGGCCAATCATGCCACAATGTTTACATGAGAGATTTGGATTTGGTGGTCTTATAGGCTTACGCTTGTTTTCTGAAGTCTTACCAAAGTAGGCAGAAGACTGTGGTTTGCTAGAAGAGGAGCTAGATGTTCCTCTGTGGGACTCTTCCCTTGAAATAATTGAAAAGGCGGTTCTAACAGAGGGAAGAGGGTCAGAGGTGAGAATGGTACTCCTTACAGGTTGGTAAACGTCATCAAGCCCCATTAGAAATTGCATAAGTTTTAACAGTTGGTTATGTTCAGAAAAGTCATGGGAAGCATTACAGGTGCAGGCTGGAAGTTTGACTAAAGCGTCAAACTGTCTCCATAAGGAATTTAGCCTATGATAGTAATCGGAGACGGAAGACCCGTTTTGAGTTAAAGAGTTTATTTTCTTATGTAGGTTAAAAGTAACGAAGCCATCCACCTTATCATAGGTTTCCTTAAGTTCGAGCCAGACTTGGGATGCAATTTTAGAAAAGACTTGTCCAAGAAATAGTTCTTCAGTGACAGAGCTTAAGATCCAAGATAGAACCACTGAGTTACATCTATCCCATTGTTTACCCAGGACAGGATCAGTGGTAGGTCTAAGGCACTATCCATCTATGAATCCTAGTTTATTCTTTGTTTCAAGAGCTAGGATCATAGCACAGGACCATACCTTGTAATTATCAGTCCCATTTAGTTTTAGGTTAAGAATGGAAGCCCCAGTAGTATCGCTGGGGTGCAAGTATAGGGGATCGCCAAAGTCGAGTTTAGCGATCTGAGATGTCCCATCGTTACCATTGAGGTTTACAACAGCTTCTTCTTCAGCAGGCATGATGTAACAAACACGAACGAATCTGAGGTGAATATGGCAGGATTCCTAAAACACTCAGGGTGCTAGGTCAAGCCAAACCTCAAAAACTTTCAAGTTTGATAAGGATCACACTGACAAAGGAGAAACAACGGAAGCAAATATCTAAAAAAAGTTAGAACTATGGGAGCGATATGCAGTAATATAAAAGACACAAAGGTAGGGCCCGAGGAAGGCCACAGATCTCACCTGAACAGAAGAAGCAAAAAAACAATAAGCACAACAACAATATCTTTATCAATACAGACTACGATATTAACGGATTAATATAGACTAGAGTACTTCAGATCCATACAACTCAAGTAGAACAAAAGAATGCAACATCAAGTTAATAAGATGCATAAATCGTTAACGATCAGCACAGATCATTTAGATGAGGTTGGCAATCTATTGACCAGATTTGTAGTGCTAACAGTTTCCAGTCGACATGTTTATCAAGAGGATTAAAATGCACAACACACATTCCAGTCGACAGGTTGTGGCCCACAGTACCGTCCTAGTTACGAACGTAACTCTGGTAGAGGAAAGAAAAGCACACACCGATTGACCAGATTATCGAGAAAGGAAACACCGATTCAGATCTAGGACGAAGAACAGAGGCTCAGATCTTGAGTTATTAAAGAACTCAGATCTGAGCTTACGCAAACAAAGGACACAGATCTTGAGTTATTGAAGAACTCAGATCTGGACTTAAACACGCAAAAAAGGATATGAATAGAGATCACAAAAAACTCAGGCCACAAGATATGAATAACTCTTGGATCTAAGTTGTGAGTAACTGCAACAGGAGATATAAAAAAAGGAGTTATCGTAAAAAATCTCAACAACAGATACAAACGACTGAGTACGTCAAGAACACAAATCTTGTGAAGAACTTAGATCTGATATTCAACTCAACGAGTACGACGATTGAGACTACAAAAGTCAGAATCAAGCGTATCGAGTGAAGAACTTAGATCTGAAACAGAAAACTTGATCGACAACCAGATCTGTGTACAAAGAACGAATGAAAAAACCGATCTAACGATCTGAAGTTGATTTTGACTACTGAGTCATCATCAACTACCAGATCTGTGTAAAAACAATGAAGAGCAACCGATCTAACGATCTGAGTGATGAGGTTATCCACAATTACCACTGAGGTTTACACCAACAGCTCATGTAGATACAAACAGCCAAATCACACCAGATCGACAATCGTATAGAACAAGAAATCACAGAGAGAAGATAGATCGAGCCATTAGAGCTCTGATACCATATGAAAAGATAAATAGATTTTATGTATGAACAAACTCAGAAATATAACATACTCTTCTACAAGTAATACAAGAAATCTATAAAGCTCTAGTTATAAAATGAAACTTACAAAATATACTAACTAGAGAGAAGAGAGCTATGTATCAGAGAAAAATCGTATGAATGAATTGTAAAATGAGAGATTGCACTTTAAATATAATCATCTCAAAGTTACAGTTCAACCCTTCAGTATTTGCACTTCCAGTCCTTTCACTTGTAACAAGGACTCCGCCACCCTTTAGCTTCTTAATATAGTGAGGCGCATCCCTTCTAGTTCTCAACTTCCAGCCTTTGTCACTTCAGTCCTTTATTTGTTTATTATACATAAAATACCCTGAAACTACAAAACATTTCAAGTTAACACTTCTTTAGAAAATAAATGTCAAGATTAGAAATTTTAATTATATCTTTTAACACGGGAACATACCCGATTCCATGAATATGACTAACACTAAGTAAGTCATATCATCACGTTCTAGAGCCTACTACGAATCATCACAGATTCTAGATCATTGCTCATGTCCAAGAAATTACAATTTACTTTATGACTATTTCTTGGAGTGGAAGTAGAGATTACAATTTACTTTATGTCTATCTCTTACCTTCCCATAGAAATCAGAAATTACAATGTACTTTATGCATATTCCATGATTTCACGTCACACGATGAAATGAGAATTACAATTTACTTTATGCCTATTCCTCATTTCAAGTCAACGAGAATTACAATTTACTTTATGCCTATTCCACGTTACAAATAATACAAGTGCCTATGGATCCATTACACTTACTAGCATACGTGCGTATTTACTCGAACGCACAAAACATTTCATATCATATTCTCAAAGCTAAGAATCCCAAATAATCTATCGTACCCGTATTCTCAATTATCCCCCTTCGGTGACTTAGCACGGGGGTTCCGCTACCCGGTTAGCGGATGGGGTCAAAGGGCAACGCCCTTGCGGGGCTTGGGGGCGGCTTCCCTATAAATTTTTAGAAAAGCTTAACCAAATAATGCATCCGGAAACTATATCTGAAAAAAATCACTTATCCGGAACTATTAAGAAAACTCATCAGAAAAGGTATTACGGGCTCAAAGTCCGGAACCATCTAGAATCCATTACCAAGTCCGGAACTGTCCGGAACCGGGACTCAAATTGAGACCGGAACTCATATCTTAAACCAGATCCTAAATTGAAACCGAATCCCACATTGAAACCGGATCCCAATCCGGATCCCAAACGAAACCGGATCCCATACCGGATCCCAATTGAAACCGGAACCCGTACCGGATCCAAATTTAAACCGAACCCATACCGGATCCAAATTGAAACCAGAACCCATACCGGATCCAAATTGAAACCGGAACCCATACCGGATCCAAATTGAAACCGGAACTAGACACCGGGACTTTGATACCGGACTTCGATACCGGGACTTCGATCTGCACGTCCATTTTTACTCTAAAAACTCATCTAAGTTCAATTTCTTGGTCGATTTCATTCCAATACATATTTACCAAATCATTTGGATAGTTTGCTACCAAATAACTTATTCAATTTCAACTGAAATCATTTAGAAGAAGAGATGAACTCACCTGGAAGCAGAAATCGAATACAGGGTTTGCCAAACTCAATCTTCTCCACCAACAATTCAATAACCTAATCGAAACCAATTTAACCTGATTATCAAATCGTTTAAGAGATTGAATTGAAGAAGATCCTCAATTTTCTTATCGAATGAGAGTTGCTATCGAGAGTTCTCTGCTTTGTTAGACCGACTTCAAGAAGTCCAAATGAGATATTTCTCAATTCATATGCCGATTCTCAACTTATATACCAAAACAACTTTCATCAATTTACCAATTCAACCCTAAAGTTTACATTTACAAATAGTCCAAAAACTTAGACTAAATTACAAATCGACCCCCTTCATATTAAATATAATATAATGAAAATTAGAGGTGTTACAGATTAAGATCGAAACCGATGTGAAAGTAAAGAGGTGTTTTAAATATAACATTGTTATCTAACTATTTATTTGAGGTTATTAATGTTTCATTGAAGATTACATATAAATAAGTAACAATTAATTATATGTATGATAATGTGTTAGCTTCCATATCTACAATAAATATAAACATTTAAGGTAATATGAGAAGTCTATAAAGAGGTTTAGTACTTGACGAGTGCTATTCTCCTACAACGTAGAATGGTAATATTGTGTCGTGTTAGGATTCACGACGTTTGACATAAATGATGTCTTATCTATAGCAGTAGGCATGTATGAACTCTTAGAAGTCTGTCTGACCCGATAGTTGATACTTGTGACAGTACTATAGCACCATTATGTGGATAGGATTGTTAAGGATGCTATAATATCTTTCTACCAGATCATTTGTTTTTGTTTTAACAAATCTTTGCACCTTTTGCTTCATCTTTTACGACTAATTTTCTTAGTTACTAATTAACACGCACTAAAAATTCCGCGATTTCGCCATCTAAAATTTGTTTTTAAAGATTAGACTTCTTTGAAGAACTTTTACAAGCCCTTTCCGTGGATCGATATTCAACACTTTTGCCGTTATTACTTGTTAAGAGACGAAAATAGATCAACATGCATACTTGCATTGAGATTTGTTTGCATGAATCTTGAGGTTGTAAAAATCCCGCAACAAAACTCCCTCAATCCCTCGATGGTCTCAAACAAGCTCCACGGGCTTGGTACAATAAACTCAAATCTTATCTACCCGATTGTGGTTTCAAAAATTCCATTTATGACGCCTCACTCTTTACTTTACGCCACAAAAATGATCACATTTTCTTTTCTTTATTATTTTGATGATATCATCATCACTAGATCAAATTCCACTCTTAAATCTTTCATTTCTCAACTCTTCACTCATTTCTCACTTAAGGATCTATATAAGGTCTACTACTCTTCATGCCTTCAAATATGTGTTCCTAGACCGGTGATAAAAGATGGCCACATTTCAACTACCAACTACATTGTTTTCTTAGGTCAAAATTATCTCTTGGCGTTCACATAAGCAAAATACTCTTGCTCGTTCGTCGACAGAGGTGAGTACCGAGCTGTTGTTGCAACTACGACTGAAGTATTATGGGTTCAAAACTTACTTCTTGAACATTGACATCTGTAAGTTCGATATAAGTTTTAAAATTACTAAAAATTCAGTTGTAGATACATTAATTGGAGCAAATCACAAGCATAATATGTTTAAATAGGATAAAAATATTTTGCTATTTAGACTTTTTTAATATCAAATTGAAGACTTTTAAAATAAATAATAATAATAATAAACCATTCAAAAAGAACATGAAAAAAGTTGGTTTATCATACACGTTAAAATAATTATGAATTAGTCTTCGAACAAATCTTCCTAGATATGCGATGTTATCACGTTAATCATGCAAGAATCAACGGTCAAATAAAGTCAAAGTCAATGGTTTCAAATAAGTCTCCCATTTTAATTGTTTAAAAAATGATAGAAATAATTTAATCATAATAATTGTTATTATTATTACACAGTTAAATGATATTTTAGTTACAAATTTGTTTGTTATGAGCAGGTGCTAGGTGTGTACGTGAACTCAACTCAATTATGACGGTTTGAAAATTCTCAACCCAACTTAACACATTCAAAAGTGTAACTCAACCCAAAACAACCCTTGCGGATTAGGGAGGGTTGGGTTGGGTTGCCGGGTTAGAAATATACATAAAACTTGACGAATGAAATACAAGAAATAATACTAAAAATATACTTAACAAAGTTATTAGTTATTATACAAATCTAAATATATTAAAATCCTTATGTCTTAGAATTAAACTTTAAAAGCTTGAATGATAACATCCTATTCAAATCATCAATCAAATGTGATCGTGTTGGACCTCCCCGTCTCCAATTAGTTGTTGAACATATTCTTTGTTTGACATTTGTTAACTCTTTCTTCAATTTAATCCTCTTATCGCAAAACAACGATAAATATTTCTAGCAGATGTGGCTTGGGCCATGGGCAACAGGGTCCATGAGGGCATCATCTTTTTATAAGGCCTTTATATATAGGTTCAATTGGGAGCCCAAAAAAGTATTTTTACCGTTTGAATTTGAGCCGACAAGAGTAAAGGGAAACCGCAGACGACCACTCACCACTCGACGTGTCGACCACACGCGATATGGAGCATTGAGCGATTGTCGATTGAGATTTGAGCGTATCCATTACGATTATGAATTTCTACAAGTTCGATACTTTGATTCTGAATTTCTGAATCAAGCATTCCATTGTTGCATCTCTTTCTCTCTCTCGTTGCTAACAATAGAAATATTACCATTACCTTCATCGCTTCCCATTAGTTACAACCGAAGGGCATCGATGCATCGTCTCTCTGGGCCTGCTTCAAAAACGGATCAACTCTCGCTCTCGTTTCTGAGTTCCAACCTCACCTTTGGGTTATTTGTTTAGTTTAGGTTTATGTGTACCCTGTAGATTATTAGTGACCATTATTTTTCTTCTCATTTTGTTAAAGAGTTGTTCTCATAGAACTATCTAAAATCCAACCAAATCAAGCCAATCCAAAATATATAATAACTAAAGCATGATCATTGCATAAGTGGAATCAAGCCAATTCATATTATTGCATAATTCTCTGTTTGTCCATATATATATATATAGGTGGTTTCAAATGCAAACCATTATTAATTTGTAAACAATGAAACCCACCTTATCACCATAGATTAGTATAATCAATGGTTTAGATTAAATTGGTCCAAATACGGTAATAATGAAATTAAAATAATTACTTTAATTAACTGGAAAATCAATAAAGGGCAAATTGGTACTTTTCTCATAGGACTTAATGATGGAAAGTTTCTTAAATTGAAGAAGGATATATCGTGTCCGCCATTTAGGAGTCCATTCAATGAAACAAACACAAAGAGATTTACAGATTAATCTGGGAAACAAAAAGCCACAATCATCGAATCCATTATTCTTGGTGTCGATTTCGTAATTTCTTCTACACCGATTTCAAAGCCTTCAAACGATGATTCGTCTTGGTGGAGGTATAATATCTAGGGTTTTATTTTTATGTTTCATCGCCTACATCATCGACTCCCTTATTAAGCCATTGTTTTCTGCTACTGTACTGAAACAGGGAGGAAGACAAGCGAACGAATACGAAAAATACTCTTTCAGTAGGTTTAAAAACACCGCTGAAAACCCCCTCGACGAGGACGGAAACGAAATATTAGGGGACGAGGGTTCTGCTGCTTCGGTAAAAAAGGGGGTTTCGAAGAAATCATCAAAGAAGATGAAACGTGGTGATGGTGAAGGTATGATTTACATTGGAAACTCAAATGTTAGGGTTTTTGTTTAAACGAGAAATTGGTCTTCGATTACAAGAAGTTTTTTTAGAGGAATTTAGAAGAAGTTTTTACATGTTTCTTGCTGGATTTTTTGTTTAATAATTCGTTTTTACATTGGGTGAAATCAGTAAGTAGCAAAATACAGAACACGTTTATTGAAATGGGCTTGATTAAAAATGGAAAAAGTGAGTTATTGGTTTTCGAAACAACCTGCATGTAGTGAAACTTTCGTTTACATAGTGGACTTGATGAAACTGTTATACGATGAACCAAGATATAATGTATGGTGAAACTTTTACATGATGAACCGGATTATTATTGTGGTGAACTGTTAATTTGAATCATAATTCAGAGAGTGTCTTGTGTGATGTTGCATAATTATTAAAGAATGCATCTTTTAGGAGTAATTAATGGTCAATAATTTAGCATAACATGAGAAGGATTTAAAATTATAGCAAGTTACTAATATGATAATGAAAACTATAAATTTAAAAAATAAATTTATAAATTTAAAATTATAAATTTCATAGGGGGTCCCAACTGTCAAAACTATTAATCACCCAAATGTCTTTGGCTTTAGTGTTTGTTTGTTTAGATGCAATGGCTTTTATACGATGAAACTGTGTGATGATGAAATCTTTAATATAATGAACCCGTTATATGTTGAAATCTGGCACATGAAGAAAAATATTTACGTGATGAATTTGTTTGATAATGAAATCTGATGTATTATGATATCTTTAATATAATGAATCTGTTTCATCACTATAATGTTAGGTAATGAAACATTGAAAGTTAAAATGTTAGGTAATGAAACTACTAAGGTGAAATGTGCACAGTGAAACTGTTAGTTAATGAATCTGTTTCATCATATTATGATGTCTTCAATATAATGAATCTCTTTTATCATATTATATTTATGTGATGAAATTTTAACATATAATGAATCTGTTTCATCATGATGAAATTTTAATATGATAAAATATGATGTATTATGATATCTCTAATGTAATGAATCTGTTTCCAAAATTATAGGGATAACCACCAAATCCGATTTTAATGAAACAGTTAATTATTGTTATATATAATTTCCATAATTATACGAATGATACCAAAAAGACTGCAATACCCTTAATAATTAATTAAAATAAAAAAAGAAAGAAAATTTCTAATTGGTTGATGATGGTTTGTAAAATTTGCAATCTAAGGGTGGTTTTCAAATGATCTCTCCTCTATATATATATATATATATATATATTTATGGTAAGAGTATAATTGGAAGGAGTAGAGGAGTTTCTTGGTTTTTGCTTTGTGTAGATGAAGTCGTGTTTAGATTTTCATTATTTAATAGTTTGGAAGATTTGCTGCTAATTGCTATATCATTCTCTGGCATAATCATCGTAATGACATGATTTATAGGTTTTGGTTTTGCACAGAAATTGCTAATGCTCTATGCTTCCACACAATTACCTCTTTAATCAACGCTTTAATTAAATCGGCATGAGGATGAACCACCTAACTTGACTAGGTTCCTAACCCTTTAAATCACTTTTTTGTTTTATATGTTTTATTAGGGGCATTTTTCTGTTTTCTCCATGGGCATCCAAAACCTCAGGACTGGCTCTGCCGCCACGTTAACCCATATGGCTCCACTCTAAGGTTTGACTTGCTTTGTAACATGTTATGGCGCGTTACGATGTGTTACGACACATTATTTTTTTAAGGTGTAAGATTGTTTTTAGTATATAACTTGAAGAATAAATGATTATTGTTCACCTATCTAAGGCTTAAATACTCATAAAAAGGAAACTTAAAAACCAAAAGTTCTAAATTGGTAAATACTTATTCCGATTCTCGTACATGAACTATGGGAATTAAAGATAGTAGTGAGTAGAGATTCAAGAGATTTACACCCGATTTTGCACTCTTGATATCCCTCGCGTAACTCGTAAGGCTTAAGGCTTGACATCGCCGCCACGCCTCACGTCATTTAGTACCTTGATATATATAAATATATATATATATATATATAATTTTATCGAAATAATATATATTAGCGGCGGGTTGGCGGTTGGAGTTGGGTTGAGTTATGCTAACCCACATACCAATTTCAACCCTCCTAATTAGCGGGTTGGGTTTAATTAGGTTGTTGATGTCGGTCGGGTTCGGATATTATTATAATGCAAAGATATATATAAATTCAATTGATTTTTAGGATGACTTCAATCGATTGTGAGATTGATGAAATCAATAGTAAATTTAAAAATTGGAAAACATTCGATCGACAAGAATTTACGATTTTCAAAAGATAATTAGATAAATAAAAATACTTATGTAATATTTAAAATATATAATGTATATTATTTCGGATTTTCAGACGGGTCGGGCGGCCAAATATCAAACCGAACCCGAATCCAAATATCCCCCCAAAAGTCGGGTTTCGGATATTGGGGTATTCGAATTTTGCACAAACACCTTATTTTCAATTCAAGTTTGGATGCAAATTTCGGACTATTCAGAACTTACACACCCCTATTTATAAGGTTTAAAAAAGTAAAAGAATTTCAAAATATATTATATTCTTCAACAATCTAAAGCACATTACGTTTTGTAGTTTAAACTTGGGATTTATGGGTCCATAAAAGCATCTCCAATAGCATTGCTAAAATAGAAAAAATGGGTTTTTGTTTGTTATTCTTTTTCAACATCATTGCTATCCTGTTTGCTAAAATAGAGATTCATAGAAAAATCTCTAAATATAGAGATATCTCTATAATTCTCTAAATAGGAGAGAAAAATCATTAATTTATTCAACCCACCAATCACATAAATCTTTTATCATTTTTATATTAATTTTTTTCTTTAAAGTGTATTGGGAATATAAATTAGAGAATATTATATTAATACAATTTGTGTTAAAATTTCTAAAATAGCAAAGCTGTTGGAGATGAATGTAACTCTTTTTAGAGATTTTAATCTTTGATTCTCTATTTTAGAAAAATTATAGCAAATCCATACTAAACAAACGGTCATTTCACTTCCCTTTTCAATATCATAAGTGTTTAACCTTTTTAGTATAAAGTTATTGGGCAAAAAGTTGATTATCGACAACCCTAACCGGCCTTACACGGAACGTGCCTCCAAGGACACCAATGTGAAGGGGCATTTTTTGGCTCACTCAGCGGCTGAGGCTAGTGGAGGGGCTGTGATCGAACCCAGAACCTGTTATATATTGGACAAAATCACTCCACTCCTTTACCAACTGAGTTACACGCCAGAGGCTTTTTAGGATAAAGTTATGATTTATGAAATAAATAATTTTGACCCAAAATAAAGATCTCAATTAATGTGTAAATTCCGCTTTCCATTTGTAGGTTTTCTGGTTCTGCTACTACTTGGGGTAAACCACTTTTAACCCACTTTATCTCATTCTTAATGATTTACTTGGCAAATAGTTTTACTAAGGGCATCCACAATGGCCAAGTCATTGCAATGACTTGGTGAATTATTTTATTAATAAAAAAAAGGTGGGATCCACCAATGACTTGAAACCAATTTCATTTCCCTCTCACAAGACTTCCTCAAATGACTTGGTCTGCACCAAGTCATTAGCTCCAAGCTTTTAGTTTTATTAATAAAAAAATGGTGGGACCCACACATCAAAGACTTGATCAAGTCTTTAAGGGGAACCATTGGAGATGCTCTAAGGGCATCTCCAATGCTAACTTTTTACAAGACTTTTTACTATTTAAAAAAGCTATTATAAAAGGTTATTGGCATTGGAGCAAAAAGGTTTTTCAAGAAAAGGTTTTAAAACTACAACCGGTCATTGAATGACTTTTTCAAAACTATTTTTCATTCTATCCTCTTTTTTACTTAACTTTTTCAACTAAATTTTTATATTACCCCTTTCACTCAATTTTATATTCAATTTAAATATTTGTTGAAAAAGCTTTTTACATTGGAGATGGTTTCTTTTGAAAAGCTTTTTATATTGGAAAGATGATGTGTCAAAACTAAAAAGTCATTTAATGACTTAACCATTGTGGATGCTCTAAGGGGATGTATGGTTCGCAAAATTAAAAAGAATTTGATGGAATTAGAATTAAATATTTCATTGACCAAATTCATTAATGATGTTTGATTCGCGGAATGAATTGATTGGATTCAATCGGATTCCATCAAATTCCACGATTGAGGGATTTAATCATTCCTTAGCATATATGAAGGATTTTTGAATTCTATTTCGTGGCAAATGTAATATAATTTATAATGACAAAAATAATATTTGCTTGCAATTTAACCCCCACCCCACCCAGCCCTGTCCCATCCCACCCTCATCGCTCCCGCCAACATGTTCGCCACTACCACCATCAGTTAATATTATCATCACCGCTACACACCATCCCCACCAACCCCCCTCCTGCCGCCACCCCCACCCATTTGTGCCCATGGCCCCTTACCCCACCACTACCCCAATGTGTCCCTGCCTTCCCCACCTTGACCACCCACCCCACCTCTGCCTAGCCCAACCATCCTACCCCCGCCCCACCTGCCCCCATCCTTGCCACACACCACCCTTTGTGCCCCCATCGCCGCCCTCCCCCAAGACAAAGATGAAGATTCCAATTTTTTTTAGAGATTCCATTCCAATTCCATCAAACCACACGCAATATAAATGTGTGGTCAAATTCCATTCCAATTCTTTCAAAGTCAAATTCCTTTGATGTATTTCAATTCCGTCAAATTCCATTCTACGACCCAAAGAACCCCTAAAAGACCGTTTGATTCGTGGAATACGAAGGAATTGAAATGACAAGTTTTTACCAATTTTCTTGATAATTCATGTTTGGTTCCCTTATTGAATTGATTAAATTTTGTTAAATTATGAAGTTGAGGGACTTGATTATTTATTGGCATAAGTGAAGGAATTGAATTCCGTTCATTAACAAATGTAACAGATTTTATAATTTGGTTTTATAAAGACAAACATAATCGTTGCATCCAATTTAACCACTACCCACCATTACCATCACCGACCGCACCTACCGCTCTCAACACCGCCACCACCATCATCATCATTTCTGTTGGTGCAAGTGTACCACATCTCTATATATTTATATATATTTATTTTGATGATTACAAACACACCGTATTATTGTTTATCTAACAATCCAATCCAAGTGTACAGTTCTTGAAGAACACGAAGATTTTATCTGAAGAGTTCAAGACGGAAGATTTACGTTGTCATTAGTGTTTATAATTTATAATGATAAACACCCTAAAATAATATACCACTTGGATATTTCTAAAAACCAAATAAATGATTTTAATTAAATAGGGTTTATTGAGAAGATCCAGCAAGATTGGTTGCGGCCTGGAAGCTGCCCTTTCTGACGCCGGCATACCGCGTGGTACCGGCGGTATACCGCGGCAGAGGTTGCTGTGCAATGCTGATTGGTTGAAGCTACTTTTACAGGCGGCATACCGCGAGTCCTAGCCGGCATACCGCCACATACGTATTCCAGAAGTCAACTTTGCATGAGAGCCGTTGGAGTGTCAGTGTACTATTACTGCACGGTATACCGCGTGCTTTTGGCGGTATACCGCGAATGCATGTATCCGTTGGAAGAGCTGCTATATAATGCATGCGACGGTGGAGAAGATATACAGATACAAACCAACAGCCATCTCCTCATCTGATCTCTCCCAACTAATATTCCATACTACATATTATCACTACATATTTATTTTATAAAACGTTTTTATAAAATATCCAAGTGATAAATATTATACAAGAGTGATTTCCATTGTGAGTTATACTCCTCTTGTAAGTGTTTGAATAACGGGTGTGTGATCCTGTATATCTCAATAAGCTAGAGCTTGAGAGCCTATTGCTTTCCTTTGTATTTGGTTTGTATTCTACCGTAAAGAATACGTTTATTGGATCGTGTCGGGAAGTGTCTCGGCTAGTGATTTACCAAGTTGTGGTAAATCACTAAATCTCCGTGTCAAGTATCTCTATCCCTTATCTCTTTATATTTCCGCTGTGCATTTAATTATATCTGTTTATATAATTATTGTATATTCATTGCATTTATACTCTGCTTTATTTACTATATTTATACTATCCTGTATTTATACGTATCTGTTGTGTTTTCATATACTCTGTTGTATTTACATTATTAAGATATTTTTATAAAAGAATTTTTGAAAGTAAAAGTTTTAAATACAACCTTACCCCCCCTAGGTTGTCTAACAATTGGTATCAGAGCGGGGCTTTCAAAAATTATCTGTTTAAATTTTTAAAGTTATATCTTTTATATAATGGCTCAACAAACTGTTTTGTTTTCAAAACCTCCTATTATTGATACTGAAAAATTTGGTATTTGGGCAAAATTATTTGAATGTCACGTGCGTGGCAAAAATAGAAAGATGTGGGAAATTATTGAAAAAGGAAATTTTATTCCAACCAAAATCGTAAATGATCTTATTGTTGAAAAAGATTCTAAAGAGTGGACTCCCACTGATGAAGCTTCGTATTGTTTAAATTTTGAAGCTAAAAACATGTTATATGCTGCTTTAAATTCTGATGAAATAGAAAGAGTTTTTACTTATGAAACTGCTAATGAAATCTGGCAAAGTTTAAATGACACTCATCGTGGAAACACGCAAGTCAAAAGCAGTAAAATAAATATTCTAGTTCATGATTATGAAATGTTCGAGATGACTCAAGATGAGTCTATCGATTCTATGTTTAAAAGATTTAACCTCATAATGACTACTTTACAAGGATTAGGTCGTACTTATCCTAATGAAGATTATGTAAGGAAGATTCTTCGAGCACTACCTTCGGAGTGGATGCAAAAGATTACATCGTTAGAAGATTCCCGAGATCTCTCAACAATGAAGCTCGACGATCTTGTCGGCAATCTTAAAGTGCACGAAATTGCACTAAAAAGAAATCAAGTTCGGGATCGAGTCAAAAAGAAATCCATAGCTCTCAAAGTCGTTGCCCCTAAAGATGAGGAAGAAGAAGAGGAGGAAGAAGCAAGTTCCTCAAATGACGAATCCGAAAGTCTTGACGATTTAATCGAGATGGTAAGAAAACTCTCTAAACTTTTATCTAACAAAAAGTTTGCCAATATTGATAGGTTTCAAGGAAATGGAGACTACCATCGTGGTGGTAAAAATCAAAGTCGCAACGTCCATAACAAATATGACGAATCTAGTGACGATGACAAAGCCAATAAAAAGAAAGGCTTTTGCTATGTGTGTGGTGATAAAAATCACTATGCAAATGTGTGTCCAAAACGTGCTAAACAAATCAACACACCAAAAACATTCGTCGGAGCCGCGTGGAGCGCAAACGAAGATGAAGACAAGAATATCTGTCTCATGGCCGACCGTGATGATGAGGTATCTATATCATGTTTTCATGACAATAATTATGATAGTAATTATAGTGATAATTATTATGATAGTGATAATGAAAATAACCTTGAATTATTATATGAATCATTCAATGACATGGCCGCTCTTGCAAATAAGTATAAAGATGAAATCACTAAATTAAAAGAAACCGTATCTGCATATAAAAAGGAAATAGATGACGGTAAACAAAAATCTACTTATGATTTAGATGTTATCACTAAGTTAGAAAATAAATTAAGTAAAAAAGATGTTTGCAAATCTTGTGATATCTTAAAAAATGAAATTGCATGCTTAAAAGAAAAACCAATTGAGAAAAATGATTATAAATCTTGTGTTATTTTAAATGATAAAATTGCATGTTTAAATAAAAATACATATGAAAGTGTTGCATGTATAAAATGTGATTTGCTTGAAAATGAAAATATTTATTTAAAAGCTAACTGCGATTTATATGAAAAAGATAATTTATTAGCTAAAGCTTTTCAAAATAGCAATGATAAAATGCTTAAAATGCTAAATATGTCGAATCGCATTAATTGTCGAAAAGGCATTGGTTCTGATACATGTATTGATAAATGCTCGTGTAAACCCATTAAATTTTTTTTTGCATCTCCTAAAGTTGATACAAGAAAACCCCCATATATGTCAAAAATGAAAAATGTGAATTATGGGAGGAAACCGTATGCTCGTATGTATAATAGTAATTTTACTAGACCTAATGCGAATATAAATGCTTCATTTTATGTGTATGATAAATACAATCGCAAAATTAGAATGGTTAGAAAATGGATTCCGAAAGGAATGTTTAATGTTGACAATCCCGGCGGGATGCGTTTGTGGTTTTAAACAAATTTTGTGGATTGTATGTTGTCTTGTTTTATTTTATGTCGACAACATATTTTAATTTTTTTTGCAGTTTATGTTTTATACTAACTGTTAAAAGGACCCATAAGAAAAGGGTACCACGAAAAATTTTCTTTGCCTTTTGTAGGTGTTTCCTGACGAGGATATAATACGTGTTTCCTGACGAGGATATAATACGTGTTCCCTGACGAGGTCATAATACGTGGTAATTTTTGCTCACATAAAATTAACCGAAAAATCGAAGCCTTAAGATCTTTTTTTTGGTGCAAGTGTTTCTTTTTGGTTATTTTGTTTCATGTCAATTATATGCATATTTTGAGGGGGAGCATCTCTCGAGGGGAAGCATACCGTCTTTCTTGACCCTTTTTGTTTCGACAAACGGGGGAGAGAAACCGCATATGCTCATGCTTAGCGGTTGTGTTTGTCATCATCAAAAAGGGGGAGATTGTTGGTGCAAGTGTACCACATCTCTATATATTTATATATATTTATTTTGATGATTACAAACACACCGTATTATTGTTTATCTAACAATCCAATCCAAGTGTACAGTTCTTGAAGAACACGAAGATTTTATCTGAAGAGTTCAAGACGGAAGATTTACGTTGTCATTAGTGTTTATAATTTATAATGATAAACACCCTAAAATAATATACCACTTGGATATTTCTAAAAACCAAATAAATGATTTTAATTAAATAGGGTTTATTGAGAAGATCCAGCAAGATTGGTTGCGGCCTGGAAGCTGCCCTTTCTGACGCCGGCATACCGCGTGGTACCGGCGGTATACCGCGGCAGAGGTTGCTGTGCAATGCTGATTGGTTGAAGCTACTTTTACAGGCGGCATACCGCGAGTCCTAGCCGGCATACCGCCACGTACGTATTCCAGAAGTCAACTTTGCATGAGAGCCGTTGGAGTGTCAGTGTACTATTACTGCACGGTATACCGCGTGCTTTTGGCGGTATACCGCGAATGCATGTATCCGTTGGAAGAGCTGCTATATAATGCATGCGACGGTGGAGAAGATATACAGATACAAACCAACAGCCATCTCCTCATCTGATCTCTCCCAACTAATATTCCATACTACATATTATCACTACATATTTATTTTATAAAACGTTTTTATAAAATATCCAAGTGATAAATATTATACAAGAGTGATTTCCATTGTGAGTTATACTCCTCTTGTAAGTGTTTGAATAACGGGTGTGTGATCCTGTATATCTCAATAAGCTAGAGCTTGAGAGCCTATTGCTTTCCTTTGTATTTGGTTTGTATTCTACCATAAAGAATACGTTTATTGGATCGTGTCGGGAAGTGTCTCGGCTAGTGATTTACCAAGTTGTGGTAAATCACTAAATCTCCGTGTCAAGTATCTCTATCCCTTATCTCTTTATATTTCCGCTGTGCATTTAATTATATCTGTTTATATAATTATTGTATATTCATTGCATTTATACTCTGCTTTATTTACTATATTTATACTATCCTGTATTTATACGTATCTGTTGTGTTTTCATATACTCTGTTGTATTTACATTATTAAGATATTTTTATAAAAGAATTTTTGAAAGTAAAAGTTTTAAATACAACCTTACCCCCCCCTAGGTTGTCTACCAATTTCCACCATACCAACACCAATTAATATTATCACTAGTATTTTATATGATTTAGAAAAAAGATTTGTAAAAAGTTAAATGATTGTTTTTATATATTCATGAAACCTGATGTACGGAAAAGTTATTATTTCTAGTTTAACTTGCAGTGATTCAGCACTACATGTATAATAAAATTTTCAGTTCAGATGGAGTATAAATAGAATCGTAGAAATAAAAATTATGGAGTGTATTTGAATCAATATAAGTCGGAAAAAAGAACTTCAATTCCTTATTTCGTAATTGGTATTAGAGTTCAAAACCAATTGCAGGTAATGGCAGAATATTTGATTTTGTGAGTATCAATCGAATAATGAAAGATTTTAACAAAACATTGACAAATAGATAGGAATAAACCAAGAAATAAGGATATAGAAAAACATAGTATAAAAAAGATATCTAAATTACATAAAAATCATTATCCTACCCGTAGTTTTATTTTTTTAACACAACTGAATTTCGTTTGATTGTAACGAAGTTCCTTAAAAAAATATTATGAACAGTCATTGTAGATTGAGGACGACAATTTAATACAATTTTATAAAATAAACTCACACATAAAATGACATAAGTATAAAAACAAATCAAAATCACCCACGTGGTAGAAGTTATAGTTCTAGAATATTGTGGGATTACTTATTAGCAATACAATGCACGATTTCTACAACTCATATGTACAATTAATGGCAATAAATGTCATTGCATAATCCATCTTATAAAACAAAGACTATATCCTATTATAAACTATGTTTCCTCACCTATCCCTTAACTTGAAAAATTGTTAATCTAAGAACTAAGATAACAAAACTAATGAAATGTTTAAGGAAAAACTTGCATCATGTGTTTTTCCATCATTTTGGTACCAACATCCCATTAAATATAAAATTTAGTACAAAACTGAATAACAAAGTATTTAGCACCATTAGTTAACAATTTTCATTCTAATCATATGCAACTGAAAGTTCGCCTTCAACCACCAATACTCACATCCTCAAAAACTCCAAACCTTTAATTTCTCTGCAAAACTAAGACGGGTACTTGCAAATCATTAGAACAAAACTAAATGCAATTTATAAATTTAAACTACCACAATCTTATCTATTATATGTATAGCCCGTCACTTAAACTTCAGTTTCTTTGTTATTTTGTGTGGGTTTTTACAACTGAAATAATGATGGTTTGAGATTTTGTTAATGCGTTTTGCTGTTGTCGGTTGTTACCCATTCAACCATGGTTTTTGCCTAAAGAATCTGCAAACATGTCAATAAAATGCACAAAAAAAATCTTGTTTGACATAAAAGTTATTTGTTGTTCTCTTGTAAGAAGAAAAAGACGATCTTATATGATTGATAGATTTGCTGCTACTTATAATCGTAATCGATTTGCTCTCGATAAATAAAAACCTCAACATCCAAATAAGAATTTGATTTTTAACAAAATGCAACAAAAACCAAACGTATCTAAGGATCAACAAAACCAAGTCGGTATGCTAATTTCTTTATTCCCAAATGATATGCAAGCTAAGAAGGTTGCTTCTAAGGATCACTTCCAGTTTTACTTAGTGATAGTGGTATTATTATGAACCTCAAATAATGTGGCATGCTAAATAAAACTTCATTAAATTTTCTGCCAAGTGTACATGTTGGGATAGTATTAACATATGAATAGAAACATATATACCGAAGAAATTTGGAAGGCAATAATTTAAAGCAAAAGCTATTTAGAATATTGTAACATCATGGATTCAATGGCGAGCAATAAACAAACCATATAACCTACATAGAACCTAAGAAGAACATATTGAGAGATGGGGTTGGGTGAAGAACATATCTATAAAGAAGAACCCTAAAACCTATGTAAATCGAAGAGGACAATATTTAAAAAAACCCTATAATTCCAAATAGAAGTATAAAAAAGAAAGGCCTACCTGCAAGATTTACGAAAGGAAGAACACATCGAGGTCCTCTTCTTAGGCACTCCACCCGTCACCACATCAACCTCCACATCCACCTACAAAAATCAAAGTCCATCTTTTGTTGGAAATGGAAGTAGTACCATTTTGACAACCAAAAAACAAGCAAAATTTGTCTATCAAAAACAAATAACAAAAAGATTATATGTAAAATAGAAGTGATAAAATGGGCATATTTGGAGACGAAAGGCAAGAATGAGTTAATACACCTACTTTTCTTTTAAAGTTCTCTCTTCCATTGGCAACAAATAGGTTAATACACAAACAAACTGCTACATCAAAACTCATCTCGTATATATACTATTTTCGCTTATTCACTTTTTTAACTTATAAATAACAAATTCACGTGAGAAGAAAACATGTTTCCTTTAAGTTCTTCAAGAATCTTGAGAATATCAATTTCTCAGAAATTAAAAAAATCTCATATGCAACTCAAAACATTTAGTCAAAATACCCAAATCATACCCGTTAAGGGGAATTGAAAAAGGAATAGCAGATCAACTTATTATTCAACAGAACCGATATGAATCTCTTTATTTCCAACACCTGTTGTCCTTAATCCAATATTTACTTAACCATGATATGCTTTCTTAATCGCCTCAGTTTGCTTCTCCATGAAATGGTTTGTCAATTGGTAAAACAAATATTAGAGCAAAACAAACCAAACCAAACAGTATACTTTGTTCTAAGCTGAAACATAAATGGTGACAAAAAAATAAAAATAAAATCAAGAAATTAAGGATTGAAATACGATCGAACCGAAACCTACCGCTCTTTCTCGCAGTCCTCAAATATGCTTCCCTGGTGATATGGTTTCTTTAGTCGATGAAGAATCTTAAAGAAATTGGAGGTACCGGTAACGTTTGTAAATTTTATAAATCAAAACAAATTGAGAGAAATCACTCGCCAAGTTTCTATGTCGATTTATAATGTAAAGGAAACAAAAACTCACCTGATTTCTATGTCGATTTTGAATAGCAAGCTTTAGCTTTTCATCAATGGGACCCCTTGGTTTCTTCCATTTGCTTCATGTAGCTCACAATATCTCTTTGTTTTGGGAGCTCTAAATCATCAAACACCATAAGCTGCACATTGCCATGAGTTATTTCAAATCATTTAAGCAAACACATTAATGGGACCACCTCGTTTCCTATGATTATTATTGCGTGTATGTAAGCACATGTTTCCATGTAAATCACGTTTTTAGGCAACCAAGCGTAGATATTAGGGCAAGTAAATGCAAGACACGATATGGTACTAAACCTAACCTCAGAGAGTGAAGGACTCATGATTGGCAAAAGCATAAAATAGAAAACAAATGCAGGGGACATGAATCCCATAGAAAGGGTTTTAGAATTACAAATTTAATTCACACAATTTGTGGGAAAATGTCACCTTTCTTTGCGTCCTTGAATGTTCTTCGTATGGCTTTTGTATTTATTGTATATGAAATGCTTCGCAGCAGCCACTTTCTCCATGGTCAGCTTCCCCCTACACTTTCTCCATGATCATAAGAATAGAAGTAAACATGAACAGAAGGCTCTATGATCATAAGAATAGAAGTAAACATGAACAGGGGGCTCTGGTTATTTACACGAAATAAATGAATAGCCTTGATTAATTGCAAACATACAATTCTATGTTTTGAGTATCCATTCTCATGGAGATATTGGCGGCGCACCTGGTTTTCCTGGAACTTCAGAGAGAAAGAAAACACACCATAAACACAACAAACTATCCAAGAAAAAGAAACAACGGCCTCTCTAATGGAACTCCTCAAATCTGCCCAAGAAGCCAACAACCCTAATCTGTGAATCGACGGTTGATGTCAATCTAGAATTTTTTGATCAAGAGACGAAGAAGATGTTTGATTGATAGATGGAGAATCTATATATCTATGAGAGAGAAGCGTACCATGTCAATCCACGGTTTTTTGATCGAGAGATGGAGAAGACGTTTGTTTGATCTAGAGATGGAGAATATGAAAGAAGTTTAAGTGTAGAAATAGAAGATTGGAAAGCGTACCAGTAGTTCACAACCCGCACATGGAGATCGAAATGGAGAAGGAGAAAGCATAAATGAAAAAAAAACGGATACAAAGGGAAGAGGAAGGGTTTTGGAGTTAAATGCCTTTGTAAAATTTCAAAAAAAAATTTCAAAAATTTGAAAAAAAGGGAAGGCAAGATCTGTGCATCTAGAAGGCGACACGTCAGCGTTTAGTGTTTCTGCTTTATAATATATATAGATAGATATAGATTCCACCACAACCCCCACCTACTCTCCCCAACTAACCATCATTGTCGCTACCACCATCATCGTAGTCACAACCGCTACCCTACCCTACCTCCACCCCCATGACTACACCACTATTGTTTGATGTTACAACTGTCACCCCCACCATCAACCTGCACTCACCACCACACCACTAATGTCATCATCACAACCACCATCTACCCACCACCACTAACACCACCATGCCACTACTATCATCATCCTAGTCGCCACCCAGTGTCACCAATTAATATTATCTTAATATTAAATTTTTTTTAATTTAAACAAAAAAGTATGAAAATGTAATAAAGGGATACTTTTGGTCATTTATTATTATTTCATTTCAATTAGGAAGCTAGATTTTACTAACCAAATATGCAGATTCCAATTCTTTTGAGAAATTACATTCCAATTCGTGTCGGCCAAAATCTTGGTCAAATTCCAATCTAATTCTTCCAAGCCAAATTTCTTTGATGGATTGCAATTCCGCCAAGTTTCATTTTACAAACCATACACCCTCACAGGTTTACTAGTGGCTCATGCTATCGATGATTTTTGTTTGTTGTAAGAAGTTTTACAATATTTAATAGTGCTACCATTGTGATTCGTTTTGTGTCACCATTGTGCATTGCACCGGAGATCCGAGAGGCTACAATAGCATATCGATACTTAAATTTGAAATTAATGGTTAACAATGGTGGAGCACACAAACCCTAAGTGACGGTAAATAATTGAAACTGTAACTGCTTTCTACCGTATCTGATATCAAAATGTCTCATGGAAGGAGCTTGAAAATGACCAAAAACCGGCCGAATTCGGTCAACCTCAACATTACATTCTTGTCCATAGAACCCGCCCTTGCATACAAGTTCAATTGTACAGACCTCAATTTTAACTTCTTCACACCGTCTTCGTCTTTTACAATCTTTACGTCGCTATGTAGCTCCCTAGTCATGGATCATCTTTACATTTTTGTCTAAAAAACCAAAAATTGTCAAAAACACATTTTCCTAACTAATACTTATATATATATATATATTATACCATTAATTATTTTATGCCACCAATGACATAAATGTTTGGATCTGACACCTGAAACAATACCGGCTAAACAGGGTCTTAAACGACTTTTTTCATACGACTTCATGTAGGAATGATCGAAAAAGTTATATGAAATGAACACAAAGAAATTGAGTTTCGTGTGAGGCTTGTGTCATACACAATATTCTTAAAACACATTCGTCCCACTATTGGACGTTTGTTTCCCAGGATAAAATAGCAAGAACGGTTTTTCGAGACCGCTGAATCATGCTAGGCCCGGAGTTTATCTCGATAGCAAGAAGGTTATACCAGCAGAAGGGAGAAGAGAAAGAGATATTCAAATTTTGGTGCGTGTTTGCTGTTTGGTGGAAAGGTTTATTTATACACCTAGTTTTTGTAATCGTCTTTTAATTAGCGGTGGTGCTTTCGTGTCTGCAGGACACACGTACACAAGTTCAGTTAACCGAAGCCAATTTCGGTTCGCATTTGCACCATCTGCACGCACAAGAGAAAACTTTCGTGCTATATGCCTTAAAATCCCATGGATTGAATTTACTTATAAACCCACTTTTTTCACTTCTCCACCTATGTGGGATAACTATTTACCCATTTTATAAATCCTTTTAAATACCCTACTTTGGTGATTAATTTTGCATTCATACGAAGTCGGATTTGGAGGTTCAGTATACCAAAACGAAGTATCATGGAGCAGAACACAAATCTATAATAATCTATATAATATGAGAATATATAATTTCCATAATTTGTGTTCCAAAACTCATTTTGTTAAAATGGGCAAACCCATTTTTTCCAACACTTCATAGGGCTTTGTCAAGCGTAAAAATCACTTTTGGCCTTGGTGGATGCGACGTTGAGCATGTTCAATATAAGATTGCAAAATAAGTTGGTGTACACATCGAGTCAATGTACATTAAAAGCGACTTCTGCCAAGTCGTGCAATACAATCACAAAGGATGATGATCGTTTGCGAGTTGCGCACCCAACATCATAGCAGGGACGGACCCAATGTAGAGCACACGGTGGCACGTGCCACCGTTTCATTCATCTGTCGTAGTGTAAAAAACTACAGGGTCGTAAAAAATGTCACTGTATAATTTGTTGTGTGCCACCATATATATACTGAAACTACAATAAGGACACATGTTTCCTTTGGTAGAGTTGGTTTGCAAGCCGTTTCTTCTATCTCAAACCCAAGTTTGAGTCCCGTTAGTGTCTTTTGTTTTAGGTTTTTATTCAAATTTATTATGTTTATAAAAAACACACACTAAGGGCATGTTTGTTAGCAGCTTAATGAGCTTAATGGGACTCATAGCTTATTCAGTCAGTATACATGACTGTTTGGTAGTGGCTTAATAATATAGAAAGTGACTTATTTATTAAGCTTTTAGGAGGGAGCTTTATGCAGAAAGCCAAGTTTTGTCCAAACCAGTCTTTCCCAATTAAAAAACATGGTCATTCCATCTATGAAAACACCCTCCCAAACAAAAAACTTTCCAATTTATATAGACAGATTAATCCACACGGACAACTTTATTCATACAGGACTTGATGGAAAACCAACCAAACAGCTCCTAAAAGACTTAAACACAGGACCTCACTTATGAAAAACAATGAATTAACCATCAAACCAAAGTTGATTTTGTGAAAAATATTCATAGATTTGTTTTTCATAATCAAATAGTACCATTGATTGAAAAAATTTCTAAATCCATCTCTACATCAAAGTTCATGAAGCTAGAACATTGCTCGGATTCGCTTTGCAATAAATGCATAGCTCATGTTTATCATTAAAATGTTGTAGTTTATTCTTGTAAGATAAATCAACACGTTACACCTTTGGTTTGTTTACATTAAAGCATTTAGGGGTGGTCAAAACCCCGATCAACCCAACCCAACCCAACTCGACGTGAAATAACTCAAACCAAAGTAACCCGATGTCCAATCGAGTTGTAAAATCTTTAAATCGTATATATTGAATTGATATCGGGTTACGATCATTTGAACTCAACCCAACCCGATGAGCCCAATATACTTTTATTTCTTGAATTTAATATTTGTTAAGTCTCAACTAATATGTAGATTAGACAATTACACCATTACGTAACATATTTATATATATACATATTTTTTCAATCTTTTATCCATCTCTATATAACACACACACACACACACACACACGGAGGGAGGGAGGGAGGGAGGGAGGGAGGGAGGGAGGGAGGGAGGGAGGGAGAGAGAGAGAGAGACTTGAGATCATGTGAGACCAAGCCATTTCTGTGAGACCCGTGAGACCAAAAAAATAACACTAAACCTTCACAGTAAAAGACTGTGAAGGTATTGTGAAGGTAAACCTTCCCAGTGTTTTTGCCGTGAAGGTTCACTGTTTTACTTACCTTCACAATGAATCGTTGTGAAGTTTTAGTGTTATTTTGTGGTCTCACGAAAATAGGTTGGTCTCACGTGAACCCAACCCTATATATATATATATATATATATTCAGTAAATGTGAACATATATATGCAAATTGAGAAAAACAGTTGAAGGCGATATGTTTAAGATTTAAGAAAATATGGCAAAGTGTATCAAATGATTGATGTTGAAAGGAAATTATAAGTAGAGAAAACAACATATTCTAGGTTATGAGAATATTTTGATGTGCCAAAATATTAACCCGATCAACACGTACGGTTTGGGTTGGCTTAGGTTGAACTTTGATTTGGGTTGGGTTGAGATTTTTTAAACCGCCAAACATCGGATTGAGTTGTAAAAATGCCTTCAACCCGATCAACCCAACCCGTAAGCACCCCTAAAAGAATTAGTTCAAGTCTAACTAAATCGTCCAAAAATTTGTCTAAGGGGTTGTTTGTTTTTCTAAAAAAACCTCTTAATACTTCTGAAGTCTAAATCGTTCAGACGTTTTTACGTTCAGACCGTTTGTTTTTTTCAGACTTCAGAGACTCTTAAGTCTGAAACACGTCTGATTTTAGAAGAGGTAAACATAATGTCTTATAACCTTTTAAAACACCACCTCGTATTAATCAGAAGTGAAATAAGATTTCAGACTTCAGACTTCAGACTTCTTAAAAAACAAACACAACCTAACTGTTAACTTCAAATCTATACGGAACCAATTGAGATACGTGGAAATTAATCCATATGCCCGACAATTACCAAAATATTGTATTTTTTTTATTTAACCAACAAAATAAAATGAAAATTTAAATATTTACATTTAAAAATGAAGAATTATGAATATCTTTACAAACCCTATTCTACCCCTTTATCTGAAAAGTAAAAAGTAGCCTAAAATGGCACAAACAACAGCCACTAAATTCCCTTCTTTAATCACCACCGTCCCCACCGTCCGGCTCATCTCCACCGTCAATCTCTTCCCTTCCACCACCACCGACTCCCTCGGCTTTCCGGAAAAAGTCAATAACACCAAAATCGAGATCCAAATCACCACGGTAGCCGGCACCGCCATGGCCAAAGCTGCCACCATAGACAAAACACCGAAGATCAAACCTACCGCCACCGAAGCGTAGATCGCAGGCCACCAAAATGAAGACGCCGGAGAGGTTGCAACGGCGGAGTCGTACCACGATAGTACGGAGTTAAGGAGATTCCATGACGATAAAAGGAGTGTGCACAATAATAGAATTAGGAGAATACATGTTCGTCGTCTCCGGCTAATCAATCGCAAGAAAACCGATTTCTCCGGTGCAGACGACGGCGATCCGTAGCTGAATAGTTTACCATTATACGCCATAGTTACGTTTCGTTTACCTTCTGTTTCTGAGTTTCTCTCTCTAGATCTTGTTAATGGAGGATGGATGCTTAGGGTTATGTTATGTATTGTGGTTGTGACGCGTGACTGTGCCTCCAATTTTGATTATTATTTTCTTTTTGAGTAAAAGTTGGGAGGCGACCAACGGTTCAAACAAGAGTAAACTACGATTCTCTTTGTTTTTTCAAAACTAGTCATCGTCCCGTTGCATCTGCAATTCGATTATGAAACCAAATATTCAAATTCTCAATCTTGCTAACTGTTTTGTATTATTTCTTATGAAATAAACATTAGCTAAATATGTCTCAAAAAATTCAATTGATGCATAGGCCTCATTAGAGCTCACTTCTCAATCGAAGAGGAATAACTGCTAATGAAGATAATTTTGGACAGCTTAATATGTTCTACAGGGGCTGTTTGGACAGCTTAACGTCGACAGGGCTGTTTGGACAGCTTATGCGTTTGACAAGGGTTGTTTGCGATAATACGTTCTACAAGGGTTGTTTGGACAGCTTAATGTCGACAGGGCTATTTGTACAGCTTAATATGTGTTGGAACTTAGTGAGGAGGTGAGAAAACTTGTCCCACATAGGAGCCAAGGCAAAGTATAGACCACTTAATAAACTCCAACCATTGAGCATTAAATGAATCATTTAATTGTTTGGGTTTGGTGTGTGGTGTTCTTGGTGAGCTCAATTTAATATAAATATATATATATTAAATGTCAAAGATTGGGCCTTGGGGTCGAGATGGGGTCGAGATTCAATGATTGAAGAACGAGTATGGTGTGCAGGCTGGCGCGGATCACGACGCTACCTGGGCCGCGGGAAGAGTCGCGCGGGGCACTGGAACAGTCGTCGGCGCGCACTACGACGCTAGTTGAGCCGCGCCACAAGGCGCGCGGGACTCTGTGGGTTTCGACGGACAGAGCGCGGCGCGCATCTCCGCGCAAGTTCACCTGCGCCGCCAACCGCGCGAGATTTTGGCGGTTATTTTCGGTTAACGAAGCATACTTATAAATACCCCGTCCATTCCCATTCGTTTTTCGGACTTAATATACGAAAATTCATCAGAAATTATGGGTTCTCTCTCCTCGTATTCCATCACCGACGTATGATAATTCGCTAGATTCAAGTATTGACTTGAATAGATTGTTGTATCCTCAAGACAACGCCAATACACGCGGCGAATTTTTGTCTTAGGACACTACGGAATCGCGGGCCTCGATCTCTATTCCTTTGTACAAGAATCTTCGATATCAAGTAAGGTTTACAATTTCGTTGTTGATTATGTTTGTATCAAAATATTGTAAAAGAATTCGTTATTTTTATTGAATTTATTTCTGTTCTTCTACACAATTCTTAACCGTGATTGATCAGTCCTAACAATCTAAGACAAAAATTTCTGTTAGGAGCGATGGATCAATCAAATGTGATGAAAAATCATGTGGAGAAACCCGACAAATTCAGAGGATCGGATTTCCGTCGTTGGCAACATAAGATGTTGTTTTATCTAACAACACTTCGTGTTTCTAACGTCCTCACCGAGGAGGAACCATCACCGACGCCACCGGTAAATCAAGATGGAACGCCACCCACTCAAATACAAGTGGCTGCGCAAGAAAGAACGGTCGAGGCATGGAGAGCAAACGAATATAATTACCGTAATTATATTCTGAATGCCCTCGATGATTCCCTATACGATATCTACTCCACCCTTGGTACCGCAAGGGAAATTTGGGAGTCTTTGGACGCGAAATACAAAACTGAAGTTGCGTGTTCCAAAAGATTCGTTGTTGGGAAATTTCTGAATTATCGGATGGTGGATAGAAAACCGGTGATGAAGCAACTCGAAGAATTGCAGATTCTATCCCACGAACTAGAAGTGGAAGGCATGGGAATAAATAGCAATTTTCTGGTTGGGTCGATAATCGATAAATTGTCTCACTCATGGAAAAACTTCAAACTCTATTTGAAGCATTTGTCGGAGGACATAACATTTGAACAACTTGTCCTCAAATTACGAGTGGAGGAAGACAATCAACTCAACGAAAGAGCAGATGCCAACCCCTTGGAACCAAACGCAAACATGGTTGAAGGAAGTACTTCGAGGCAAAAGTTCCCTAAATTCAAAGGGAAAAATATCATGACAAAAAGGCCTTTCACTTCGGGGAAAGGTACGACTGCTCCTCAAAGGAAACCTTTCAAGAAAGACATGCATTGTTGGGTTTGTGGGAAACCGGGTCATAGAGCCAAGGATTGTCGACATAGACGAGATAATAATGGTGCCGGTGGAAACGGCGGTGGAGGAGCCGGCGGGGCAAACAATCATGCAAACCTCGCTCACTCCCCAAACCAATTCGTTGGAGTCGTTGAAGCACACATGGTAACCAATGTAATGGATTGGTGGGTCGACACCGGGGCAACCCGTCATATTTGCAATTCGAGAAGCTTGTTTGATACTTATCAAAAGGTGAAGGAAGAGAAACCGATGTTCATGGGAAATGCTTCTACCGCGATGATCGAAGGAAAGGGGAAGGTCACGTTGAGGTTGACTTCCGGAAAGGATCTTGTTCTATGTGATGTGTTGCATGTACCTAGTTTAACTAAGAATTTGATTTCTGGCCCTATTCTTAGAAAGAAAGGGTTCAAACTTGTATTCGAATCGGACAAATTTGTCATCACCAAAGGTGGTGCATATGTGGGGAAGGGTTACCTCAATGAGGGACTCTTCAAACTATCTGTAAATAGTGATGTAAACACTCTCGATGCCGCCATTGTAAATAATGGAAATAAGGCAGGCACTAGCACTGCTTCTGTGTATATTGTGGATCCTACTTTCCTTTAGCATTCTAGATTAGGACATGTTAACTTTAGATCATTACAAAGAATGATCAAACTTGACATGATTCCTAAAAGTTCTAATGATAAAATATCTAAGTGTGAGGTTTGTGTAGAAGCTAAATACACAAATCACCCACATAGATCGGTGGAAAAATCAAATGAAGTTCTCGGGTTAATCCATAGTGATTTGTGTGATTACAAGGAAACTCCTACAAAAGGAGGAAAAAATTATTACATTTCTTTCATTGATGATTACAGTAAATATTGCCATGTTTACCTTATACATACTAAAGATGAAGCCTTAAGCATGTTCAAGACTTATAAGACTGAAGTTGAAAATCAACTTGAAAGGAAAATCAAAATTCTGAGGTCTGATCGTGGAGGAGAATATGAATCCAACGAATTTGCAAAATTTTGTGCAACTCATGGCATTATACATCAAACTACCGCTCCTTACACTCCTCAATAAAATGGAGTGGCCGAGCGGAAGAATAGAACATTGAAGAACATGATGAATTCAATGTTGATTACGTCCGGAGCTCCACATCATTTATGGGGTGAGGCGTGCCTTACTGCAAATATGATCCTTAACCGGATCCCCCACAAGGAAAGTGAAAAACTCCATATGAACTTTGGAGAGGAAAGATTCCATCCTACAAAAGGATGAAAGTGTGGGGTTGCCTTGCTAAGGTTCAAGTACCTTTACCAAAAAGGACTAAACTTGGACCCAAAACGGTTGATTGTGTATACATTGGTCCAGCCCACAATAGTGCTGCATATAGGTTCTTAGTTCAAAAATCTAATGTAGATGGCATAAGCAATAACACGATCATAGAATCTGCTGAAGCGGAATTCTTTGAGACGATCTTCCCTTATAAAGAAAAGGAGGGCAACACCTCTAACCTAGGTAAACGACCGATTGATGATTTGCACTCTCACGTGAACATTGATTCAACTAAGAGTGATCAATCGAGGAATGCGGAAACCTCTAAAGTTCAAGAAGAGGTTGAGCCTAGAAGAAGCAAAAGGGGAAGAATCACTAAAGACTTTGGACCGGACTTTATGGCTTTCAATGTTGAAGGAGAACCTCTCTCCTAAAAGGCTGCCATGGAATCATCTGAGGCACCTTATTGGGAAGAGGCCATCCATAGTGAGATTGATTCCATTGTGCAAAACAACACATGGAAATTGGTTGATTTGCCTCCGGGTCATAAAGTCATTGGCCACAAATGGATCTTCAAACGGAAGTTGAGACCCGATGGCACTATAGAGAAATATAAAGCTCGACTAGTTTCCAAGGGGTACCGACAAAAGGAAGGTCAAGACTTCTTTGACACATATTCACCAGTTAGTTACTAGGATCACGTCTATACGGACGTTGGTTGCAATAACGGCTATCCACAATTTGGAAATACATCAAATGGATGTGAAAACCGCCTTCTTGAATGGTGAATTAGAAGAAGAGATATATATGCAACAACCAGAAGGTTTTGTAGTAAAAGGCCAAGAGAATAAAGTCTGTAAGTTGATTAAGTCTCTTTATGGACTTAAACAAGCGCCAAAGCAGTGGCATGAAAAGTTTGATAACACTATGTTGTCAAATGGTTATCACATAAATGAATGTGATAAGTGTGTTTATGTGAAACAATACAAAGATGCTTATGTTATCATTTGTCTATATGTTGATGATATGCTCATCATGGGATCAAATTTGGATGTGATTAACCAAACCAATAAGATGTTAAACTCCACATTTGATATGAAAGATATGGGAGTTGCTGATGTTATCCTTGGTATAAATATTCAAAGAAATCCAAATGGTTACATCCTTACCCAATCTCACTATGTTGAGAAGGTGCTACGGAAGTTTGGTCACTATGATGACAAACCGATTGTGACTCCATTTGATCCTTCAAGTCAATTGAAGAAGAATGAAGGAGATAGTGTTGCTCAGTTGGAATACACTCAAGTTCTTGGAAGCTTGATGTATATCATGAACTGTACACGACCGGACATTGCACATAGTGTGAGTAGACTTAGTCGGTACTCACATAACCCGGGAAAAGACCATTGGTATGCACTAGTAAGGGTGCTTCGATACTTGAAATACACAATGGGTTATGGGTTACACTATACCAAATACCCTCCCGTTCTAGAAGGGTATTGTGATGCGAATTGGATTTCCAATCATTCAGAGAGTAAGTCCACAAGTGGATATGTTTTACACTTGGTGGTGCTGCGATTTCCTGGAAATCTTCTAAACAAACGGTGAATACTAGATCAACTATGGAAGCAGAATTTGTCGCATTAGACAAAGCCGCTGAAGAAGCCGAATGGCTAAAAAGCTTCCTAGAGGGTATTCCGTTGTGGCCAAAATCGGTGACTGCTATTGGTATCCATTGTGACAGTATGGCCGCTCTCACTAGAGCGAAGAATCAAATCTACAATGGGAAGTCCCGACACATACGAAGGCGCCACAACACTATAAAGGACTTGCTAAAAACTGGAATCTTTTCCATTGACTACGTAAAGTCAAAGGAGAACATTGCCGATCCTTTGACAAAAGGCCTAAGTAGAGAGCAAGTATCCTACACATCGAGGGGAGTGGGCTTAAAGCCAAAACAATGAGTTTCCTCGGCGGCAACATAACCTAGCGAAATTGGAGATCCCATGGTCTAGGTTCAATAGGCAAACTAGTCGGGGTCAACTTAAGCAACAATCAAACAAAGGTATGCCTATTCCTATGATGTTTCCTTTGTGTTTTTCCGTTGATGATATAGGGATGAATATTTTATTCTTAATAATGCTGATAGCTTCTTAGTAGAATACAACGGAATATTCTTGATCGGCATTAACTATGTGAGACTGATGTGGGTCGCATCTTTGAGGACGGATATGGCTACGTCTTCTAAAACTCACATGAAGAAAGGATATGTTCACGACCGAAATGAACACAACAGTAAGAATTAAATTACGTATAGCTATAATATGTGTGATGCCTATTGTCTCGATTTACTACAAAAAGTGGCTAGTTCAAGACTTTAGTTCACTATCCACGAAGTAGATCCGATAGGCATTCACTAGGAAAGGTTCAAGTCCAAAAGACACCGTTTTCCGATGCATATTATAACTAGCTTGGTGATAGAAACATAAGTTCCATAATATTGCTTATTTTCTATTCAAATGTGGGGTATTATTTGGGTTTGAATAGAAAATGTGGGGTATTGTTGGAACTTAGTGAAGAGGTGAGAAAACTTGTCCCACATAGGAGCCAAGGCAAAGTCTAGACCACTTAATAAACTCCAACCATTGAGCATTAAATGAATCATTTAATTGATTGGGCTTGGTGTGTGGTGTTCTTGGTGGGCTCTCTTTGACATATATATATATATATATTAAATGTCAAAGATTGGGCCTTGGGGTCTCGATGGGGTCGAGATTCAATGATTGAAGAACGAGTATGGTGTGCAGGCTAGCGCGGATCACGGCGCGACCTGGGTCGCGGGAAGAGTCGCGCGAGGCACTGGAACAGTCATCGGCGCGCACTACGGCACTACGGTTTCATATTATAAATTAATTAATATATATAGACAGCAGTCATATTAATTAACACATCAGTCATATTAATTAACAAATCTATATATTTCATCCTAGATTCTCGATCTTCTCCGGCAGCACCTGCACGTTCTTTTTCTCCTTCCATTTCTGATCTACCTCATCCTTCAATTGCATTTTAAGCAGGTGGTTTTCCTTGCTCAAATGGTAGATGTCCTCCTTCAGTCTATCGATCCTATTGCAGAGATTGTTGTGGTTACGGAGGAGAGAACGAACACACGAAGTAGGGTAAACACCATCGTCGGGGTTGTTGGAGGCGCAAGAGGAAGCATCCGACATTTTTCTAAGTAGAGAGATGTTTACAATGAAACCGGCGGCACAATTTAGGGTAAACAACAGTGGGGGTTTCTTATAAAGGAGTGATGTGGGTAGTTCTTAATGAACTGATCGAAAAATCTAAGCCACTTATGGGAAAAAATTCGATGAACCGGCTGTGTGGTGTAATAAATACCACTTTATGTCTATTCAAATTTATTACTCTTTTTTTCTCTTTCTTTTTATCTGTTGCTATCAGAGTCCATGGACCGAGAATACCACCCGGTGTAAAACAAGAAAAGAATATCATAAACAAAGACTGGTTCATAAGTAAGCAGAGCTGATGAAACTTGTAGGTACAAACAATCATATAGCACATCATTGGGAACTGCTCAAATTTTCACTAACTAACACCTGTCCTTATTTATTAAAACAAAACAATGGGCATAATGAATTCAAAAAAATTAAAATATAAAAACTGAACAAAACAAAATTTAAATAGTTCATCCCAAATAACTTAAATGAAATAGTTCAATCAAATCAAAACAAAGTAAAATAGTTAAACCAGATCAAAACAAACTAAAATAGTTCAACCAAAATAGCTAAATAAAATAGTTCAACCCGATTAATTTTAATGAAATAGTCGAACAAAATTAAACTAAAAAACCCGATAATCCATCATTGAAACTTATGGGGGCAATTGCGGGAGTCGTGCTTGGACTTCTTGTTGCAACTCCTACACAAACGCTTTTGTTTTTTGGCCGCCTTTTCTGATGAGCTGACAAGACGCTTCCCAGTGCCGCAACCTTTATTCCTTATACCTGAAGGTGCTACAACTTCAACTGATTCAGGCTGGGAAGCACCAACTAAATCTTCAATATCATTTTGCTTCTCCTTGTAACTTGATAAGAGAGGTGTGTTCATTGACAATTGTTCACTCCAGTCTTCTAATTGTTCAACAAATGATTCCAAAGAGTCCTTGTCATTCCTAGCCATTGCAATAAGGCGGTCAAACAACGTCACATCCTTGTTGATCAACGATTGTTTCTCCACATCCATTTCACCATAACGGGCTCGGGCCGGCATAGTCTCAACAAGAACTAAACCACGTCTCCAACGACGGAGGATATACTTTTGCGGGATAGCCGTCACTTTCTCATGAATCATCACACTAAAAACATGGCGGCAAATGATGCCGTACCTTACAAAGTGATTATAGTTGCAATCAAACGTTTCATCAGCTGGAATGCGAACCACCTTACAAAATAATCATCAAAAAGGTCCAACTATGTAAGAACTAAATAAAATATCAAATAGTGGAACCTGAAATTAAACGATATATCAATTAACATACAGAGTACGTGGTCTTTAGTTCATCTTGCTTGTTATAAATAGAAATTTCATACACCTTCTTTTCATCTCCATCCTCAACACATTTAAGTGTACAATACCATGCTGCTTTGTTCATCTCCTTCTGAATATCTAAAAAAATAGTACGGGTATATGTATCACGCACCTGAGCCTCAAGTTTCGATGGAGATAACATGCGAGAAATGGTGGTCCGAGTCTCAACCTCTAACTCACAATGCTTACGACGTTGCTTATCGATAGCAAGATCAAACATTCCAATGAAAAACCGCAAATCATCCCAAAACTTTGCATATACTCTAAAAATGGCCTTTATACTCTCGGACCTAGACGTGGTTTTCATGAGACCAGACATGGATGAGTTCTTGTAGTAGGCCAAAATCCAAGACTCCCTTATTTGGTACATCTCTTCCCACCATGCATCACCACGTAAACCATATGAATCCATTAACTCATTCCATTTGACTTCGAATTCTTCTGGTTCGATGTGGACATTCCAAACAAGCTTGTTTATCTCAGTCTTGAACGGGGTAGCATTCCAAATATGAGAGCTAACCTGAACAACAATTTTTTTCAAATATTATTACACAATAGTTATCTATAAAATTAACATAAATCGATCAGCAGTTACCTTGTCATTAAACTTTTTAGTAATATGCCACATACACAAACGGTGTTTTGCATCGGGAAAGGCAACATATATAGCTTGTTTCATTGATGCACATTGGTCGGTAATGACAAACTTCGGCTGCTTGCTATGGCATTTCATGAATGAATTCAAAACCCACGTAAAGTTAGGCACGGTCTCGGATGCAATTAATGAAGCACCAACCACAACGGATTTCTTGTGGTTGTCAATTGCTACAAACGGAACGAATATCATCGCGTGTCTGAAAAAAAAACATATTAGTTAACTAAAAAAATGGGTAAACAGTATCATGAATGAACCTAATAGCACAAATAAAGTTGATGATTTACTTGTTTGTTCGATATGTAGCATCAAATGAAATCGTATCACCGAATTCACCGTAATTACGTCTGGCAGTTTCATCTGCCCAAAAAATTGCAACCAACTCCTTCCCTTCAACCTTGTACTCAAAAAAATACTCTGGAGAATACTCATGCCTTTTATTCAACCTATTGATCAACATTTGGGCGTCTTTGTTTCCGACAAAGTGAACAACATCCCTCTTAAAGTTTATATGGTCCCTTGCAGTACCACCCGATGTCTCTATACCACCCATAATGGACTCATTCATTATGTGATTTTGGGTTATTCCAACTTTTGAGGCACATGCATGTAAAACATTCCTATCCTCTATAAACCCAAGTTTCCTCTTAAGACCTCACAAACAACCTATCTTCGGGTAGGTACAACTTATGGTTGTGCCTTTCAACAAATTTGTAAACCTCATACTCTCCAGTCTCCTTAACAAACCGAACCTTTAAACTAGCTAAACACCCAGTCCTCTTATAACTAGACCTCCGTTTCTTTTTTTCACCGGGCGCTACCTCAAATGATTCAAACTCCCTCTTATTTGGTATCCCTTGTTTACTATAAAAGAAGTAACGAGTTGAAATCCTACCTGCTTTGTTGTTTTTTTTATTTGCTAACCGAACATCAAATCCAGCAACCTCCGCATATTTCCTATAAGTTAATTCGGCACTGTGAATGGACCGAAACCTATCACCAACCCTTATAGAAACATTTTCGCCTACGATGGGATACCAAAATTTCGTCCCTCCAGGAGACTCGACCATATGTTGATTCACTGTCAATGAAATTAAGAACGTTATGACAATAAATTAATACAAATTAAAAAAACAAAAAAAAATAAACAAGAACGATGAACAGTATGATTTTATTTCATCATCATGACTTAAAGATGCAATATACGAATACCGTCGGTTTGATTAATGTTGATATTATCGACGTCTGTATCATTCACTACTTCGGTTTCGGGAGGCGATTCATCAACGTGAGGAGGAACAAAAGATGAAATAAACGAATCATCATTGTGAAAAAGATCTTGAACATTAATCTCGTTGATAGATAATGGTTCATCGTCTGATTTCGACATCATTCACTAACAGAGAATTATGAATTGCTGGGTTTCAATTTTCGAAATTGTTAGAAGTAACGATGATGATTAATGGAATTAAAAAAACGTCCTAAATTGGATATAGATAACCGTAATCTTGCTGAAAACCGAATTCGATTTCATCACTAGAATTGATCAATATCCAGTTTCCCTGAATAGTAGGTAATCTACATTAATTACGGTGATTCGTAATTATCAAAGATAAAAATTAAAATTAGCAGCCGGATTAACTAATGACCGAAATGCCCTCATAATTATATTTATTGATTACTAATTACAAAAAATTGTGATTGGTTGATGGTGGTTTTCAAAGTTTTTAAACTTAGATAGGTTTTCATAATAACGCTCCGCTATATATATATATATATATAAGGATGGATTCCGGTGATAAAGAAGTTATTACAGCATCTTCACCGTTGGATTTGTAAATGACAATTCTTGATAGCCATGATCCAGCAGAAGGTATATACTTTCGTACCCGCGCGCGATGCAGCGCGAAGCACCTTGAAATCTAAACTGAGTACTCGAAGTGACAATCATGTTTCATTTTTTGTTTTATTTCTTTCCTTCTCGATATTAATTATATGGATCCATGTGGTATTATCGCAAATTGAATGGTACATATATAACACGTCTACACCAACATGCAACATCATAGATAAGTTTCAAGACTAAAAATCAAGCACTACATTTTCAATTCAGCACCAAAGACCAAATAGAATCATTATGAAAAAAACATTAAATAATCCAATGTTTTATCTATTAGAATACCGATTAACTACTCACGGACCACTTACCGACAGTGTGGCACTCAGACAACCATAAGTCCACATGTTCTATAATTTGTTGTCTTACTTTGTTAACTGCATCAGGTGAGCTGCAATTCTTAGAGTTCCCTGCAATATATGGTTTCATTATTCAGACATAAGCTGTTAGTATAGATATTTTCACACACACACGCACACACTTACACTTCCAGGAAACAAAAAAGCAAATATATGGCTCAACAATTTGCAAATCAAATTGGGGGTATAGTGCTAAAAGAACTCAAGATGAAAATATATACAGACCTTCAGGAACTAAAGGAGACTGTGGGCATCCTCTTAGATCAGTTCCGTGACCACAGTTATGACAAGTGATTATGTATGATGGCACTACAGATAAAAACATAGGTTTAGTAGTGAAATCTGAAGAAAAAAAAGATAAATCAGCTAAAATATTAGGGTTGGAGACTTACTATCTGGAGAAGACACCTGCTTGGACCGAGAGTCTTACCTGGTAAGTGATGGCGAAGACTCTTACCACGGGTAGCGCTTATCGGAAAAATTGTTGCATATGATACCATTTTGGTGGACTAAGAAGTTAGACAGTGGTTGGGCACACTAATAGAATAGAAAAGGTTAATAGTCCTAATAGCCATTTTATATGACAATTTTGGAAAAATGTCATATATATGGAATTCTATTGACACTTTTTAAAAATGTCATTTAAAAATGTTAATAGGACGATTTACTTTTTCTTGTCTTGTTAGGTTGTCCAACTTCATTGAGAAATCTTGTTAATTAGGCCGTGTAACTTCACCTAACAACTTTCAATGTAACACCTTAGATCAGATACAAAGTTCTTGGTTCGTGTAAACTAAAAGTCCTATTAAGTACTCTATTAGAACACCCGAGGATAATTGAGCATTAAAAACCCATTTTTTGTCTTAGTGTTTATTCTAACAATTTATCATAATATATTTATATAGGACACACATATCTTATAAACTTAAAGTCCCATTAAGACCTCTATTAGAATGCTCTAGGACACTTATGTGTCCTAAAAGGCCCATTTTGTTGTAGTTAATGCAAATGTCTTCTGTATTAAGTAAGAACGAAATAGCTAGCTAACTCTTAGACCTGCAAAACCCGACCCGACCAAGGTTTTAACCAGGACAACGCATAAAGTGCCAGAGAACAAGATCTATTCCTTGGTGAGTGTTGTTGAATGAATTTTCGAAGCTCATTATAGACATGCTCCAGCAAATGCAAGAAGCACTGCAAGTATCTTGTAACACACACATTCAAAAGTAAGAAAATTGATATCAATTTGTTTCCAATTGAATTCCTTAATTTAGTGCAGTAATATTATTATGTTTCTATCTTCTTTTTGTGAATTTGAACAAACTTTATTCTATTATATATGTTGGTAGACTTAAATTGACAATTAAGTATCATCTCAAAGCCGCTTAAAATTCACAAATGCATGTTAAGGCGAAATAAATAAATATAAAAAATGGACATTCTTACTCATGCATTAGTAGCGATGGGCTTCTCAAGACAACCGACTCTGTTTCAACAGCCTCATTAAAAGGTTAAATATGACACAGGTTCTGCATCTGGATATATGTTAGGGTCGCATGCCAATGGGAAAGAAGAATAAAAAATAAGCTTCAAAAACTATAAACAGATTCTAAATCATACACCAATGGATTCACCTCTGTTTTCAAAGCCAATGGATTAGCCTAAGTTCACCAATTCCTACACACAAAAACATCAACAAAATCATGTTCGAACAGAAGTCACTTCATAAATCAAATAATTTGAACATGTACCTCATATTGCATACTAACTGGATCAATGGAGTCTTGACCCGAATCCTGAAGCTAGAACCACAAGAAGAAAAATACTCCGATTACAGAAGCTAGAACCACAAGAATAAAAATACTCCGATATTTACAGAAGCTAGAACCACAAGAAGAAAATACTCCGATATTTAAAGAAACCTTTTTGGAGCCAAAAATATCATCATCATCATCATCAAGATCTCCAAATGTCCTCTTAGTGCCTGGAATCACGTTATGAAAGCGAAACATAAAACGCAAGCAAATTCGAAATGAGGGAAATCAAATAAGACCTAGAAAATTTGAAATGACAACTATTAATGCTTTATTCCTTGGTTACAAAAAATTATAACTGAAATCAAATAAAACCTAGAAAATTTGAAGAATGCAACAAAGCCTCACCTTCTAAACTTCATAGCACTCTAGATGCTTCAAGAAAATGGCTCCCAAGTTCCATCTTCAAGTTATGTAACTTTAAGGCCCATTCTCCGTAAGTTTTTGACATCTGCAATAGAATAGCCAAATATATGTAATTTAATGTAATTGATTCATTGTAATACTTTCCATAGTTGTAGCCCAATTATAGGACTCTGTATTCTATATATTGAAGTTGATCAATAAGATAATTCAAGGGATTTACAATCCTATATGGTATCATAGCCCAAACACTAAAACCGTCACCGGAAAACCACTATTCTATTCCCGATCACCTTCTTTTCTTCCTTTTTCTCCGATCATTTTTTTCCTCCCATCCTCATGGACGACAACAAACTACACCCAGCGATCACCGTCACCAACATCCGTAACTTCATTCCGGTTACTCTCGAGATGGAAAAAGGGCAATATTCATCATGGGCGGAACTTTTCAAGATTCATTGCCGAGCCTACCAAGTCATCGATCATATCATTCCCACACCAAAACCCTCTTCCCAATCCGAAAAAGACAAAGAAAAAGCCATCGATGACGATCTTTGGTCACGTATCGACGCCATTGTCCTTCAATGGATCTACGGCACCATCTCGAACAACCTACTTCATACCATACTCAAACCCGAATCTACAGCCGCACAAGCCTGGAACTCCTTGGCCAACATCTTCCAAGACAACAAAAATTCCCGAGCCATCTACCTTGAGAATCAATTCTCTAACACCCGCCTTGACAACTTCTCAAATGTGTCCTCCTATTGTCAAGAACTCAAGATGCTTGCCGATCAATTGGCTAACGTGGGGGATCCTGTCCAAAATCAACGCCTAGTTCTTCAACTCATCGTTGGCCTTAATGAACAATATGACGGTGTTGCGATGATGATCCAACGAAGCAATCCCCTACCTGATTTTTATGAAGCCCGGTCCAAACTCATACTTGAAGAAACAAGAAAGGCCAACCAAGCCACCTCCATTGTTGCCGCCGCTGGTACCGCCCTTCATACCAATACACAGCAGCCCGACGATACCAAACGGCCTACTCATCCACATCCACCTACTCATAATGCCCATTCACAAGTTTCTCACCAATCCTATCGTGGTCGTGGTCGTGGGCGATCATCTAACCGGGGTCGAGGTCGTGGATCTTTCTTTCCCAACGTCACCTCTTCACCGAATTACCAACCACCACAGTGGTCTTGGCCCTCTCCACCATGGTTTTTTCCACCATGTCCCTACCCCACTACATCTTGGGCCAAACCACACCATACTCCGCAACCGTCTCACTCTCCTAGAATTCTCGGCGCAAGACCTCAACAAGCCTACGCGGCATCCAACGTGAGCCCGGTTCCCACCGATATCGAGCAAGCTCTTCACACCATGACTCTCAACCCGCCAGATACGAATTGGTATCTCGACACCGGCGCCACCTCCCACATGACTCACTCGACAGGTAACTTCTCGTCTTATTTCAATAAGAACATTAATAACAATATTATCGTCGAGAATGGATCCGAAATACCAATTCAAGGTACCATCCATCAAACCCTCCCTTCTCCATTCCCTCCTTTAAAACTAAATAATGTCCTCCATGTTCCGCATATTATTAAAAATCTTCTTTCTGTTCGTCGTTTAACCCATGATAATAATATTTCGATCGAGTTTGACCCGTTTGATTTTGATGTCAAGGACTTCCAGACACGGATACCTATTCTCAGATGTAACAGCAGTGGCGATCTATACCCTCTCACTTCGTCGTCCATTCATCACGTCACAACTCCTTCCGCTTTTGCCGCTTTATCTCAAGATCTTTGGCACCACCGTCTAGGGCACCCGAGATCTTCTTTATTACGTTCTCTTCAGCAAAATTCACTTATTAATTGTCGCAAAATAAAAAGTTCAAACATTTTTCAATCTTGTGTTTTTGGCAAACACGTTAAGTTATCATTTATTGATTCTACTTCTCGCACTCTCTTACCTTTTGATATTTTTCACAGCAATGTATGGACTTCACCGATTGTTAGTTCGGGTGGTCACCGTTACTATATTCTTTTCTTGGATGATAAAACAAACTTTCTTTGGACGTACCATCTTGGTCAAAAGTCCCAAGTTTACTCTATTTTTCTTAATTTTCGCAACTTCATTACAAACCAATTTGAACGTCACATCAAATGTTTCCAATGCGACAATGGTAAAGAATATGCAAATAAATATTTCCAGCAATTTTGTAACCAACACGGTATGATGTTTCGATTCTCTTGCCCTCACACCTCCTCCCAAAATGGAAAAGCCGAACGAAAAATACGCTCAATAAACAACATTATTCGCACCTTACTTACACACTCATCTGTCCCCAACACATTTTGGCACCACGCACTACAAATGGCCACCTATTTATTAAACATTCTTCCCAGCAAGTTGCTTAACTATGCCACCCCCACTCATCTTCTATACAATCGCAAACCCTCTTACGAGCACCTTCGGGTTTTCGGTTGCTTATGTTATCCTCTCCTTCCATCCACCACCATCCATAAACTCGAAAAACGGTCAACTCCTTGTGTGTTCCTTGGATATCCTTCCAACCATCGGGGGTACAAATGCTATAATCTATCTACCCATAAAATAATTCTTTCTCGTCATGTCGTCTTCGATGAAACCATTTTTTCTTTTGCTAAACTCACCACTCCTACTCCCCCCTCTTACGATTTTCTTCACACAGACATTCACCCATATCTCATGCATTACTCACCCTTTCTAATGCATCCCTACCAATTCCAGAACCCTCAAACCAAAGTCCATCCCCCCTTCCCTCATCTTCTTTCCCGACGCCACCTCAACCCACACACACACACACACACCACCATCCTCCCCCACTTCCACAGTCCTCCCCTTTGTCTCAAGATGACACTCGCTCATGAACTCAATCCCGCTCAACTTAACCATCCACTTCCCGACATCGATCCGCCCCACCAACCCCGATTCGCTCCATGACAACCCGAAGCATGACCGGTATTTTGAAACCAAACGAATTTTTAATCTCCATACTTCCAAGCCCATCTCCCCTTACCTCGTAAACCAAAAGAAGCCCTTTCCGACCCGAATTGGAAAGATGCCATGACCGACGAGTTTAATGCACTTATTGACAATAAGAAGTGGGAGTTAGTACCACGTCAACCTAATATGAACATCCTTCGTTGCATGTGGATTTTTAGACATAAACAGAATTCTTAAGGTTCTCTCGAATGCTACAAAGCTCGTTTAGTATGTGATGGCAGGTCTCAACAGGTTGGCGTGGATTGTGGCGAGACGTTTAGTCCCGTGGTCAAACCAGCAACTATCCGAACGGTATTAAGCATTGCTCTTTCCAACTCTTGGTCCATTCATCAATTGAACGTCAAGAATGCATTTCTCCATGGTACTTTAAATGAAACTGTTTTCATACATCAACCGTTGGGTTTTCGTGACCCTCATTTCCCGGATCACGTGTGTTCGCTCAAAAAGTCCCTTTATGGCTTGAAACAAGCCCCACGGGCGTGGTATCAAAGGTTTACGGATTTCGTTTCCACCTTGGGTTTCTCTCATAGCAAGTGTGATCACTCGCTTTTTATTTACAAACAAGGAGCCGACACAGCGTATATTCTCCTTTATGTCGACGATATAATTCTCACCACCTCCTCCGACCCTCTTCGGCAAAATTTTATGTCTCTCCTTGGACCATTAAGTTATTTCTTGGGTATCGCTGTCACCCGACGTGATAATACGATCTTCTTATCTCAACAAAAATATGTTGCCGAAATTCTTGAACGTGCTGGGATTCCTCGTGTAATCCAGTAGCTACTCCCGTCGACACTAATGCAAAATTAAGTACCAACTCTGGTTCTTTAATTGATGATCCTACTTCATACCGAAGTCTTGCGGGGGCTTTACAATATTTAACGTTCACTCGCCCCGATATTACATACGCCGTGCAACAAGTTTGCCTTCACATGCATGCTCCGAAATCCGGACACATGCACGCTCTCAAGCGGATTTTACGTTATTGTTGTGTTTTAAATTTATACCGCAAGTGTACGGGTTATGTAGCATACGGGTCGATCACGGGGAGGTGACGGTCTAAACCTTAACTACTTAATAATCATGGCTAGTTATGCGAATCAGATAATTGGTTTGATGTTTATCTAACTGAACTTTAAAACAAAAGAGATTAAAGGAAAGAGACACAAAAAGAAGCAATTAGAACTAAAATTAAATAAGAGAAAAGACGACTAAAACTAAGAACATTGGGTAATATCAACCTCGGCTTTCGGTAATGGTGGGAATTCATTTTTCTAAAATACTTTAACCCTCTCTCGAGGTGAGAAAGCTTTTCTAACCAAGATATGTATTTACTTTCGCAACACATAAACATTGGGAAGAAACATTAAGACTTAAAATAAATATATTTTCCGATCAACGTCCCTAACTATTTACATGTTAGAACCGTTGTCATTGATCAATTTGACTCGAGTAAAAGATCAAACTTTCGTTTTCATCAAAAACCCATTGAATTAACTAGATGATTAGTTAAAACCCAATTAAATCAATTCAACTTTCGCTACAATCGAAATGGATTAAAACTCAACATCCGTTTTAAGAATAATTGATCAATACCAAAACTTCAATCCTAAGCGATGATTACCCAATTAAACGAATTATTTAAACGAGACCAAACACAAATTACTTAATTAGACTCTAACAAAATAAAAACCAAAATTAAACCTAGACTAATAAAGAAATTACATTAGACCTAACATAACTACAATTAACACTAACTTAAGAGATGAACAATAGCTTATAGAACAAACATGTGCAGGAAATTACCCTAAATGCCTAAAACTAATGGATTGATGAAATTTAATTAACCTAACCTATTTTTGTGCAGAAAATTAGGATGCAGAAAATTTACTAACCTAAATTAAAGTGCAGAAAATAGTTAAAGTGCAGAATTTTAAACTAAGAGTAGAGAATTAGAGTAGAAAGAGAAGGAATAGAGATGCAAGAGAGTAGAGAGAATACAATAAACACAAGATAGATGAAGAGAAACTAAACCTAATGCTTCAATTAAGAACAAAGATGAATTGATGAACAAAACATTGTTTTCAACCAAATAAAACTAAAATTCAACAACCAAATAAGTTAAGAAGAAAGGGAAGAAGATACTAGTATCAAAACCGGTAGCAAATCGGTTCCAATGGCCTAAGCTTCTTGCAATTTCATCTTCTTCCCTCTATTTCTTCAAGAACTCGTTACAATAGAAACTACCCTTTGAAAACTGAAATGTCGTGTGATTCAGATCTCTAATTCCAAAAGGAAACGTCTATTATACCTAGAACAAAAGCCTAAGAGAGTTTAAAGACAAGCCCAAAAAGCCCAAAAGAAAAAAAGGCCCAGGAAATTAAAAGTCCAAATGACTTTCACGGCCAGGGAGATTCCTTCGCGCCCGTGAAAGTATGGCAGCAACTTTCAAGCATCAATTCAGGTGTTTTCTTCACTTCCAATCAGCTTCTTTCCTTCGCTCTTCGCTTCCTTGCCCACGTACACTTCATCTTTTCCTTCTTTCTTCTTCACGAGCACTCTTCCGCCCATCTTGTCTTTCGAATTATGCACAATCTGCACAAAATATATACCAAAAGCATAAAAACTATTCCCAAAAGAATTTCCAACTGTGATTAAAGAAAATAAGAAGAAATGAATAACTATGCATGAAAAGGCTAAACTAAACACTAAAATATAACGAAAATGCACCTATTATATACAAAGTTAGGTGCATAAAATGCACTTAAATAGTTATGTTAAAGGCACTCTTTCTCACGGCCTTTACCTATACAAGTCGAATCTTACGTCTCTTATTTTATATACGGACGCAGATTGGGGTGGTTGTCCGGATACTCGCCGATATACTTCCGGATACTGCGTCTATTTGGGAGATAATCTTCTCTCTTGGTCTTCAAAGCGCCAATCGACACTCTCACGATCAAGCGTCGAGGCTGAATATTGTGGGGTTGCCAACGTTGTCTCCGAAACATGTTGGCTTCGTAATCTTCTTTTGGAGCTTCATTGTCCCCTCCAAAACACCACTATCGTTTACTGTGATAATGTTAGTGCCATCTACTTAGCTGGTAATCCCGTCCAACATCAAAGGACCAAACACATCAAAATGGACATCCATTTCGTTCGAGAAAAGGAAACCCGAGGTCAAGTCCGCGTTCTTCATGTACCTTCCCGCTATCAGATCGCAGATATCTTCACAAAAGGTCTACCTCGCGTTCTTTTTAATGATTTTCGTACCAGTCTCAGCATTCGTCCACCTCCTGCTTCGACTGCGGGGGTATAATAGAATAGGCAAATATATGTAATTTAATGTAATTGATTCATTGTAATACTTTCCATAGTTGTAGCCCAATTATAGGACTCTGTATTCTATATATTGAAGGTGATCAATAAGATAATTCAAGGGATTTACAATCCTATAGGAAATCACGAAGGCAACCGAGATTCTGAAGATGCAAATGATTAATGGGCACAATAATTCGAATTCAGTAGAAGGAACACCACCTTATGTTAACAGCAATCTTCGTTGCAAAGGAATTAGCAGGAGTCGGTGAAGTGGCTGTCACAAAGGAATCAGATACAACAGTTGGCTCAACATCGATATCGTGGTGAACAATTCCAGTGTTTGCTGCACTTTTACAATCAAATTTCAGTAAATAAATCAACACAGACACATCAATTTAGATTCTTCAATTTCTGTTAGTTAATACCAAACGTTTCCTCTTCTCCCTCCTATTTTGATCTCCTTCCAAGCAAAACTATATGTGTTCAGAAAACTACATTATTTCAATAAATCTCAAAACTCTTGTAGTCTTGTTAAATCGTAATTCAAACATTAGTACCCGAAAGCAATAGCAGTAATAACCCAAGAGATGAACGCCGAAGAAGAAGCAGTAGCCAAACTGGCGCTACGCTATCATCGTTCGTGAGAAATTTGGGGATAACGTGGGGAGGGAGAGCGGCTTGTGAGGAATCGTGGAGCGGGAGACGATGGGAGTGGAAGAAAAATTAGGGCTGCAAAACTGAATGTTAGAAAGTTTAGAAAAACTGAAAGTTTAGAAAACAACCGTTATACAATTTTTATAAAGTAGTATAGATAAGCTTTTAACTACTCATTTGGTCAAACGTTGTATGATTCAGACCGTTTGTTGTTTATTCTTTTTCAAAGACTCTTAACTCTTAATGTCCTCTGAATAATACAACCTAGCCACTTAATTACCTCTTGTTTCCATCCAACATTATTCTTTCGATTTCAACGTCGGTTTTAGCCCAGATGCTCCCCGAATTTGCGAAAACTCAAAACACGAATATCGTAGATTTGTGTGTTGGCTTTCCAAAACATCTTGAATCGCTTAAATCAACACCTCTTAAAAAATAAACGCCGCCTTAATTCCTATATTTTAGAAAATACGGTGTTAGACACTATGATTTGAAAATTATTGTTGTTTTCGTGTTAATGGTTTACATCAGAGGGACGAAAACATCTATGAACTGTAATTCATGGGAATGAAGAAAAGAAGGATGAATTGTAAACCACAAAAACAAAATATGTAAGACTAATTTCCAAAGTATAAAGACAAAAATAGCACATTTCAGATTTTCAGCTAACAAAGAGTAGGGGTGCTTAAAAATCCGACCAACTCGATGTCAAATCTAGTTGTAAGATTTTCAAATTGTTGGAATGGAGTTACGGTGATTTGAACTCAACCCAACCCGATGAACCTGAAATTCTTTTATTTATTGGATTCGATATGATTGTTAAGTTCTTATTAATATGTACATTAGACAATTACACCATCACGTATTTTCTTGATATACATATATTTTAAATCTATTCTCCTTCTCTATATAACTCTTTGTATATATGTTTAGTAACTGTGAACATAAATATGCAAATTGTGAAAAGTATTTGAATGTGATATACTTATGATTTAAGAAGGATAAGTTATATCAAATGATCGACGATGAAAAGGAAATTATGAGTATAAGAAAAAAACCCACAAGGATTGTGGCGTACTGGTTAAGGCCCTAGGGGATGTGGTGGAAAATCCCATCTAGGGTTTGAATCCAGACGTACACAACTTGTGGCCACTAAGCTTTAATTAGGGCTGATGTCTTACAGTCATAATTTGCTAAATGATTAGTCTAGGCATAGCTTATGATACCCTTCTAAAAAAACATATTCACGGTTAGGAGAATATTTTGATGTACCAAAAAGATGAACCCGCCCAACCCGTCTGGGTTGGGCTGGATTGAATTGAAAATTTTCAAACCACAAACATTGGGTTTAGGGATGGCAAAAAACCCCGTCCCCGACGGTATCCGACACCCGAACCCGGTTTGACCGGGGAATCCCCGAGTTGACCCGGGGATGGGGAATCCCCGAATTTGATAACCGGGGATGGGGATACCTCTCAAACCCGACCCGACCCCGACCCCGAGTATTTAATATAAGTTTTATACATAGTATGTGTTTATATATATACGTATATATAACATAATAAAAATGATAAATCCAATGAGTATATATAGTATATATAACACACCAACATAATCAATTTTCGATTATGAGAAAACTTTCAAGATATATTATAGTATTGGTATTATTGTTTGGAGAAACTTTTAGTTGTATAACGTGGATGTATAAAATATATAGTATTATGTATTTTAATTAAAATATTTATTTACAAAAAACTCTCTTACAAATGCAACAAATTAAAAGTTGGTTAACTAAAGGTTATAAACATGCGTCATTCAATCGTGAAATTGACATTTATAGAGATATTATATAAAAAAAATTAAGTTTTGTAAATGGGAAAAAATCCTCGATTCCCCGGTGGGGATCCCCGTTCCCCGATGGGGAAGGAATTTTGTTCCCCGACGGGGATGGGAATGGCCATCCCCGGTATCCCCGGCCCCGTTGCCATCTCTAATTGGGTTAGGTTATTTAAATGCTTTCAACCTAACAAGCCTAACCCGTATGGGTTGAGTTGGGTTAAGTTGAGTTTAGAATTTTCAAACCACAAATATTGGATTGGATTGTTCAAGTGCCTTCAACCAAATCACCGCGCCCCATAAACACCTCTAACAAATAGTTGAAAAACAGTTTACTCTTCAAACCAAAACCCATGCTATACTATTTGGTAATTGACCGTCGGGATCGGGTTAGAATTTGAACAAGTATTTGGAATGTGATTAAGAATAACTAAAAGCGATTGATGCTTTAATATCTCAACTATTCAAGTCGTCTTAGGATAAGTGGTTTGTATGTCTATTAACTTTAGAGGGATATGAAGTAATCGAGGTGTGTATAAACTGCCTCAATCACCTACGATAATAAAAAAGTTATTGGTTGAATATAATAAAATTAGGGAATTTAATTAAAATACCCCAAGTTTGACTTTGACTTGCAATTATACCCCAAATCTCTCCCATTTTGCAATAATACCCCACGATTTCGCTATATAGGCCGCGATCGCGGACCCGACCCATGTGGCCCGCGATCTTGGTCCGCGGTTGGGCCTTTTGATTAATAAAAATATTATGAGCCATTCGCAAGGTGCATGATTCAAACTCTGCATCAACAACACGTGTGCAACAGCCCTTAACGAGTAGTCAAGCTGCTAAGTTGTTGATTATATTATACCAAAAATATTTTATATTATATCAAATATAATATATTAAGATATTTATTATTAATATTATTATTGTTATAATATTAAAGATCATATTTTAATAATTTTACTTCAATGGACCCAACAATTCTTTTTGTATTTTTGATATTTTATTTTAGTGGTTGTGTTGAAAATGGTTTTAGAGCATGCATTAAGGTCAAGTAGAAATTTTGGAAGAAAAATTTTAGAGTTATGTTAAATTGTATGTTAAAATAATAATAAAAAATAAGAAAAAATGTAGAAAACTTTAAATTTAAAGAATTCTATATAAACTTAATATTGAAAAAAGAGACGTATTAATAAAATAATTTAATAATATAACTAATGTTAATTTGTTATAATAAAATAATTATTGGAGTTGAAAATAATTAATTTTTAAATATTTTAGTTTATAATAATTTATTTTAGAAAACTAGAGTAAATTACATGAATAGTCCCTGTGGTTAGGTCCAAATCTGGATTTGGTCCCTATTTTGAAATAAGTACACCAGGCGTCCCTATGGTTGTCATTTCGTTTCATGGCGGGTCCCTGACGCTAACACCATTAGAAAATATCTGTTAGTTGAGGGGCAACATAGTCATTTTATCTATCAATTAAAGATACCTTTTAAAAGACCAATCATGTGATGACACTTGTTCCATCTTATCTTATTTTGATATTCTTTTCTATCTTTTCTTCTTTTGACATTTCTTTTCCTCTCTCTTTCACCTTACTCCCTTCTTCTCTCCTTGACCCTATCACACCTGCAACATTTTTTTGAAAGAAATACCACACCTGCAACACACACACACACACACACACACACACACACACATATATATATATACCTGCAACTCACCCAAAAAAAAGACACATATCACACAACTCCTCAACCTCTTTCTTTCTTCTAACTTGTATATGTGTTTTATCGTGTATATATACACACATACAAACCTGCACCTCTCTCTATCATATATATATATATATATATATATATATATATATATATATATATATCTAACTTTCTTGGAGTTTAAATATATTGGGAATGAACAACTAGCCGGTGAAGAGGGGCTTGGAACTTCAAAAATATGTGTGTTTGTTGCAACACACATACTACAAAGCAATAACAAACCCATATCAAAGTGATGTGTGTTTTAATATGATTATGTATTAGTGTGTTTGAGAGAGATAGAGATAGAATATGAATGTGTGTACTGTGTGTGTTTGCTTCAGCGGAGGACCAACGGGTTACCGGATAAATATGATCGAAGAATGGAGCAAGAGGGGATTCTTGAGATTAGAGGTGATTTTGGGAGAGAATGGATCTTTTCCAGTGTGTATGTATAATGTTACCTGAATAAGTTTCCTGAATATGTTGAACGGAGAAGAAGGCCGACAGTAGGGAGGACAAAACGGTGAGGTGAGAACGAAGAGAGTCATCGACAGAGAAGATATCTCTGGTGGCTGTTATGTTGGGGAGGAAGACGAGTAAGACCAATGGAGATGTGAACAGAGAAGGATGCCGGAGGTAGGGAGGTGAACGGAGGAAAGATGCCGCCGATTTGGAGGGGGGGCAGAGAGAAGATGACCGGAGGAAGGAAAAGAGTGGGTATCTCACCGAAAAAGACAAAAATAAAGTAAAATGATGAAAATACCCCTTTACTAACGGATGTTTTTTTAACGGTGTTAGCGGTAGGGACCCGCCATGAAACGAAATGACAACCATAGGGACGCCTGGTGTACTTATTTCAAAATAGGGACCAAATCCAGATTTGGACCTAACCACATGGACCATTCATGTAATTTACTCAAAAAACTATAATAACTATTGAAAATGAACTAAAATATTGTTTTTCTTTTTTAACTATTTTATTGCAAATTTTTGCGTTAACTATATTATAAAATATCTTATACATTTAACACAATCATTGAAGTAAAAATATAAAAAATAAATTATTAAATATTTTATTAGAGCATACATTTTTTTATTAGAGCATACATTTAACTATATTATTAAATATTTTATTAGAGCATACATTTTTTTTGCAAATTTTAGCGTTAACCATTTTCAACAGACCCACTAAAATAAAATATCAAAAATACAAAAAGAATTGTTGGGTCCATTGAAGTAAAAATATTAAAATTTCATCTTTAATATTATAACAATAATAATATTAATAATAAATATCTTAATATATTATATTTGATATAATATAAAATATTTTTGGTATAATGTAATCAACAACTTAGCAGCTAGACTACTAGTTAAGATTTTGTGTACACGTGTTGTTGATGCAGAGTTCGAATCCTGCACCTTGCGAATGCTTCATACTATTTTTATTAACCAAAATGACCAAATTTGGACCAAAATGACCAAATTTGGCCCAAAATCGCGACCCATCGCGACCAGGGACCAAAAGTGAAAATTTGACCTTGATTGCGGCCCATCGCGGACAGGAATCACAGACCACATGGGCCGGGTCTGCGATCGCGGCCCAGATCACGAATTCATGGGGTATTTTGGCAAATGGGAGAGAGAAGGAGTATAATTGCAAGTCAAAGTCAATCTTATGGTATTTTAATTAAATTCCCATAATATTATTCATTATTGATTTAATAAGTTTGAGGGATGGATGGCTTGTAGAGTATTTTAGAAATAAATGAAATCCACAAAGTGATTTGGAATACAAAGGAATTTGAATGATATTTAATCAAGTTATACCACACATTTAGTTGGTAGGAAATGAAAAGAAGCTTGTTAGAGTAATTATCATTTGTTTGGTTGGTTAATATAATCTCAAAATTGGGATGAAATAATGATAACTTATCAAAAAAAAATATGGAGTAACATTTTAGAAATGTAGTAAAATTATTTACCATTAAAATCATTTATTATTTTAGAGGTATTTTTGTTTTTCCTTTCATAATTTTATGATGTAATAAAATTCAATTCCAAACAAGAAGTCCAAAAAGGAAAAAAAAACAAATAATATAATAAACTTTATTCAACAACAACCAAATATGTGATATCAACCAACAACTAATTTGGAAAACAAAGTAAGATCAAAAACACAATGAACAATCAACCAATAATCACGAAAAGTACACAACATAGAAAATACGTGGTTCCACCACCGCTATGGTGATGTACATCCACAAGGAAGAAGATGAACTATTATTGACGAGAAACACCCAAACACCAAAAAGAAATTACAAACAGAAACACAAAATTTGTGTATAAATCTCTCTCAATATGTTCTCAACTCAAACTTAGGTTTTTATGCTCTCAATTTCGTTCTCTATCTCATGGAACTCAAGGGATATTAAATTAATTCATACGTGGAATCCCAATGATAAAACTAGGAAAATCAAAATAATCTTTTCGTACGACCAGGGGCAGAGCCATGAATTTTGCCAATGGTGGTCCTCTTTAATAAACAAAAAATATATCTACGATAATATGACGATATTATATTCATGCCAAATTTTGATCAAAAAGTAAACATACATATTCAAAAGCCGTAGCACTAACCTTTACAGATTCAACAATAAATTCGACGCGTTTTCATTTTCTGAAACATATCAATGATATCTTCATTCTCAACATCTGCAAACACCTCCTTTTCAATATAAGCTACCAAGTTATCGTTCATCCATGGTAGTTAAATATCCTAAACAATTTGCAAATACAACAATCAATATATATATATATATATATATAACAAAATGTAAGAGAGAGAGTTAAGGAAAAGCCTCCATTGAGACTTTAGAATTTTCTTAGTGTTTTGATTTTTTTTAAATCAAATGTAACATTAAATGAGTTAATCATTTCATTTCTTCTTTACTAATTGCAATTGTTTTATTTATTCAATGTTAATATTTTTAACAAAGCAAAATATTATTTACATCCCATTTTTTAAAAACAATATATATGATTATACCATGTGTTCTTATTAAATTTTTATTTTTATTTAACATATATTTTTATTTGAATTTATTTTCTTTCTCACATAGCCAAAACTTAGATAGAATGCAACAATGGTTATTAATGAAAACTTATTTTAATGGAATATATTTTTTGTTATTTAATTTTATTATTTTTTTTGTAGTAAGCTAACAATCATCAATATATATATAAAGCAAAATATAAGAGAGAGAGTTAAGGAGAAGCCTCCATTGAGGCTCTAGAATTTTCTTAGAGTTTTGATTTTTTTTTAAATTAAATGTAGCATTAAATGAGTTAATCATTTCATTTCTTCTTTACTAATTGCAATTGTTTTATTTATTCAATGTTAATATTTTTTACAAAGCAAAATATTATTTACATCCCAGTTTTCAAAAACAATATATATGATTATACCCTGTGTTCTTATTAAATTTGTATTTTTATTTAACATATATTTTTATTTGAATTTATTTTCTTTCTCACATAGCCAAAACTTAGATAGAATGCAACAATGGTTATTAATGAAAACTTATTTTAATGGAATATATTTTTTGTTATTTAATTTTATTATTTTTTGTAGTAAACTAACAATCAATATCAATATATATATATAAAGCAAAATGTAAGAGAGAGAGTTAAGGAGAATCCTCCATTGAGGCTTTAGAATTTTCTTAGAGTTTTGATTTTTTTAAAATCAAATGTAGCATTAAATGAGTTAATCATTTCATTTCTTCTTTACTAATTGCAATTGTTTTATTTATTCAATGTTAATATTTTTAACAAAGCAAAATATTATTTACATCCCATTTTTTAAAAACAATATATATAATTATACTCTGTGTTCTTATTAAAATTTTATTTTTATTTAACATATATTTTTATTTGAATTTATTTTCTTTCTCACATAGCCAAAACTTAGATGGAATGCAACAATGGTTATAAATGAAAACTTATTTTAATAGAATATATTTTTTGTTATTTTTTGTTATTATTTTTTGTAGTAAGCTAACAATCAATCAATATATATATATAAAGCAAAATGTAAGAGAGAGAGAGTTAAGGAGAAGCCTCCATTGAGGCTTTAGAATTTTCTTAGAGTTTTGATTTTTTTTAAATCAAATGTAGCATTAAATGAGTTAATCATTTCATTTCTTCTTTACTAATTACAATTGTTTTATTTATTCAATGTTAATATTTTTAACAAAGCAAAATAATATTTACATCCGATTTTATAAAAACAATATATATAATTATACCCTGTGTTCTTATTAAATTTGTATTTTTGTTTAACATATATTTTTATTTGAATTTATTTTATTTCTCACATAGCCAAAACTTAGATGGAATACAACATCAATATATATATATATATATATATATATATATATAAAGCAAAATGTAAGAGAGAGAGTTAAAGAAAAACCTCCATTGAGGCTTTAGAATTTTCTTAGAATTTTGATTTTTTTTAAATCAAATGTAGCATTAAATGAGTTAATCATTTCATTTCTTCTTTACTAATTGCAATTGTTTTATTTATTTAATGTTAATAATTTTAACAAAGCAAAATATTATTTACATCCCATTTTTTAAAAACAATATATACAATTATACCCTGTGTTCTTATTAAATTTTTATTTTTATTTAACATATATTTTTATTTGAATTTATTTTCTTTTTCACATAGCCAAAACTTAGATGGAATACAACATCAATATATATATATATATATATATAAAGCAAAATGTATCAATATATCAATATATATATATATAAAGCAAAATGTAAGAGAGAGAGTTAAGAAGAAGTCTCTATTGAGGCTTTAGAATTTTCTTAGAATTTTGATTTTTTTAGATCAAATGTAGCATTAAATGAGTTAATCATTTCATTTCTTCTTTACTAATTGCAATTGTTTTATTTATTCAATGTTAATATTTTTAACAAAGCAAAATATTATTTACATCCGATTTTTTAAAAACAATATATATAATTATACCCTGTGTTCTTATTAAATTTTTATTTGAATTTATTTTCTTTCTCACATAGCCAAAACTTAGATGGAATGCAACAATGGTTATAAATGAAAACTTATTTTAATGGAATATATTTTTTGTTATTTAATTTTATTATTTTTTGTAGTAAGCTAACAATGCTTATAAATAAAAACTTATTTTAGCGATTGAGTATTTTTTTTCTTATTTATCTAACATATATTTTTATTTGAATTTATTTTCTTTTTCTCACATAACCAAAACTTAGATGGAATGCAACAATCCATATATATATATATATATATATATATATATAAAGCAAAATGTAAGAGAGAGAGTTAAGGAGAAACCTCCATTGAGGCTTTAGAATTTTCTTAGAGTTTTGATTTTTTTTAAATCAAATATAGCATTTAATGAGTTAATCATTTCATTTCTTCTTTACTAATTGCAATTGTTTTATTTATTCAATGTTAATATTTTTAACAAAACAAAATATTATTTACATCCCATTTTTTAAAAACAATATATATAATTATACCCTGTGTTCTTATTAAATTTTTATTTTTATTTAACATATATTTTTATTTGAATTTAATTTCTTTCTCACATAGCCAAAACTTAGATGAAATGCAACAATGGTTATAAATGAAAACTTAATTTAATGGAATATATTTTTTGTTATTTAATTTTATTATTTTTTGTAGTAAGCTAACAATGCTTATAAATAAAAACTTATTTTAGCGATTGAGTATTTTTTTCTTATTTATCTAACATATATTTTTATTTGAATTTATTTTTTTTCTCACATAACCAAAACTTAGATGGAATGCAACAATGGTTATAAATGAAAACTTATTTTAATGGAATATATTTTTTGTTATTTAATTTTATTATTTTTTGAAGTAAGCTAACATTGCTGTGTGTATTTTTAGCGATTGGGTATTTTTTTTTCTTATTAATCTAACATATATTTTTATTTGAATTTATTTTATTTCTTACATAACCAAAACTTAGATGGAATGCAACAATGGTTATAAATGAAAACTTATTTTAATGGACTACATTTTTTGTTATTAATTTTATTATTTTTTGTAGTAAGCTAACAATGCTTATAAATAAAAACGTATTTTAAAAGTGTATCTTCTTAGCGCTTGAGTATTTTTTTTCCTTTTTATTAATCTAACATATATTTTTATTTGAATTTTTTTTACATAACCAAAACTTAAATGAAATGCAACAATGGTTATAGATGAAAACTTATTTTAATGGAATATATTATTTGTTATTTAATTTTATTAGTTTTTGTAGTAAGCTAACAATGCTTATAAATAAAAACTTAATTTAAAAGTGTATATTTTTTTAGCGATTGAGTATTTTTTTTCTTATTAATCTAACAATCAATCATCAATATATAAAGCAAAGCTAAAACATTAAATCAATGAGAAGTCATTATTAGACTTTATCTAAATATTTTATCGTACTTATATTCATATACAACATTAATATACACCGTTGTGATCCCAGAACAAGTAATCAAGAAGCTAATCCAATCAGATGGACATTCATATATATCAATTATGATCAATCCTTCAAGTACAATAGAGAATGTAGAGAGAATATGGAGTGTGTGTACTTGAGAGTGAATGCAATGAATGACCTAATTAGAAATCTAGACAAAAGTTACCTTATATACTTGGTAACATTATAATTACATAATTGGTCCCTCTACATGGTACAACTTGAAATATTAGGCACTAACAACCGTGCAACGCACGGTGCAGTTACCTAGTTATAATTAGAAGTTAAAGACTACCAATTCGTGTCAACTGTCAAATACATAAATACTCAATGTCTAATTCTCAATAAACAATTAAATACAAATATACAATAATATTGTATATTTAAAAGTGAAACTATCAATACGAGGTTGGCATTTGGCAAGGCCTTCACTAATCACTCACTGTGAAAATATGAAATTGTGAAATTTGTATTGAAACTATCAATAGAAACCCTAGGCTAGAAAATAAACAATTATAAATAGAAGTTACAACTTACAACTTTTAAATAAACAACTTTTAAATAAACAACGAATAATTACATAAACCCTACAAAATCAATAGAAACCCTAGGCTAGAAAATAGAAATGAATTTAGAAACTCACACAACAACCATGATGTTTTGAGTTGATGATTCATGATCAGTATTCAGTAAACAATCCAATCCAGCGCCAATATCGAGAGAACAGAAGCGATCGCCCTTAGTCCAGAAAAGAAATCGAGAGAACAGAAGCGAAGTGGAAGAAGAGAAGCGAACTCTGATTTCTAATCTGTCGTAAGCGTCTAAGCCAAGTCTGAGGGATTTTTTCTAAGGGTGGGCCTGCTGATAGTATATCTAAGTAAATGGGCTGCTAATTTGGGCTTTTTAAAAAAATTAGCAAAAACATATAATTAAGATTTCAGGGTGGGCTGGTGCTAACTGTAGGCCAAGCCCAGCTCCGCCCCTGCGTACGACCGAGCTTTATTGAAGACCCAAAAGATTTTGTTCATGAAATACAGTACACATGCCCGTGTTAGATCATAAGATGCGACTGTGTCAGAAGACCCAAAACTTTCTACTTACTAAATACCACTAAGTCAATCCATACTTAATCATAAGGTGTGACGACAGAAACCCTAAAATTTTATGTTTTGCAAATCTTTATTTTGTATCACAATGTTCAACACGATGAACAAATGCAGTTAATGCAATTGGTTATTCCAAATCTTTTGGATTCCACCAAAATATGTGAACCTAATGCTCCCCAAATATTTTTGGGGAGGAATTACCATATGCATACATACATGTATTATGGGTGTTTGGGATTGCTTATTTAAAGTGCTTATTAACTTATTCCGGCGTGGTATCGGTAATAAACAGTTTTTAGTGTTTGAATGGTTAAAAAAGAAACTGCTTATAGCGGTTTGGCATCGGTGATAAGAAGTTTTTGTTAAGTCATTCCATTCTAACTTATTGACTTATTTGAAACAACTTATCAACTTTTTGGTTATTTTACATGTATAAGCAATCTTAAACACTCTTTAAATAACAACTTATTACCTTATTACGTTTTGACACCACCATAAGCTAATTCAAACACTTTTTTATAAAACTCTAGTTTAACACCACATAAGTTTTTTTTGGGAAGGGTGTCCTAGGCTATGCCTAGACTAATCCCTTGGCAAATTATGACTGTAAGACATCAACCCTGATTAAACCTCAATGGCTAAAATTGTTTTGTACGTCCGAATTAGAACCCTGGACAGATGCGATATTCCACCACATCCCCCAAGGCCTTAACCAGTACGCCACAACCCTTGTGGTTAACACCACATCAAATAATAAGCACTTTTACATAAAAGCGTAAGTTGTTTTAACTAAGCAATCCCAAACTCCCCCTTAATCACATGATGATGCCTCAGTAAGTCAGTAGAATCTTCATTGTTATTGCATTAAAAGAAACTCAAAAAATTATGAGAAAAAATTAAGACAAATCATTCCCTAATCATCATTAAGAAATAGTAATTCTTCCTTCTTAAAATAAAGAGTAAATTACATTCCCGGTCCCTGTGATACGGTGATATTTTGGATATAGTCTTTAATTCGCGTTTATTACACTGGACGTCCCTGTGGTATGCATAAGCGCACGCAGAAGGTCCCTCCGTCTAACGAAATCTGTTAACCCAGTTAACTCAAGGGGTATTTTGGTCTTTCTACAACTGTTTTTTTTGTCTTTTTCCTAATAAGAAATAAAAAAAACCAAATATCACCGGGAATGTAATTTATTTTGAAAATTTATAATTACTATATTTTTAATTAACTAAATTAAATGATAATTTTATTCTTAATACTACATGGTTATAATTTTATGCATGTCATGTTTAAATGTAAAATTAAATAAAATGCCTGAAATAGAATATATTTTACTCAGATTGACTTTTGATAAGAGTCAAAAGTTTGAACAAACTATTCAACAATGAACCATTTAATGCAAACTAATTTATTTTAGGTGTATGTGAACGGTCAACGTTTGACAAAATCAACTCTTGGACTTAATTCGTTGTTATTTTTTTTATTTTGAACAGCACTAATTTTATTACCAAAGCAAAACCACTTACAATACAATTACCACCACAAACAAACAAAAAAGCAGTGGCAACCCGAAAAACCAGAAGCTAACAAAACCAAACAGAGGCAGGAAAATAAGGCTCCTAACCAAACCCAAACTGGTAAAACAGCAGTAGCCACAGTCAGACCTGTTTGCGAGGAGCAAACAATTCAGCCCGTCTTAATGGGAACAGCCGCCGCCCATCAGGTCTTGATACAGCAGCCACAAGTAGACGATCTTCTTATCTTCCAGCATCACTCACGGCGGCGTGTAGGGATTCGTAAGCCAGGAGCACCAATCCAAGGCCAAATCTTTATCCCTCTTGGAGACCCACTCGAATGGTTTTAATTGGAATTCCAAGAACCTATCTACTAGCAATCCACTACCCTTTTCGAACACCATCTTATTCCGGTTTGCCAAAATAAGGTAGAGTGTACTCCACACCACCGCTTCCCATCTTCTTAATCCTCTTGTATTAGCTCCCAATTGGTCATGCCGACCTCAAGATTTTCCTGCAGCGAGCTTACCGATTCCATGTCGATCTTCCACCAACTTCCCATAAGCCTCCATAAGTTCTTCACCTCTTCACACGTGACAAGTGTGTGATCCACCGTTTCGATCTCGTTGGAGCATCTTGGACAAAGTGAAGTATCCATATCGATACCCAACTTATCCAAAACCTCGCGCGCCGAAATCCTACCAAGTTTGGCCCTCTATATAAGAATATACAAATCTTCTTCGGTAATGCTTTTAGCCAAGAAGTTGTTGCTGTGTTGTTTCCCATCACTGTCCGATTTTCCTCGATCAAGGGCCGAAGAGAGTGAACGGTGTACCCCTTTTGGGGGTCTAACGACCAAGCTGCCCGATCCTTTGTTCCCCCCTTAGGTACAATGTTCGAGATCACATTCCTTAGTTCCTCCAATTCCCCTACCTCTCTTCCCCGCGGATCTCTTCTCCACCCCTACTTCCATACCCATTCACTACCTTGGATTTCCCCTCTTCCCGAAAACAACACACTTTTATCCGATTCTAAGAGGAACAACCTATTAAACCTCTCCTTAAGCTTCCCGTTTCCCGCCCAAGAGTCCTCCCAAAACCTAGTCCCCATACCGTCCCCCACAAGTTTCCCAAAGGAGTTCGTGAACTGAATTCCAGCTTTGTCAATTTCTTTACCCACCTTCACTATGTTAGCCCAAATGGAGCATCCCCTCGGCCCTCTTGGATTACCCTCACTTAGACCTCCATCCCACCCCCATACACGCTCTTAACCACATTAACCCATAGTGCTTCACTCTCATTATGGAACATCCACCACCACTTACCAAGCAAACCCCAATTTGCTTCTTTTAACCCACTAATATTCAATCCCCCTCTCCCGAAAGACCCCAAGGTTTATCCCACTTTACCCAAGCCCGATCTTTCCTCACGATCTCTTCCTCACCGAGACCCCCCCACCCCCCCAAAAAAATTACACCGCACACTTTCCAACACTTTTAATACACTCATCGGGGTTCAAAACAAGGAAAAGAAATATAAGGAAATACTACCTAGAACCGATCGTACCAACGTCCATCTTCCTCCAAAAGATATCGATTTTGCTTTCCACGCCGCAAGTTTGTTTTTCATCTTCTCAATCACCGGTTTCCAATGGGAGATTCCTCTCATAGACGATCCTACCGGAAGGCCGAGATACGTGAATGGTAAAGGGCCACTTCCACACCCCAATCCTCTTGCCCAAGATTGAATTTCCTCCTCCGGGATCCCGATACCATAAATTTTACTTTTGGTTAAATTTACTTTGAGACCCGACACCGCATAGAAGCATCTTAAGATTTTCATAAGGTTCTTTATGTTCGTCGAATTCCATTCCCCAAAAAAATAACATCATCCGCATATTGTAGATGAGTTATCACAATGTCGTCTTTCCCCACTTTAATACCTTCAAACACGTTTTTTGCTACGACTTCCTCCATCATAACTTGGAGACTTTCGGCTACCACCAAGAAGAGGAACGGGGCGAGAGGGTCCCTAAGCCTCGATCGGAGTAGCTTATGCGATCCCTGAACCCTGTGTTGAACTTTGGATGATGTTTATGAGAAAGATGTGAATGTACTTTCAATGAAATGATTTTTATACTGTGATAAATGTTTTATGGAGGGAATTCACTAGACCTTTTGGTCTAACCCTTGCTTTTCAAAAACTAAACCATTTTCAGGTAAGCGTACCGTGGGTTCTTCTAGTAAGAACTAGGAGAAGGCAAGGAGGATGTGGAGCTCTTAGTGACTCCAAGTTTTTGACGAATGACTATAGATAGAACTCGGCTGTGGATTTAGAGACTTCCGTTGTCATTTTTGTTTGGTTTGGATTGATGATGATGTAAAGACAAGCTTAATTATGTAATCCGAATGCTTATCTTATGATATTGTATGGTTAAGAATGTGGGACGTTACAATGGAACTTATTTGTGCCATTTACAAGTACGGAGATTCTTGACGATTTCAAACATGCTTCAATCCACTTCTTCGATTTAATCCCGAACCCTATTTCTCTAAACCCATCCAAGAAGAATGACCATTCCACCATGTCATATGCCTTTTCAAAATCAACCTTAAAAACAATCCTTTCTTCTTTTTTCTTCTCAAATATGCTACTGTTTCATTGCAATGAGGATACGATCAAGGATGGACCTTCCCTTTATGAAGGCGCTTTGTTCCTTACTAATAAGTTTCCCCATAACCGTCTTCATTCTTTTCGCTAAAATCTTCGATACCACTTTATAAAGGATCCCAATAAGACTAATTGGTCTAAAGTCGTTTAGGCCAATTGGGTTTGTGTTTTTTGGATTAAAGTCAAGAACAATGCGTTGCATCCCTCACTTAATTCACCCCTTTCACAAAACCAATCAATTACCTTCATTAAGTCACCTCTAACAACCTCCCAAAACTTTTTATAAAGCCTATTGTAAAGCCGTCCGGTCCCGGTGACTTGTTGCTACCGCATTCTCTCACCGCGTTCCAAGTTTCCTCTTCCGTCACCTTTCTTTCAAGGAAAGATGCTTCCTCCCCCGTGAGCCTCCTCGATCGCTCTACACACAACTTCGAAAGTTGCCTTCCTTGGTTTGCATAATTTTTCTTGAAGAAATAAAAAACGTGCTCCTTTACTCTTTTTGGATCCTCCGTCCATACCGCATCTATTTTTAATCCCCGGATGGAATTCTTTCTTTCTCGCTTTTTAATTGCTGCATGGAAGAGTTTCGAGTTCTCGTCTCCTTCCTTGATCCAATTCAATTTAGCTTTTTGTTTAGCCATTGCCACACATTTTTCTTCCAAATCTAGCCACTCTTTCCTTGCTCCTATCCAACGTTTCCTTTCATCTTCTCCCAACGGACTTGTTTCCACTATATGTTCCCAACTTTCCACCTCTTTTTTCTTTGCTGCCAATTGTTTCTCAACATCTCCCCACTTTTCTTTACACCATCCCTTTAGCATTGCTTTGACATTTTTTAGCTTATCTCGAAATCTACAATCCGGTCTCCAAGACGATACCTCCTTTGCCTAACTCACTTTTACCGCTTCTTCCAAGCTCTCATCCTTCAACCAAGCGTCAAAAAATTTAAATAGAATAGGGCCGAAATCAGCCCACTTATCATTTAACATAATCGGAGAGTGGTCCGACCATTTTCTTTCTAATAATATCGCTCCCAGGTTCTTCCAAAGTGCCCCGAATTCGCTTGAAACCAGAAATCTATCTAATTTGCTAAATTTTTTACCCTCATCACTATCTCTTGTAAACTTTGAACCCCCAAAGAAACGTCTGTCAAATTGTTCCTCCGAATGAAGTCGTTAAATTCTTCCGACCCTTTCAAATTTTTTACCGAATTCAATGTCTCATTCGGGCCTCGTACCTCGTTGAAATCTCCAAAAATCACCCATTTGACCTCTTCCTTCACGCATATTTGGTCTAGTTTTTCCCACAGCTGCATCCTCTCTTTTTGATCACGAGGACCATACACGTTTACACACCCAGTGAGGCCTTCTTTGTTTTCCCATTTCCCCACTACCGCGACAAAATTATCGTCCTCAATTAGGAATTCACACTGAAAGGGTTTTTTATTCCACATAAGAAGGAGTCCACCCGATCTACCCGAAGCAACAATTTAGGAAAAATCACAATCAGATTTCCCCCATAGATTTGACAAAAACAGACTATTTATTTTTGGTAGCTTGGTTTCCTGTATCCCTATCATGCAGTGGTTCTCTCTTTTCCCAATTTCTCTTATCCAGGCTTTCTTTGTACACGCCCCTAGTCCTCTCACATTAATTGATATAATCTTCATAATTATAATAAGTTTGCGAGACTTACCAGGTAGGTGCCGATCAACTGTTCCTCTCCTCGTGACCTTTTTCTCTTTAGACTTCTACTCCCCACTACACCCCAATTTTAGCTCCAACCTGCTCTAGTCCTTCTGCTGTGTCCAGATTTCTCAATTCATTTGAGACGATAATGTGATTTGAAATGCTGTTTCTACTTCGTCCTCCCTCCAGATTCGATTGCTCTAAATTGATCCGATCAACCGAGTCCCCAATTTTTGTGCCCTTTTTCTGCGTTCCTTTCCTGGATTGGTTGTTCCTTGACATTTCTTTAATGTAGTGGAAACTCACCCCTCCTCGTCCTAGGAAGCAATTTTCTGGCCGTTTGCTTTTGATCCTATCTCCTGCTCGAATTTCTCTCGATGATTTTGCTTCCTTGTTTGTTCCAGATTGTGTTGGTAAGTCTGTATTGGACGAGTCCCCCTGTTCACAATGCTTGCTACTGACTTGGGCTGCATCCACGATAGTTGGTTTTTGCTTTGGAGGCCCAACATGCCTCACTTTGATTGTTGCCACTTTTTTCTTTGTAGGTCAAGTGTTATCTCGAATCCTTTTCTCTTTCGGCCCAAACTGATAGCCCACGTTCTCTTTTTCTCTAAGCCCATCCCCCAATTTTTGATTTTCCTCTTCTCCTACCAACGTCTCTGCCCACGTGCGTGTCTTGGAAATTGTTTCTTGTTGATTGGGAGTCGTGGGTATGATTGTGTCTCTTTTCATACCCACGACTCCCAATCATACCCACCTCAGCGAAGAGCGAAACACCCTAGTCAGACTCCCTCCAAAAGTTTACTTTTGATGATATTCCCCCATCTCAATGGAGATATAGGTGGATAAAAATGCTGACATGGTGCTCAGCTGAGTTACAGTACTACGAAATGGACATGGTGATCAAAAGATTCATAACCAGGATTCAAGGACGACTCAGAGACTGGTATATGAGTCTTGGAGAATACAGACAATTACAGATCGCCCAATGCCGGTCCCCTGAAGACTTTATGCATATAATCTATACTAAGTTCATCGGAAATCCAGTTGAACACACAACTCAGGCAAGAGAAGAGTTCCTAAAGATGAAGTGTTGTTCATTTCAGAAAAGAGACTTAGAAGTACACTACAACCGTATGTCAAAAAGGTTCTATTGTCTTCAAGGGATTGATGACGTGAACCTCAAACAAGTCTTCCTAAGTTCTTTCCCAGACTCTCTCGCGAACGAAGTGTTAAGATCGCTGGAAGCAAAAAATACTACAGTCGAAAGCGTTACACTTGGTGTCATATACCAAATGGTGCTTAATGCACTTGCCAAGTTCTGCAACTCACGAAAGTTTTTTGAAGAACTTGAAAGAACTGGGAGAAGTGTCGATTCAGCCTGCGATGACAAGTACCTCAAGATCAAATGTGAAGATAAGTCTTCCTGCGAATGTTCCCAGAAAAAGAAGAAATCTCACTTCAAAAGGTTCAGTAGCTCCTCCAAAAGAAAAGCCTCCCGTAGCTACCCACGTAAAAAATGGAAGTTCATTTGAAAGAAGACACAAAGAGGTCGCACTTCTGATAGGTGCTACATTTGCAACAAGAAGGGACACTTTGCTAAAGATTGCAAAGACAAGAGGAAGTCCCAATCACTAATTCAGAATCTCAATCAAGTCGAGCCGGTTGATATTTCTGACTTAGAATCTTTGTACTCCCTTGATGATGAACCATGTGATCAAACAATATGTACGATTGCCTACTATGACTCATCATCAGAAGAAGAGTCTGAATCAGATTTCTCAGGAGATCATTCAGACATTGAAGTATTCATGACAAGTCCTCTACCCATTCCTTCCCATTCCCTAGTACCACCCGTCTTACCCCTACAAAAATCCCAGCCTGCACCACTAGCCAAAGTACATCTCCTCACATCAACCTATGCTAAATAAATCCCGGCCATAGCCTTTTTTGATACAGGATCCGCAGTCTCGATAATAAACCCAGACATTCTCCCTAGCAATGTAACATCCCAAAATAAGGGCATTTTGAAATAAGTATTATATTAATGGCTAGAGGTTCCGTTTATTATTGTTGTTGATTATTATTATTATTATTATTACGATTACCATTAGGATTATTTTATTAATATCATCATTAATAATATTATTATGATTGACGTTATTATTATTATTACTGTTACTATCCTCTTAATTTAAAAAGGAAGAAATAAACAAAAGAAGATTATATGTAATCTCTTGGAATATTCTGGATGAAAATGAGAAGAAAACAAAATAGGAAAATATGCAACTGAGATAACTTGGGGGTAATTGCTTTAGATTAGGAAGGGTGGTGAAAGTAAAAAGGAATGAATGGGAGAGTGATATGGAAGGTGAATATCACTCCATATTGAAGGGAATTAGTAGCCTGGGAGAAAGAAGTATAAATAGGAGCATTCTTCAACCCTTTAAGGACACACAAAGTTTTCTCTCAAGACTCAAACGGAGAAGTAGGGAGAAGGGTCTGCAAAATCGTCATTTGAATCAAGAATCGTGTTCAACGACGTTAAGGTAAAACTCTCTATAACTCTCGTTTTTATGTCACGTTAGAGATTTAAGTGATATCCGCGTTTTTCTAATCGTATGGTGGGTGATGTTTTAAGTTCGAGAATAGAAATATGGCCGAACGGAAACAAGAAAATATTCTTATAAACTGGGTATACGCTTTTTACGGCCACAATAAAATGGGGAACGTCGGTCTAAAATTGTTGACAAGGGAGCAGTGCTTGGGAAGGGTGAGTTAACTGCATAGTGTTCATATGGGTATAATGAATCAACGAAATCTTTATCACCTGCATGATTTTTACCAGAACTTATGTAATATACATATTATCAGATATAATATATGCGAATGGAATAAGCGATAAGTGACTTGAGAATCACTTCCAGGAGAACACCCATGGTAGTACTTATATATGGATATATATAACTAAATAAAGTGCAGGTGAGAGTTATTCATTTTAAAACTTTCTCGAAACAATGCAATATATATATACTGATATATAGAGATATGTATGTGAAGGCCATGGATGCTTCTATATGGATGCACACATATGCATATATGAATGTCATCACATGGAAGGTTCTATATTTATATAATATATAAATGTACACATACCTATATATATATATATAAAATTGCACTGTTAACCCATTCTTCTTTAACCATTATGTTTAGAGTGAATTTTATCATTCATAGGTTAATTAAAAACCAAAACAAAAGTTTGGAAAAACGTTTGACAGAAATATATATATATATATATATATATAGAGGGTATTTAGAAAATTATTTTGACTTGTGTAGGATTGGGAATTGTCGAGTAACGAGCAAGTCTACACTAAACCAAGGTGAGTTTCCATGAGACTTTAACTGGGATGCATGCTTATGTAAAAATTATTTGAGCATTATGTTATTTTTATATACATGTTTATGGGCTTGATACATGTATGTAAATTGTGATTTTGGTTGCATGCTAACTGTTTATATGTCTTTTTACACATTATTTAGCATGTGTGAAATGGGTTTATTATTTTAGTCGGGTATGGGAATGGGTCGATACGTCGTAAGGGATGGCATCTCCTAGGGATGGGTGACCGGACAAGGGAGAGCCGTATAACCCGGGGAAACGCCGACGACGGTAAGACCCTAACCCGACGATTTTATTAAAGAGACCTCGTTATTATTTAAATGGGTCTTGAATAATGTGCATGCTGTTTTCATTTGGGTATTTTTGTTTTATGCATGATAAGACGTATGATTTGTGCATGAAACCATGAACTCACTGAGCTTTATCAAGCTGACTATTAGTATGCATCTCAGGGGCCTGAAGTTCAAAGATGGACAAAGGCAAAGGACTCGCATAGGAGATAAATGCATCAAGCTTCTTTTAAATAAAATGTCTAGATTTTATTACAGGAAATATTATATATTGTAACCCGGTATGGGACGGGTTATATTTTGGGATTTTTATTTATGATTTAATTATTGTGAGACTTCCGCTGTAATATGACTTTATTAGTCTTTAAGTTTTGAAGTAAATTAACGTTTTATTAAGGAAATTACGTGGCACCTTATGGTAAAATTTAGGGTGTTACAAGTTGGTATCAGAGCTTTTGTTTAAGAGAAATAGGTTATGATGATAGCCTAAACTTAAACTGGGGAAAGTATTAAGGGATGTAAATTAGGTGACCTAGGTTTCTATTATCCTAGAATTAAATTAAGTGAAGGGGTCTAAGGGTATTCAAGTTTGGTATTCAATGAAAAGAAGGAAAATGTTTTAAGGAAATTAGGATAGGTGACAACCCAAGCTTAAATCATGGGATTAAGAATATGAAAGCCATATAAGATTCTAATATGTTAAATTTGTTATTAGTGATCTATTGTATTTCCTTTTTAGGAAAAGGGATGGGAACAAATGGTTCATGTAGGGTATGGTCGGAAAAAGGGGTTATCCCATGGACTAGTGAACCATCAAAAGGATAAAGATTAAGTTAGTTGAGGTGGTGTTCAACATATGTGGTTATAGGGTTTGTAAACATTGAGTTTAGGAAATGGAGCACTTATAAGGTTGACGTGGACATCTATCACTGTAATGGTGTTCTTGGGGTGGGGGAGACATAAGTGATCTAGAAACAAGCATGAGGCCATGTTGATAGGGTATTAAAAGGGGTGTGGTTTTTAGAGACAATATTTGTCAGGATGTGCAATATGATTAAATGTATGTGGGTAATTATATTGTGATGAAAGTTACCTAGTGATAACGAATAATCTATACTATATGTGATGGTATGGGATTGGTGATAAGGTCACCCTTGGTCATTATGAAAGGGGCATGTGTAATCGTTACTAGGCCTTTGGGCGTGAGACTATGAGACGTGTGGGAGTTCCATAGAAACACAGTATGAGAGTACTATGATATGGGGAACTTGGTACTAGAGACATCGGAGGGGGTGGTACCGGGAATGACCACAGACTCATCATACTTGATGTCAATGTCTATATTATATAACGACTAATTAGACACATAAATTTTTTTGTAAAAGAAAATAGGTGATGAGATCGGGGTGGAAAAGATATGATGGATTAACATTTGAATGAATCATTACTAATACCAATGATTACTAACGCATAAATTAAGTTTTATATTTATACACTTACTATGAAAATATCATCATAGTATGAATACTGGGGATCGATTAAGATACCCCTAGGAGCTAATGGGACACATATTTAGCAATGTTGCCTAATATGTCAAGAGGTCACAATTGGGGTTGTGACTAAGAGGGAGGTCTATACATAGGTATAAATACAACTTAGTCTGTATGAATTTGTTTTGCAACAACTGGTAGAAGTTACAGCTGGTCTCGTGGTGTGGGCCAATGTAGTAGGTTAGTGTGATGGAATGTTAGCTAAAAAGGTTGCGTAGTTTTATAAGATGCATTTCTGTTGATGGCAAACACAATGTTTCGGACAAGCCTACCAAAGTCGATAATAGTGGTTAATAGGAAAAGGACCGATAAAGACAAGATTAATCCAGCCAAAGTTCCAAAAACAAAGGAAATGTGACCTTCATTGGCACAAAAGAACTTCATGTTAGAGGAATGTTTAGTTGTCGAGTAAATTAGACCACGAAGATGGGTAGTCATTTCAAGAATTACGACAACAATGATTAATAGGATGTAGTATATATTACCATGTGACATTGATGGGACATGGAATGAGAGGTAAAAAGAAAATAAAATTGGCTAGAAGCTTTAGTGCGGGACGAGGTGAAGATAACGTGTCATACAAGTATTGTTCATGGGCTTGAGATGAATATGTAGATTTTAAGTGTGGGATCGGAGGGTATGAAATACAGGAATGTGTGAGTCAGTTCGCAAAGATGTCAAAATAAACCAACAATAGGTGGTCTGATGTTAGGCATAAAATAATATGTATTCATGATTGTCTGATCATCATTGTACATGTTATAGAGGTGATCAAAATAATAGGGATGACAACTACAAGGCTACGGAAGAAGGTGAAAGGGACGTGAGATAATTCAAGTAAGGGGTTTGAAACATCCAAGAATTTTGTGACAAAAATTGTTGATCTATGAATAAAGGGGTCAACGTTTCTAGTCACCGGGTAGAGATGAATACTATATGGTAGCCGCATGAAATTCTTTGTCTTTAAATTAGGGAGCAGTGATTAAGTGAAAATATAAATATTAAAATGGGTACAAGATCGAATGCACGATATGTTACTAATGTTGCAAGTCTGGTTATATGGTTTGGGATTATATAATGAGCACGACCTGCATTGGGTATAAGTCAATGAGGCATCTGTGGGATGATTGTGCCAAAGCTGGAAGAGACCAATTTGGGAAATTAAAATCTATGTCATACAAGAGTATAAATTTAAGAGAGAAAAAAATGGGATACTCAAAAGTCACGACATGGCACACAATATGACATTGAAAACAAAAGGCAAGAGAGACGCCTGAAGTGGGTTCAGATACATTCCTATTAAAAATGTTTATGCCCACGTCTCATTTAAAGATTAAGTATGAATTGGGGTGTTGATTTCCTATAATAGAAGTGGAGGGGTTGCTTGCTATTCCTATAGAAATCGATAGTCGAGTTAGGCTGAAGACTTTCTCTTTCTAGCCAAGCAAGCCCCCACATCATCGGTGGGGCCAGTCGGTGAGTAGCAAACAATAGATAAGATATAGTGTCATGAAGACTTTTGTGCTTGCCACTTGAATAAGGAGACATATAGTTAAAAGAAAAAGGGGAATGCTTGGTAAAGAAATATATCGATGATAGATCATAATATGGAGGTTATTGATGGTTGCATAACCACTAAGGAATTAAATGTTAGGCTAATGCCTAAATGTATCAAAGTTTTGAGGGAGTCGATAAGGAATCAATTGCGGGGTAACAATGACCGAATAGTGTGTAACAAGCACATGGTCATCTAGATGGAAAGTGGTTATGTATACGATAAACTAGAAGACGAGATTGAGATCGTCTCGATAAGGAAGATAAGTGGCTATATTGGGAAATGTAGCACTGCATGTTTAACATGTGTGGTTGACGCCAATCAAGAAAATGTGATGGTGTATAATGTACCATGGTGGGAGTACTAGGGTGACTAGAGATAATGTAATGAAAGTATCACTGGTGTGAGGGCGCCTCAAAGTGATCTAGTTCTAGGGGGACACACAATATGAGGATATTGATTTGGTTAGCCTTGGCAAGGGTGCCAAAGTCAATAACTTGGTGTGTATAAGATCAGTGTCAGAAAAAAAAATGTTTGTGCCAGGGGGCTACAATCTGCTTGATTGACTTCAAACATGCAAAGGGAAGCATGTGCAATACATATGGTTGGTGTGATGGTTGTTGGCAAGGATAAGGCTTACATTGGTTTTTTTTTAAGTGTGAATTTAGTTGTGGAAAATATACTTTATCGGTCATGGAAGTGGGATGCAACTGATTTTAACCAAGACTAAGACAATAATGATTGAGAACGCCAAGGGCGATATTACATATGTGAAGCTTAAGGTTTTAGCAAACTAATATCATTTATGATGGCTGGATATTGTTTCTAAAGGCAAAAGAAATAAATAACGTCAAATAAGCAATCATAGATTGGTGCACGAAGTTAGCTCACTTCCTATCGAATAGTGGAAAGTGTGCATCGAAAGGTTGAAAAAAAAGGGTCAATGGGATAGTAATGATGCATAGAGCGCCGTCATTAACAACCTCAGGTAGGGATTAGAGACTTACGTCAAGGGTCCAGATGAGTCTTCAATAAGGGATGTGAATAAGGACGACTTGAGCAAAACATACCATCCTTTGACATAGGGTCAAGGAGAGGAGAAATTTTAAAATTTGGAGATTGGTCGGAAGGTTATATGTTTAAACTTCAAGGAACCCAAAATCATAAAATGTCATTAGTAGAGTTGGTCTACATCATCAATTATCATATAAATGTCCAGGCAAGGCCATTGAGGTAATTGCAGGAGGACATGCATGATGCTAGTATGTTTAACTACCTATTTTATGATAGTTAATAAGTGTCGGTTCAGCCTACGATGACAAGTACCTCAAGATCAAATGTAAAGATAAGTCTTCCTGCGAATGTTCCCAGAAAAAGAAGAAATCTCACTTCAAAAGGTTCAGTAGCTCCTCCAAAAGAAAAGCCTCCCGTAGCTACCCACGTAAAAAATGGAAGTTCATTCGAAAAAAGACACGAAGAGGTCGCACTTCTTATAGGTACTACATTTGCAACAAGAAGGGACACTTTGCTAAAGATTTCAAAGACAAGAGGAAGTCCCAATCACTTATTCAGAATCTCAATCAAGTCGAGCCGGTTGATATTTCTGACTTATAATCTTTGTACTCCCTTAATGATGAACCATGTGATCAAACAATATGTACGGTTGCCTACTATGACTCATCATCAGAAGAAGAGTCTGAATCAGACTTCTCAGGAGATCATTCAGACATTGAAGTATTCATGACAAGTCATCTACCCATTCCTTCCCATTCCCCAGTACCACCCGTCTTACCCCTACAAAAATCCCAGCCTGCACCACTAGCCAAAGTACATCTCCTCACATCAACCTATGCTAAACCAATCCCGGTCATTCAGACTTTTTTTATACAGGATCCGCAGTCTCGATACTAAACCCAGACATTCTCCCTAGCAATTACTGGAGACCACACCACCAGCATTTTCTTGCAGCTAGCGAGGACACGTTTATGATTGACAAGATTAGTATCCCGATTCATGTTCGCCTGTTTCCAAAATGTGTCATTAGGAACAGGTTCTTAGGTTCAAACTCTCATGGTAAAGACCTCCTTATCGGTTTTGATATCCTATACACCTTGCCAAACATGCCATTTGCAGAGCAAGGCCTACGATACAAGAGCTACCTAAACCCATGGAGTTTTGTGCCAAGACTCTACATGGCATCCACCATAAACATAGAAGCCCTTAAACAACAAATCATCCAGCTATCATGTGCTTCTAGCCATACAGAGTTTCTCACCAAAAGCAAGAACCCTTTATGGTTGAATCCCTCGTTTTTTGTTACGTTACCATTCAAGCAGAACGAAGATGTCAACCCAACAAAGGCGAGCCATCCGGGCATGAATCCTGATCACTATCAACTTGCAGTTCAAGAATGTTCAGAGCTTGTTGATCAAGGCATTATCGAGTCCACAACATCACCGTGGGCATGTGAAGCGTTCTATGTCAACAAGAGAAGCGAGCAAGTTCGGGGTAAACTAAGACTGGTCATCAGTTATCAGCCCCTTAACCATTTTTTGGCTGATGATAAGTTTCCATTACCACAAAAAAGGTCACTATTCCAGTCCCTGGCAGATGCAAAGGTTTTTTCAAAGTTCGATCTCAAAGCTGGATTTTGGCAATTAGGTATACATCCTGAAGATAGGCCTAAAACAGCCTTTTGTATCCCTGATCATCATTACCGGTGGAAAGTCATGCCGTTTGGGTTAAAGAATGCTCCTTCAGCTTTCCAAAAAGCAATGGTGAAGATTTTTGAGCCCATCCTTCACAACACGCTAGTCTATATAGATGATATCCTCTTATTTTCCCCAGATGAAGAATCCCACATTGACTTACTCTCGAAGTTCCATTCCATTGTCCAGCAGTATGGCATTATACTATCAGAAAAGAAAATGGAAGTTGGAGTCACGACCATCAACTTTCTTGGGATGACAATCTCTGATGGAAAATACCAGCCATAGCCCCACATTGCTCAGGAATTGCACAAATTCCCAGACGAGCTTTCTTCGCAAAAGGAAGTTCAACAGTTCCTTGGTTTAGTCAATTACATGGCAGATTTCCTGCCAAAATTGTCAAATCATACTGTACACATGTTCCCCATGCTGAAAAAGGAACCACCACAATGGGCTGAACGACAAACTCTAGCTGTCAAAGCTATAAAGCAGCTAGCTGACAAGATGCCACCCCTAAAGATTCCCACTACTACTGACATGAGAATCCTTCAGACAGATGCAAGCGACGAATACTGGGGAGCAGTCCTGCTTGCACAAGACAAAAAAGGTGTCAAAACAGTTTGTGGTTACAAAAGTGGCACGTTTAAAGCTTTGGAGCAACACTATCACTCCACGTTCAAGGAGATACTTGCAGTCAAAAGCGGAATAGAAAAATTCCAATTCCATCTTATCGGACACGATTTCCAGATAGAGATGGGTATGTCTTCTTTCCCACGCATGCTCCAATTCAAAATAAAGATGCTCCCAGAAGCACAGCTTTTGAGGTGGGCTAATTGGTTCTCACAGTGGGAGTTTACAGTGAAACACATCAAAGGAACAGAAAATGTTCTCGCAGATTTTCTGTCAAGGCCAAAGCACTATAAATGTTGTAATCCTAGCATCCAACAGCATATGGTAATTCCCTTGGTGTTCACTATGGATAAAGCCAATCCTAGCTCCTCCACTCCCCAAGATGCCACTCAACACTGTCCCGAAGAGATAACAGAGATCATCGCTGACCTAACCCTGGCCCAAAGGTCAGTACTGAATTGGAAGACGTTCTACAATGTCCTCCTTGCCAAACACGGTCCTTTCCTGAAAAACCATATGATCCACCCAGATTACCCCTTTCTCAACATCTTCCACGTCCATGATTTGTTCAGATTACCCAAAGAAGCACTATGTTTCTTTTGGTACCTCTTTGAAACCCACACTATTGCCATCACCTTCAATGCTTGCAAACTGTTCACTTACCTGTTCCAGTGCCAGTTTGAGCATGTTCCCAAAGAGTCTAAACACCTGTTCCAATGGTTTCTCCCAGCACATCAATGGGTCCAACGATTGCACATAAGTCAAAAAACTTATGTGGTGATCTTCTTCAAGAGACCCTGCTCCTTCTTGCCTGCCGCAGCTGTTGGTGGTGAACAATCCATGGTTTACCACTTCTCCACGTCTTTTATCCACAACTGGCATGATATCAACCCCTCCAACAGAACGTTTGAATTACGCCATACCCAACAGTTACTAGAGTTACGACATGCACTGATAAGCGCAAATCGAGTTGTCCTCGAATCTATCCCAGTTACAGTCATAGAAGGAAAAGAAAAATGGCCAGAAGGACATCCTGATGTAGTCTTATGGAAGGAGACGCTCTGTCAATGGTTCCGTACTCATCTTGCGAAAAATATTGACTCCTCTGATGATGATTTCGATCTGGATGATGACCCAGATAGCTACTATTACCTTGGAGATGATGGTTACGATCCATATGAAGATGACCCATCACACCCACACTCCCGCTGGAAATAATCTCCCAAGATCGTACAAGTATTTTGTATTTTGTGTGCTAGTATTTTATAATTAAAGTTGTGTGGAATAATGATGTAAAAATGATGGTAGCATTAGGTCACTTTTCGTGATGTAAGCGCTTACCTCATTATGTAGAATTATTGTACTTCTTAGGTCATGCTTATGTCATGCTTTTGTAAGGGTACCTTTCCTTTGCCTATAAAAGGAAGACATCCCCCTCACTTGTAATCCATCCCTTGGAAGAAAAAAAACCTTGTTTCATAAACTCTCTTTCTCTCTCTAGAATTCTCTCTTTATAATTTCTTAAGTCCTTTAATCCTTAGTCCACCGGCCTTCCGCCATAGTCCACCAGTTGTCCACCAGTCCTTCACCACAGTCCTCCACCACACCACACCTCCGCCACACCACACCTTAACCCCCTAACTGATATATTATGAAGTTGTTGGTGTGTTGGTTTTATATGCCTCTCTAATAATGCTTGAAAGGCTTACTTGACCTCGAATGGACAATACTTTGTAAAAGTGTAGGCTTTCGATAGAGTAGAGGTGTGCTTGAAACAAGGTGAAAACATCTATGTTTCATCTATATCAAACATAAGAAATCTCAATATGTGGCTTGATAACATATGGTGTAATGAAAAACCAAGCGTAGAAAGCAAAACAGTAAGAACAATTCTCGAGGAATATCAAGTAGGCAGAACCTTATCATCCCTTTCACGATATTTAGACATTTTTTAAGATAAATGATCACATAGCGTTCGAAGTTGGATATTGGTTTGTTTATTATGATGTTTAGACTACCATTAGTACTAGCTAATTAACCACACTCAAGAATATTAAATTCTGATTGAATAACATATAGTTAATTAAGCTTGTTAATTGATGGGAAGACAAGTTGTGCACCTGGGATGAGCCGTTTAGCTTGACTAGGTTTTAAACCTTAAAATTATATGTTTTCTTTGTTTTTTTTTACACTGGGCCATTTTTCGTTATTCTGCCATGAGCATCAAAATTCTCAGGACCGACCCTACCCCTAGACATGCGATTTACCTCCCCCGTGATGTTATCAATAGAAGTTTCTTATCTAAATATTTCTAAGTGTTGAGCACGCTTAGCCATCTTGGATCGAGCTTCCAACTTCGAGTTGCAACTTAAATCTATCTTTTTATGAAAATTAGTCTTGTTCGACTGATTATATATATATATATATATATATATATAAACAAATAGATTTTTTAAGATTAATCAATTAAAAACTAAATATTACAATCATATACCAAGTAAAATGTTGGAAGTTGAACTTTGCCAGAAGATTTATATAGTTCACAATTCACATAACTAAAATCCAACTTTCAATTTGGTATAAAACATCCAACCCAAATGCGCTAAAAGGACTAAATGAACCCAACTTTCTTTTTTGGTTATCAAAACATAAAATATAAATCTTGACATAAAAGTAATACTTTTAATGAAAGAAAAAAGGAAAATATAGTATCAGTGGCAAATCCATGAATTCTTCTGAGTGGATTTACTTTTAAAAGTTTCCAAAATAACGGTTTAACCCACTCCTTTGAATTCTTCTGAGTGAATTCTTCTCGTTTCCCCGAACGAGATTAACCCACTCCTTTGAATTTCCTTTACATACAAGGTTTAGCTCAACATTCCCAAAGATTTCGTATCTACCACGAAACAACATAATCTGACCAATCCAACATCTTCACAAATATTACAATGACACAAGGCATTTCACTCAACCATTCATCACAACCAACGAGTACACAGTTTCCTTCTTAGCTAGCCACTAACTTCCACCTCATTCTTTATTCTCAGATGACAATACTACACGCCACTCAAACATCTATGCATCTCAACACACATAATTTACCATATTTGAATAACTTATTAGTAAATCCCGAGCAAAGGCTTCCACTCACGCTCATCCCATACGACACTAGCCCATCACTTAACCTCACAACAAGTCTTTACCATCAACGACTCGCATGCCCACTTCGTATAAGTTACCACCAACTTATCCACACAACTACTACATACTAGAGGTACAAACCCCTCGATTACTTGTACACACACTAGGCCTTGCCTTCTCCATGCCAATCACAACTTAAATTTGAAATAATAATATCTCACGACTTTGCCTTTCTCCAATCTAGATGAACCGCGAATTATGACCGTCTACTTCACTCGATCGGGTCTTTATCCCCAGTCGACTCTTTGAAATCCACACGAGACATACTCAAATAAATCAAACGATGAGACGCTTCCTTGCAGATCAACGTGATCCACGTGTCCCCCATGAGTTGTGTTAACTATCTCATCACAAACGAAACATCAAACACAAAGGAATAATCACCTATCCAACTATCAATTCTCTACTTTCAGAATACTCCCAAAAGGCGGTCCAACCTCTTGATAGATACACACCTTTCCCAACCGAACTCTGATCTTAGAGTATAAACCCGACGAACTAATCACGCTAGGGCTACCTTTTCCAGTCCCAATCTCCCGACAAATAGCCTAAATACTAGGCCACCCCAAGCTCCGGCTCCACGCCGATACCATTTCATCAACATACTACAACGCTACCTTTCGAAGTATCTTGCCTACTTCGAAATCATGCGAGACACGCCCCCTTCCTACAGCCACACGTCAAACTACCAATCAAAAGCAAAGTCTACCATAATACAAGCATCTCCAAAGTCAAAGACTGAGATTGCAGTTATTCGTCGCCCTCCCTAAAAGGAAACACCAAGGTCACGAATCGACCTTCGACGACTCATCCACATATTTCCACTCTTGAAACTTTCCACATCCTTAAGTGTGATACCTCTCACTACCTAGCGAGTTCATAGCCTTCATGCATGACGACACCATGATTTAATAGTTTTACACACTTGCGATACACCGCGAAACAAGGTTTGATATACATGTCACGACACCTCCATAAAGAACAACCACACACACACCGATATCAAGGATCGCTCACACGCAACCCATAATATCTCACAACCTTGTCCATCAATCGAAAGTGCATTCACTGAAACTCTTTTCGTGCAACATTTTAAAATATGGCAAAATCACCCACACTGGGAGAGTTGGTCGACTCTCACACTCGTTGATAAGACAACAACGTGTCCACACTGACTCCTCTTATAAAACCATGTGATCAAATGTCTTTATGATTTCCACAACAAAGGTTAACTCATTCGTAAAAGAGGTGAAATAATTCATTATGTTCCAAGTTCAAAATTGATCACACAGCGTAAATAAATTTGTCTTTTCCTCCAAACACACACTTGCACGCACCCACTCATTTTCAAAACTTGAAACTTACAAGACACGCACACCCATATATATTTTGACATAAAGGACTCACGTAATTTGTTTGGAAACACAATGCATGACTCACTTTACATTGAAGGCTATTCGCTCTAGCTAGGTCAACCAGTGACATTCACAACAACTCAACACCGGTGCCCTACTTCCGACCAAACCATCCGGTTTCTCATAATTGAAACAACCTTCGGTATCGGTGTCTCCCCCACACACTCGTATGCTCCAACTTCACAGTTACCACTTGACGACTGATTTGCAAAATATACGGTTTCATTTCGACCCCTAATAGGTTAACCAACAATAGCCCTCTTTCACTTATCATTGCTTCAATCTACCAATCCGCACGCATCTATCATTTCTCAACCACCCATTGCCACTCTTCCACTGACTAGAGAGTAAGAAGGCACATCTCTACTATCCGATCCTTGAGTTGAAACTCTCAAGATCTCAATTCACCGACATCGGGAACTCCCAGAATAAAGACTCATCAGGGATTAGGAGCTCACCTCCAACCAATTATTTTCCTTAAGAACCCTAAAGGTTCAACTTCACACGGACACCCACACCAACATTCAAACAATACTCCTTCTAGATAGTGTCAACAATCACCCCATGAATACTCTGCACAACACACTAAACCGTTGCCATCATGACAAGGTTAAAACTTTACACACTACCGCCAATCTCTACACTACCACCGCTTTCCACACACTACCATTACTCTTCACACACTAACCACCACACTCCACACACTACCATTATTCTCTACACACTAACCACTATCTGAACAATGGTAATCAAGCACACCTGTAATACCCCGGGTAAATCCGTTAGTTAAAAATCAAATTCCGTTAAGTTTATTTAACTTTAAAGTTTCTATTTAGGGAAAGTTTGGATAAGTTTATAAGTTAAGGGTGTTTGGGTTATTATTGAGAAGTTCAAGGACCAAAGTGGTAAATTAAGTTTGATATTATTATCTTAGAAATCAGATATTATTCAAACATCAGAAAATATCAGCTGAAGGTGTATGTGTGTGTTTTGGGAAGAAAAGAAGAAAAAGAAGAAAAAGAAGAAAAGCTAGGTTAAGGCTTCAATTGGTGTGCTTAGAAGTGATTCAAGGTATGTTTCCTTTACATTTTGTGTTTGTAATTGCTTTTAGAAGGGTTCTATCGGAGTAGAAACATCACAAACACATCTGGGGTTGATTATGTCGATTTCTGGGCAAAAATGGGGTAAACCGACAGAGGTGTCCGGATAAGTTGAATGTGTCCGGGTAGATTCTTGGGTGGTGTCCGGGTAAGTTGTTGATAGAGTCCGGACGATTTGATTGATGGTTTTCGGATAATTTAGAGACCGGATGGCATCCGGATTCCTTGTGTTGTCCGGATAAATCGTGTTGTCCGGATTAGTCTTGCTGTCCGGATTACTGATGTTGTCCGGAAAAGTCATGTTGTCCGGAAAAGGTGGTGTTGTCCGGGTTGTTTGGGTTGTCCGGATACTTTAGCTGTTTTGGTCACTTTTGAGGATTTGAGTTATCTAGAGTTCTTGGTCTTCTAGTATGTTTTATGTGATCAGTTAGTAAGGGGATATTTGTATTTAATCTAATTGCAGACTCTGTGGATTGGGATTGATAGACTGAATCTTTGGAAAAGGCTTGGAAGAGTTGTAATAAGCATTCGGGTGAGTTTTACTTTAAACGTTTTCAACTGGGGAACATATATATGTGTTTATATATATATATGAGTATGTGTGGATTGAGAATTTGTGAAATATATATATATATATATATATATATATATATATATATATGTGTTTATATATATATATATATATGAAAAGGATATGTGTGATGATGTGGTATATCGTATATTGAGATACGATTGAGTATATGCTTTTAAATATAAAATAATGAAATGTTATATTTATGTAAGTATTATACTACACGAGAGCACGCCGAACTATGTCGGCTGAAGTGTGTGTCGTAGTTGTTGTACGGCGTTGTTGGTCGTAGATGTTGTACGGCGTTGTGTGTCGTAGTTGTTGTACGGCGTTGATTTATTAGTTGGCTTGCTACCAACTAATATGGCCATGGGAACGAGGATGAGGATGAGTGGAGCATGATGCACGAGTCTTGTTTGGTATTTATATACGTGTGGTATGTTTATATTTTACGAAAGAATTACCAAAGGTCTATCTAAACTATTTTGATACAAAGGATTTACATAAAAGGTTTTATAATGATTTTGGAAAGGACTGGGATTAACTCACTAGACCCGTTTGGTCTAACCCTCATTTTGTTTTCAAAAATATGTTTTCCAGGTTAAGGATCGGCAAAGGAAATGATTAAGTGTAAGGAGCTTTTGATGGGCGTTGATTAGGAAGCTTAATGTATTTTGTAGTTTCGAGACCGAAGGGACCGTTTGTGGTTTATTATGTATCTTTTATTATGAATGTAATGAAGTTATGCAATGTATGTTATTTGAAGCATGTTTGGGAAACCGGGTTGTTACAACACCCATGCACCTGTAAATTCATAATGACATTGGCCAGATGTGATTTGAATTTATCTTACATGAGAGTCCTCACTACCATCGTCCTAAATTCTCGGTGATTAAAGTCTTCCCTAAAGGCTTCTTATATCTCAGTTGTGTCCTGCTACTCCACAGTTTAAGTTTAGGCCCATCCGGTCACCTGAATCCCTTAAACTAGCGCTCTGATACCAACTGTAACAACCCGCACTAAACGATCATGCCAAAAGCTACCTCTTCAATTCAAAACGCCAGAAATGGCTCAACATAGTCACACTATCAAGATTACATACTGGGTTTGCGGAAATAACCCTAACTACAGCTGAGAACATAACTACAAAATAAAAAGGAAAGTCTTCTAACCCTTCTATACTCAAACTCTGACTCACGTCTTGCCCAACCTCTAAGCGAGCTCTCGGCTACCTGCTTACCTGAAAAGGTTTTAGTTTTGAAAATCGAGGATTAGACCATGAGGTTTAGTGAGTTCCCTCAACACCAGGCCACATCAAAGATATCACAATTTATAAAATAGTTATGAAAAAGTTTATACAAAATCATAACGAGCACGCTTAACATGATATGCACACAAAGACACATGCTACTGGCACACACTATAGTCACACACACCGTGACAGCGTAATAGGGCACACACCGCCCATATATGAAACAAATTCATATATATAGATATTATGGGACACACCCCTATTTCACACTATAGCCAGAGCATGTTTACACACATTTAAATTATTTAATCCGTCACACACTTACTCTTCACTTCGTAATTAAAAGCAGTTGAAAAGTGCGTAGTTAAATACATGTACAAATAATCACACTTGTATAAGATTTAGGTTTAGAAAGACTCACCTGTCGTCCACGCTAATTGCTCTCACTTGGAATCGTTACGCCCTACCCGCACCTACATTTCACACCCAACACATAAGACTAGTTAATTCTCATGGCACTCTCTCAAATCTTACTGACAACAGAATTTCGCTCTAAAGGGACTCCGGACTCATTTCCCGAATTCCGGATCAGATAGGAAATTCTCGGTCCCGCATCAATTATTCGGTATCACTTCCGGTACTACCGGTTCCGGAACCACTTCCGGTACTTACCGGTTTCGGTACCACTTCCGGTAATAACGGTTCCGGTACCACTTTCGGTACCTGTCGGTTCCGGTACCACTTCCGGTAATAACCGGTTCCGGTACCACTTCCGAATCCTTTCCGATTCCCACACTCCGGACTCCCTCTTGGGATCCGGTACCGCGTATAACTAATCCGGACTCCCTTCCGGTTTCAGATACTATTCCGGATTCTCGAACACTTCCAGGATTAGAGAGTCCCGGACTCTGGGGTTTTTAGTTCACGAACCGAAATACATACAAGTACCCCAAGCAACGATTTCATACCTCTCCAATTGGTGATAAACCACTAAATTAAAGAAGTAACATTACCAATCAATAACATACTCCAAAACATACGATTTCTACATAAATCAATTTAGAAGGATCATACAGACTCCATTTCTTCTTTCTCAGATAAACAAAAACTCAAACCCTAACTCTCCCAACCTTCTGATTAGATTACGAATTAGTAGGAGATGAAAATTACCTTGCAAAAATGATGATCACACACAATCTTGGAGAAATCTCACTTGCTTGGCTCCTTGTTGAATTTGACACCCACAAATCGCCTTCCTAGCCGCACACACACACTGATCTGATACAATTTAGGGTTATTTAGGGTTTTTACCCATATTTATACCCTTTGCCAAGGAGCACCAAACTCTTCCTCTTTCCCACTATATGCCCCAAACTTATTATTTATTCACAAACAGAACACGATTATTACATTTATGCACGTTCAAATGTGTACAAAACCTCGACACCGTAAGTCCGTAACTCGACATCATCATTTTCAACACTTTCTTCAACGTCGTAAGACATCGCGTTCTTCATCGGCGTAACCCAACACCCATCAAAGCGAATCGAGAACCCATCGAGTTTCGGTTGTGAACCGGGGAACAAAAGAGAGCGCGTCACGTCTCTACACCTTCACGGGTTATTCATGTATTATTCGTCATGAATAATGTATCATTCATGATGAATAATACAACATTCAAGGTGAATAATACATGATTCATGAATTCGTGTATTATTCATCCCAAATGTTGTATTATTTATTCTGAATACTGTATTATTCATCATTAATAGTGAATGAACGTTCACCTTTGTTATTCATACTGAATGTGGACACCCGGGGATGTGTATACATATTCAGAATGAATTAGACAAAGTTTCGGTTGTGAAACGGGGAACAAAAGAGAGAGCGTCATGTGTCCACACTTTCACGGGTCATTCATGTATTATTCATCATGAATAATGTATTATTCAGAATGAATAATACAACATTCAAGGTGAATACTACACGATTCATGATGAATAATACATGAATCATGAATTTATGTTTTATGCATCCTAAATGTTGTATTATTCATCATGAATAGTGAATGAACGTTAACCTTTGTTATTCATACTGAATGTGGATACCCGGGGACATGCATACATATTCATAATGAATATAACATATATATATAATTTCACGTAAAAAATGGTTAAAATGAAAAGAAAAAAAAACTATATCGAGATGGATGTCATATCGAAGAGCACGAAATTCTCGTTTTTTTGGTGTAATTTGTTTGATTAAAATATTAGTAATTTTTAAGATAATTTATTTTAAACTTTAAGGAGGTAAAGGTTTTTTGATTAAAAAAGAAAATAAAAAATCAAATAAGGTAGGTGCTGATTCAAATTTCCAATTTTGTCCCTAATCACTTCTCAATTAATCTTATTATGTTTTAGCCATTGATTAGTTTTCTAAATTTTGATCAATGACTGTGATTTGTCCTCATGCGCACAATGAAAAATGAGTTTTCATTTGAACCCAACCATATATATATATATATATAGCCTTATGTTCATTTGAGAAATGCTAAATATATGAGAAGTAGAGAAGTAATCTTGGCTATTTATTCGGTCAAGATCGGTTTTAATTGGTCAAAAGTTGCGGCTGTTCCAAAAATAGAAGGGCAGTTTCGTAACTTTTACAAAAACACGGGACAAGTTCATATATGAACTTGTGTGATTCACATATGAACTATTTGTTCATATGTGAACCCATGTAATTCACATATGAACTCTCTTTAACTAATTCATATATGAACCTTTGTGTTTCATATATGAACTAATTAACTGTAGGTTCATATATGAATCAGTTGAACCAATTAACTGATTCATATATAAACATTTGTGATTCATATATGAACGTTTTTTTAATTAACATATCATATGAACTAATTAACTGATTCATATATGAATCACAAAGGTTCATATATGAATTAGTTAAAAAGAGTTCATATGTGAATTACAAAGGTTCATATATGAACGTATAGTTCATATGTGAATTACAAAGGTTCATATATGAACGTATAGTTCATATGTGAATCACACAGATTCATATATGAACTCGTCCCGCGTATATTTACGAAACTACCCCTCTATCTTGTGCAGACCACGCACAGACCACGCGAGGAATTATCCGTTGCTTCTTGGTCAAAGCCGTCGATCTTGACCGAATGAATGGCTAAAATCACTTCTCTACTTCTCATATATTTAGCACTTCTCAAATGAACCTCTCCCTATATATATATATATATATATATATATATATAGAGGCTCCGTAAAATGCAAACCTTGCATTTGTTGCACACCTTACAAACCACAGTGTGCATATGTGCAGAACCAGTGTGCATATATGAACAATGTGCATATGCATACGTGCAAGAATATAAATATAATGGACATACATTCATATGAGATATTACATATATGCATATCAGATTATGCATATATGCAAATTGGTTTGTAAGGGGTGCAACAAATACATGGTTTGTATTTGATTTGTACCATATATATATATATATATATATATATATATATATATATTTATATGCACACACATACACACACATATATCATGACATCTTACGACTAAACATAATATTTGGCTTATTATAATATTTTGTGCGGTTAAAAACCACTAATATCAAATTTGGATGTTTTTAAGATGAACATTATAATCTTACCATTTTTAAAACTATTTTTAACCTAACCCAACTCGAATGTGTTTGACTGGTTCATATTATACAAGTTTTGAACGGGTTAAGAATTCTGAAGCCGAAATGGTTATGTTTTGGTTCGAACCTACTCAACGTGATCAACTCATCCACGTGTACCTCTACCTATAAGTGAATTTGTCGCTTAAATGATATATTTTTTTGTCCGTTGGGGGTATTTTTGTCTACTGTAACACCCTCAAGTCTTAAAAGAACAACTAAATTAAAATTTTCTTATAATACATCGAGTAAAGGATAAATCTCTTTCCATAAATTAATACTTGGATTAACTCGCATAGAAAATCTATATTTTAACGTTAACAATTGATAAATCAAATCTTATTTAAAGACTAGATCAAGGTCGGTATTACTAAAACTCAATAACATTCGCTATTCTCAAATGTGGAAGACGTCATCAAATAGCTAGATCCTTCAGTGCCTCTAGCTAGCACTCACTTCACCACAGTGTCGCTAGTATCAAACCCCAAGGACCTGAAGCATATGCTGATAAATAAAAATGGTTAGACTTAACTCTTAGTGAGTTCAAGAGTTTTCATCATTTATATAAAACGGTAAACTGAAAGAATGCTATTTAAATCTCGACTTCTAAAATAAAATGTATAAAATATGAAAGCAACATCTTTCCCAAAATCCACCATTTTCGTGATGAAAACTCCAATACAAAAATTCATTCAAATATAAATTTGAAATACAAATACTCACCCAAAACACGAATAATGATTAATGCTCAATTATTGAAATTCGAATGAAACTTTATTATCCAAAACACCCAAAATATGAGTAGGACTGAATACCCACCATTATAACTTATGGAAAACACTCCATACTCAAAACGTCACCGAAAAACATGGATAAAACTCAATACCCAAAACAACATCTTTAGGTGACGTGGGAGACCCGACTTCCATGGTTAGTAGCGGAACACAAAAGTGGGCCACCATTCCATGTTATAGAGCTCGTCCTGACTCCTGAGGATCAATGGCCCCAATGGGATTAGTTATTTGCGATTCATAGTTCAAGGCCCCCAATGATCCCAGGTACACTCATTCACAAGAAATTACATCATGTAGCCAATGGTTAGTATCCGGTCCCATAAGACCGTACCAAGTTGCCCTCGATGACCCAATACCTATTTCTAGCTACAATATGGGAATAACCATCCCATAAAAACAGGCTCGTACATCATACGGTCAATGGCAGATGTTTGACTTAAAGAGCCTGCACCAAAGGCCCATGATGACCCAATGACAATTCATGGCCACAACATGGGAACAACCGTCCCATTTAAAAAATAAAGACCGATTCCTATGTCTATAGATCCATTGCATTATAGTCTAAATTACATGACCCCAAATGAATGACCAACGCACTCAAATCATGTAACTTTTAAATAAATATGTCATTATTGCATTTAACACCAAAAGCTCGACAAAGAGCAAATCAAACCGACAAACGTCCCTAAGACTCATCTGAGTAAAAAACGAGCCAAAAGCTCAACAAAATACATTTGTTTTATAAATTGGTAAACTTATACTCAAAAGTATGATTAGGCCAAACATAGTCAATATCGAGATAAATCTTTCCTAAATATAAACCATACGGTTTATACTTCCACAATATCTCGTAACACAAAATATGCATTTCTAAACGATTGATCAAGTGAATTATACCAAAAATGCATTACCGTCAAATAACCTTTATTTAATAAATAACTCGTCATAATATACATTCTCTCGGTTTATTTATCAAAATGATCAAAAATCCCCAAATATGAGCATTTCACAAGATTTAAAAATAAGATATATCAAATATGCAAAACTCACCAAAGAACTCACACATTTGATAAAGAACAAGTAAACACATTAATACTTCAAATGGACATTTTTGGCATGTACAGAGTCTTCACAAAGCAACTTGAACTCATCTTGCTAGGTTAAGTTAAACCTAGGTTCCAAATCCATCTTTGAATTCCAAAGTGGTGGAGTAGACTTTAGATCCACAAGCAAAACTTGTAGATCTATGATGTAAAGCTTCTCAATAACACTTCTTTTACTCCCAAAACATACATAAGAAAACCCAAGAGAAGAAATGAGGGTTGAAGTTAAAAGGACCAAACCCTAAGTTAAGAGATGGTTGGATATAGGCTTACCTTTCAACTTATAAGAACACCAACTCTTCGATCTTTGTTTTCGTCTTTAAAATCATCGAATACGGATCCATAGCAACAAAAAACTACCAAAACGGATGAGAAATAAGCAAGATATGACCAAATGAAGAAAATCCCGATTTTAAGCATTGTAGGTCAGGCACACGATAGTGCCATTGGCACTATCGTCGGGGACTATCGCTCGTAGTGTACTGAGGGTTCCTCCCTCTTTGGCGATGCTGCTTTGCTATAGTGCCATATGGCACTATCGCCGAGCACTATAGCCAGGCACTTACTGAGTGTTTTTCGATCGTTCCTCGACCGTTTTCCCGGCCGTTCCCCGACCGTTTTCCCAGTCGTACCAAAAAATAGTTTTCAGCTTCGAATATGAGTGATAATTTATGGTTTTATTTATAAGAAAAACATCTCCCTACTAGTTACCATAGCCAAAAGTTGGGTATTCGTGATGCAATGTGGTGCCTTTTAGAGCTAAAACTGCAAAGAAAATAGTATGGTGTTTGAGCTTTTATCCAAACCACAAAGCAAACTGTATTTTCTTCAAACTGAAACAAACACCCTTCTAAACGTGGTGCAGTTCATGCAGTTTCTGCGAACGCGTATTGGTACATACAATCAATTTCACCGCAAACCGAATTTAACGTTAGATAGTCCATGCAATATAAAGTTTCAATATACATAACATAATTAATCTAATATTCTAAATGCATAATTGTCAGGATCGATTCCAAACAAGAATAATTATACTTAGAAATCAGAATTAAAGAATCTTGCGGAATAGAACTTTAATTCAAAACGCACTCAATGAACAACTAATCAGAAAACACACTCTGTTTGTATTCAATACTTCAACTCACAAGTTTACAACCAAACCTCAATCTTGTTGAACAGGCTCAACAAGACGACTTCTACTTCTCTAGAAATAGGGTTCTAAACCTTGAGGTTAATTCTCTAAAACAAAAACGAATTCTGAAAAATCACTTGATATCTCGATCACCGAATAGCTATCTATCAACATCTATTTATACTAAATAATTACAAGATAACTATCAAAACAAAATTGATCTTCAGAATATTCTTTCATGCTTATCTTCACTCATTCCATCTTTATCTCCAACATTCTCGCATTCCATAATTATGATCACAAGCAGTATTAACATCGTTATGCACAAGCAGTACTAACATTGTTCCAGCAGCATTAACTTTTACTTGCAGTACTAACCTTGCTCTGGCAGTAGTATTGTTGTTCTGGCAGTACTAACGTTGTTCTGGCAGTACTAACCATACTTAGCAAATCTTCAGTTCCCAACAATCTCCCCCTAACTTGACTTTTTAGGTTGAGAAGTCAAGTTCTTCAGATGATGCTTCCAAAACCTAATCATGAATACATAAATCAGGATTCAAACCCAGGCTTTGATTGATAATCCTTCTCACCAAGTATCTTCCCATTTCAGAATCCTTGTTGCAAGCCAACTTAGCATGTAGCATTCCATTCAACCTTTTCTTGCTGTGCTTGTATGCAACATCCACCAAATAATACTCATGATATGTATAGTCCAGTGTGATGACATACACTCCACATTTTTCAATGAGCATCCAGTTGGTAATGGCTTGAAAATTTCTTTCTATCATATACTGAACTGCTTCTGGTTTGAACATTAGGCACAGGTATTCAAGAACCATTTTGGTGATAGACATCCCTTTCTCATTCAGCATATTTCCATACAGCTTCATTCCAACCTTGTACATCTCCTCTATGTCAGATCTAGAGCACATTCTGATAAGTCTTCCCCATGTAGAACAGACCTCAAACTTCCCATCTGCTTTTTTGACTCTAATGTACTCCTTTCTCTGATCTACCAAGGTATCCCAGAAGATGATCTCAGGAGGCATGGAAGATAATGGGTCAACTTTGATTGGATCAGTATCAACCATAGTGATATACATATCACATTGAGCATTACTTGGTTGACCTGATGGAGTTGCTACTTCTTCTTCAGCAACCTTTGTATCATCTTTCTTTTCTGGAACATCCTCTTCTTTTTCTTCTTCTACCACTGGTTCTACCCTAGGTTTCTTGACAACTTTCCTCTTGGTAGCTATAGACTTGGTTCTTGCTCTTTTCAGTGACACCAGCTTTTCACCCAGGGTTTCTTCTTGCTTTTTAGGAGTGTCATGTTTGGCTTTAATCAAAGCCTCTGCAACTTCAACTTCTTCCAAAGTAGGCTTTTTAGTTTCTGTTGCTTCCTTTGTTTCTACTGCTTCTTCCTTTGTAGATACTGCTTCTGGCATGGTTTCTGCTGCTTCTTTTGTTTCTGCTGCTTTCTTTGTTTCTGCTGCTTCTTTTGTTTCTGCTGTTGGTTCAGTTTCTGCTTCTTTCTGAATTTCAGCAGCATTAACCTTTTCTGCTGCATGATCAGTTTCTGCTTCTTTTGCAATTTCAGCAGCATTAACCTTTTCTGCTGCATGATCAGTTTCTGCTTCTTTTGCAATTTCAGCAGCATTAACCTTTTCTGCTGCTGGTTCAGTTTCTGCTTCTTTATGAATTTCAGCAGCATTAACCTTTTCTGCTGCTGGTTCAGTTTCTGCTTCTTTTGCAATTTCTTCAACACACTCATTCTCCCCCTTTTCCTGTGCACTCTCCATGTTGACTTCAGCTTCTGACTCCCCCTTTTTGGGAGCATCATTGTTGGGGCTTCTTCTTTTAAGAACATACTGAGCTTTCTTCTACTTGTGCATCAACTTTGTAATCAGCTTCTTATGCTTCTCAAGCTGTGTTTGTTGATATAGGACCACTTTCTTGAGTCCATCTATCTCCTTTTGCTGACTTACACATCTGTGTTGATATTGGCAATGGTTTCCATCAATTCCTCATATGTATATCTATCCTCACCTTGTTTAGGAGTTTTTACTTCCTTTAAAGGATCACTGGAAATTTTAGTGGGTGTCTTTTGCCTAGCAAAAGCACTGCCTACCCCCGTGGTTTCTTGGCACCTGGGACCTCTGAATGATCTCTCATTCTGAGTTGCCGTGAGGAAGGTCTTAGTTATGTTACCACTGTCCTTCTCTGTGCTAGCAGAAGTAGTGGCAGCCTTGCTACTCACATGCTCAACCTTCTCCTTAGTGAGCACCTTCTTGGGGTTGGGATACACCCCTGTGGTTTCCCTTTCGATATTCTCTATTGGAGAATGCTCCAATAGAGGGCTTAAAGGCTTTGGGCTTGTAGGAGGTACATCAAGGGAAGGAGCCTTGTGTATCATTCTTCTTGTAAACTTTTTGGTTATGTGAGGAGTGGGTCTTTGAAGAATGGACTGAGGAATTTCTTTGGTGATTGAAGGTGGGGTTTGGCTATCAGTGGGTTGGTCTAATGAGGGCCTTGACCCTGATGCCATACCTTCTTGTGTATGGGACACACCCATCATTGTAGAGAACAATGGAGTGTCAACTCCTTCCGAGTCCCTGGAAGTTCTTCTCATATTTGAGAAGACCTTTCCTTTAGGGGGTTTAGGTACATATACCTCAGTAAATTGAGGCAAATCCGTCAATTCCTGAGTAATCACTGCTTGGACAAACCTTGGGTACATATAAAAACGCTTTTTGGATTCCAGGTTTGACACAAGATCATTGAAAATCATTTGTGAAAAATTAAACTTCCTGGCAGTGGCCAAGCAGACCAGGGCATAAGCAATGGTACTGCTAAACTCACTCCATCCAATAGTTTTCTTTGAAATGCAATGCATTAAGGTATGAACAAAGAATCGCCATTGTGTAGAAAATTTAGACTTGAAAAACTTAAAGATTCCAATGGGACCTTCATACCCCATTCTCGTTAAAGTTGAGTATAGATCGTCATTAGGAATAGACGTCATACCTGAGGCATCATCCAATCGAAGAGTGATGCGAATAAGCTCCTCTGTAACATTCAAGGGTTTGTCACACACCCTTGTTTTGATGATTTTCTGCCCATCTTCAGACACCACGGTGGCATTTTCCCAGAACTGCTTCTGATGCTCGATGTAGATTGTCGGGGTCACCGTTAGGGCATAGGATATATGCGTGTTCTTGAGAAAATCCACAATGTCGTGAAAACCTGCGGACTGTTTTGGCTTCTGGAGCATGGCAATCTCGTTGTGTTCGTCGATAAACTCCATTGTACCTGAGGATTCTTGACAGAAAACAGAGATTCTTGGGAGAGAATAGTTAGAAAGAGAGAGAGATGAATAGAATTCAAAGAGACGTTATGAACTTTGGCGGGCTGAAAGAGGTATTTATAGCAGTAGTAGCCCTAATTTTTCTTTTAAAGCAGTATTAACGACACATGCAGTATTAAGTACGAAGCAGTATTAACTATGTACTGGCAGTAGTAACTATGCACTGGCAGTAGTAACTATGCACTGGCAGTAGTAACTATGCACTGGCAGTAGTAACTATGCACTGGCAGTAGTAACTATGCACTGGCAGTAGTAACTTTTCAGCACTTGTCAATCTGAGTCATACAGAAGATCCTGAGAAGAAGAGTTAGTAGTACCAAATATAGAAGGAAATACAGGTATAAAAACTGAAAATCATGACTTTATTCAAGGTTGATCATGCCCACACTTGTTACCAAGAAAGTGAATCTACCCACATCAAAAGCTTTTGTGAATAGATCAGCAAACTGGTCATTGGTATGAACTTTAGCAACTTGAATTAATTTCTTTTCATTACAATCTCGAATAAAGTGATACCTGATCTCTATGTGCTTTGTTTTTGAGTGTTTGACTGGATTGTTAACAATGCTAATAGCACTGTTGTTGTCAATGAAGATTGGAGTGTGAAGAAATGTTACCCCATAGTCCAACATCTGATTCTGTATCCATAGAACCTGAGAGCAGCAGCTTGCAGCAGCTATATACTCAGCTTCTGTTGTAGATAAGGACACTGTGGTTTGTTTCTTACACTGCCAAGATACTAGTCTTGCACCCAAAAACTGACATCCACCTGAAGTAGACTTCCTATCCATGTTAGCTCCACCCAAGTCACTATCCGAGTATGCAAGTAAATCAAAGGATGATTCATAAGGATACCATAGACCTAATCTAGGTTGCCCTCTTAGGTATCTAAATATCCTCTTGACTGCATGAAGGTGTGATTGCTTTGGTGTAACTTGGAATCTGGCACATACACATACTGGAAACATAATATCTGGTCTAGAGGCTGTGAGATACATGAGTGATCCAATCATTGATCTGTAATGATGGACATCCACATCCTCCCCCTCAAGATCAGCATTGATCTGTTTGTATGTCTCCATTGGTGTGCTTGCTGGCTTTGAGTCTGATAATCCAAACTTATCCAGGATGTCTTTCACATATTTGGATTGGCATATGAAAATCCCATCCTTCTTCTGTTTCACCTGAAGCCCAAGGAAGAAAGTAAGTTCACCCATGGAACTCATCTTGAAGCTCTTGTGCATTAACTCCTCAAAGTCTTTACACATGTGATCATTTGTGGATCCAAAGATAATGTCATCCACATAGATCTGAACAAGTAGGGTGTTCTGCTTTTTCCTCTTAATGAATAAGGTCTTATCAATGATTCCTCTTTCAAATCCATTTTCCAAGAGATAGGTAGACAGGGTGTCATACCATGCTCTTGGGGCTTGATGTAGACCATAAAGTGCCTTCTTTAACTTGTACACTCTGTCAGGATACAATGGATTCTCAAATCCAGGGGGTTGACAGACATACACTTCTTCATCTATAGTCCCATATAGAAAAGCACTTTTTACATCCATCTGGTAGACCTTGAACTTCATATATGAGGCATAGGCTAGAAACAACCTAATTGCCTCAATCCTTGCAACTGGAGCAAAGACTTCCTCATAGTCTATACCCTCTTCCTGAGTATACCCTTGTGCAACCAGCCTGGCTTTGTTCTTGATCACAATTCCTCTCTCATCCTTCTTATTTCTGAAAATCCACTTGGTGCCAATTGCCCTATGACCTTTTGGAAGGTCCACCAAGTTCCAAACATTTTGTAGCTTAAACTGTAGCAGCTCCTTTTGCATTGCTTCTATCCAACTTGGATCTTTCATAGCATCATAAGCCTTTTTGGGCTCAATTTGGGATAGAAAGCAAGTGAGTACAGTATTAACTTGGGCTCAATTTGGGCTCTGATACCACTTGTCAGGATCGATTCCAAACAAGAATAATTATACTTAGAAATCAGAATTAAAGAATCTTGCGGAATAGAACTTTAATTCAAAACGCACTCAATGAACAACTAATCAGAAAACACACTTTGTTTGTATTCAATACTTCAACTCACAAGTTTACAACCAAACCTCAATCTTGTTGAACAGGCTCAACAAGACGACTTCTACTTCTCTAGAAATAGGGTTCTAAACCTTGAGGTTAATTCTCTAAAACAAAAACGAATTCTGAAAAATCACTTGATATCTCGATCACCGAATAACTATCTATCAACATCTATTTATACTAAATAATTACAAGATAACTATCAAAACAAAATTGATCTTCAGAATATTCTTTCATGCTTATCTTCACTCATTCCATCTTTATCTCCAACATTCTCGCATTCCATAATTATGATCACAAGCAGTATTAACATCGTTATGCACAAGCAGTACTAACATTGTTCCAGCAGCATTAACTTTTACTTGCAGTACTAACCTTGCTCTGGCAGTAGTATTGTTGTTCTGGCAGTACTAACGTTGTTCTGGCAGTACTAACGTTGTTCTGACAGTACTAACGTTGTTCTGGCAGTACTAACCATACTTAGCAAATCTTCAGTTCCCAACAATAATAAAGTTTAATCAAATTTATAAAACAAACATTAAACCGAAAAAAATGGTCCAAACTAATGGCTTTATACTTAAGTTTTAGTTTTTAAATATCATTTATTGGTATATATATACACTATACAATTATATATAAATTCATCAATAAAATTGATATATGGTATGGTGTAGTTTAAATTACATTCTATAAAGGGGAGGCTAATTGCACCCAAATTGGCTAATTGCACCCCAATGATTAAAATCATGATTAATTTATATATTTTTTTGTTTTTTTGTCTTTTTGTTGTCTTTTTTTTCTATTTTACTTATTTATTTGTATTATATATTTTTATTTATTTGTATTATGTAGTTTAAAAATGTTTTTTTTTCTTTTACTTTTTGGTTTTATTTATAAATAAATAAATATTTATAAATATAAATATTACTAATTTTTTTATAATTATATAATTATAAAAATAAAACATAAACATTGCGATTTAACATATAAATAGAACATAAAATAATCTATATTACATTCGATTATTCTAAAATAACATTATCTGTAGTACAATTAACACGTAAAAGTCGCTCGTACTTCTGTATTCGGTCTGAATACAGGGTAGCCCAGCCTGCAGCACACGGATAACTGTAGTGGAAAAAATGTGGTACAATAGTAGGGAACGGGTATCCTTCTGCCATATCTAATTTCACATAATGGTTACCATTAACGTACCCAATTGTAAAAGCAACATGTTGATACCACGCTGGCGGAGTGGACCTAAGCGGCAAGTACGTTCCACCGCTTGCCATATTTATAACGTGTAATATCACATTATACTTTGAAGCAATCAAAACACCTATTTCAGGCATTGTCATCAAGTGTTCAACTAGTGCACCTCGATCTGATTGAAAGAAGTTTAAAGTGTTGTAAACAATATTCCAATATTGACCTCCAAAAACGTTGATGTATTCTGTCTTGTGTGTATCTAACTCTTCCATCAAGTTCACATGCATTCTCATCACCATTTTATAGAACATTTTATATATTTACATTTTTGGTCCTTGTAATTAGTTATTAAATTACTTTTAATCCCTTACTTTATCATTTTTCATTTTATACCCTTATTATATTAACATAAATAATCGTATATAAACTAAAATATATTAAAAATACATTTTTATTACAAATTATATATCATTGTATTCGTCTCGTCAATACCTTCGAAATGAGCCCAATTTTGAATATTTTTTGATTTAATCATATTGGGCTCATTTCGAAGGTATTAACGAGACGAATACAATGGTATAATTTATAAAAAAAGAAATATATATATATATATAAAACAAAAAATAATAACTATATATATATTTCTATATTTCTAATATATATAACAAAAAAATAACAATATATATATATAAGTAATATATATATAGAGGGAGGTTCAGGAGAAAATCTCAAATAAATGAAAAACTAAAAAACACCTTATCGACCGTTAGATTAGATGATCTGATGGATGTGATTAAACAGACGGTTACAACAATATTAATTAAATTAAAAAAACCTCACCCCTCTAGTTTTTATTCAAAAAAAGACGAAAAATAAACAAATTTCGAACGAAATAAATTACACCAAATAAACGACAATATTTTTCTCGTTAATTTGACATCCATATTGATATACTTATTCATCCGTTTTTTCATGATTTTCCGGTTTTCCATTTATTTGAGGTTTTCCCTTAAACCTGACCTATATATATATATATATATTTCTAATATATATATATATAAAACAAATAAATAACAATATATATATATAATAGAATAATGATTGCAATAATATATATAATCAATATATATACAAAAATGATTGAATCAGAAATAATTGCATTCAACACGCCACTTTTAGGATGCCATTAGCACTGCCCTTTATAAATTCAATATTGAGATTTGAACTGCGCAGTGCGGTTTGACAACAAACCACAACCGTACCATGAAAGTTATAAATCAAGCGGTTTAGTTGGTGCGAATGGTTTGTACGGTTTGAAGAACACCTACTTAAAAAAGTGTTTTGGTGTGTGTTTTCAAATAGATATCATAACATTTAATTAATCTCGTTAGAACATCCACAACAAGGATTTCATTAGAATTTCATTTGGATTGCAAAAGTGGCATGTAGGATTGCTAAATTAAAAATTGTAGTGGTTATGAGTATGATTGCTAAATTAGAAATTGGTTTTGGTAATTTGCAAATGGTAAATCGGTACTTGTTGCTGATGTGACAGTAAATAGTATAAGAAATTGTAGGGAATAATTTCTAAATTAGAAATTGTTTTATGTCAAATCATGTTTTGTGATGTTTTGTAGAGAGTATTTAATTGTAGTTTTGTAGAGAGTATTTAATTATAGTTATTTAATTAATAAAATATTTCATATTAAATTATAGTAAAGAGTATTTAATTGTAGTTTTGTTGTTATTTGATTAAAATATAGTTTTTTATGATGAGGTGTCACTTTAGAAAGTGAGTGAAATTTCATTGTTGTGGGAGATAATTTCAAGATAATTGCAAATGTGATGTGACGCTGATGTGACCCATTTGCAATTGGAATGAAATTTCATTGTTGTGGATGCTCTTAGACCATCAGCATCGGTAAGCTGGTTGGCTGCTGGTTGGAGCTGGCCGCTGATGAACACCATCGCCCCGGCGCTGGTTGGTTGTTGTTTTATTTTTTTTATTTTTTTAAAAGTAGACGTTGTGAAACGGTAAAAATTGTGTTTTTTTATTTTTTTTTTCTTTTTTCCTCTCCTATATACTCACTTCTTCTACCATTTTTTACACACAAATTTTCTACTTTCTTATTCTACTCTCTCAATATTCTTTCTTTCTTCAAAAAACAATTATGGATAAACAAACACAAGATTTCACAACACCACGACGAGGTTCCAAATCGCGAGGCACGAGCTCGCAACCGTCCCCGACGGAAAATATTTTCAATCTTTCAACACCATCCCGGCTGGGTTCCAACAATTTAATTCGGGTGGATTCCAACAATTTAATCAAGGCGGCTTTCAACCATTTATTCAAGGTGGCTTTCAACAATATAATCAAGGTGGGCAATTACAACAACTACTACAACAAGAAACATATACGGAGGACGTTGAGGTCGAAGATACGGTTCCCGATACCCCACCCGATTTGGTTCCCGAAACACAACTCGATGCGGGAACCACGACACAAGGGAAAACGAAATTTGAAAATAGAACGAAAGCGGTTTCGTGGACTTCCGAAGATGAGGTTTTGTTGGCAAATGCATGGCTTTACGTCTCCGAAGATAGCACCGTTGGAAACGCACAAAAATCGGGTATATATATATATATTTATTAATGTATTTATCTTTATTATATATACTTATTCACATATATTTATTTTTGTAGGACATTTTTGGAGAAAAGTACTCGATTATTTCAACTCAAGGCGCCAATATCATCGCAATAAAGACCAAGTAAACTCCAAATGGCTTGACATGAACAGAAAAATGATGAAGTTTAACGGGATCTACAATAATCTAAGGGCCCAAAATAAATCCGGATGGGGTGATGCGGAGTACATGGAGAGGGCACACACGATGTATCGGGCAGATAATAAACAAAAGCCTTTTCTCCCACGAGGCGGCTTGGAGAATTGTGAAAGACCACCCTAAATGGAAGATCGTACCTTTCATGGACTATAACCCGAGGCCCTCAAAACGGAGCAAGTCCACGTCGGATTCAAACCCAAACACGACGTCTTCTGACGCACGTGTTCGGTTCAACCTTAACGAAGAAAGCCATGAGGAGGAGGATGTCCTCGTACAAGAACCGACACGACCGACGGGGAGAGATAAAGGTAAACGTGCCGCGTCAACCTCCACAAAGACGGCGAAAAAGGACGAGGTGTTGAAGGGTGTTATGGAGTATGTCGAGAAGTTCAACGTTGCAAATAACAAAATACTAACCGTGGAGTAGGAAAAGTTGAAAACCGTGAGGGACAAAGCCGAGGCGGCAAAGACAAAAGCGGAAGCTTTGAAACAAAGAGAAGAACGGAAGAAGATGGAGAGCAAGCGACAAGATCTCGAGTTTTACATCAGACCACATGATCATATCACGGGTAGCGAGTTAAATGCGGTTTTAGCCCACAAAGAGTTGTTTCGACAACTATATGGTTGGTGAAATTTGTAGTTTTTTAATTTGAAATTATGTATTTTTTTATGTTTTTAATTTGGTTATGTAAGGTTAAAATTGTAGTTTCAATTTATGAAATATTTTATTAATTATTTTATCTTATATTAAATTATAAATTATTTATAAAATTTAAATTATTTAAATTAATATACTTGTAACAAAAATAAAAATAAATAAAAGATGGGATGGTGGTGTGGGATTGATGTGAGTGTTTGTGGGTTAGAATGGGTTGGAAGGAAAAAATGATGTGGCGCTGATATGGCAGTGAAAAAGTGTGGGTTAGTGAGGGATGGATGCTGATGGTCTTAGAATTATAACATCAAAGGTCAACCCCTAGATATCACACACCAATCACACTGTTGTGTCTTATTCACTATCAATCAGACATACATCATAAGCTAACTCGTGATGTTTCATATTAGAGATGTCACATTTGCATCACAGCATAATAAATGAGTTTGAACAGTGAATAAAGGACATTGATTACTGACCTTATGTAGTTTGTGATAGGGGAGGCTAATGGCACCCCTATACATCTCTAATGACACCTCTATATAGTGAATTCCTCCCCACAAACATCAACATCAAAGCTTAATTTTTACATTTTCAATCCATGATATAACCCGATTCTGATATCAAATGGGGTGCCAATAGCATTGCCCTTTGTGATATGCAAGATTCAGGTTCATATCAAGTACACAATTATTAGATAAATACAATAAAAAAAACTTAACAACTCTTAAAATGATTAGTGCCTGCCATTTGACATTTTGGTGGTGTTTGGGAGTGCTTATATTTTTAACTTATGCTTATTTGCTTATAACTTATCTCCGTTTCAGAAAAGTTAGTCTGGAGTTGCTTCTCAAAAAACTCCTTATCCCCTTCCCTGGAACGTGATAAGGGGTTTTTTTTAAATCCAAACACTCACCTCCGGCGTGGAAACGCAATAAGGAGATAAGCTGTTTTCAAACGCAATCCCAAACACCCCTTTGTCTTGCACATTCTCGTTTTGTTCCATTACGAGACCTTCACCACAAAAAATACTATTTAATTTTCCTATTTAGGTGCAATATTTCGTTAATGTTTGAACGGGTTTATCTAGATTTCACTTCTCATTTGTGTAAAACCCAAACTTGTGACTATATTGCAATAAATTTTGTTTTGTGTGGCTACTATAGTAAAAGTAAAAATACTACTAAAATTCACACGTTATTTTCTCGATACAAAAAAGAATAGAAAGTTCACACTCGAAAGGGGAACGACCATGAAATTGCCAACCTTGACGTTGTTGTTAGGGTTCGTATGTGATGGAACTTTCATCTATACATAGAGGTTCACATAACCCGACAACTCAACTGAACCTGGCAATAGGCTGAATAATTCAATCCGGATATTCCAATACATAAAATCTTAATATACAAACCGGGATGGTTGGGTTGGTTTGGGTTTAGACCCAAATCAACCAACCAAATCCAATCTGACCCATTAACCCGACACAATAAGTCAAAAATCCAACCTTCCCTTTCTTACAAATATGTAAAACAGTTATTATTGATTGATTTATTAAATTCAGATCAAACTTTTTATCTTAGCTTAAACTTATAGTTGAACTATTGTAATATTTTTAGTTGTTAAAACCATGTATATTTAAGTTTGTTTTTTTAAAAGTTAAGGAATAATAATAATCCAACAATTTCTAAAGCTATTTTTAAGCCAACGTAATTTGAATTAGTTGAGTTGAATGTATGTTAAATATACACTTATTTATTAATACTAGAAGGGTACACGCGCAATAAAGCGCGATATATCTTGATTTTAATATTTTGTTTTACTTTTTATTATTGTCGATTTTATAAAACGATTTTGTGTAGTTTTGAGAAAACTATAATATTTTTTTTTATAGATTTGTACAAAGAATGACGCTTTTTGAAGGGTTCATGATTTGAGAATTTGAAAGGGGTTAAGACATAAGGATTAATTAGGTAACTAATGAACAAAGAATGATCTTTTTTTAGGGGTTTACCATTTGAAAATTTGTAGGGAGTTAGAGATAACGACTAAAATGAGGAGTTAGAGATAAGGACTAATTAAGTAAGTAGCATTAACAGTGGTACATAAAGCTTTTTTTTAAGTATATGATATTCATATACGGCAAATGCAATAATTAAACTCACACACCCTCCTCACTTTTGGTGAGTTTTGAACCCCTGACCTCTTACAAGGACAAAGATTCCCATACCGCTAAGCCAAAGACCCTTTGGTGTAGTACATAAAGCTTTGTTAGTTGTTTTTTAAAAGATTTTAGGTAATCAACATTAAATAACAGTATATAAGGCTTTATGAATTGTTTTTAAGAGTTTTTTATAAATGTTTTATCATATAGTATAGATTATTTTTTTACATATTAACTAAAAGATACGTTTTAAAAAAATTAAGAGTGAATTACACTGGTGGTCCCTGTGGTTTTCCTAAATTTTGGATTTGGTCCCTAAAGTAGGCTATCTACAGTGATGGTCCCTAACTTTTAAATTAATTTTCACTCATGGTCCTCCAATAGTTAACGGTGTTAATACAATGTAACCCACTGGTTAAATCAAAGGGCAAATCAGCCATTTAATAAAAATATTTAACCTAATTTAAAAAAAAATCAATGTGCTCCGTAACAACTTGAAAGTGATTTTCAACACAGCAAGGCTGCTTGCTGTAACTGTAACTCTCTGTATCAACGTGACTATTGAGAGATCTTAATTTTCCCAAACTTTGAAATCAGAAGAACATTTTTTTACATTTTTTTGTAACTCTGTGTTTCAACTAATTTCACCAACATAAATAAAAGCACAAACCAGCGCTCCACCGGGAATTCCAGAGTCGATGGCTATGGAAACCGGATCGAGCACGGTTATCCTTGGTTATCGGGGATGGGAATCCAGAAGTGAATCGAATAAGATCGGCGTCACGATCTCTTGTTCAGTATAAACAAATTGAAAGGCATCCAAGTAAGTGGTTATTGAGAAATCTTTTAATTCTCCGGCGGTGGTGGTTTTGCAAAAAGAAGACCCTTTCTGGCTGTAGTTGGTGTTGAGGAAGGGGAGCTCAAAGGGTGTGAAGTGGATGGGTTGGATTGCAATGGTAGGACGACGACGTTTGCGCCTGATCTTTTGCTCTGTTGTTAAAATTATTATTATTATTATTATTATCATTATTCTCATGACCGGATTGTTGATAATCAAGAAGGGTGAATAATCTAGGTTAGGAAGAGGATTTGTTAAAGAGCGAAGCCTATACTCAAGAAGGGTGGCTAGGTAAGGGTTGCAAGGGTGAATAATCTCTCTAACATTTTGAATGAGATTGGTGGTGGTGTAGGGCTCTGACGGTAGTATTTTGACAAAGGATTGTTAAAGTTTGTGTGGTCAGGAGGAAACAAAGGAAGACCTGAAAATACACAAAGAGGAGGAGGAGAGGGCCGAGGGTGTGAATCCATGACGACGTAATGAGGAGCTACTGAAGATGATGACATTTGTGGAAGATGATGATGAGAGCGTGATAGTGGAGTAGTTGGTGGGTCACTGGTGTTGACTGCTGGAGTTGCAGAAACAAGAGGGGATTTGTTGAAGAAGGGTTATGGAGGAAGCATAAGAAATCATATGTATACATCGGTGGTGGTGAGTGGGTGGGTGTAATATCTAAAAATGAGTTATGGAGGAAGCATGTGAGAATGAATTAGTGAGTCACGTTGATTTTTTTAAATTAATTTAAATATTTTTTATTAAATGACTAATTTGCCCCTTGATTTAAAGAAGGGGTTGAATGGTATTAACGCCGTTAACTATCGAAGGACCATGAGCGAAAGTTAATTTAAAAGTTAAGGACCACCAACGTAGATAGCTTACTTTAGGGACCATATCCAAAATTTGGGCGAACCACAGGGACCACCGGTGTAATTCACTCAAAAATTAATTTCATTTTACTATAAGTAAATGTATATATAAACAACACCCATTAATGTCTTTCAAAGTGGACAACCAATCTAACCCACCTCTACGTGTACCTAGTGATGGCCATTTAGGCCCGACCCGACCGGGCAATCGAACCGACCCGGTCAAAAACCGGGCCCAGCCCGACCCGGTCAAAAACCGGTTTCCAGCCCGATAGCCAGGACCGGTTTGGGTTTTTGGTTTTTTCTCCGGCCTGACCCGAAACCGGTTCACGGCCCGGTTTGTGGCCCGACCCGGCCCGAAACCGATTTTTTCAAAAAAGTAGCCGTTATGTGACCGTTTGGAGTCCATTTTAGCCGGTTTTTTGGTGTTTTTTCACCCTCCAACCCATATAAATACTAGGGGGTGTTATGAATCATATCACCAACTTACAAAACGCAAAAAACGCAAAAAACACATACAATTCTCATTTCTCGGCTCTCGCTATATTCGTTTCTCGCAAATTCTACTATAAAATCTCTAGTTCTCTAGTCTCTACTCTAAAAAAAATGGACGAACAAAATTACACCGTTGTTGCCGAACATGGACGAAAAGCACCGGTTTGGGAGCATTTCAACTTGGTGATGTTTTTCGACGGTACAAAAAAAGCGCAATGCAAACGGTGTGGAGATTTCCTTCAAGCCGCCTCAAATACCACGTTAAAGCGCCACTTCGACGAGAGATGCAAGAGGTTGAAATCGGGTGACGACCCAAGTCAACCCATACTTGACAATTTCGGTCAAGTATGGTCGTATAATGAGGATATCGCCCGACAATTGCAAATGAAATGTGTCATTCAAGTGGGGTTGCCGTTCGGACATTTCGACAATCGTCACATTACGAACATGATCAAACAAGGGTTCCAACCACGCTACAAGGGGTCGGTAAGTCGTCAAACTCTTCGGCGTGATGCTTTAAAACTTTGGAATACGACTAAAAAAAATACGCGATAAATGTTTTTAAACTTACCCAACAAATTTTCTTTAACTTGTGATGTATGGAGCGCACCATTCGGATTGCCACAATCTTATATATGCATAACGGCACATTGGATTGTGCCGGGATCGTGGCAATTATGCAAACGTGTAATCACGTTTGAGCACTTTGGTTCGCCACATTCGGGTGACCGTCAGTTTTCTATAATTATGAGATGTCTTCAATATTATAATTTAAAAAATAAAGTTATTAGTATTTCGTTTGATAATGCTAGTAATAATACGGCATGCGTAGAAAAATTAGGTTTGGTTTTATCTCCTATTTTAGAGGGAAAATTATTTCATACACGTTGTTGCGCAAACATAATAAACTTAGCCGTTCAAGACGGCTTAGGTCGCCTTAATGAGCCTTTAACTAAGTTTAGGGTTATGTTACGCCAGATTTTCACAAAAGGTAAAAAAATGCAAAACTTATATAGACAATATTGCAAAGAGGTCGGTTTTAAAGCTTTGGGACCGGCACACGATATGCCGGTTCGATAGAATTCGACTTGGAAAATGATGGATAATTTAATAAGACAAAAACAATATCTTCAAGCATTTTATAACGTTCATTACCCGGAAAACACAATAACTGATGATGATTTGCAAATGATTTATGGCTTTCACGATATTTTGGGCGATTTCAAAACTGCAACAACTATCTTATCCGGTATTTATTATCCAACGAGCTCTTTACTTTTAAATCAAATATATATTTTGGCAAGTAAAATTGCTCAATACGAAGCGGATTACAACTTTCACGACGTGGTAGCACCAATGAAAGCAAAATTGGTAAAATATTTTAAAGAGATCCCCTTCACTTTTCTTTGTGCCGCGTCATTAAACCCGTATTTAAATGTTACGGGTGTCGAAATTTTAATACAATCAATATGTTTCTCGTTTGGTTTGGATTCGTCTACAAATAATTCTTTTTCAAGGAACCGCCTAAACCAATTTAATAATGATTTTCATCAATTATTTGAGATTTATAGACTTAATTATGGGGGAGGAAGCCAACAAACCCCTACAACTCAAATGTTTTCACCGGGTTCTAGTAGCCGTGGCCGAAACCGAACCGACTTAATGTCAACTTTAATGCAATCGGTTGCCATGGAATCTACTAAAAAGCTAGATATGATGGGGATAATTTGGGTGAATTCAATCAATACATACGTACTAATTTTATAACGGCATCCTCCACAATCGTCGAAGATGTTGAATCACTAGATTTATTAGAATGGTGGAAAAATAAACAACCGAGTTTCCCGATTAAGGCGACTATTGCCCTTGATATACTAACAATCCAAGCTAGTACCGTAGCTTCGGAGTCTGTTTTTCGCTTAGTGGCAGGATCATATCGGAGTGTCGGACAAGATTAACCCCGCAATCGGTAGAGTGTTGCATATGTTTGAAGGATTACTTGGATGGAGAAGAACGAATTCAACATCAAACAAACCTGGAGAATGATCTAGATGGTGTGGAAGATAACTTAGCCGAAAACGAAGCGGATGAACAACTAAGTACGTCGGGAACCGTAACCGAAAATTCTGATGCTAGTAGTGTCGGTGACGTCTCCCGATTCAACGATGACGAAGAAGAACCAGACACCGACCGCCTTGATGATCGCACGGCTGTTGCACGACTGCAAAAGTACAATTCTCTTGAAGACTACAATCCATATCAGAATCCATACTACGCTCCATACAATCCATACAATTACAATCCATGGGGATGGGGTGATGGGGGTGGGAGTTCGGGAGCGGGACCTTCGGGTTATTATAATTTATGTATTGTAAGTTTGTAACTTAAAATTATATATAAATTATAAAACGTAAAAGTGTATTTTAGTGATATATATTATAAATAAAACGTATTTTTAAAGTGTATTTTAGTGATCCAATCCAATTTTTTACTTTTTAAAGTTTAGTAATTAATTATTATACAAAGAAATTTTTTTTTTTTTTTAAAATACGAAAATACGCCAGCCCGATCTCAGAACCGGTTTTGGGCCCGGCTCGGCCCGGTTTTTATAAAACCGGTTTTCCCTAACAGTAAACAGGTTAGGGATTTTCGGGTTAAACCCGGCCCGACCCGACCCGGTTTTAGGCGTTACTGTTTGAACCCGGTTTTTGTCTCGGCCCAGCCCGGCCCGACCCGACCCCGCTTTTTGGCCATCACTACGTGTACCCATACCAATAATTGAATTTTGTGGTTCAAATTCATTAACAAAAGACAAAAGGGGAAATTGAGTAAAATAGCCAAATCTAACAAAAGATTGACCTGTCAGATTGAACAGGTCCTAGGTTCGCACTATAAACTTTTTTTTAAAGAAAAACTGTCAGATTGAACAGGTCCTAGGAGTACGAGTGCGGACCTAGGAGTGCGGACCTATTGACTATTTGTGCAAAATCCGAAGAGAAATGGTTAGAAGGTCAATTTTCAATTTTACTTTGGCTATTTGAATCAATTTCCCCAAAAGTTGTTAGCTAAGGGTATTTTTTCTCATTAAAAGATAATCTTGTGCGAAATGGGTTTTTATCTAGAAATAGGGAAGTTTTCATATATATATATATATATATATATATATATATATATATATATATATGTGTGTGTGTGTGTGTGTGTCAAATTTACAACCCTAAATTAAAGAAAAATACCTCTTTGTAAACTTGTAAGTTAGGGCAATATGGTGTGTGTTTTTTCAAAATAACCGGAAGGAGTGAATTGTGGATTTGGTTCTTGTGGTTTGATGATCTTTTTAACCAGGGTTTTTATGGTATTTTTATTGTGGATTTAGTTCTTGTGGTATTTAATTTGTTTCGACTGTGGTTCTTTTGTGTAATAACCCAAACCATTTGAGAAATTTAAAAGGGAAATATGGTGGCAAAAGTGAGAAAAAGAAGAGTTTGGGGAAGTGGTGAGAAGGTATAAAATGGGAGCAAAAACCCTAAATTGGAGGTATTCTCATAAGGAGTTGAAAGCGGCTACAAAGTGTGTGTGTGTGCGATTTGTGGAAGAGCACGGAATCGATTCGGGAGGCAAAAGCTTGGAATTGGAAACTCAAGGAAGTGCATCTCAATCATTCTTCAAGGTAAATTCTTAATCCCTTAATCCCCGAGGTAAAACTCATGAAGGTCGTTGTTAAGTGTGGATGTGGAAATTATTAAGAAATGGGACCTGGTCGGTGTATTTCATCCATTATATTCAACTTGGAATCAACTAGGGTTGTTGGGTTAATCATTTTCAAACTTGGATCTCCGCCTCTTTTGATTTATGAATGAACTAGAGGTGTTGGTGCAAGTGATTAAATATAATTAATTCCACTGTTTTGATGATTAACAAATAAATAGACACTTTATTTGTTTCTAACAATTTGATCGAAGTGTAAAGCTCCTGAAGAATAAAAAGCATCATCTCAGCTCAGATTAAAGAAATGGAAACATGAAGAGCTCAAGACTGAAGATGTGCAAATATTATTAATATTTCATAATGGTATAAACTCTCAAAATAATATACCACTTGGATATTTCAAAAACCAAACACAATACTGTTTTCAAAATAATTAAACCGTTGTTTTAATTTAATATTATAAAAACTGAAAAGTCTTCAAGCGTGCTAAAGAACTTTGAAAATCAGGCCGCGGACGTCCGCGGCTATGCAACCGGACGTCCGCCAGTGAAAGATTCTTCTGAAAAGTCAAAAAGCAAAGCACGCGTGTCTTGGGGTTTGAAAACGCAAGCCGCGGACATCCACGAGAAATATGGTGGACGTCCGCCATTCAAAAAATTGGAAAATCAGATTATCCAAACGGCTCCCTCCACCAACCGTAATCATTACTTGTGGACGTCCAGGAAAAATACCGTGGACGTCCGCGAGTGGTCTGGAGCGTCTCTTCCGTCCCTATATAAAGACATTGAAGGAGAAGAAGATTTTTAAGACTTGGGTTGATAGGAGATAGAAATCCTTGATTTCTGAGAACTATTATCAGCAAAACAACTCAAGCATTTAACTCTCAAAACATCCAAGTGTTATATACAAGAGTGATTACCATTGAGAAATATATCATCTTGTAAGTATTTACATTGAGAGTGAGTGATCCATTCTAATCTCTAGCAAAAGCAAGAGATCATCATATTGTTGTATCAAGGTTTGTGTTCTACCATAAAGAACATTGATAGTGGATCGGTGTGTCGAGAAGTGTCTCGAAAAGTGGATTAGCCAAGTTGGTGAACCACTCTAAATAACGGTGTCGGTATCAATTTTCTTTACCCTTATCTCTATATATATTGTTGTGCATTTATATTGTTGTTGTGATTGAAAAAAGAAATTTTTGAAAGTAAAAACATCCTAATACAACCTTTACCCCCCTAAGGTTGTCTAACAATTGGTATCAGAGCACGTCTTTCAAAGATTTCTCTCCTTTAACAAGTTATTTTAAAACAAACTTGTTTTTATAATGGCTCATCATGACGGCACTTTATCTGTAAAACCACCTCCTATTGACATTGAAAAATTTGGCATTTGGGCCGAGCTATTTGAATGCGACGTTCGTGGCAAAAGTAGAAAAATGTGGGATATTATTGAAAATGGAAATTTCGCTCCCACAAAAATAGAAGATGACTTTGTTATTGAAAAACCCATTGCTGAATGGACTCCGAGTGATGAAACTTGGTACTGTCTAAAATTTTGAAGCAAAAAATATGCTCTATGTTGCTTTAAATTCTGATGAAATTGAAAGAGTATTTACTTGCAAAACTGCTAATGAAATTTGGCAGAGTTTAAACGACACTCATCGTGGAAACTCACAAGTCAAAAGCAGCAAAATAAATATTTTAGTTCATGACTACGAACTATTTGAAATGGCTCAAGACGAGTCGATTGATTCTATGTTTAAACGCTTTAACATCATCATGACTACATTAAAAGGATTAGGTCGTGTGTATGAGAATGAAGATTACGTGAGAAAGATTCTTCGAGCACTTCCTCCGGAGTGGATGCCAAAAATTACATCCTTGGAAGATTCTCGTGATCTTTCACAAATGAAGTTGGATGATCTCATCGGCAACCTCAAAGTTCACGAAATAGCTTTGAAAAGAAACAAAGCCTAAGATCAAGGAAAGAAGAAATCCTTGGCACTTAAAGCTAGCATCGCAAAGGAAGAGACCAAAGAAGAAAAAGCTAGTCAACCTAAAGAAGAATCGGAGAAGATAGACTCTACGAGCGACTAGAGCGACCTTGCTCTCCTGGTAAAAAATTCAATAAATTTTTATCTAACAAACGTTTCACAAGGATTGACAGGTCAAACTTCAATCGAAGAGATGGAGTCAATCGAGATCAAAACCAAACTTCAAGATTCCCAAGAAGAAATGGAAGACCATTTCAAAGATTCAACAAGTTCAATGGCCGCGAGAACTTTAACAACAATTCAAGTAACAATGATTATTGTTACGTATGCGGAGACAAGAATCACCACGCAAATGTGTGTCCGAAACGAGCCAAGCAAAACGACACACAAAAGGCATTCGTTGGAGGAGCTTGGAGTGATAGTGAAGAAGAAGAAAGAAAGGAGGAAATATGTCTCATGGCCGACTATGAGAAAGAGGTATCTACTTCATACTCTACTAATAATGATAGTGATTATAGTGATGAAATTTATGGCAATGATAATAATATGCATGAAGATGAAGACCTTGATGAACTTGAGGAATCATATAATCAAATGGTAAATCTTGTTAAAAAATATAGTAAAGCTAACGACGAGATGAGTAAATCTCGTACCTCTCAAGAAAGAGAAATTCATGATCTTAACAAGAAAATTTCCGTTGACACTAAGATACACGAGGACATGAACAAAGAGATTGCATGCTTAAAAGAAAAATTAAATGAAAAAGAAAAATGTGACTCGTGTGTCAAGTTAAATGAAAAAGTTGCATGCTTAGAGAAAAGAATATGTGAAAATGATGTTTGTGCTAAATGTGACAAATTGAAGATTGAGATCTCTTCTCTAAACTCAAAATGTGAAAGTCTTGAGAGAAGAAATCAAATGGCTTCAAGTTTCAAAGATGGAGATGAAAAGATTCTTAAAATGTTGAAAATGCAAAGAAAGTTTGGTGACAGACGTGGTCTTGGTTTTGATGACTCCAACGGTGAATCTAGTATCAAAATACCGTCAAAACCCATTATTTTTACAAAAGGCTCAAGGATAGATAATTCCTCCAAAAGTGAAGGAACCAACAATAAACATGTTTTTAAAATGCTATCCTTTTTCATATGTTAGTCCAAGAGTTACGTCAAATAACTCCTTCTATAGACCTCCTCACACACGAAATAAAAACAAGGATATGATGAGGACCACATATGATCAAAATTATCCTAAAGTCAAAAGAAGGATAAATACACAAACACCCTATTTTGTGTATAATGAAAATCATCGAAAAATAAAGTCAACCCCTAGATGGATAGCTAAGGGTGTATTTAACGCCAGTAATCCTGGACCAATGAAAAATTGGTTTTCAAATGTTTGACTTTTTAAATTTTTTAACCTACCCATAAATCAATGGGTACCAAGTTTTTTTGTATCTCATAATTTTTTGTAGATGGTTTTTGGAAACGAAATCGAAGATCTAGATTGGATCCTCGATAGTGGATGCACTCGTCACATGACTGGTAATAAGAGTCTATTTTCATCATATGATGAATGTGATGGTGGGCAAGTTGTCTTTGGCGGAAACGCAAGAGGAAAGGTTATCGGTAGAGGTAACATCGCTTGCAATAATGTCAGATTTTCAAATGTCGAGCATGTGAGTAACTTAAATTTCAACTTGCTAAGTGTTGGACAATTATGCAAAAATGATATCCATGTTCTTTTTAAAGAAAATGATTGTGAAATAATTAGAAATGGCAAAGTGATCTTAACAGGTGTTAAGAAAAGAGATTTATATATTTGTAAGACGCATGTTAAAAATCTTACGTGTTTATCGTCTATATATGATAATACTACTTTGTGGCATAGAAGACTAGGACATGCAAATCTTCGCTTGATTCAAAAATTGAAAAACAAAGATCGTGTAAACAACCTTCCTACAATCAAGTTTGACAATCATTTTTGTGATGCATGTCGCATCGGAAAACAAGTCCATGTTTCTCATAAACCCAAAAATATTGTATCAACTAAGAGAGTGTTAGAATTACTTCATATGGATCTCTTTGGTCCCTCGGCAATCCAAAGCTATGGAGGAAATTTTTATACACTTGTAATAGTTGATGATTTTTCTCGTTACACGTGGACTCTATTTTTGAAACATAAAAATGAAGCTTTCGAAAAATTCAAAATCTTAGGAAAGAGAATTCAAAACCAATAAGGTTGTACGATTGTTTCCATACGTACGGACCATGGAAGAGAATTCGATAATGAAACGCAATTCGGAGCATTTTGTAACAAGTATGGAATCACTCATAACTTCTCGGCACCTCGAACTTCTCAATCTAATGGGGTTGTTGAGAGGAAGAACCGAACTTTGCAAGAAATGAGTCGTACTATGTTAAATGAACAAAATATACCCCAAATGTTTTGGTGTGATGTCGTGGCTACCGCAACCTATGTCTTGAATCGTGTCCTAGTTAGAGGTATTCTAGAAAAGACACCATATGAGCTATATTGAGGTAGAAAACCTTCCTTAGGCCACCTTAGAGTTTTTGGGTTCAAGTGTTACATTTTGAATAATAAAGATTATTTGACAAAATTTGATCCCAAAGCTTATGAAGGTATTTTCCTAGGTTACTCTTGGAATAGCAAATCCTATAAAGTCCTTAACAAGACCACCATGGTAGTTGAAGAGTCCCTAAACGTAAGCTTTGATGAATCCCCACCAAAGCCAAGTCCTCATCTAATAGATGATAACATGAATGAGGAAGAAACTTTGACTTGAAACCTTAGAAACTTGGATTTAGGACCTCAACCCCCTTCTAACCAAGAAGAACCTAACAATACACCACCTTGTTACGTTCCTCAAGGAATAGATGATCCAAACCTAAGAGAAGCTAGAAATCACCCCGTGCAACAAATCATAGGTGATTTAAACCAAAGGACCACTCGATCCCAAATTCACACCCATAGTGCATTCCATGCCTTTGTGTCCTCTATAGAACCAAAAACCGTAGAAGAAGCATTGAAAGATGACGATTGGATATCTGCAATGCAAGATGAATTAAACCAATTCTCTAGGAATGATTTTTGGGACTTAGTACCTCAACCTAGTGGTCAAACCATCATAGGAACAAAATGGGTCTTTGGTAACAAGGTAGATGAACACGGTGGAGTCACACGAAACAAAGCTCGTTTAGTAGCAAAGGGGTACAATCAACAAGAGGGCATCGACTATGATGAAACTTTTGCTCCGGTTGCAAGATTAGAATCTATAAGAATGCTTTTAGCCTATGCAAATGCAAAAGACTTCAAACTTTATCAAATGGATGTTAAAAGTGCTTTCTTAAATGGAGTCATTAATGACGAAGTGTTTGTCACACAACCTCCCGGTTTTGAAATCTTTGAAAAAACAAATCATGTTTTTAAACTTAAGAAGGCGCTTTATGGTCTTAAACAAGCACCTCGTGCTTAGTATGATAGATTAAAAACTTTCCTAATAGAAAATGGTTATATTATGGGAAAAGTTGATAACACTTTGTTTGTCAAGCAATCAAACAAAGATTTGGTAGTTGTACAAATTTATGTTGATGATATTATCTTTGGTTCTAGCAACAATCACCTTTGTGAAGAATTTGCCACAAAAATGAAAAATGAGTTTGAAATGAGTATGATGGGTGAATTAAACTATTTTCTCGGTTTACAAATTCGACAACTTGATGATGGCATTTTCGTGACTCAATCCAAATATGCCAAAGACATGCTTAAGAAATTTAATTTTGAGGACGTAAAGCCCGTAGACACTCCTATGACCACTAATGTAAAATTACCTCGTGATGAAGAGGGTGATAGCTTCAATGAAAAGATATACCGTGCTATGATTGGTAGTTTACTTTATCTAACCGCAAGCAGACCATATATTATGTACAATGTATGCTTGTGTGCAATATTTCAGGGAAGTCCTTGGAAATCTCACTTTGAAGAGGTCAAACGAAATTTCCGCTATATAAGAGGCACCGCAAATCTCGGATTATGGTATCCAAAAGTCCATGAGGTAGAAATCACCTGCTATACGGATTCTGATCTAGGTGGATCTTTGATTGATAGAAAAAGCACAAGTGGAGTTTGTGCATTCATTGGCCAATCCCTTGTTTCTTGGTACTCAAAGAAACAACAATCAGTCGCCCTTTCAACCACTGAAGCAAAATATGTGGCTGCTGCAAGGGCATGCGCTCAGGTACTTTGGATGAAGCACACTCTTACGGATCTCGAGGTATATTTAAATAAAGTACCCATATTATGTGATAATACAAGTGCTATTAATTTAAGTAAAAATCCTATCTTGCACTCACGCACTAAGCACATAGAACTTAGACATCACTTCTAGAGAGATAATGTTCAAAAAGGGAACATAATTCTTGAAAAAGTTGACACTACAGATAATTTAGCTGACATTTTCACCAAAGCCTTAAACAAAGATGCCTTCTGCAAATTACGTCTCAGTTTAGGATTGATAGAATATAATCCTTCAAATTTTGTCAAAATGTTAATTTTCCATCTCTCACGGACGTCCGCGCATAAATCCGCGGAAGCAACAGAAGATTTCTTGCCAAAAATTCCAATTTTCGATTCACGGACGTCCGCCAACCACGGACTTCCGTTCCCCTTTCCGCGGAAGCAACAGAGGATTCTAAGGCATTTTCGTGTTTCACCCCCGGACGTCCGCCATTTTTTTCTCGGACATCCGCCATGCCTCTGACGAGTTTTTAGGGTTTCCTCCCAAAATCAATTTCATTTCTCAAAAACATTTTCCCCTAAAAAAACCTCTCTCTCTCGACTCACACCATCAGCCGCCACCACTTAAACCGCCGCTGCCACCGCCGTCGTCGCCGCCTTTCGTCGGTTTCCTCAACAACGTTGCTACCGCCACTACTGCTACACCTCTCTCTCTCTCTCTCTCTCGCTACTGCCGACGACACCCAACACCATCAACCAGGCCGCTGCTACTACCACCGGTCACTACTGACGCCGGTCATTACTGCCGCTGCTACCACCGCCGACCACCGTCTACTCCTTCTAGAGTGCTTTCCTTCCTCTCTCTACTCCTTCTCTAGGTAAAATCCTTGTTCAATCTTGTAAATGTTTTCTCTCTTGATTTCTAGTTTACAAATTCAAAATAAAATACAGTTTTCTTTTAAAAATTGAAATTTCTCTTTGCAAATTTGTTATTCAAAAATGGGGATGAACTCTCTCACCCTTTTGAATTTTTCTTCTTTAAATTTGTTCTTACAAGTCAGGGCTGAAATCTTTGGTATTATGTTTTTTTGATATAAAAAATTAGGGATGATTTTTTGGTTTAATGTTGAAGGTTTTGTATGTAATATGGTCTTAAAACAAAAATTCATGTTTTAAAATTTTTCCTTAAAATTGTTCTTCCAAAGATTAGGACTGAATTTTTTTTGGTATAAATTTTTTTGAATTCTTGGTTGCAATCGGCTCTTAAAACAAAATGAAATCTCTGTTTTGAAAGTTTTAGGCTTTTTGCTCCTACAAAAATTTGGGACTGCTTCCTTTTAAAACTGGAAGTTTTTTTTTTAAACACACACTTTCAATTCGTATTTCTTGAATTGTTACAGATATGGGTCCAAAAAGAACACGTCCTTCATCTCGTGCCTCCGACTCTCGAGAAAATCTCCAAGATCCTAATGAGGCTAGATTATCTCAAAGAGATCAAAGGAGACTAATATTCCAAACCCGATCTCTTAATCAAGGTAGACCCGTGATCCTAGATAACATTGGCCATCTTGGTACCCGTGAGGCCTTCACGGCAATTGGATGGCAATCCTTTCTCTCCTTTCGGGGAGAAGTTTCCTTCAATTGTATAGTCGATTTCTATGCTGGGTATGACTTTAATGAGTCTACCAATACAGTATCTCTTCAAATCTATAACAACCGATACGAGTGGACTTTAGATGAGTTTGCTGTCCTGTTAGGCCTTCCTCGATCTGAAAATCGCGTTTACTCAAACACTACTTCTTTTGAAACTTTGCTGACTCAAATTGATGTTTCACAAGAAGCAATTTTACACTCAATTCTTACTCCAGCCTATCGGGGAAATATTGATCTTTCAGACTTGAAAGATCAACATTTGACCGAAAGGAATCGTTTTTGGAACAAAATCCTTCTTTTTAATGTTTTGGGTCGTGCGGGGAACACTGAAAGATTGACCAGTCTTCAGTGTTATCTTCTCTACTGTCTTGATCGCGGCATCTCTGTTGATGCCACTTATATCATCGCTCACCGAATGGCTGGATTAGAGAGAAGTTCACGATCTCTTCCATTCGGTTATCTGATTCGAAACCTCTTCGTAAGCCTTCAACTTCCTTTCGAGGGTAGACTTATTCATGAGGCGAAGCCTTTGGACAGATTGAGCATTATTCGCATGAATGCTCAACCACGTCATGGCCGAAACAAAAATGACATTTCGTTTACTGATTACCTTTCATCAAATCAAAATCACACACCCTCTCCACTAATATCCTCCTACACCGACATAAAAAGATGCTTTAAAAAAACAACCCTTCACCATCTTAAAAGAAACAATTTTGTTGAAAATAAGCATTGTATATTCATTCATTCATTCAATGGATTCACCAAATTTTGTTATGAAAATTGGGTAGTTTTGTAGAGTGGGTGAGAAATGGAATATTTTTGTAACCGAATTTTGAACTTCGTTCATTTTAATTAATTTCCACAAAAACAAGCCTTTTGTTACGGATAGATACAAATCAACCACCCTTTTGTTGTGATATCTTAAAACAAACAATTTTGTTGACAATAAGCATTGTATATTCATTCATTCATTCAATGGATTCATCTTTGTAACACAAATTTTGTTATGAATACAAAACAATCAAACAAATTTAATCGTACTTTTCTCTCCAAGAATACACCAAAAAAGACACCCACGAAGTCGCCAGAAGCGTATCGCCGACGAGTTGTTTTGGCCAATCGCCGGCCAAATCTTCAAGTCTTCTCTCGAAGTAAACTCTCCATAACGCCATCGACAAATGAAGAACCACACACCCTTTCGCGAAAAACCCCTGAAACTCTCGATCTTTAACGAATGCAACCATGAAATAAATGAATCCAATGCCACAAAGCAGCAATCCCACGAACGAATGTGAAGTTTGTATCAACAATTGATCATGTGGCGTCGACCCCGATAGTTTTCGTGCAGTCTCGATTCCATGGCCGAAAACCGAGATCTCATTGAGGTAAAACATGATCAATCCACCACAAGAAATCGCAATCAACGAATGGAGAAGACAAATTACGAAGAACCCAGATGAATCCATCAATCGAAAACCAAAACCCAGATTCCAGATCTTCGAATTGAAGCAGAAAACTCAATTCTTTTTTTCCGAACAGCAGAATTTTATAGAACTAGCAAAGAGCTAGAAAAAGAAACAGTTACATAGAAAGACCAACCACCCAATTAATAGACAATTTGCTGCTTCTATGAACAATTTCTTATAGGATCCATGGCGATTGATTGTGTAAATATTTATAGTTTAATAAAAGGAAATGATAAACCTTGAATGTTGATTTAGGGATTTGATCTGAAATTGGGATTTGGATATGGAAACTGGAAGTATCGATGCGAAAATGACGGAGGAAGAAAGAGGAGAGTTGTATTGGGAGATGTGCATTGTAAATTGGGTTGAGATTTTGTCGTTTATTATTATTATATTTTCTACCAACTTGCAATATATATGGTTTATGTCGATGATTAGGTATGGGCACGAATATAGCTATACTATATTACAAAAAATTCAAAAAATTATCCTATTTTATATGATTAAGTCTTTAAATTATTTTTTTTTAATAAAAAAACTATTAAATTTTATTATTTTGAATTATTAAGTCGTTAAACTGTTGTTTAGATGAAAAATCATTAAATTTTTCATATTAAATGATCAGGTTACTGAACATTTATCTTAAAAATATAAATTACCGAATTTTTAAAAATTGTCTGTAACCGACAAAATGTTTTAAAGTAAAAAAAAAGTTTTACCATTCTCAAACCTACGTTGTTCAAACCCCACGGCCCACGCAAACACCAGAGTCAACAACTTGATATGTGTATGGAGAACGGACAAAGATGGGGCGACGAGGAGTGGCAATGGGGAGCGAAACCGTTGTTTGCGAGGGGTTTTGAATGGCGTAGTGTTTGAGAACGGTAAAACCGATCTTTATTTTTTTAATGGTTAAGATGATGTGCGTAAGCAACTTTGAAAGTTCAATGATTTATTTATTTAAAAAAAAAATGTTCTTGAACTTAATGATTCAAAATGAAAATTTTTAATGTTTTTTTTTATTGAAAGTGATAAATTTTAACGGTTTTTTCATTCACAAAAATAGTTTAGAGACTTGGTAATTTAAAATGAAAGTTTAAGGGTTTTTTTCATTCAAAAAAATAGCTTAGAGACTTAATCTTTCAAAATAAGATAGTTCGTTGGATTTTTTGAACTTTTTCATATAGAATATTTATTTTATGTCCTTAAAGTCCTATTAAAAGTATAATAGTAATTTATTTGTTAGATGAGTAAGGTTCAAAAGTTCAAAAGTTCAAAATATTGAAAACGTATTAAAAAATTATTTAAGTACAAGTTTTTGGTATATCAGGAGAAAAAAGATTATTTGAAAATACATATGTGAACCTAAAGACACAAAAAAAGGTTAACTGATTTTGTATTGGTAAGAACTGATAATTGATTATATGCGAAAGCTTGTTTTGGTCCTAAACTTTTGAACCGGACGGGCCTTAACCGGTTAGAAAAAAGTATGGATAAAACCCGAAAACCGGTTTGGTCAAGGCTTGGTTAAAACACAACAAAAGGTCCGGTCAAAGATTGAAAAGCTTGGTTAAAGCCCAAAAAGACTATTTCCTAGCCCATTGCTTTAACTATAATAACCATGTTCCCTTTTGTCAAAAGAATAGAGCTTAAGTGTGTGTGGTGCAAATTGTAGGAGTTTAGGGGCCAAAGTGTGATTATGCATAAAGGGGTTAAAACCCCTAAAACCCTCCTCATTTCCACTCATAAGTTGGCGTATCCAGTAAAACTTACAAGTAAACCAGATATAAAGTTGGCGATTCTTTTTTCCTTAGTTTATCTGATCAAATAAAAAAGCAACTTTGGGATTGCTGAATCACAGACAAATTACAGACAAACTTTGAGAGCAAAGATGAGGAAGCCTGGCTATTGATCTTGAAAGAAATCAGAAGTGAGATATCAGATTTGTGAAGGTTGCCCCTTCTTCACCAAGGTAAACACCTCCTCTCTTGCTCATATTGTTGTTTTGGGAAGTTTAGATGTTGAGAAGTTTGGGAGTTTATCCATTTTTTGCTTTAGGATGAATACCTCAAGGAATGCGGTTTATGTTCTAGCCTATGATTGATTTTGTTGAGTTATTGGTTAAGAATCACCACTGTTGGTGATTCTTCAATTTATTTATTTATTTATTGAGGTTTTGGTGGGTTTTTGGGGAAGATAATCATTAATTGAATGGTTAGTGTTAAGAAGGGTTTAGGCATAAAACCCCTTTGTTTTAGAGGCTTAAAATCATTTGGGGTGAGTTGAGAATGAGTTTGGGTGAGACTCCTAGCTTAAAACGTGTGCATGTCGAGCTTTCGGCGCGAATAAACCCGATATCCGGGATTCCACCATAACCGGACGGGGAATATCGTGGATTCCACCATAACCCAGACAGGGGATATTGTAACACCCCGATCTTTGGAAGGTATCGGTCTTTTAAGATAAATATGATAAATAGGATTTTGGATTGGATCCTAGATTTTATGGTCTTGCTAGATGGAGAATTCAAATACGAATCCAATGGGCCTTTCTGGAGCGAAAACGGAGTTAAAACGAAGAAGTTATGACCAAAACAGTGATCGGGCAATAAATCGGCAAACCAGGGTCAAGTGGACGTCCGCATTAGTGGAAGTCCGCTTGTGCTTCCGCGGAAGCAGCAGAAAGTTGTCCCGGGTGCAAGTGGACGCCCGCATAGGACTCCAAGCGGACGTCCGCATTGTGTCAGATGTGATTTTTTCACCTGTTTCACCCTCAACATCTCTTCCTCTCTCTCCTACCTTTTATAAACCATATTAGATCCGCTCCCTCTCCTCTCCCACTCGGTTTTCTCCCCAAAAACCCTAAATCCTCCATTTCTCTCATCCCATCTCCCTCTCCTTCAAGACACGAAGGTGGGTTTGATGAAATAAGCTTCAAGGGTTTTAAAGCTTCAAGATCTTCATCTTCTTCACCACTTTTCCACCATTGTTGAACTAATTTCGGGTTTTCTTCAAATACCCATTTGTGAGTTCATCTTTACTTCCCAAACCTTTATTTTGGTAACCTCAGAGATGTTTGGTGGGTGGATTCAAGTTGTGGTAAGGTAATCTTCTCTTCTCTTCATTTATGGAAAATAGGGTTTTGGTATAAGTTGAGATCTTGATGTGAAAATGTTTGGGGAATGATTATTTATGGTTTGAAACTTATGGATCTAGATTTTTGGAAGATTTGGGCTTGAAGGTTCGTGTTTCTTCAAAGGAGCTTATGTTTGGGGAAAATTTAGATTTAGCCGAAATCTAGCAAGGTGAGTTCAAGTTGATTTGTGAAAAAGTTGTACATGCCAAAAATGTTATTTTCCAAGTACTTATGTGTTTTACATGAAAATGATCAATTGTTGAGTTATTTGGTGGGTTTTGACTTTTTGAAGTATTTAACTTTGTAGATTTTGTAAAACACCCATATTTGAGATTTTTGGGAAATTTGATGGATAAATCATGAATGAAAATGCTTTGATGATTTATTTTATAAATGGAGTATACTTGATATGAAAATGCATTTTTAGTGTATATTTTGGAAATATGCATATAGTACGTTATTGGACGATTTGAAAATGTAACGGTGTGAGTTCCTTGGAAAAGAGGGTTGTCCTAACCCAATGTCTTGTCTCGGGTTATTCATGGATTTGAAATATTTATTGACAAAAGGGTGTGTTGCTACGTTTAATTTCATTTTACGACTTTTCACGATTGATCTTTTGAGTTAGTCGAGCTTATGGCTTGGTAATGGATTTTGTTAAGTCTTGGGGACATTTGTCCAGTTTTGATAGCTTAAAGTCGAGTTTTGGGTGTGATTTATGTTTATTGGAGAATTACATGTTTTGAATGCGTTTGTTCATTCGTTTGGGGTCATGTAATGTTTTAGACCTTATTTGCTATGGATCCATAGGCACTTGAGTTTTACGTTCAATGATGAGACGCTAGTTTCTCTCATTGTAGCACGGAATAGGCATCAGGTTTCATGGTAAGTAAGATGTGGGCCTATATGGTCGGACATCGTCCCATGAGCAGTAAGGTGTAATTCCATATGTGCTTGGCATGGGATAGGCATCGGGTTTCATGGTAAGTAAGACGTGGGCCTATATGGTCGGGCATCGTCCCATGGGCAGTGAGGTGTAATCCCAATGTGGTTGTTTTTGTGGATTTGGAGTGTCCCAATGTATAGACCTGGAGTGGTTGAAATTGGGGGCTCCCAAGTCTCCTCGAGCAATAGATCTGGAGTGGTTGAGCTCGATATGTTTTGAGAATAGTCCTCATGTTTGTTTTATTACATAGATATGTGACCCACTTTTGTGTTCCGTCACGTGCGATGTAAACGAGCCTCCCCCGTCACCGAAAGGTGTTGCTTTGGGTATTTATTTCTATCCATGTTTTCGGTTACGTATTATATTTATATGGATTGTTTTCCATGATATATGAGTTGTGGTTTATGCCTCATCCGTGTTTGGGATGTTTTGAATAATAGCGATTTATTCATGATTTCAATCATTTTAGAAATCAAATACTATTCCACTTTTCAAATGGGTTTTGGGATGAGTCCATTTTGAGAATTATTTTATATTAAAGCTTTCAGCACGGGATTTATGTGCGTTGGAAAATGGGTGATTTGCATCTAAAGTAAATTCTTTTGAACTCATGATTTAAATTGCACCTCTCTCGTTTTACGAACTATACAATCATGATAAAACTCTTGAACTCACTAGGCGTTAGCCTAACCTTTTTATTTGTCGGCATGTGCAACAGGTTCAGGTTGGGAATAACTTTAGCGACACTGTGAAAAGATGAGTGCTAGTAGTGTGCTCAAGAAGTGAATTGCTTAGTGAAGTCTTCCACACTTATTTTGGGATTAACAACTTGTACTTGTGTTAAGTAACACCCGATGTGAATTTAGCCTTTGTAATAAGACTTGAGTTATAAATTGTTTGAAGGTAATCATAGATTTTAATTTTGAGGTATTTCCCGTATTGACTTATATGAAGAAATTCTATTCTTTTGGGTGTGTTAGTGAAAATTTTATTTAGTTGCTCTTTCCAAATTTTGAGGGTGTTACAAGTTGGTATCAGAGCTTAAGTTTGAGAGAATTAGGTGTTGATTTTGGATACCTAGACTCAAACTAGCGTTCTTTTAAGTGAATGAGAGTGAAATCGCACCGTTAGGCGCACTAAGATAGGATATTCTGAGGTTGATGGAGTCACTAGAAACGAGAATCACGTCGAGGGTAGCAAGGATAATCATGTACGGTACGTTCATAATTGCACCTGGCCAGTGTTATGGTGAACCTACTAGTTACATGCGCATACTTGGACTACTTTGATGTTACGATCGTTGGAGTAGTGAAGCAGTTGTAAGCAAGTAGTCGTTGGAAGAGATTGACGATTTTAGCATTAGTCACTTGGGGTGACAATAAGCATGGTAATTGCGTTAAGCGGACCGTTTCGGGTCGAAATTGTTGGTTGGACTATAACCATAGGCTTATTGAATCAACCTTAATTCGAGGAGAATTCGTAAGGTTAATCGATGTAACTTCCAATTTTGTCTTAAGATGTTTGAGCATCCGGATGACGATAGTGTGACCGGAGGAATCTGGAGGAGTGCGGTTTGAGACGTTGGGTGCCGACTAAATTCATGCATAAATTTTATTTTTAAAATAAATTGCGTCAGTTATTTCTTGTGTTTCAAATCCTCATGTGGATTGTGTTACAAAATCTCGGAAAAACGTTTAGCACACACAAGATTATAAATCATGGTTTTGAACATGCATGAAATTATTTTATTGCGGGGAATTGCAAACTTTTCCGGGATTTGCTTTACTTTTGTGGTTGTCCAACGTTACTTTCGGATACAGTGATATCCATATTTTAATGTTGTTTAAGATGTTGGACGAGTAACTACGGCTTATGACTTTAACACTGGATCTCCTCCACATATGTTAAGGTTTGGACGGAGAGTTATAATTCATTATGTTTATGTCAAGCTTTATTGAAATATTTATTTGATGCGAGTTTTGATGAAAAGTGTTGTTTATATTGTATTACAACAAAAAGGGAACTTTCGGAATTTTGACATTTTAGTCATGATTTTGCTTTATGTAATTTGATTTTTGGAAACGAAAGGTTTGGCACCATTTGGTTGATTTGAGGCCATAAAGCCCATAGAGTTTTGCAGAGTTTTGTTTACGACGTTTGGTGTCGCGTGAGTGCAATTTTGTAATGTTCATACTTTAGTTATTATGTATGTTGATTTTGGATTATATTGGGTGTTTTGTTTCATGCGGGTTTTGTTGAGAAATGTTATTTTATGCCGCAAGACGATCAAAAGGATTGGTTTTTGGAACTTTAGTGTCGCATCTTTTCTCTTTTGAAGATTTGTGTTAGCACATTTCGTTGCAACTTGTTCAGTGTATGGATTGATTTATACGTGGCGTGAGTAATGCTTGAAAGAACATCTTGCTAGTTATTCTTAATGATTTGCTTTATGCGCTTTTGATTAATTGATTCTTTTATTATCATTTCATGCAAATGCATTATATTGATCTAGGGGTATGCATTTTTTGGTAGCTATTAATTCTTGATACTTTGATAAATAAATTGTGATTGAAAGTATTTTATTGCTTTATTGTATAAATGGAGGTCATTTGGTCAAAATATGTTTTAATATTATGGGGATTATGCACGGTTTACGATGCGGTACATTTCGAAAATACGAATGTGTGAGTCGTTGGACTTTGGTCAATTTTGGCTTGATGAACATTTTGGGAATTGTAAACCTTTTTGGTTTTGGAGAAAAGATGTATTTTGAGTATTTTGATGAGTAAATTTTAAGTATTGATATTTTAACGATTTATATTACTAGTGTTAAACTTTTGGTATAAATGCACCGTGATGGGGATTTTGGAAAACTATGTCTTAACCTAGAGTTGTGCGGAGTTATTTACGTTTTTGGAACATTAACGCGCATTGTTCGTACGGTTCGAAATTTGCAGTCGAATTAAATCCTTTTAGATGTCAACCAATTACAAGCACTTACAGTTTTTCTAAGTTTTGAGAAAATACATTAAAGTGTATGAGTCTTGTCAAAGAGGTTTTACGCCTATGTCATTATATGACCAAATAAGGAAACTTCGAAATTTGATTTAACGAAAATTTCTACTTAGAAAGAATTTTAGTATGGACTACCTGTTGCATGTAACTTTATTTCCGGAAAATCACTAAGAAAGTGTTACAAGTTTGCATGCATATTCGAAATTGAAATTTCTTCACGATATTTTAGTCGATATCTTCGAATGATGAAAACGTATTGATTTTTGCCTTTAAACTTGGAATCGCCGCAAATAATTTTATATCTTAACCAAAGTGTATTTATGGATCGTTTCACTGTTTTTGTGAAATAAACTCACATTGCGAATTTTGTTGGTTAATTTTTCTTCGCGTCATTTATAGTTAAAAGAAATAATTTTTGGAGTTTGGCGTCGTTTAAGTTCTTTTTCGAAAACATTGTACCAGCATGTTGTTGCACATTATCTTAATGCAAGAAATTACTTTACGTATGTGACATAAATCAATCCATGCTAGGACCGTAGCGGTTCATTTCAAAAAGTTGTTGTTGGTAACTTGAATTGTGATGAAATGGTTTTCAAGATGATTTTCATATGTGGGATGAGTGTGTCCATTTTTGCACAATTACCGAGTAGGTAGTAGTAGATTTTATGCGTACGATTAAATTGATGTGAAAACCTTCGTGTTGAAAATTTCTATAAAGGTTTTTGGATTGGCATATTTGTTAAAGTACTTCACTTGAAAAACCTTGAACTCATTAGAACCTCGGAAAGGTTAAGTAACCCCAGTTAAGAGTAAGTGCGTAAAACTTCGACGGTGGAAGGTTGGGTGTTCCGATGCGTGATGTTACTGTAGGCCGAATGGTATCGGTTATAGAGTCGATGTGATTTTGTATCTAACAGGTGAGGCTCGCGGTATATTCTGTGAATGCTTGTGGTAAACTGTTCGTTTCGGCAACCTTGTTTGGTGGTTAGTCTTGATGGACGAAATTCATGTATGAGGTTCTGTAGTAATTTGAATCTTGGTGGAGTAACTAGGTGGTAACTTTTGGATTTCAGAGCTAAGAACTATTAGTGTATTTTGGAGTGTGGTAGTCCAATCTTAAGGGATAATTGTACCGCCCGTAGTGGTCTTAAGAAGTTCGGATTGTGATGAGTGGCGGTAGCTATGCAGTTAATTTCGACGAAATAGCGAAAATAGCGACACTTGCGACCCCCATCGAAATTTCGGTCCTAAATTTCGGCCCAAAATAGCGAAGTCGAGAATAGCGACGAATATTCCGAAATTTGACCGAAATTTGTAATCGAAATTTCGATCGCTATTTCAAAATTTCGTTTGGGCCTTTTTTTGGTATTCTTTAATTCTTTTGGGCTTTGTTTTTGGTTTTTAATAAGTTTTGGGCTACTTTTTATCAAGTTCTGGGCCTCTTTATTTGTTTTGGGTTTTTTATCCAACTCTTTTGACCATTAATCTTTCACGACTCTTTGACCTAATCTTCCCAAATCAAATGCATCGACTTTCTGCTTACTGCTTCCATCCAGTCTTGCATCCATCGACTTTCTGCTTCCATCCAGTAGCGATCGACTGCTTTGGTACGGTAAGTGTCTTTTTCTTCTTCTTCTGTTCTTCTTCAGTTCTTCTTCTTCTTCTTCCATAGACTTTCTGCTCCCATCTTCTTGTTTATTTATGTTCTTACTTCTTATCAGTAAGCTAGGTGATCAGCTTAAGTTGTTTCTGTTTTGTTTTGAGATTTTGTTAATTTTTACAATTTTGATCAGTTGTAAATTAGTAAGCTATTTTGTTTATTTATGTTCTTATCAGTAAGCTATAGGTGATCAACTTATGTTCTTATCAGTTAAATTTTGCTTAAACTGTTAATTTTTGTTGATCACTTAATTTTACTGTTTTGTGTGTTAATTACTTAATTGTTTATTTTTTGCTGTTTTATGTTAAGTACTGTTTTTATAGACTATAGTAGCTACTAGGTCTCTAGTTACTAGTTAGCATGGAGGGTGGTTTTTCTTTGAAAGCGTCGTCCACTCCGAACACCACCAATACAACTACATCCGATGCGGGTACAAAATGCACAAACGGTGACATGGCATGGGAATGGGGAATATGGAAAGATCCCACAAACAAACAATTAGTTTGGTGCACCTTGTGTGATAAGAAGATGTCTTCGGGGATCACAAGGTTAAAACAACACCTTACTCATAGCTCAAGACAAGTGACGGGATGTCCAAACGTGACTGAAGACATTAAGAAAAGAGTTCTTGAAAGCGTGAATGTAAAAGATAAACAAAAGAAGGAAAAGATAAGGTCCGTTGAAATTCTTCAAAGATATTCACATGACAGTGAAGACGAGGATGATGAAGTACAAGTTGTGGATGTTGAGAATTCTAAAGGTAAGGGGAAAAAAAGAAAGAGAGTTAGCGATGTTCGGGGTCCTCTTGATACCATGTTCAAGCCTAACTATGCCAAAATGAAACAAGTCACGTTGGACAAAAATGACTCAATAAATGAGAAGTTGAAAATGAATGCTTGGAAAAAATTTGCTATATGGGCATACTCGGTTGGGTTACCGTTTAATGCAGTGCGGGATGAGAGCTTTCAAGATGTAATCCATGCAATTGGAGAATACGGAAGAGGTGACTATTTATAAACTATAAAGAGTAAATGTTGTTAATTTGTTATGTCTTAATCTTTAAATGTGATGTTTTACTTTATGCCAATGATAGGTATGCCAGCTCCAAGTTATCACAACATTCGGGTAACCTTGATGAAGGATGTTCTAGCGGATACTAGGAAGTTTGTGGATTCCTTTAGGCCACATTGGAAGAAATACCATTGCACCATCATGTCTGACTTTTGGACAGATGGGAAAGGTCGTTGTTTGATTAATTTTTTGGTTAATTGTCCTGTTGGAACTGTTTTCTTGAAATCAATTGATGCGTCGGAGCATGTAAAGGATGCTCAATTGATTGTGAAAATGATTAATGATGTCATCGAAGATGTTGGCGAGGAGAACATAGTGCAGGTAACAACATTTTGGGGATTAAGATTATCATTAAATTCCCTTTTCTATTTGCTACTTGTAAATCATTAACTTCCCTTTTTTATTTATAATAGTTTGTTACCGACAATGGCTCAAACTTTAAAGCCGCGGGAAAGATTTTGGAAGAACAACATCCCAAGATGTTCTGGACGCCATGTGCAGCACACTGTGTGAATCTCATGTTGGGAGATATTGGCGAGAAGATCCCCAAGATAAAAAGTGTTTTGGCCGATGCAAGAGCAGTTGTGGTTTATATATATAACCATGGAAGGATTTTCAATATGTTGCGGAAATTGACGAACAACAAAGAGTTACATAGGTCGTGTGTAACGAGGTTTGCAACACGGTTCTATACAATTAAGAGTATCTATGAAAATCGACATCACATTCAAGTTTTATTTGTGTCGGAGGAATGGACAAAAAGTGATTTTGCTAAGAAAGCTTGTGGAAAACGAATCGGGAGGATAGTTGCCAAATCTGATTTTTGGGACACTATATTTCTTGCATGTCAAGTAATGGCTCCTTTAGTTGATGTGGTTAGATTGGTTGATACAGAAGAGAGGCCATGCATGGGATATATTTATGATGCTATGGACAAAGCAGAGGAGCTAATACAAAAGAATCTTACCGATACTCCTCATGAAAGATTATACCCTAAGGTGTGGGCTATGATCCAGGCATGATGGAGTGACCAACTTCATCATCCATTACATGCGGGTATACAACTTTTTGGTGAATATTTTTAGTTTTTAAGAAGCTAATTCATTGATGTGGTACTAAGTACTAACTTTTTACTACATGTACAACTGGATATTACCTTAATCCTGTGATATATTATGGAGAAAATACAGAGTCGATTGTGATGAATAGAGATATTAGAAATGGGCTTTATGTTGCTATTGATCGACTTGTACCCAATGCAGAAGAGAATGTGAAACACCCTAAAAACAGGGTCAATTTAAACCTTGAAATTTACCATAAGTTATGATCAAAAGCTTTCAAACTTATATAACCTGAGGATCAAATGTAAGGTTTCTATATACAAACGTCATTACTTAAATAACTTATTAATCTAATCATAACATAACAATCAGATTAATCCAGTTATCTAAACAATCGTCCCAAAAGCATCAAAAATCTCTAGATCCTCCAGTATCTCTAAGTCTGAATCTTTCCAACGGTTCTCGTCTCTCATTCCCGCTATTTCCCGGAGCTTGTACCTGGTAAGAAGATTCAACTTGAAACATTAGGCTTTCGCCTAGTGAGGATACTCAAATCAAAATAAAATTTAATAATTAAAACATGAACAGATAACTCAAACCTGTTCTCACCCATCTTACCGTACGACAACTCCTTTTCAAATCGGGGAATCTACCCCACTCCCAATTTCCTACGACTAACTCATTTAATCGCAACAACAACATAAAAGTTAACTCTGAATCATTCCAGATTCACAATCAATAATCACACACAAGAAATTACAAGTCAAAACCTGCCTATTTCTAAATCAGGAAGTAGAGATTACAAATTACTTTATGCCTATCTCTAATCTTCCTCTCATCACAGGGAAATCTCCGATCTTCCCAAATCGAAATGGGAATCATTAAGCACAACTGCTTATTCCACATTCCACCTCAGAATCAATGGTCCCCATGGGATTATAATATCGCGATACTCAAATCGAGACTCATGATTCAAGGTACATCCAATTACTAAAATTACACCCCTCTGGTCTATGGCGAGTAATCGGTTCCCATCATACCGTACCCAAGTGCCCTCGGTGACCGGATGCCTATTTTAGTAAAAGCACATAATCACATAATATAATATATGTAATAAACGATATTACTATATGCGTCCAGCATACAATATATATCATTTCTCCGAACATATTCTATATATATAATAAAGAATATTATTAACTCCTCATCTCAATCTCTTTAACTTAGCACAAAAGTTAATATCTCAATTATTAATCTATATGTTGTACTTGTAAGTAGATCTTAATAATTTACCTTAATAAGGCTTCAAATCGTATTCAGAATTCATAATCATATCACATATTGCATGTAGCAATTAATCATACTTGTCATATAAGAATAATGATTTATCAACTTCATAGTTAGGTCATCTTTAGGAACTTAAGCATGGAATCAACATAATACAACTTTTAATCGCCCTCTTGGCTTATCTCTAATTTAATCAAATCCATATAAAACATATTCATGCATACATATAAAACATCTAATTCAAGATTAATTACTGAATTTTAAAGAGAGTTGAATAAACTCACCTGATGCGTTATTACTCCTTTTAATCCTTTTTAACACGTAAGGGCTCCTTTCTTGACTACCACAGCTTACTGTATTATTCAATTACATATACTGATATTAATTATCAAAACAGAACCCTCTATAACTGAAAATCCTTAATTTCTAAAAATCACATCTCAAGTCGCAATCAACTGAAGTCGCAGTCCTCTATTGCGATCCCAAATCCAAATCGCAGTGAACTGTTGCGACTACAGTACCAAGTCGCAACTGCCCATTGCGATTTCAACCCAAGTCGCAACCAACTGTTGCGATTCCAAAGCCAAGTCGCAATGGTCTACTGCGACTCCAACTCCAAGTCGCTATTGCCTATTGCGACAATCATGAATGTCGCAACTCAAGGTTGCGACTTCGATGATATTCAACCAAGTCTCAGTCCACTAAGTTCGTTCTAAACCCAGATTTTTGTACTTTTAATCTATGTTTGTTTATGCCAATTTGCAGATATGTTTAATACACTTTTCTTAACACATCCAAAAACTCAGATTCTCATTATCATTATATTTTACCCAAAACCCATCAAAATCTTCTAAGAACACTTTTACTACTAAGATGAAGAATTAAAATGAATGGCTTACCTTATGATTCTTCAAACCAACAACAGATTTAATGATTTCTGCTATTCCTTCTCCTTATTTTTGCTTGATTTCTCTATCTCAATCTCTCTCTCTCTCGGTTTCTTTCTCAAACCGTACACACACACCATGCACATAAGACACACACTTTTAGCTAACAAGGCTAATTAGATGACACCTCACTCTTAAATTTCCCATGAGTCATTAACTATATTACCAAACAAACCCCCAACTTTAAAGAAATAACAATACAACCCTCAAATTGGAAATCCTCTTCAATCACACTTGTAAACAATTACAAACGTAACCCCCGAGTTAATTTGTAATTCACAAAATAATATAACGAAAATTCAGGATGTTACAATACTCCCCAACTTGAAAATGATTTCGTCCCCGAAATCAAAGGCAGGTAAACAAATGAGGATACCTACTCCTCATACTCTCTTCTGACTCTAAAGTTACATTAGTACCTCTATGGTGTTTCCACTGTACTTTCAACATAGCTACCTCTTTACCACTACGTAGCTTTCTAACTGATCTTTCTAAAATTGCCTTTGGTTCCTCTACACAGCGACTCTTTTCATCTATCCTCACATCTGTGAGTGGAATCACATCCTCCTCTTCGGCCAAACACTTCCGAAGATAACATACATGAAAAGTATTATGAACTCCTTCCAACTCGGGCGGAAGATCTAACTTATAAGCTTGTAACCCAATTCCCTCAACAATGGTGAAAGGTCCTAGAAAACGAGGACTCAACTTCCCACACACCTTTCCATGGGGATACCTTGAGCATCACACGCTCCCCAACTTGAAATTCTTTTGGTCTCCGCTTCGGGTCAGCATAACTTTTCTGTCTATCTTGGGCTGCTTTCATATGCTGCCGAATCTCTTTTACTTTATCTGCTGTTTGCTGTACTAATTCTGGACCAGCAAACTGTTTCTCCCCGGCTTCTAACCAACACACCGGAGTTCTACACTTACGACCATACAACGCTTCAAAGGGTGCTCTCCCGATGCTCGAATGATAACTATTGTTATACGCAAATTCTACTAACGGTAGATGCGTATCCCAGTTACCACCAAAATCTAAAACACAACACCTGAGCATATCCTCCATAGTTTGAATAGTCCGCTCACTCTGTCCATCGGTCTGTGGATGAAAAGCAGTACTCAAATTAACTTTAGTACCCAATTCTTCTTGCAATGATCGCCAAAATCTCGAGGTAAACCGACTATCGCGATCTGACACTATCGACACCGGTATACCATGCCTTGACACCACTTCATCAATATACAACTTTGCTAATTTCTCAATTGGTGATGCCTCTTTCATTGTTAGAAAATGAGCACTCTTAGTTAATCTATCCACGATTACCCATATTGTGTCGTTACCTTTTTGCGTCTTTGGTAACTTCGTCACAAAGTCCATGGTAATCTTCTCCCACTTCCATTCCGGAATTTCCAAGGATTGAAAAGTTCCGTAAGGTTTCTGATGTTCAGCTTTCACCAACGAACATGTTGTACACATTTCTACCTTTCGAGCCACATCTACTTTCATCGCTGGCCACCAATAATGCAATTTCAGATCTCGATACATCTTTGTACTCCCAGGATGTATGGAATACTTAGATCTATGATCGTCTTCGAGAATCAACTCTCGATTTCCTCCCATTTTAGGCACCCAAACTCTTCCTTGAAATAATTTAATCCCACGACCATCTTCGGTCAACTGAAGATGTTGCTTACCCATTACTTCTTCTTTCAGATTTTCCTCTTGCAAAGCAATCACTTGTGCTTCTTTAATCTTTTCCATAAAACTTGACGTTACATCAATTCTAACATTTACCGATTTCAAACACCCACCATATTCTTTTCTACTTAAGGCATCAGCCACGACATTTGCTTTACCAGGATGGTAATGCAATTCACAATCGTAATCCTTAAGCAATTCTAACCATCTTCGCTGCCTCATGTTTAATTCTTTCTGATCAAAAACATGTTGCAAACTTTTGTGATCAGTATAAAGAGTACACTTCGTTCCATACAAATAGTGTCGCCACAATTTCAAAGCGAACACCACTGCTGCTAACTCTAAATCATGGGTAGGATAATTCTTTTCATGCTCTTTAAGCTGTCTTGAGGCATAGGCAATCACTTTGCCCCTTTGCATTAGCACACATCCTAAACCCATCTTTGAAGCATCACTATACATGACCAAATCTTCTGTCCCTTCTGGCAGGGCAAGAATAGGTGCTTCACACAGCTTTTGACGTAAAGTTCTGAAAGCTGTTTCTTGTTTCTCCGTCCAAACAAACTTCTCATTCTTTCTGTTTAACAACGTCAAAGCAGATGCAATCTTAGAAAAATCTTTTATGAATCTTCTATAATAACCTGCTAATCCCAGAAAGCTTCTTATCTCAGATGCACTTCTAGGTGTCTCCCAATTCGTCATCGCTTCAATCTTTGAAGGATCTACTTTAACTCCTTCAGAAGTAATCACATGACCTAGGAACTGCACCTCCTTCAACCAAAATTCACACTTTGAAAACTTTGCGTATAACTTCTCTTTTCTTAAAACTTCTAAGACTTCACGAAGATGTTGCTCATGATCTTCTTCAGTCTTTGAATAAATAAGTATGTCATCAATAAACACAATGACAAACTTATCTAAAAATGGTCGACATACTCTGTTCATCAAATCCATGAATACCGCAGGAGCATTTGTCAACCCAAATGGCATTACAAGGAACTCATAATGCCCATATCTCGTTCTAAACGCTGTTTTTGAAACGTCTTCGTCTCTTACTCGCACCTGATGGTATCCAGATCTTAAATCTATCTTTGAAAAGCATCCCGCACCTTGGAGTTGATCAAATAGATCATCAATCCTCGGAAGCGGATACTTGTTCTTAATAGTTACCTTATTCAACTCTCGATAATCAATACACATTCTCATGGTACCATCTTTCTTCTTAACAAATAAAACTGGAGCTCCCCACGGTGAAGAACTCGGTCTTACGAAACCCTTATCTAATAACTCCTGAAGCTGAGTCATCATCTCTTTCATCTCAGCAGGTGCTAAACGATAAGGTGCTCGTGCAATCGGTGCCGATCCAGGAATAATATCGATACGAAACTCCACCTGTCTTTCAACTGGCAAACCTGGAAGGTCATCCGGGAACACATCCGGAAACTCACGCACCACGTTGATATCTTGAATATTTTTCTTTTCTAACTTTGTATCAATAACATAGGCTAGATAAGACCAACACCCTTTCGATAAACATTTCCGTGCCTTCATCACTGAAATCAACGGAATTTCTCCTTCCTGTTTTTCTCCGAACACGAATACACTATCTTTCTCGCCCATTGGAATTCGAATCAGCTTCTTTGCGCACATAATTTCTGCCTGGTTGTTGCTCAACCAGTCCATTCCTACCACAATATCAAAACTCCCAATTTCCATTAACAACAAGTTAATCGGAAATTCTGTTCCCTCTATCATAATCTTACAATCGGCCAGGCTCTCCCTAACCAAAGTCTGAACTCCATTAGCTATCTCGACTACTAAGGCATCTTCTAGAGTAGTAACAGGCATAGCTAATTTACGTTGAAACAACTTGGATACAAAAGAGTAATTTACGCCACTATCAAACAACACACGTGCAGGAATTGAGTTTATAAGAAATGTACCCGAGACCACGTCCTTTGACCCCTTCGCTTCATCAGCAGTCATTTGGAATGCACGACCGGTGGGTTTGGGAATATCCAGCTTTCTTCCCTGATCTCCTCCTCTTTTCAACTTCGGACAATCTTTTCGAAAATGACCCGGTTGCTGACATTCAAAACAAACCGACCCAGGCACTGTACAATTTGACGCCATATGTCCCATCTTCCCACACTTGAAACATTGATTTCCAACCACACGGCATTGGCCAAAATGTTTACTTCTGCACTTTGCACACCAACTCGGTTCTCTACGAGAATCATTGCGAATGTTCTTTCCGAATAATCTTAATTTTGGAGAAGGTTCGGAACGACCCTCCCATTTCCTCTTTTCTCCAACCTGCGCTTTCTCCTCCTTATCTTTCGCATACATTTCCGCTATCACTTTTGCTTCCTCAATCGTCTCCCTCAAGGTAGCAGATTTCGAACTGCGAACCCTTGTCATCATATCGGCTGGTAGACCTTTCAGATAATATTTAATCTTATCTTTCTCCGATGAAGCCACGTGCCCCATAAGATTCAGTTTTTCCATAAAGACCTCGGTATATTTTCTCACTGACATATTACCTTTCTTAATATTTCTGAATTCTTCTTCGATTCGGTCCATCTCGAGTTCGTTACAGTATTCTTCTAAAATCTTTGCTTTAAACTGATTCCAGGTTACGGAATTCAAAGCTGCCTCTGTCACAGTTGATGACAACACATTCCACCACTGCAACGCTTTGCCACGCAACATTTGTGACCCAAATCTCACCTTAGATCTTTCATCTGTACATTCACAGGCACGAAAAGCCTGCTCGATCTCTCTTATCCAGTTCATACAAACCACCGGATTATCATCTCCCTTGAATTCTGGCGGTCTACAACTTAGAAATGTTTTGTAGGAGCAATTTCTTTCAACCCTCCTTTCTGCCTCCGCTCCTGAATTTACAGTCGGATTTATTGCGTTAGCATCAACCATTGTTCTCCTTGGTTCCACATTTCGATCATTAATCAATTTTGTGAACATCTCTGCATGTCTCCCCATTACAGTATTCATCATCTCTGCTTGCCTCTCCATTGAAGCATTCATCAGTCGAGTCACATTATCCATGATTCGCCCCTCCATACCTGAATCTGATGACGTTTGATCAGCATTACTAGTACCTCCTGGATGTACTCGACTTCGCAATCCTCCCAAGGAAAGAAAATCTGTTGGCGTATCAGGAACTCCGCCCAATCCAGTCTGTCTTTCTCCAGCATCGTCTAACCAATTCCTATTCATCGAAGAATTTGGAGACCTCGGGGGCGTATTTACCATTGTTCTGATGTGAGCACAAAAGAATACTCATCAGTTAATGGTTTATACAACTAAACATACAATACATACTCTACCGCTAATCAGTCACTGTAACAATTTAGAAACAAGTATGCTTGTGTAATAATATATTCATAATAACAGTAGCTAATTGAAATTGCGAACATATCATACATGAGAATTCTCATTACCATTGTTACAGTACTAACTTTGCGTATTTCTGTCGACTCTAAGACTACCCAATCTTAGTACTTCTACCCAGAACTCACGGATCATAACTTAACTCATCTCAGCTTAAGTCTAGGTATCTCAAATTCATACCTAGTTCGCTTAAACTAAAGCTCTGATACCATACTGAAACACCCTAAAAACAGGGTCAATTTAAACCTTGAAATTTACCATAAGTTATGATCAAAAGCTTTCAAACTTATATAACCTTAGGATCAAATGTAAGGTTTCTATATACAAACGTCATTACTTAAATAACTTATTAATCTAATCATAACATAACAATCAGATTAATCCAGTTATCTAAACAATCGTCCCAAAAGCATCAAAAATCTCTAGATCCTCCAGTATCTCTAAGTCTGAATCTTTCCAACGGTTCTCATCTCTCATTCCCGCTATTTCCCGGAGCTTGTACCTGGTAAGAAGATTCAACTTGAAACATTAGGCTTTCGCCTAGTGAGGATACTCAAATCAAAATAAAATTTAATAATTAAAACATGAACAGATAACTCAAACCTGTTCTCACCCATCTTACCGTACGACAACTCCTTTTCAAATCGGGGAATCTACCCCACTCCCAATTTCCTACGACTAACTCATTTAATCGCAACAACAACATAAAAGTTAACTCTGAATCATTCCAGATTCACAATCAATAATCACACACAAGAAATTACAAGTCAAAACCTGCCTATTTCTAAATCAGGAAGTAGAGATTACAAATTACTTTATGCCTATCTCTAATCTTCCTCTCATCACAGGGAAATCTCCGATCTTCCCAAATCGAAATGGGAATCATTAAGCACAACTGCTTATTCCACATTCCACCTCAGAATCAATGGTCCCCATGGGATTATAATATCGCGATACTCAAATCGAGACTCATGATTCAAGGTACATTCAATTACTAAAATTACACCCCTTTGGTCTATGGCGAGTAATCGGTTCCCATCATACCGTACCCAAGTGCCCTCGGTGACCGGATGCCTATTTTAGTAAAAGCACATAATCACATAATATAATATATGTAATAAACGATATTACTATATGCGTCCAGCATACAATATATATCATTTCTCCGAACATATTCTATATATATAATAAAGAATATTATTAACTCCTCATCTCAATCTCTTTAACTTAGCACAAAAGTTAATATCTCAATTATTAATCTATATGTTGTACTTGTAAGTAGATCTTAATAATTTACCTTAATAAGGCTTCAAATCGTATTCAGAATTCATAATCATATCACATATTGCATGTAGCAATTAATCATACTTGTCATATAAGAATAATGATTTATCAACTTCATAGTTAGGTCATCTTTAGGAACTTAAGCATGGAATCAACATAATACAACTTTTAATCGCCCTCTTGGCTTATCTCTAATTTAATCAAATCCATATAAAACATATTCATGCATACATATAAAACATCTAATTCAAGATTAATTACTGAATTTTAAAGAGAGTTGAATAAACTCACCTGATGCGTTATTACTCCTTTTAATCCTTTTTAACACGTAAGGGCTCCTTTCTTGACTACCACAGCTTACTGTATTATTCAATTACATATACTGATATTAATTATCAAAACAGAACCCTCTATAACTGAAAATCCTTAATTTCTAAAAATCACATCTCAAGTCGCAATCAACTGAAGTCGCAGTCCTCTATTGCGATCCCAAATCCAAATCGCAGTGAACTGTTGCGACTACAGTACCAAGTCGCAACTGCCCATTGCGATTTCAACCCAAGTCGCAACCAACTGTTGCGATTCCAAAGCCAAGTCGCAATGGTCTACCGCGACTCCAACTCCAAGTCGCTATTGCCTATTGCGACAATCATGAATGTCGCAACTCAAGGTTGCGACTTCGATGATATTCAACCAAGTCTCAGTCCACTAAGTTCGTTCTAAACCCAGATTTTTGTACTTTTAATCTATGTTTGTTTATGCCAATTTGCAGATATGTTTAATACACTTATCTTAACACATCCAAAAACTCAGATTCTCATTATCATTATATTTTACCCAAAACCCATCAAAATCTTCTAAGAACACTTTTACTACTAAGATGAAGAATTAAAATGAATGGCTTACCTTATGATTCTTCAAACCAACAACAGATTTAATGATTTCTGCTATTCCTTCTCCTTCTTTTTGCTTGATTTCTCTATCTCAATCTCTCTCTCTCTCGGTTTCTTTCTCAAACCGTACACACACACCATGCACATAAGACACACACTTTTAGCTAACAAGGCTAATTAGATGACACCTCACTCTTAAATTTCCCATGAGTCATTAACTATATTACCAAACAAACCCCCAACTTTAAAGAAATAACAATACAACCCTCAAATTGGAAATCCTCTTCAATCACACTTGTAAACAATTACAAACGTAACCCCCGAGTTAATTTGTAATTCACAAAATAATATAACGAAAATTCAGGATGTTACAGAATGATAAGTTGAGACTAGAATTGGATCTCTATGTTGATGCAAAAGGGCATTTCGGATCTGCAGCGGCTACACGGAGTAGAGAGAAAGTTGCACCATGTAAGTAGTTATTATATTAGTTTCTTGCTTGTTTACGTGTTTTATTAACTGAGTACTTTTATTAATGAAACATAGATATATGGTGGCGTTCTTACGGGATTGATACGCCTATTCTCCAACAATTTGCCATAAGGGTTCTCAGTCAAACTTGCAGTGCTTCACCTTGTGAACGCAATTGGAGTGCATTTGACAATGTGAGTTTTCTTTATAAAAGATTGTAGACATTATATTAAATTATTAATTCATTACTTCAATTGAAACCTTTAGTAATTTTGCCAATTTTATAATTCCAGTTGCATTCTAAAAAAAGGAATTGCCTTTTACAACAAAAGTTGAATGATCTCGTATTCATTCAATACAACACAAGGCTAGAAAGGCGGTTCAAATCTCTTACGAATAACAAATATCTAGATCGTATTTTGTTGAGAGATGTTGAAGAAAATGATGATTGGGTGATTCCAACTGAGGTCGAGCTTCAAGAATTTGTGGATGCAAGTGATGGTCTTTTATGGTCGGATGTGCGAGAAGCAATGGGAGGCAATGTGGATGTCGGTCCAAGTACTAGGAGTAAGAGAGAGCGTTACCGGGATGATGATGATGATGAACTTGGGGAAGAAGAAGAACGTGGAGTCAGAAATGATATAAATGAAACAATCGATATACTAAACGATGTCGATTCAGATGCCGAGTCGGTGGATTGCAATTAACCAATTAGTTCTCATGATCTCATCTACGACCTTTATATGTTTTGAAACTTTTTACTTGTGGGGTTTGAACTTTGAAACTATTACTCTATTGCTATGATGCTATCTATGTTATTTGTGTGGTTTGAAACTTTTTTTGATCATTATTCTATTAAGATTTTAAGGTATATTATATATATATATATATATATATTATATTCATATTTAATTTTATTTTTATCGCTATTTCACCGCTATTTCAATTCAAGGTCTTGATCGAAATTTTCGCAATCGTCGTGTTAACTGCTTAGGGCGGTAGTTGAATGACCTTCCTTGAAGGGTAAAAGAATATGTCAATCGGATGATTGGTAATTGGACGTATTCTTGGAGTTGTATAATCGATGGGTCGGTGGCGACCGTCTGTTTTGGAGTCTAATGAAACTCTGTAGAATTAAGTGACAGTTCAGCAGCGGAGATAATTGGATTTGGGGATTTTGTTGGTATCAGAGTGATCAACCTTGGACTGATTGAGAGTCGGGATCCACCGTTGGGTAAGTATGGAACACCTAAGGTTGGGAGACATCCGAAGCCATGCGGTTAGAAACTACTTTAGCAAGTTGAACATTTATACGGATGTAAGGGTAACGTATATGGGTTGACCATGGTTGTAAGAGAGCTAGATTTCGAGGACGAAATCTCTTTTACGGTTGGGAGGATTGTAACACCCCGATCTTTGGAAGGTATCGGTCTTTTAAGATAAATATGAGAAATAGGATTTTTGGATTGGATCCTAGATTTTATGGTCTTGTTGGATGGAGAATTCAAATACGAATCTAACGGGCCTTTCCGGAGCAAAAACAGAGTTAAAACGATAAAGTTATGACCAAAACAGTGATCAGACAATAAATCGGGAAACCAGGGTCAAGTGGACGTCCGCATGGTGCAAGTGGACGTCCGCATTAGTGAAAATCCGCTTGTGCTTCCGCGAAAGCAGCAGAAAGTTGTCCCGGGTGCAAGTGAACGTCCGCATAGGACTCCAAGCGGACGTTCGCATAGGACTCCAAGCGGACGTCCGCATTGTGTCAGATGTGATTTTTTTCACCTTTTTCACCCTCAACCTTTCCTCCTCTCTCTCCTACATTTTATAAACCATATTAGATCTGATCCCTCTCCTCTCCCACTCGATTTTCTCCCCAAAAACCCTAAATCCTCCATTTCTCTCATCCCATCTCCCTCTCCTTCAAAAACACTAAGGTGGGTTTAATGAAATAAGCTTCAAGGGTTTTAAAGCTTCAAGATCTTCATCTTCTTCACCATTTTTCCACCATTGTTGAACTAATTTCGGGTTTTCTTCAAATACCCATTTGTAAGTTCATCTTTACTTCCCAAACCTTTATTTTGGTAACCTCAGAGATGTTTGGTGGGTGGATTCAAGTTGTGGTAAGGTAATATTCTCTTCTCTTCATCTATGGAAAATAGGGTTTTGGTGTAAGTTGAGATCTTGATGTGAAAATGTTTGGGGAATGATTATTTGTGGTTTGAAACTTATGGATCTAGATTTTTGGAAGATTTGGGCTTGAAGGTTCGTGTTTCTTCAAAGGAGCTTACGTTTGGGGAAAATCTAGATTTAGCCGAAATCTAGCAAGGTGAGTTCAAGTTGATTTGTGAAAACGTTGTACATGCCAAAAATGTTATTTTCCAAGTACTTATGTGTTTTAGATGAAAATGATCAATTGTTGAGTTATTTGGTGGGTTTTGACTTTTTGAAGTATTTAACTTTGTAAATTTTGTAAAACACCCATATTTGAGATTTTTGGGAAATTTGATAGATAAATCATGAAAGAAAATGCTTTGATGATTTATTTTATAAATGGAGTCTACTTGATACAAAAATGCATTTTTAGCGTATATTTTGGAAATATGCATATAATACGTTATTGGACGATTTGAAAATGTAACGGTGTGAGTTCTTTGGAAAAAGAGGGTTGTCCTAACGCAATGTCTTGTCTCGGGTTTTTCATGGATTTGAAATATTTATTGACAAAAGGGTGTGTTGCTACGTTTAATTTCATTTTATGACTTTTCACGATTGATCTTTTAAGCTAGTCGAGCTTATGGCTTGGTAATGGATTTTGTTAAGTCTTGGGGACATTTGTCCAGTTTTGATAGCTTAAAGTCGAGTTTTGGTCATGATTTATGTTTATTGGAGAATTACATGTTTTGAATACGTTTGTTCATTCGTTTGGGGTCATGTAATGTTTTAGACCTTATTTGCTATGGATCCATAGGCACTTGAGTTTTATGTTCAATGATGAGACGCTAGTTTCTCTCATTGTAGAACGGAATAGGCATCGGGTTTTATGGTAAGTAAGATGTGGGCCTATATGGTCGGGCATCATCCCATGAGCAGTAAGATGTAATTCCATATGTGCTTGGCACGGGATAGGCATCGGGTTTCATGGTAAGTAAGATGTGGGCCTATACGTCCGGGTATCGTCCCATTGGCAGTAAGGTATAATCCCAATGTGCTTGTTTTTGTGGATTTGGAGTGACCCAATGTATAGACCTAGAGTGGTTGAAATTGGGGGCTCCCAAGTCTCCTCGGGCAATAGATCTGGAGTGGTTGAGCTCGATATGTTATGAGAATAGTCCACATGTTTGTTTTATTACATAGATATGTGACCCACTTTTATGTTCCGTCACGTGCGATGTAAACGGGCCTCCCCCGTCACCGAAAGGTGTTGCTTTGGGTATTTATTTCTATATATGTTTTCGGTGACGTATTATATTTATATGGATTGTTTTCTATGATATATGAGTTGTGGTTTATGCCTCATCCGTGTTTGGGATGTTTTGAATAACAACTATTTATTCATGATTTCAATCATTTTAGAAATCAAATACTATTCCACTTTTCAAGTGGGTTTTGGGATGAGTCCATTTTGAGAATTATTTTATATTAAAGCTTTCAGCATGGGATTTGTGTGCGTTGGAAAATGGGTGATTTGCATCTAAAGTAAATTCTTTTGAACTCATGATTTAAAATGCAACTCTCTCGTTTTACGAACTATACAATCATGATAAAACTCTTGAACTTACTAGGCGTTAGCCTAACCTTTTTATTTGTCGGCATGTGCAACAGGTTCAGGTTGGGAATAGCTTAAACGACACTGTGAAAAGATGAGTGCTAGTAGCGTGCTCGAGAAGTGAATTGCTTAGTGAAGTCTTCCTCACTTATTTTGGGATTAGCAACTTGTACTTGTGTTAAGTAACACCCGATGTGAATTTAGCCTTTGTAATAAGACTTGGGTTATAAATTGTTTGAAGGTAATCATAGATTTTAATTTTGAGGTATTTCCCGTATTGACTTATAAGAAGAAATTCTATTCTTTTGGGTGTGTTATTAAAAATTTTATTTAGTTGCTCTTTCCAAATTTTGAGGGTGTTACAGATATCCGGGATTTCGCCATAACCCGAACAGGGGATATCCGGGAAATCCAAGTACCGGACAGGTTATATCCGGGAATTTCGTGTTGTCTGTCGACTTCTTCGAGCTAGGTGTGAGGTATCGATTAGGGAGTCTCTTAGGAGAATTGGATAATTGAGTGACTTATCACGCTTGTGTGTTTGATTGAAACATAGGTGTGCGGTTTGAGGAATCAATAACTCAAGTGAGAAAGAGCTAAGTGTGGACGACGGAGAAGTCTTTCTAACTGAAAATGTTGTTGACGTACAAATTTTAAACGCATGAGATGATTATAAAACTGCATGTTTTAACTTGACATGAAATGTGATTTGACATGTATGCATACATTTGAGGGTGGCATGTGATGGCTTAATTTGGGGTGTGTGTTCTGCAAATGCTCATACCGGGGGGTGTATCCCGGTTATGCCTATGGGGGGGGGGGGGGGGGGGTGTCCTAGTTAAAGACAGTTTGAGCCAAACACGTTGTCACGTGTGTGTGTGTGTGTGTGTGTGTGACCATACCGTGTGCCATCCACATTGTTGTATGTGCGTTTATTATTTTTAAAAGGTGTGAATTGTTTATAAATGCCTATTAACCGTTTCAAATGTTAGTTGCGGCGCAGATTTTTGTTACTAGAGGGAACTCACTAGACCTCATGGTCTAAGCCTTGTTTTTCAAAAAAAAAACATTTTCAGGTAAGCGTATATAAAGGACTCAAGTAAGGGCAAAGGGAAGATGTGAGCTTGGTGTCTTTGGGCTAGAAGAAAGTTGTAGTTGTTTGTTTAGCATTCCAGACTTAGTATATTTATACTCTCAGCTGTGTTGCCGGTTGTTTTTTTTCGCAAACCTTAAATGCGTACTTGTATATTTGATTTGGTATTTTGGGGCCGTTTTGGCGAGTTATTTAGGGGCGTTTGGTTCATTTTAAGGAATGGGAATGAGCATTCCATTTATGCTGTTTGGTTAAACCAATATAATTAATAAAAAATGTTTATATTATATTTTCAATACAAATACGTGACGTCCAACATGAAAATAAAAAATATTTTCCATTTAACATCGTGAAATGAAGGGATGCATGAGAAAAGATGACTGAGTGGGAATAAGATTCCCATTCCCCCCCCCCCCCCCTCCCAATTTGGTCAGGAATGGAAATTAATGGGTCTATTATATTATATCAAACCAAACAACAGTTTTCATTATCATTTCCATTCCTTACCCCTCAATACCCCCAACCAAACACCCCCTTATATTATGCCTTTTATGCTTAATTTGATGAGTTGGGTTGTTACACATACCCCATCTATGTTAATGATTGCATTCCCCTAAGATAATACAAAGAAATCGCTCTACTTATCGTCAAATTAGCAACATTTATCATCATCTCTATAGTCCAAAGCAAGCTCAATACCAACCCAATTCCAAGCATCCAGTATGTGAGTTCGTTTATATCTTGGGAATTTTGAAACAAGTTCCAACGACTTGATGAAAATCTTATTTCAAAATCACTCGTTCAGTTACCTAGAGGGTGAAATGCACCATCAAATTAGGCCTAATCCTCACCGCTTTCTACAATGTGAATGTCAGTTTGATGCTTAAAAGAGAGGCTGCTCCTATGGTGGGTGTAGATCTGGGTGAAGCTAGAAATGGAAACGGAGGGTGTGGTTCATCGAAGGGGGGAGTTGCAGGAGACGAAACAGATGAAGAAACAGAAGATCGAGTTCAACGAAGCTTTCAAAGAGGACGATGAAACAAATCGAGGTCAACAAAGACTTTAATGAGAAAGACGAAGGGGCATCGGAGGGTGTGTTTCACAACAACGGTATTTCTTCGCCACTAAAAATTCTTCCTTGGCAAACTTCTGGATAGCCCCAAATCCATTCGTTGATGAATGTTTATAATGTCGATATTGTAATTCAATCTGGATAACGATTTAAACTCTCAAATTTTTCGAACATTTTTCGAATTAGGAAATGTTTTTGGCAAGGGGCGAATAGGGGCTTATTATTCTTGTAATTCTTCTTCACGGTCAAGGGCAAACAGATGGTTGGATAATCCATCGGTGTAGAAGAAACTAGTTCTTGAAACTTGTTCGTCGTCTTGAGTAATTGATTTGAATATGAACAGAACTATTAAACTGACAATGAGCACATACAAGAACCCTACACCGATCAGAAACTAAATTTGTCTTGAAGAGATGATGTTAGGTCTCATGTTTGTGGAATAGAAGTATAGGGACCATTATTGACATATCTTGTAAATATCCTTTCTAGGATATAAATAGATAGCTTAAACCTAGATTAGGGTTTAATGACCTAATTACTATTTGATTACCTTTTGTACGTACGACTACAGTTTTCATCTTTCTGGTAATCAATCGAAGTGAGATTTGTGACGTTACTACTGATTTGTGTTGATTCTTATTATTGCACTTGTTAATCTGGGATCCACAATTGGTATCAGAGCAGAAAGACGATTGATTCAAAGGTAAGTTCATCAAATTCTGGTCATTCATTGTTTGTCGATTGTTTTCATTGTGATTGGATTTTTTTTGCTTTGATTCAAGTGTAAAAACTTGAAATTGAGGCTTAAGAAATTATCTTTGGTTTGTTTCTAGAGCCATATTAAGTTCTGGGTGTGTTTGATTAAGCTTTAAATCTTTAATTTTGAAATTCTTGATTTCTGGGTTTATACACTCTGTTCTTGATAAAAACTCAATTTTTGCTTCAAAAGTGGTTCAATAATCAATTTGGTCAATTGTTTTTGCTTTCCCTACTTGCTTGTTTTGTTTCTAAAGTGTTTGCAGAAAGTTTCCAAGCCAAAAAAAAGGTGCAAAGTCAATCTCCAGGTACGTTTTTCTTCGACCAGTGTTTGAATACGGGACTCTCTCTTTGAGTTCCGGTTCTTGTTTAATACCGGAACATATTCAATCCGGATCTAAATCCGGTCCCGGACTCCTAACTCCAGTTCCTTTTACCGGATCCTGTACATACCGGATCACAAGTTCGGTTTCGGTCTCATAACCCGGTTACGGTTCCTACATTGAGTACCGGTATTACATCCGGTTCCGGAATCTATCCCGGATCTGGTTCCCTTTTTGGTTCCGACTTCTGTCCATTCCGGTTCCCACACCCGGTCCCTGAATCTTGCACTCCGGATCTTACATTCCGGAACTACACATTCTGGATCTTCCATTCCGGATCATCTCTGCACACTTATTTTTTTTATTCAGCTTCTGTTTGGTTCAATTTTTTTTGTGTTCCTTTAGCTTTATTCCTGATCTTTTATAAGATTTGCGTTAAGTTACCACTCCCTTAGGATTTCGCGTTAGTTTTGCGTTAGTCAGTGCGTTAGATCACTCTTTTATCTTTGAATCATCCTACTCGTCTTACGATCACACACAAGTGCTCACAATGAATGCTCAAGACGCGTTAGTTATTGGATCTGAACTCAAACCTCCGATCCTGTACCGAGGGGAGTACAATGTCTGGAAAGATCGCTACATGTGCTTCATCGAGACCAAGCCTCTCTATGAAGAGATTCTACGATCGCTGACCGAAGGAACGATCGCTCCACCCATGGTGGAGATTCAGGCGCAAGAAGGCGGACCTCCAGCTCAAAGGGTGGCCAAACAATATGACAAGCTGTCTGTCGAGGAAAAGAGGAAAGTCGATGGGGACAAGTTGGCGAAGACTTATCTTGTATACAGTCTTCCTAACAACATCTACTGTAGCATCGACAGTCACAAGGATACAGCGAAAGGTATGTGGGATCAGCTCGCAAAGATCATGCAAGGCAGTCGTGAGGGGAATCAGCTGAAGATAACCAACTGCCTCACTCGATATGAAGCATTTAAAGCCAAACGAGGGGAATCACTCACTGAAACCTACGAACATTTTTGCACACTCCTCAACGATCTGCACAAGAACAACATCTTCAAGACGAACCTCGAGTGCAACCTCAAGTTCCTCAACAACCTTCAATCTGAATGGAAGGGATTTGTACTCCACGTTCGTCGCAATCGTTCTTTAGAAAGTGTTCCGATGCACGAGCTCTACGAGATGTTGCTTCAAGGCGAAGACGATGTACGTGAACTGATAGGAGATCAAAAGTCGAATGAAAAGACAAAGGAAGACCCCTTAGCTCTTATGTCTCACAAGAAGGACAAGCAAGTCCAACGCAGTTCGTATAGAGAGGAAGCTCATAGTGAGTCTGAGCATGAAGACGCAGAACCGGAAAGTGATTCCGATCCAGAGCTAGACAGTATAAAGAAAGCCGTTGCCTTACTATCCCTGGAGTACGCTAGAAAGAAGTTCTTCAAGAAACCATCCAACAACAACCAGCGTTACTCCACCAATACAAAGCGTCGGGATTATAGAGACAAGTACGAAGGCAAGCGCAAGTCTGATGAAGGAAGAAAGAAGAACGATGAAGGAAGGAAATCTGAAGGAAAGTCTGACGACCGAGCTGATGATGAACCAGTGAAATGCTACAACTGCGAAAAGCGAGGTCACTTCGCCAAAGACTGCCGGAAACCTGTAGTACGCAATGCTGAGTACTACAAGAACAAAATGCTGTTGTCAAGGCAGAAAGAAGCTGGTAAAGCACTGTTGGTGGAAGATGATCACTGGATCGAACTGACTGAAGACGAAGACGACGACGAGGAAGCTCACATGTGCTATACTGGCCTTATACTGACTCTTCCGGAAAGAAGAAAGACAAAAGCGATTGCCAGGTATGTGGTTCTTCTAATGCTGACCTTATTAATCAGATGCAAGTAATGATGCGTACTTTAGACTTATTTAAACTTAAGGTTAAAACCAAAGATGCCCAAATCTCTAAGCTAGAAGCCGATGCTAAGACTAAATATGATACCATAGGCAAGCTAGCTATTGAAAAGGCTGAGGACAAATGTGTGATAGAAAACTATCAAACTGAGTGCTCAGTCATTTCAAAACGAGCTGAATCCCTAGAGACCCAAATATCTGAATTCACACAAAAGTTAGAAAAGTCTCAGGAGGAGTATTCTAAGAGCGTTGTTATTCAAGAGAAAGTTCAAAAAGAAAATGAGTTGTTGACCTCTAAGCTTAAGGATCTTGAATCCAAACTTTACAAACTTGGTCAATCTGAACAAACCATCCACTTGAACAAACCAAAGGAATTTAAGTATTACAACTCACGATGGGGACTCGGATATGATAATCCGTGTTACCTCAAGAAAATCTTATCTAAGGTTGCCACCCTTTATGAATTCAATTTCATGTGCCTAGATAAGAAATATCCTGAGTATAAGATCAAGTGGACTAAGCCGTCTCAAGAGGATGAGGAAAAAGAAGACCTTAAACGAAATACAGGAATCCCACTACCAAAAGTTGGGGAAAAGCCTAATAATGTTGATAACAAATCGGAAGATGAGCCGCCTAGGAAGAATAAAAATGTATAAGTTCCTTTCGTGTACGAAACGCTAAATACGTTTCGTTAATGCCAAAAATCGCACAAAAGTACAACTTAAGGTCGATGTGGACATTTAACAACTAAAGAAATGCATCTCGAGCCAAATAACACGATCGCAAGGAAAAAGTAAAAGAGACAAGAGATTTGGTGACGCGGAAAACCCCAAAACGAGGGAAAAAACCGCGGCCGACTCTGTGAGAGTCGACAGTGCACTATAGTCGTCAATCAGGGGCGAAAGTCTTTGTGTTACAGGTGATTTGTATACAACAGATTACAAATAAATGTAAATATAAACTTAGTCGTGTGCAAACGACGTGGGTCGTGCGTAAATCGTGCGAAATAGCTTGTCGTCGTATGGTCTGAACTGTCATCGTCAGGTGGTTCGAACTGTCGTCGTGCGATACTTGCGTGTTCGAATGCCTCGTTGTATTGAGAGAAAAATATAGAAGTAAATGTAAGTAGCTCTATCTATTCTCCATTTGATCGAAGGTGGAGCAGTCTTTATATAGCTTCGGTCGGTACTAAATGTGCTTTAATTGTTGGTCTTGTAACCGCTGTCGACATTAAATGCGCTATGATGATTGTTTTTGTAACTGCTGTCGGGATCTAAATGGCATTGATGATTCGTCCGTTACTGGTCGTTGTGCCATAAATGCCTGTAGACCTGCATTAATGAACAAAAGAAACGGATGTCGACCATGAATGGTTAGTGTAATCGTAAGACCATCTTAAGTTCAGGACATCGGTCTTATGGAGCATACGACCGTTGTCGAAATACAAGACCATGTATATGGTTGTAAATTTCTTTTAAGACCTTACCTTAATATAAGAATAGTCTCATGGAAATGTCGTAAGACTAGGTCGTAAGACCACCAGGTCGTAAGACCAGAGTGATATAAGACCGATGACAGGAGACTGTCGACGTAAGACTGACGAGTCGTAACTGGCGACGCATAACTGGCGACATAAGACCAGTGACGTAGGACTAGCGACATAAGACTAACGATGTGCGACGTGCGACACATGATGTGCGACACGTGTCGTGCGATCATTAGATGTAAGATACTGTCTTGAATGACTATTGACGCAAGATGTCTTTTAATAATCAACTATCGTGGTTATTAATGTATGTCGGGGATATGACAATAATGGGTATTATCCTTGTCGGTCGGGGGTATGACTGTCGTAGATATTAGGGTAATCAAGGTCCATGGGTCATGTCGAAGGAATTCCCCAGGTCGGTCGAGGGTGTAATTTTTTACCCAAACACGTCTTAAAAAGAAAAACCCCTTACCTCTCAAATGATTACTTCGACATCTGTTCACTTGCTAAAACTGTGGAAACTCCGGTTCCCGTTACGGCAACACTAGATGTAGATTCTAACGACAAATCAGAGTTCAAACGATATGTTCCACCTCTGATTTTGGAAAACATCATTTTTAAACTCGAAGAATCAATTGTTTGGGATAAGGTCATTTATGAAACCGAAAGAACTGTACTTTTATCTACTATTGATAAGCTCAAAAAGAACAAAACCGAGTCCTTATCTGAATCAGAAAGAGCGAGTTATCGAACCAAGATTGCCAAGTTGACTTCTCAATTGTCCGCCTTGGCGACATAAGCTTTAACGAGTAGAATGGCTAAGGAGAGACCAGTGGATACTCCAATGAAGCCTGTCACTCCTGAAACCATCTCGGTTGACTCATCTCCTATCTTTTCGGAGAGACCAGTGGATACTCCAAGGAGTGTCTGATGACACAAAGGATAAGAATTTGAGCTTTAAAGATAAAGGTAAGGCGATTCAACCCGATTCTGTTCAAAATAATCTTTTCCAGTCTTTGATAATCCCTTTGCGGATAACTCCTCGTCCGACTCCGATGGTGAAACCCCCCTCTTGACTCTGCACGAAGGTTTTGAGTTTATGAATTCCTCTGTTTGTCATGATGATGATTTTTCTAAGATTGATTTTGCTCCGAAGCTTGCTAGTCACACTCAATTTTTAGAAAAAATGCCCACACCGGTCCAATTAGAAAAAGGTGAGTGTTCCAATTCTAAAACCGTTTCTGAGACCATTTCAATATCTAAACCTAAACGTCGATCCAAGAAACGTGCTAAAACCGGCAAGAGCTCTAAACGACAACCATATTACTCAAGCTCCTCTGACAATAACTCTAATGTAATTTCAGATAGAACGAGTCGGGGGAAAGCAGTTCGGAAAGAGTGGGTAGAGAAGAAGGCTAAGTTACGACCAGAGAAGACCAAGTCATTTAATTCTTTTACGTATATTAGGAAAAATAACAACAATCATGGTTTTGGTAACTCTGTTGAACATGGTTTTGAATTTCCAGTTAAACTTGACTCTGTTCAGCAATTGATTGAAATTTCACGTGATCGTGTTTGTTGTTCTTTGTGTGGATTGAATGATTTTGTCGTGTCTAAACATGCATCTGATTGGTTTGGTACATATCTTGTGTTTAATTCAAATGCTTCTCGTAAATCTTCCCGACAAAGACCCAGATCTAAATGGGTCTCAAGCAAGGGTGCTGCACCTAACACTCAAGGACCCATTTATAGATGGGTACCTAAACAACCTTAATTTTGTTTTGCAGCCCGGTCATGTGTGGTTTTTAGACTCCGGATGCTCCAAACACATGACTGGTAAACGGGAGCTGCTTACCAACTTCAAGGAGAAGTACTGTGGTGACGTCAGATTTGGGAATGATAACGTGGCCCCGATCATGGGCTATGGCGACCTCGTTCACGACAATCTCACCATCAAGCGTGTGTCCTACGTCGAAGGCCTTGGTCACAACCTCTTCAGCATCGGCCAGTTCTGCGACAAGAATCTTGAAGTCAACTTCAAGGCAAAGCGATGCAGTATTCGTAACGACGATGTAACGGAGATCCTTGCCGGAACTCGACGGACGAACCTCTACACCATCAATCTCGCCTCCGTGAAGACCGATAAAGCCGTTTGCCTCCTTTCCAAAGCGTCTACTCAACAGACCTGGCTGTGGCATCGACGACTTTCTCATTTGAACTTCAAGCACATCAACAAGCTGGTGCTCAGTGGACTCGTCAAGGGTATGCCTGAGCTACGTTTTGCAAAAGACCATCTCTGCTCCGCATGCGAGATGGGTAAGATGAAGAAGGTGTCTCACAAACCGAAGCCCGTTCCTAGCACGTCCAGACCTCTAGAGCTGATCCACATGGATCTCTGCGGCCCAATGCGCGTCCAAAGCATAAGTCATAAGAAGTACGTATTGGTGATGTTGGACGACTACTCGCGATACACCTGGGTCAAATTCCTATGTTCCAAGGACGAGACTCCTGGGGTCATCATCAATCATCTGAAGGGTGTCCAGAACAACTTGCAGCTCACCGTCATCAAGTTTCGCACGGATAACGTAACCGATATCAAGAACCGCTTGCTAAGTGACTATCTCACATCGGTTGGGATTTCACACAACTTCTCGGCTGCTAGGACTCCCCAGCAGAACGGAGTGGTGGAACGTCGCAACCACACCTTGGTGGAAGCGGCCCGCACCATGCTGACTGTTTGGGCAAAATTTAACCAGTCTCGACCACGACCAAAACACTGAGAACGTTTATTACACTTTTTTCATAACAAGGTTAAATCATAAGCACTTTATCTTTTGACCAACATGGAAATCGAAAAAATACTTACGACCTCGACCGTCGCGACATACCTCTCGACCTTGACCGACTAACGTATAATATTGATGTTATGTTTTTCACTGTTTAATGCAGAGTTAATGACATTAATGATCAACGGCCGTAACCGACGGAGACAGTTAATGAGCTTTAATTCAGGTGACCGTTGCGACCGTTACTCCTACATTTATGAGTCTCAATTAAAGCTACAAAGACTATAAATACGAAGATCCCAGCCTCACTTGCGGACATCTGGTCTCAAGAACAAGTACATAGCAAGAAACACTTGAAGCAAAACTCTCTCTCGAAAGCATACGACGCACGACTCATACGCACGACGCATAATCTCCATACACGACACACTTGTTTTCCACACACGATTCACTTGTTACTTTACATTTAAAGTATTTCTTTCATTTGTACTGTAATCATTGTACTTCGACACCTGAAACATAAGGACATCGCCCCTAATTGGCGAACATAGTGCATCGACGACCTCTAAAGTCGTCCGCGGGTTTTTTCCTCGTTGAGGTTTTTCCCGCGTCACCAAAATCTTTGTCTCTTTTACATTTTTCTGTCTTTATCGCACAGTTTGTCGCAAGATTCCCATTCTTTAGTTGTTAAGCTCTACAATCAACCTTAAGTTATCCTTCTGGACGATTTTTGGCATTAACAGTTTGGCGCCATCCGTGGGACCCCATCTAGAGAAAATCTTCGACAAACGTGTGTCCTACTAACGGTTTCTTGGAGTTTCTTCTTTTTCTGTTTCAGGAAAATGGCAGCTAATGGAAACCAGGAGCAGCTCATTGCTCAGATGTATCAGGAGCTGGAAGTTGCTCTTAATCAAATCAATGTCCTTACTGATCAAAGTCGAAGGGCAGCTAAGGAAATCGCGCGACTGAGGAATCCATTCGGACCACAGAACGGTCCTAGACCATTCGTTCAGAATCCAGGTCCAGGATCGTTCGGTCAGAATCCAGGATCGTTCGTCCAGAATCCAGGCTCGGGTCCATTCGTCCAAAATCCAGGACCAAGACCGTTCATGCAGAATCAGCAGCCTGGCCCGTTCATGCAGAATCAGCAGCCATGACAAGGATCTTTTGGTCAGAGCCAGCAGCTGGGATCGTTCAACCCAAATCCCCAGCCTGGGCAAATTCCTCCTCAGCATATTAGGCCCCCACCCATGCACAATGGGTCTCAGCCATACTTCGTTCCTTTCAATGGGGACGCTAATGGTTCGTAGTATGGTAACGGCACCAGTTCGGGAGTCAACCCTCCAGTAGGTGCAACTTCTGATCCTAATGACCCCGTCGCTCAGAGGTTGAAAATGCTAGAAGATCAGAACGAGCGTGTCCTATCCTTGCTCGCAAAGCTACCGGGGGGAGCCGTGCCCGTCGATGTCGAACCTCGCTCAGGATATCAAGCGTCGCCTTTCATTGATGCGATCGCGACATTCGACGTCCCGAAGAAGTATAATATCCCCTCTTTCACACCCAAGTATTCGGGGGTGACCGATCCAACGGAGCACATCGCGCAGTATAAGCAGCTGATGTGGACGGTCTCGATCCCACACATGTATCAAGAAGTATGCATGTGCAAGAGTTTTGGGGCGACCCTCACTGGTCCTGCCCTCCAATGGTTGGTTAATCTCAAACCCAAATCCATCGGGTCGTTCGCCGAGTTAGTCAACCAATTCTCCCAGCAGTTCGCCAGCAGTCGCAAGATGGAGAAGCATACCAGCGACTTATATTGAGTCGTGTAGAAAGCTAATGAATCTATTCGAAGCTATTTCAATAGGTTCAACGTAGAAATGATCAGTGTCCGCAACTGTGACGTCAAGACCGCGATTGAAGCCTATAAACGTGGTCTGGATGACAGTTCAGGTTTATATACTGATTTGACCAAGTATCTCCCGGAGAATTTCGAAGACGTCCGAGCTCGAACCCTAGCGTATATGAGAGTAGAGGACGACACCGCCTTTTATCGTAAGCACACCGATGACAAAAGGTCGTTGAGTGTAACGAAGCCAGAATTCAAGACAAATGTCGTATCTAAGCCAGAGCCCGTACGACAAATCTCGAACATCCGATTCAAGACGAAAGCGGAGTTTAAGACCGCGACTAAATTTCCTCAGTACCCTAAAATATCCTCCTACGGATTCAAAGAGACTACTAAGGACTTGGTCGAGGCGCTGAAGACCGTCCAGGTGACCATCCGGTGGCCAAAGAAGTCCGATCAAGGCGACGACAAGAAAGATAAGTCGAAGTGGTGCGACTTCCATGTCGACCATGGTCATGCGATAGATGATTGCATAGCTCTCAAAAAGGAGCTAGCATATCACGTCCCGAAGGGCAATCTCAAAGACATCATTGATGACATCGTTACTCCAGTTAGCGACGATCGACCACCAACCCCGGAGCATGCAAAGGTCGTCAACTGGATCACTGGCGGTTCCGACGTGTGCGGTCTGACATATTCCGCAGCCAAACGTCACGCCAGCCAGGCACCCGACGATCGACCTATTCCGCGTTCGTCAAGACTAAAGGGAGATCTGGAATTAGAAGCCATGAAAATCACGTTCGACCAAGACGACCTCGGTGACTCGTATCAGAAGCATCATGACGGGTTGATCATTCAACTCACGATTGGTAATTGTTTAACCCGACGAGTCTTGGTCGATGGAGGCAGTTCAGCAAACGTCATCTTCCTCGACACCATCAAGGCCATGGGAATCGATCGATCGGAAATCACTCGACGCTCGACAACCCTGGTCGGTTTCAACGGAGAAGCGACGAGTACCTTTAGAGAGATCACCTTGCCTATCTATGCTGGAGGAATCAACAAGCAGACCAAGTTCAGCGTCATTGATTGCTCGTAGACCTATAACATCATCTTAGGTCGACCGTGGATCCATGAAATGAAAGCCGCCTCGACGTACCACCAGACCATGAAGTTCCCAACGCCGTGGGGAGTCCAAGAGATCAAAAGTGAGCCGAAAGTCGCCCGTGATTGCTATAAGACCTCCTTGAAGCCGCAGAAAAGTTGTGGGTAAAGATGTCTATCGACTCCCAACCCTCGACAATCGAGGTATCTCACATAGCTATAATGCAACACGTCTGGAAAGGTATGTCTTCTAAGTCCTTTTCTATCTTTCATACGATTTTTTACCACGACGATAACAGACTTAAGCATCGGAGGGTCGTTGGCTAGCCAACGACCAACCTCTAACATTGTTTTATCGCAGATCGCATGACATAAGATTACTAAGTCTACTACATGACTTTAATCTCGCAAGGTCGCATGACATAAGTGTTCAGGTCTATGACTTGATTATTCTACCACAGGGGCACATGACTCGAGTTTCGTTGCACGATCTAGTTGTACGATCACAAGGTCTAACGACCCCATGATCTAAGTTTCTTAACTTAGAAAAGTTTCGTGTTTTGAATGAATGCTTTGGTCATATGTACTTATGTTTGCCAACATGATCTGAAGGCACAAAAGTCTTATGACTCGTATGTTAATCGTTGTAATTGCAATGGATGCCTAAGTCACACGATTCCTTGTTTGTTATCTACTTAATGAACTTCACAGTTGATATTATATCTATCTACGACATGTGTAAATCGAAATAATACACGAGTTCAACAAAAGGGTAAATTTCATTCAAGAAATAAACGATTACATTTAAGTAACCCGACCGCCAACGGTCGAGTACTCAAAAAACAAGACTAAAGATAAAAACTGTCTAAGGCAAAGGAGGATCGACAACCGCGTCCTTGCCCGAGGCCTCACCCTGTAAGCCCTCGACCATCTCCTCTTCCTCCTCAGCCTCCTTCTCATCATCGGAGTCTAGATCTCTCTCAGACCCGACTTTGGCCAAGAAGAAGGCCAGCTCTTCAGTCGTGGACGCGAGTGGATTCTTCCCCGACAGATGTTGCCTAATTATAGCGGCACGAGCCGTCAATCGAGCCAAGGCAAAGGTCGAAGCAGCCTCGTCCTTGAGTTCCCTCACCTCCTTCTCCAGGTCCGCCACCTTAGATTTGGACTCCTCAACCTCTTTCTCCTTCATGTCCAAGGACACCTTCCTCCTGTCTAGCTCCTCTCGTTGGTTGGCGATCACAGAGAAGGAATGCTTCAGACGAGAGTTCACGTCGTCTCTTGCATGTACGACAGCTTCTAGCTCATTCAGAGCATCGTCGAGTCGTACCGACATGTCCTCGACACGCGCCAGAGCGGATTTCTCCCTCTCCAACGCCGCGTCCTCTCTCTTAAGAGCAGAGGCGACTAGACCCTCGACCTTCTTCGTCTCAGCATGCAAGGCCAAGGAAGACTGAAACGTCTGAAAAACGTAGAAACACATTAATAGATACTCGACAATGACAACGTAGAACAAGTCTTGAAAGAGAGACTTACCATAAACGCCATTCCGGCAACATAGGACCCCGCATCTTCAACAGAGACCCCGTTGAAACGCTCCCTGAAAGAGGGGAGCTGAAACATTCCCAAGTGAGGGAACAATTTCGTCCCGTCCAGGACATTGTCGACCATGAAATCCGACGGTAACGTGAAGTTTACCGTCGTTTCTTCTCTCTCGCCCTCTCCCGTCCGTGCGCCCTTGCCCTTGTCGGCCGATGAGGGGCCCGACGTGGCAGTAGGAGACGCTGTCGATTTCGCTGGATGCGCAGGGTCGATGGGTGTTGCGCCAGTCACATCGGAAGTCTTCTCGACGGATACGGACGACGCCTTCGCCTTCTCAGGCGTGACGACTCTCGACGAGCCGCCCGTCTTCAAAGACGGTTCCTTTGGGACAGACATCCTTGTCCTGTTGAGGACTCCCGACCCAGCTGTCGGGGCTTCTTTTCTTTTTAGGACCCCCGACCCAGTTGTCGGGGCTTCCTTCCTCTTTTCCCTCACCTTGCGAGCCAGTTCGGCTTGAACCGCCCTCTTGGCTATCGCAGACGACGCCTTCGACTGGGATTTCTGAAATTCTCCTGTAAAAAAGAAAGGAAGAACCATTAAAACACTGAAGTAAGGGAAGAAATGTGTCGAACAGAGTAGGGTACACTTACCAGTCATCTCTACTTCTGCCTCTTCTTTCGACTCCTCTTCCTTCTCTTCCTCCCCAGTCTCCTCAGACTCCTCTTCCTCTTCTTCTTCTTCTTCTTCCTCTGCTTCCTCTCGACTCTCTCAACGATTTTCACCTAAGTACTCCAGGTCGTCGTCCTCGTCCACTAAATGTCGTGCGACGAACGATCGGTCGTCGGCATTGATTTCCAAGAACTTCTCGATTTTGGTCTTGGAGTCTTCGTTGGGCTTCACGACGTCAAATTTGATGTTTGAAAATGCATGAGAGAGAAGGTTAATTAAGAAACAAAGTAGTAAACATAACAAAGACGCTCGACCAAAGCCAAAACTCACCCGCCATGTTCCAGCCAGACCTGATCCAATCGCTGTCGGGGTCCAGCGTCGCTACCCGCACAAAGACATACCTGGTCTTCCATTTGCGATCATTAACCGCAGTTTTTAGGAGCAAGGTACGGTCGCCATTATGCTTTGAAAAGAGGATGTAGCGACGGTACGTATCCTTCTTGACCTGATAAGCGGTCAAGAGGTCTTTCACGTTCAGCGGCGACTCCCAATTCCTGGTAAGTCGCTCGACGACCTGGATAACTCTCCAGAATTGGGGCATCAGTTGCCCCGGCGAGAGGTCGAACTCGCACATAAAGGATTTCGCTATAGGAGAATAAGGCGATTCGAAACCTATTCTAAAGGGATACTCGTATATCACGACATACTCCTTGGGACACATCTCCGGTCGAATCTGACCGGCCTTGCTCACTGAAATCCCCGCAGGGATTTTCGCTAGATTTCTGAAGTTGTCGAGATCATCCTGACTTTGAATGGTACTCCTAGGCTCTGTCGACATCAATAATCCCATTAGCCAAGTTTGTCGATCTAAAAAAACCCAAATATCCCAGTTTTTCCTAGGCTTTCTAGCAATGGACTTACGACGCATACAAAGACTGAAGAATCGTACCTTAAATAGGTGCTCTAAAAAATCCTAACAGGTCGAAGATCTCTTGCAGATTTAGAAAAGATTTGGCGAAGAACAAGATGAAATCTCTGTGAAAAAACTTTGAAAACGTAAAAAGGAAAGGATCCACCGTGGGTCGCTATTTATGTAAATGATCGTGTCTGGTCGGGTTACCCGATGGACGACATGTGCCCTTGCCTTTTTGAATACTCTACAGATCGTCGACACCTGGCATTTACAGCTGTTAGGCATGATCGTACGTCAGCATGACATCACGACCTTATCCCCTTTTCGACTTCCTCTTTAGTTGGAATTGGACCGATTCAGTTCCAAGACAACTAAAGAGACTTTTGACACGTGTCACGACCCTAGACGTCCGACTGACAAAATTTAAAAAAATTTGAAACTTTAAATTGCCACTCCATTTTTAAATTTTGAGGGCAAACTGTTTGGGCAAAATTTCACCAGTCTCGACCACGACCAAAACACCGAGAACGTTTATTACACTTTTTTCATAACAAGGTTAAATCATAAGCACTTTATCTTTTGACCAACATGGAAATCGAAAAAATACTTACGACCTCGACCGTCGCGACATACATCTCGACCTCGACCGACTAACGTATAATATTGTTGTTATGTTTTTCACTGTTTAATGCAGAGTTAATGACATTAATGACCAACGGCCGTAACCGACGAAGACAGTTAATGAGCTTTAATTCAGGTGACCGTTGTGACCATTACTCCTACATTTATGAGGCTCAATTAAAGCTACAAAGACTATAAATACGAAGATCCCAGCCTCACTTGCGGACATCTGATATCAAGAACAAGTACACAGCAAGAAACACTTGAAGCAAAACTCTCTCTCGAAAGCATACGACGCACGACTCATACGCACGACGCATAATCTCCATACGCGACACACTTGTTTTCCACACACGATTCACTTGTTACTTTACATTTAAAGTCTTTCTTTCATTTGTACTGTAATCATTGTACTTCGACACCCGAAACATAAGGACATCGCCCCTGATTGGCGAACATAGTGCAGCGACGACCTCCAAAGTCGTCAGCGGGTTTTTTCCTTGTTAGGGTTTTTCCCGCGTCACCAAAATCTTTGTCTCTTTTACATTTTTTTGTCTTTATCGCACAGTTTGTCGCAAGATTCCCATTCTTTAGTTGTTAAGCTCTACAACCAACCTTAAGTTATCCTTCTGGACGATTTTTGGCATTAACACTGACCCAATACAATCTTCCGATGTTCTTATAGGCCGAAACCATCGCAACGGCGTGCTATACTCAGAATAGATCCATCGTCCACAAACGCTTCGACAAGACGCCGTACGAGCTCATCAACAAACGCACCCGCGTTCGGGTGTAAGTGCTTCGTGCTGAACGACAAAGATGATCTCGGCAAGCTCAAGCCAAAGGCGGACGAAGGGATTTTCATCGGCTATTCTACCTCTTCAAATACATACCGAGTCTACAATAAGAGGACTAAGAGTGTTATTGAGAGTATAAATGTGACCTTCGACGAATTGGTCGATTTGGCTTCTGAACGAACCAGTTCAGACCCGTGCTTACTGGAGTGCTGGCTTCCGATCACTCTAGATTGGAATCCAAGCACACGACAGTAGATCCTTCGTCGTCCAATACGTCGAAATCACATCCATCCGAGTTAGAACTACTGTTTGAACATTTATATAATGATTTTCATCTTTCCCATGTATCTACTAATGCTTATTTGAATGCAGATGGAGCTATAGTGGTGTCGACACACATCTCTGGTCCTCCACCAACCCCTAACACTACATCATCGGAGGACTCGCCCTCTTCACCTGTGGTAGAGGCGACGCCATCATCAAGCACCGCAACGGTGACCGCGACTCCATACCCAGTGGTTCAACCCACTCCGCCTCCCCCCAGAACAAGCAACAGTACTGACGCAACCGCCGAATCTTCGTCAACTGCTGTTGTTTCCCAACCTGCGGCCGCCGTCCAATTCCATCCGGTTCCATCCTTAGAAACGGTTCAACACTTACCATTGGGTTCCTACATCGATGCTGATAATTCTCAACCTCTCACGGACCCGCTACCTCACACGCAGAAGTGGACTCGAGCGCACCCACCTGAGAAAATCATCGGAGATCCGTCTGCTCCCATTCAAACTAGAGCAACGGTGGAGACCGAAGACGACGCTGCCCCTGCACTTCTGAGCAACACTCAAAAATGGGTGGCTATGGGAAATGAGTGCCTCTTCTCCATCTTCCTTAGCAATGTCGAACCAACGACGGTTAAAGACGCCTTACACGACCCGGACTGGGTGATCGCCATGCAAGAGGAGTTGAACGAGTTTGAAAGCCTCAAAGTATGGCGCTTGGTCCTTCGACCGAAGAACAAGACCGTGATCGGAACGAAATGGATCTTCAAGAATAAGAAGGACGAGAACGGGATCGTGGTTCGGAACAAGGCTCTCTTGGTAGCAAAAGGGTATCGACACCAAGAGGGGATCGACTACGAAGAGACGTTCGCCCCAGTTGCCCGAATCGAAGCTATTCGGATGTTCCTCGCGTACGCCGCTCACAAAAACTTCACCGTCTTTCAAATGGACGTGAAGACGGAGTTTCTAAACGGCAAACTCAAGGAGGAAGTATACGTCTCTCAGCCCGAAGGTTTCGTCAGTCAAGATCACCCCAACTATGTGTATCGCCTCGACAAAGCGATGTACGGACTCAAGCAAGCACCGAGAGCCTGGTATGACGAATTATCTACTTTTCTTACGATTTCCGGCTTCTCGAAAGGTAAGATCGACACAACCCTTTTCATCAAAAGGGAAGGTGAGGACATCATCTTAATTCAAGTCTATGTCGATGACATTATATTCGGCTCTACGAACCCACAATACTGTTACAAATTTTCAGTCCTCATGAATGCCCATTTTAAAATGAGTATGATGAGTCAGATGAATTTCTTTCTCGTTCTTCAAGTTAAACAATTGTCGACCGGGATATTCATCAATCAATCTAAGTACATCGTCGATATTCTTCGGAAATTCAAGATGGAACAGTGTACACTGTTAATGCCAAAAATCGCACCAAAGGGAAAACTTAAGGTCGATGTGGACTTAAACAACTAAAGAAAGAATCTTTTGACGAGACGTGCGACGATAAATAAAATAAAGAAACAAGGGATTTGATGACGCAGGAAAAACCTTAATCGATGAAAAAACCTGCGGACAACAGGGGGTGTCGTCGCTGCACTATGGTTGCCAATCAGGGGCAATGTCCTTGGATACTGGTGTCGATCGTACAGTGATTACAATACAAATGAAGAAAATGCTTCGAAATGTAAGGTACAAGTGTTTGAATGTAAAAATAGGTGTTTGTCGTGTACGAATCAAAGTGTGAACTGCTGGTCGAGGGCTGTTGTCGTGCGTCGAGAGTGATACTTAGAATAATGGTTCTTCACTTCAGGTGTTCTTGAATATTGCTTCGGTGAACTGCTGGTCGAGTGTTGTTGTCGTGCGTCGAGAGTGATACTTAGAATAATGGTTCTTCACTTCAGGTGTTCTTGAATATTGCTTCGGTTGTTAATCGCCGGATATTCGATGTATTTAAATGTTGATTGAGCTTGATATTTATAGTCTTCGTGTCCTTAGCTTCATCCATGAATGCTCCTTTAATGGCCTTAACGGTTGGAAACGGTCAACAGAGTAATGATCTTCGTCCGTTACGGTCGCCGGCTATTTAATGATTGCGTCGGTTATAGTCGTTGCTCCTTAATGACTTTTACTCCTACATTAAACACTTAATAAATGGTCATGGTTAACGTTAGCTTTGGTCGAAGTCGCACGTCCTTATATAATAGTCGTGCGGATCGGACGACGCTATGGTCGAGCGTCGTGAGGAACTCTTGACTTACTTTTTATGAGGGACGACGATGGTGTTCTAGGTCTTTGTCGAGACCTTATCTTAATACAAGATATAGTCCCTAATCATACGTCTTACCTGTTCTGGTCGCGGTCGAGCGACGTGATTTTTTCCCCAAACAGTTTGCCCCCAAAATTTGAAAATTGAATGTCAAGTTTAAGTTTCAAATTTTGCTTGTCGGACGCTTAGACTTGTGACCTGGGTTGAGGGACTTACCCGGTTGTCGTGGAACTAGACCGGTTCGCCTTTAACTGAACGAGAAGTTGAAAAGTTGTGATGTCATACTGACGCGCGATGATGCTTACCAGCTGTCGAAGACAAGTGTCGAAGATCCGGGTGGATATACGAAAGGACATGGACGCGTGTTGATCATCAGCGGACTTGACTTGTTGCGATTTCCTGCATAAATAGAGATCACAATGGGTTGTTTTCTTTAGAGATTTTCTTTAAAAGTTTTCTGTTTCTGATGAGGCCCTTTTCTAGAATGTCGACTTTGTTCAAATCTTGGGTGGTTGGAGATCTATCAAGGGTTACGATACCCGAATCGTTGACGATGTTGGTTACGATGAACACGATGTCTGTGTATTCTGCGCACCTGGCGACGATGTCTTCTGCCACGTCAACCATTTCGTCAGCCGACAGGGGCGGGGGTGTAAAGACGGGAGAGAACGAGGAGGAACTTATGGTGATCAGCTTTGCGCTGTCGCCGTCCCTCTCGTTTGACTACGTCCTCGTCAGGATGAAGTCACTTCCGCATCTGGGGAAACATTAGCCCTTAGTTTCCGAGGAGTGTTTTCAAAGGATCTCTATTGAAGAGATAGGGCTATGTTTAGCCGAACTGGCGTTCCTTGTAAGTTTTTCTTTCAAAACTTGTGTTATCGATGTTCTTTCGTTTTTATGTTTTGCTAACGTGTTCCCTTCGTATTTGACAGATGTTTCTGTTTCTTTTCATTAAGTGTGTCAAGACGGGAACAATATTGGAGTGGAGGTCACTCGTCAGAAAACAGATGTTCCAGCCTTAACTTTAATCTTAAGAGCCACATTCTCAGAATATTATGGCGTAAGGAGTTGGAAAACAATTCCTAACATACTCGTTTGATCCTTGCATTAACATGTTTTGAAACTGCCATGATCTCGAAGGTCAAGACTCCGGGCAGAACATACGACTGACACTCTTCTCCACATTTTTTGTTTTATGTAGTTTACGCTCGAGCTTATTAGTGTGTAATGAGTTTTAGTCTGTCTTTGTATAACTGTTCGTTTTGTGAACATGTTATCGTCTGTAAAATGAGCGAAGAATCGTGCGACTTAGGCATTCTTTGCAATATGATGAATATAACTCAGACATTTTGAATTGTATTGACAATCATGAATATATATCATCGATGAATATGAAAAAATTTCAAAGTTTAGAAACTTTTATTGAGAGGTCATTAAAACCTACCAATCGTACGACGAAATTTAGATGCCCCCGTGAAAAGACGATCGATTCGTGAACTTGGGCATCTATGTTGTGCGTTCCCGTAATTATCTTTCGATCCTATGATGTTTATTTTCAAGTAACAATTTGCATGAGAAAGAAGTAACCTTAAAAGAAATATCTTTTGAGATGCGTCGCATTCCAACTACGCGGGATCTCTTGATTGTCGAGGGTCTGGAGTTGATAGGCTCCCTTACCAACGACTTCAGAGATGCGGTACGGGCCCTCCCACTTGATTGAAAGTTTTCCCGCGTTGGGTTCTTGAGTGTTTTGGAACACTCGGCGAAGAACATAATCGCCTTCTTGAAAGACTTTGACCTTGACATGTTTGTTGAAATACCGTTCGACTGCTTGCTTCTGCGACGCCATTCTGATTAAGGCTGATTCTCTGAGTTCTTCGAGGGCGTCGAGGTCGCAACTTAGATCAACCAAGTTATGTTCAATGGAAGTGTGCCTTGAGGTTGGGAGTTGGACCTCGACTGGTAGGACTGCTTCGCAGCCGTAGACGAGAGAGAAAGGGGTTTGTTCTGTGGACGTGCGTGGCGTCGTGCGATTTGTCCACAGGATCGAAGGGAGTTCTTCGACCCATCTTCCCTTTGCAGCCTTCAATCGCTTCCTGATCGAAGCTATAATAGTTTTGTTACTCGATTCCGCAAGTCCATTGGCTTGAGGATATCTGGGAGTTGAGGTTATTAGCTTGATATTCCTGTCATCGTAGAACTGCTGGGTCCTGTCGCTTATGAATTGGGATCCATTGTCGCAGACAATCTCAGACGGAATTCCAAACCTTTTGTCCTGGAGCAGGTGGCAGCTTGCCGACGATATCCATTCCCCACCTCATGAAGGGCCATGGGATAAGCGTCGAGTGCAAAGGTTCCGAGGGTTTATGAGACATACCTGAGTGTCGTTGACAGGGGTCGCAACTCTGGACATACTTGATGGCGTCTTGCCGCAGTGTTGGCCAAAAATATCCTTGTCGGGATATACGATTAGCTAAACTACGACCTCATGAATGATTACCACATTCGCCGTCCTGCATCTCTTGGAGGATTTTCTGGGATTGATTTTTGCTGATGACGCACCTTAAATTTAAGCCCGTCGATGATCGCTGATAAAGCTTATTTTCGATCATTACGTACTTAGATGCTTTGAATCTGAGTTTTCGAGCCTCCATTTTGTCTTCGGGGAGTTGGTCGTGCACGAGGAAATTTCGAATGTCGCCTGACCAATCATCTTCTTCGTCTTAGATCTGGATGACGTCTGTGTTTCCAATGGACGGCGTTGGCAGGTGAATCATAGGAATAACATCAAATATTGGTTCAACTAAAGCGGACCCAAGGTTTGCCAATGCGTCGGCCTGAGTGTTCTGGTCTCGCGGAATCTGTTCAATAGAAAAAGATTTAAATTTTTTGGAAATTTCTTTTGCCACGGTTAGATATGCTGTCATTTTTGAATCCTTGGCTGCGAATCCTCCATTGATCTGATTTACTACCAGCAGGGAATCGCTCTTGACATGCAGTGCGGTTGCCCCCGAGTCGTGGGCCATATTCATTCCCATGATCAGGGCTTCATACTCAGCCTCGTTATTGGTGGTTTTGAAGTCGCATCGGACCGAGTATACCATCTTCCCCCCCCCCCCCCCTGTGGCGACTTTAAGACGACGCCCAATCCAGAGCCTCTAATGTTGGATGATCCATCGACTTGTAGAATCCAAGGTACGTCGTCGCGAGTCGCCACAAAGGACACTTTGAGTTCTGCTTCTTTTTCTAACTCAGGGCTGAAATCGGCGATAAAATCCACCAAGGCTTGCGATTTGATCGCGGTCCTGGGTTTAAAATCGATGTCATAACTACTTAGATATATACTCCATTTTGCTAAGCGACCTGTCAACTCGGGTTTTCTTAAGACAGATTTAAGAGGGAAGTTAGTCACGACAGTAATAGGATGTGATTCAAAGTAATGACGTAGTTTTTTAGCAGCAGTGACTAGTGATAAGAGTAATTTTTCCATAGAGGAATATCTGGTTTCTGCATCTAAAAGTGATTTACTTACATAATAGATCGGCAATTGCTGTTTTTCATCTTCTCGTGTCAGAACAGCGCTTACTGCATTTGGGCTGACAGCCAAATACAACTGTAGGATCTCATGATCGTGAGGTTTTGACAACAGAGGAGGCGACGCCATGTATTCCTTGAGTTTTTGCAAGGCTTGTTCATGATCATTGGTCCAGTCGAAGCCCCTATTTTTCCTGAGGACATTATAAAATAGATGACATTTATCTGAAGATCGGGAGATAAACCTGTTTAGAGCTGCTACTCGAACGGTGAGTTTCTGGACTTCTTTGAAATTTCGAGGAGATTTGATCTCAATGATGGCCTTGATTTGGTCGGGGTTAGCCTCAATGCCTCGACGAGTGACCATATAACCCAGGAACTTCCCGGCACTAACGCCAAAGGAACATTTCGTCGGATTGAGCTTCATGTTATACTTCCGGAGGATGTCGAACGATTGCCTGAGGTGATCAATGTGATCAATCGCTTGCTTTCGACTTCACTAATGTGTCATCGATATATACCTCCATCGTGTCTCCAAGATGGTCTTTGAACATCTTGTTTACCAACCGTTGGTAGGTAGAACCTGCATTTTTTAGTCTGAAAGGCATAACTTTGTAACAATAAATACCTCGATCCGTCATGAAAGCGGTTTTCTATTGGTCGTCAACGTGCATTAAAATTTGGTTGTATCCAGAATAGGCGTCCATGAATGTTAATAACTCATGCCCCGCGGTTGCATCGACCATGGCGCCAATATGAGGTAACGGGAATGGATCCTTTGGACAGGCTTTATTGAGATCGGTGAAGTCGATACAAACCCTCCATTTTCCATTCTTCTTGGCTACGACCACGACGTTAGCGAGCCAATCAGGATATTTTACCTCCCGAATCTTTCCTGCCTTGAGGAGGTTGTCGACCTCATCATTTATTACTTTATTTCTTTCAGGAGCGAACTTGCGACGTTTTTGCTTGATAGGTTTGAACGATGGATCGACGTTAAGCTTATGAGCAATGACATTGGGGTCAATACCGACCATATCTTCATGTGACCAGGCGAAGCAATCAGCATGTTCCTGCAAAAAGGATATGAGCTTTTCTTTAATGTGGGGATCAAGGGATGAACCCACAAGAATTTTTGATCGAGTTTGCTTTGATCTAGAACGATTTCCTCCAAATGATACTCATCGACAACTGCTGGGAGTTTTGTGCATTTTCTAAGCTTGCGTGTACTGGTATAACGGCTTGTTCTAGATTCCCGTTATCCGCTATTTTCCTGCAACAGAAAATAGAAGAAACTCCAAGAAACTATTAGTAGAATGCACGTTCGTCGAGGATTTTCTCTAGATGTAGTCCCACGGATGGCGCCAAACTGTTAATGCCAAAAATCGCACCAAAGGGACAACTTAAGGTCGATGTGGACTTAAACAACTAAAGAAAGAATATTTCGACGAGACGTGCGACGATAAATAAAATAAAGAAACAAGGGATCTGATGACGCAGGAAAACCTCAATCGAGGAAAAAACCTGTGGACGACAGGGGGTGTCGTCGCTGCACTATGGTCGCCAATCAGGGGCGATGTCCTTGGATACTAGTGTCGATCGTACAGTGATTACAATTCAAATGAAGAAAATGCTTCGAAATGTAAAGTACAAGTGTTTGAATGTAAAAATAGGTGTTTGTCGTGTACGAAACAAAGTGTGAACTGCTGGTCGAGGGCTGTTGTCGTGCGTCGAGAGCGATACTTAGAATAATGGTTCTTCACTTCAGGTGTTCTTGAATATTGCTTCGGTTGTTAATCGCCGGATATTCGATGTCTTGAAATGTTGATTGAGCTTGATATTTATAGTCTTCGTGTCCTTAGCTTCATCCATGAATGCTCCTTTAATGGCCTTAACGGTTGGAAACGGTCGCCGGAGTAATGATCTTCGTCCGTTACGGTCGCCGGCTATTTAATGATTGCGTCGGTTCTAGTCGTTGCTCCTTAATGACTTTTACTCCTGCATTAAACACTTAATAAACGGTCATGGTTAACGTTAGCTTTGGTCGATGTCGCACGTCCTTATATAATAGTCGTGCGGATCGGACGACGCTATGGTCGAGCGTCGTGAGGAACTCTCGACTTACTTTTTATGAGGGACGACGATGGTGTTCTAGGTCTTTGTCGAGACCTTATCTTAATACAAGATATAGTCCCTAATCATACGTCTTACCTGTTCTGGTCGCGGTCGAGCGACGTGATTTTTTGCCCAAACATACACCCATGAAAACTCCAATGTCACCGGGTACGAAGTTACACGCCGATCCTGATGGAAAAGACGTGAATACTACTACCTATAGAGGAATGATAGGTTCGTTGATGTATTTAACGACAAGTAGGCCGGACATAATGTTTTCTACCTTTTTGTGTGCTCGATTTCAATCTAAACCAAAAGAGTCACATCTCATAGCAGTTAAACGTATTCTTCGTTATTTAAAAGGTACTGCTAATATTGGCCTTTGGTACCCTAAGGACACAGGTTTCGAACTCACAGCGTTTTCTGATGCTGATCACGCGGGAAGTATGCTCCACCGGAAGAGCACCACGGGTCACGTCCAGTTCCTTGGCGATAAGTTGGTTAGTTGGGCCTCCAAGAAGCAAACTTGCGTCTCCACCTCCACGGCGGAAGCGGAGTACGTGGCCGCGGCTAGTTGTTGCTCCCAAGTTATCTGGATGCGCACGCAACTGAAGGACTACGGGTATAACTACTCGAACATCCCGATCTACTGTGACTCCAAGAGTGCCATCGCAATCACGAGCAATCCGGTCCAACATACGAAGACAAAGCATATTGACGTTTGAAAGTTTGAGTCACAGTTGTACTTGTCACACCTTTTCTTCACTACGGGATAATTGTACCTTAATGTTACACTTGTCTCGCAGCGTAGTTTAGGTGTTTCAAGAACATCAGTGACGTTTACTATGTATTTACGTTTTAGTGTTTCTTGCATTTTTCAGTTGTCTGCATGCTTCTTTGATTCTATTAGTCTTGTCTTTGTTTTTCCATTTATTTCCCGTGCTACTAACCGTATGTTCTACAAGGTGTTTCCTCGAAAGCCTAGTTCCCAAGGTACGTTTCTTGTTTCTGTTAGGAGAGAGTTGCAATTTTTTAAAACTTGAGGGGGAGAGGTGTCAGGTTGACAAGTCAAGGGGGAGCATTGTCAACTAAACAAGTTTAAGGGGAGATTTTTTCATGTTTTGTTTGAAACTTAAAAAAAAGTTGTTATTTTGAAAAGTCGAGGGGGAGCATCGTATTTATTGAAAAGTTGAGGGGGAGAAGTAAAATTTTGAAAACCTGAGGGGCTAAAGTGTAATTAATTGAAACTCAGGGTTAATTTTAAAAGTTTCTCAAACTTCAGGGGTATTTTTTCCAAAAAGTTGAGAAAAAGTGGAACCGGGAGAGTTAAGGAGACCGGTACCGGGTTCACTCCCGGTATCGACCGGTATATAAATACCGGTTTTTCTTTGTAAATCCTCACAACTTCAAAATTTCGCGCTCAAACTCTCTCAGACCCAACTTCTTCTCACTTTCTCTCCAATCGTGTGTTTTTACATCAATCCGGCTCAGAACTCAACTCCAATCACCATGTATGTTTCTCATCTTTGTCGACTTGATGTCTCTTGCTTGAAATCGACCCTAAAGGATAAACAAATCAATCGATTTTTACTGTTATGTGGATCGATCAGCGCCGCTTAGAGTTCCACCCTTCGGCTCACGAAATCGATGGCTCCAATCGCGATTGGTGCTTGTTATTGCTTCACAATCAACCTCTAGAATCGATTTCGAGTACAAACGTATCAAAGAGATTGTTTAGTTTCGTTTCTCTTAAGTCGATTGAGTCCCGATATGGGATCCGGATTCTGTTCCGGAATATGAAGGTTCCGGATTGGGGGTTCCGTTGTTCTTGATTCACATCACTTCCGGTTTGGGTTTCCCGGTATGAGTCCCGGTCCCATCTGGTTCCGGATTCCCTTCCGGTCCCGGTTCCATCAGGTTCCGGTTTATGTTCCGGATCCCGGTCCCATACCGGTTCCGGTTTATGTTCCGGATCCGGTCCCTATTTTGTTCCGGTACATTGAGTTTCGGATCCGGTCCTTATTCAGTTCCGGATTCACTCCGGTTCCGGATCCTATGGGGTTCCGATTTGCACTCCGGATCCGGATCAAATGTATTCCGGGAGTACTGTTACATTGCATTTAACTGGGTGTTTGGCAATCTGTGTCACACTTAAAGGTGTATACTCACTCTGGGCTCGTCAAGACCCGCGTAGTGACCTGTTTCGGACTGTCACCGACTCTCTGTTTTCTAAAACCCGAGAATACGCGCCCGAAACAAGTTTTTGGTGTCCATTTGCCATGCACACTCAACATCTTTTGGACTTTAACAGGTACGATCATGGCACACCCGAATCCACTCCAAGGCGATGCCCCGCTACTTCCCGTAGGTCCGAACTAGGGGTGAGCATCGGAACTGGGTACCCGCCTTTGGAACCGGAACCGCTCTAGAACTTCCGGTTCCAGAACCGGAACCGATGTGATTGGTTCCGGTTCTTAAAATACGGAACCGATTAAGACTGGTCCCGGTTCGGGTTCTCATTTTTGGGAACCGTTACTCGCTGGGTACCCGGTCCCGCTATTTTTTAATAAAAACTATTTATATATTCATTAATTTAAATATTTAATGATGTGGTATTAGTTTTGTTTCTTTATTAGGTGTTCTATTCGTTTTCATCCAAGTGTTTTATTTGAGGGGTTGACGACTTGACGTAAAGACGTAAATTGTTATGGAAGTCGTTTTATTGATGTCAAGACTCAATACTCGAGAGTTTCTAATTTATTTATGTAATAATTAGGTTTTATCGGATTATTTTTCACCATTTGTTGTATTTATTACTTTATGTTGGTACTTTATAGTTTGCAATAGATTTAAAATTACAATTTTATTGTATGAATTGTTAAAAAAAAAAAAAAGTGTTGACATTGGGTACCCGGAACCGGTCCCGGTACCGTCGGTTTCGGTTCCAAAATATAAGGAACCGATGTAAGCGGTTCCGGTTCCAGGAATTTTAGCCGGGTACCCGGTTATGTTCACCCCTAGTCCGAACCTACCGCTCGTTGCAAACAGTTTCCATTTAGACACGTCCAACATAATCTGCCAATGCCCAGTAATCGTGGAAATACTCAAGCACCACGCACTCAATCGAGCATTGACAGCCACCGCTCCCGTTCCGACAGTCTATGTGCACCAACTCTGGAGATCTCTCACACTCGTCGCACGCGGCCAACACTTCGACCTCCAAGGTCGTATTGGAGACTCCCATGTGCTTATCACTCGAGATATCCTTCGCCAGATACTTGATCTGCCAGAAGCGACAGCTGTTCAAGGACGAGATAACTACGACGCTCTGGTTTCTGATGCCGACCTTTGTCGGGATTTGTTCGCACTCGGATATGCCGCCGCGCTCAACCATCTGTCGCGTTTCTCCCGGATTCACATCCAGCCGGTGTGGTACACCTTGTTCACGATATTGAACAGGTGTCTATCATCGATATACAAAGGAATAGATCAGACGATTGTCAACCTGCTCCGACTGTTCCATGGCATCGTATACAACAGACACATCGACTACGCGTCGATCCTTTGGACTGAACTGCTCGAGAAGGTCCGGAAGAAGCAAGGCAACAAACGCCTCACGTTCCTGCCGTTCCCAAGATTCCTACAGTTGATCGTCGCTCATTTCATGGCGACAGACCCAACGATCCCTCGACGCGCCGATCATGAGGTACTTCTTTCAACCAGAATGACTAGGATCCAGAACAAACAGGTGATCCCGGACCTAGTCCTTATGCTGATACCTAATGACTTGCTATCTATCGCAGACCAATCGGCACTTAGTGTGATAGCTTATAGGTGTGAGAACAATATAGTCGCTCCGATGGTCTGGCCAGATCCGGCAGGACCTCCCCAAGGAGCGCGACCCGAGAGACGTAAGGGTCCACGTACTAGAGGCGGCAGGGCCGGCAAGCAGGGGCTCCCGACCAGGGCGTGACGAGAGAAAATATTATGAGGGGAACAGGTGTGGGCAAAGCCGGTAGGTCCATACACGATTCTAGCTCTTCAAGACACCCACCCACTCCACCACGTGCACCTACGCCACCTCGAGACGATGATCCAAAATTGCACGAAGTGGATGTAGAAGACGTCATAAGCGAACAAGCCCAAGAAGAGGCATCCTCCTCTTCCAGCTCCGAGTCCGGCTCAGCTTCCGGACCAGCTTCCGAGTCCGCCTCTGGCTCAGGGTCGGGATCCGAATCCAGATCTCAATCAGGTTCGGCTTCCGGTTCCCAGTCAGGGTCAGAGGAATTCGGAAGTGAGTCTACTGAGTCGGACGACAACGACGATGATCCCACACCCCAAACCGAAGCCATATCTGGAGGGACAAGAAGAGCGGAGGGTGTTATAGTCGAAAAATAAAAAGAAAGTGAGCAAGTGCGTGAAAGGAGGAGTAAGAAAAAGAACGAGAGTGAACGAGTGATGGAGCAATCTACTCAAATTGCTCCCAACCAGCCTCCACCTAGCCAGGCAGCCACATCTACTACCCCGTCGTATTCGTTGCGATAGGGTATTGAACAAGACGTCGTGGGCCTAGCGACGCATTTGCACACCCACCTAGCCACTCAGTTTCCTCTCAAAAGGAAACTGTTTCAACTTCGCACGGGGATACGATACAACTACCACCGGTCTCTCACTTGGAGAGCTCCGGTGTTGAAACAAGAGAACACCAACCCCGGTTCTCGACTTCTTTGTGCACATATACGAGTCTAGATCCATTTGCAGATATCATTTCTTTGGCTAGGACACCGGTCTCATCTACTGCTACTGTCAAGATTCTTCATGACTCGACCGGAACACCCAGAGTAAGTCTACCTTTTGGTGGCTTACAAGGACAGGGTGGAAGACCTGCCACGGCTACCATCAAGCCAACCGTGAGCGCATGCGGTACTGCGGTGCAATCCACCGTAGTTACTACAACTGGGAGGCTAAGTGCTCCAGGTGTTAGTACCCCGGAGTTCGTCTCCAAGGAAACCATGGACGGCGCCTTAAAGGCTGTCCAAACGAAGATTTTGCAGAAGCTCTCCGAGGAGATGGCATTTATCAGAAGAGCAGTCACGGGAAAGGCAGTAGCTATAGTAGTTCCCCCTACGCAACCACATATCAGTTGCCTCACCCAACCCCGAACCTGCAGAACATGAGCATCGAGGCGCTCAAAGCCGCACTCCTCGATAAGCTCTTGTCCCAATCCAACACTGATGCCTCCTCTGAGCCGATTTAGTGAGTATACTTCGCTCACAAACCCAAACGCCACCCCTGTCACTCCAACTGATCCCCAAACCCAAATCAACAACAAGCTTGATACTCTTACCACATCCTTAACCGAAGTCAACCAAACCCTACAAACTTTATCCGAAAGGGTTGCCAGATTATAGACCACATGTAAGAGTCAGGCACAGGGCTCCAAAAGAAGACATGATGATCATGAGGATCCTGACCAGCATGAGGGGGAGAAGAGACAGAAAGTGACCGAGCTGTCAACCTCAGCGACAGAACCTTCAACCGTCACTCCAGTCGAACCTGAACCACACCAACAGCCAGACGACTCAGAAATGGTTCAGCACATGGAGTTGTCAACACCGGTCAGAGAATCAGTGCCAGAGTCAGCAGACCCAACGGTTGAAAAGCCCGAGGGTCAATCAGAAGAGAATTTATTGCTGACGGTTCTGGAGAGGCCAGTCCTGGATTTGATTGATGAGGACTTTGAAGGCAATCCGGAATTAGAAAGAGAATGGAGAGAGAAAGCAGTGCTAGCCATCCAATCCGAGACAGATGCTCTGTGGAATTTCTCTGATGAAGACGAGTTCATGAACGACTACGACCAGTTCCTCCTTCAGAGTGAACAAGTATCTATCTCTCAGCATGATTTACACGATACTGCAGGTACTTCCGAACTTCCAACTCCAGACCCGGAAATGGCTCAACCTCAACCTGCTCAACCAGCTCGTTGGGAGAGAGTCCGGATCTTGGTTCCATACTTGGAGGAATCACAGAAGAAGATATTTGCCCACTGGATTAGGCCTCTTGACCCGGTCATGTGCCATGGGGTCTCATTTCTGAAAGATCCAGTTCGCACACAGTATTTGGAAGTAATGAAGAGAAGTAGAATGGTCCACGAAGTCCGAACGCGGCACAGAATAACAGAAATCGTGGAGATCGTGTCAGACAAAGTTCTTAGCGTATGGTTCCCTATTTTTACTGTTAAAAGGGATGACGGAAAGGAATGGATATTCTCGGAAGCCGACTTCATACATCTGAATCTGAACGACTTCCCGGTATTACTGAAAGAACTGAAGACCCGCACTATCCGACCGTTACCATACACCAAAGCCCTCGAGATGATAAAGAGATTCATGAAGTGCACTATTACCCTCGCCTACATCAACGACTTCCAGTTGGGTTTAGAAAGCAATCAGAAGAAGATCAATATTCTGAAGCCCAATCTGAATCTTCTCAAAGACGTACATGTACATACTATCTTGTCCAAACCAGAAACTGGGATTGTGTATCTGATGGACAAAGGGGAGAAACGGTATATGAGGATCAGCGAGCTGCACAAATTCAGTGAGGGAACTTTGATGAACATTCAGAACGTGCTGAAAAAGATCATTGAAGAAGAAGAGAAAGAGTCGTTAGAGAACTACGCCAATGTCAGAAAGTATCTAGCTAAAGAGCTTCTCAGAGCGATTGAAGAAAGGCTAGAGTTCAGGAAATCTATTCAGCACTTCGAGATTTTATTCGCTATTCGAAAGCGATTTGTCCCTAACTGGCGTGAGATCGAACTTCAATTCCAAGGGGGAGATTGTTAGGTCTCATGTTTGTGGAATAGAAGTATAGGGACCATTATTGACATATCTTGTAAATATCCTTTCTAGGATATAAATAGATAGCTTAAACCTAGATTAGGGTTTAATGACCTAATTACTATTTGATTACCTTTTGTACGTACGGCTACAGTTTTCATCTTTCTGGTAATCAATCGAAGTGAGATTTGTGACGTTACTACTGATTTGTGTTGATTCTTATTATTGCACTTGTTAATCCGGGATCCACAAATGAACAATTCTAATTTAGTTCGCTTCAAGTTCAATTTTCTTTAAATAACAAGAAAGTATACAAGCAAAACAAGAACAAATAACCTAATTGAAATGTCATTCATAGTAATGATTAAAGGAAGGGAACTACAAAACTACGTTTGGAAATTGGGTTGATTTCTCAAAGACCTAGAATAAAAACAAAAAGAATAAAAGATTAAAAAATATATATGAATAAAGACAAAAAACACTAAAAAGACAAAAATGCCCTTCCTTCTAACGGATTATTTTAACATAGTAAATGACCAGGGATCACTTTCAGAGCAAATTGTAAACGCAAAAAAAGATTTCTAGACTTGTCAAAGTTAAAGTCCCACTTTTAGACTTTTCACTAAACCTCAGGGACCAAAATTAGAGTTACTCAAAAATTAAAATAGTAACAATAACTATTATTATGGAAGAATTTTTCGAGCCCACAAGTCATGGCCTGCCCAACAAATGAAAAGAAATAAAACATGGACCATGGTGTTATCTAAACAAGGTGAACACAAATAAAAACATTCTTAAGAAGTTTTGTATCAAGCTAGTGATGTATATGAATAAATATTATGAAGTTCCAATGTATTGATAACTTTCACGTATGTAACAATAGGTTGAAAATGTTATAGAATATTGTAAAATATTGAATAAATATATCTTTTTTTTAAGGGTGTCCTAGGCTATGCTTAGATTAATCCTTTGGCAAATTATGACTGTAAGACATCAACCCTGATTAAACCTTAGTGACCATAATTGTTGTGTACACCTGGATTAGAACCATGGGCAGACATGATATTCCACCACATCTCCCAGGACCTTAACCAGTACGCCACAACCTTTGTGGTTTGAATAAGTATACTTGCATGTGAATATATTCGTAATTGAAATTTTGAAAATTGTGTTAAAAACTTGAAAGCCAATATTAATATAGGTATAAAAAACTACTCTTTTTTTGTCTAATTTATTTGATTAAAAGATTAATTAAATTTAAGATAATTTAGACATTTTTATCAAAAATTGAGATAAATATGTGAGTTTCTAAAACTTGATCCATTCATGAGGAAGGATAATATAAGTTTTCAAAATCCTTAAAGTTTTCATTCTTACTGTTTACCACAGGGGTAAAATAAGAATATTATACAAACTGAAAGAATTTGTATTCATTATTGATTTGTAATGTTTTAACATTGTATAATTTAAAAATTAAAAGCTATTAAGAATTAACCTAAAAGTTTTAACAACATAATATAGATTATTATAAAAGAATAACTACAACAAAACATGGTATTTGTGACCTTTAGGGTGTGTTTGGTACATTGGGCAAGACATGACAGAACAGAACATAGATCATTGTCCCACATGTTTGGCAGGACTTTTATTTGGAACAGACATGAATAGAGTGGAACAAGCTGGAACAGGTCTGTTCCACCCTCACCCTATGGAACAAGCTGGAACAAGGTGGAACAGAGTTATGTTTTACCAATATAACCTTAAATAAAATCTAATTCTTTTCTGAAACATCAAATACACGTTCTATTTTATATTTTATTCATTATTTAAAATTTATTTATTGTATTTTATCTAATGTTTTATGTTCTGTTCTGTCCAGTTTTGTCTATCAAACGTTGAAGTTATATCAAATTGTTAAACTTTGTCCTAAAAACTTGTTGTTTTATATCGATAAAACTTGTAAAGGTATACAACTTTGTCAAATCTATATATAAAACTTACATTTGTTATTTCTTATAAACTTAAAATGTCATTAAGTATTTTATTAGAGTAATCGTGACCATAAGAACATATCCATTTTGTTGTAATGATCCTTTAAATCAACATCGCCCAAATTGCACTATATCCTTTAACGGATTTTGTCCCTCTATTTTATTTTCGTGGTTCGTCCATAACGTTTGTGCATTTTCAATGGATTCTGTCTCTCTTACAAACGGACGTTTAGTCTTTTCGTTAAATGTGTGTTTTAAACTTCATTTTCTTTTAAGTTTTTGTTAAAGGGTATATACATGTATATAGAAAGGTTCAACCGAGAACACTAATTATTTAAAAAAACACGAGAACAACAAATGATATGCAAAATCACATGTGATTTACATCAACGGTAAAAAAATGGATGCGGGCAACTTTGGCCGCGACTTAAGTCGCGGGGCAAAGTCGCGTGAATCATATATTATTTTGTACGTCAACCATGTATGATTTTGTACAATAACAGCCATTGTCGTGTTTTTTAAATAGTCAGCGTTCTCGTTTGAACTCAACTCTATATTTGTGTGTATGTGTATATATATATATATATTTGTAGGGTTGGGTTCCGATGAGTAGTGTCAAATTTGGTGAGAAGCATCAAGCATGAGAAATGGTTATCAACCGTTGGATGAGAAACGAACGGACATTAGGATGAGATGCACCAAGATAAGATGTCGTAATTAATGGGAGTGTATTTGATTAAAAATGATCAATGATTTAAAATTACTCCTCACACTTCTCATCAAAAATGACACTTCTCAAGTAATTTCATGACTAAGGCATTGTTTGGCAAAAAAAAAAACTAGCTTATAAGCTTGCTTATTTTTTAGGTACATGTTTGGATGACCATAAGGTAGCTTTTTGAAAAGCTACTTGTAGTAGCTTATGAGTAGCTTTTTGTAAATATTCCAATTATGCCCTCATTAATATTAATTATTATTTATTAACTATTTTTTTAATATGTCATTTTTGGTCATTTAAATGCTTATAAGCTACTTTTTGCCAAACATGACTTTTTCATCAGCTAGCTTATCAGTCAACAGCTAGCTTATCAGCTACCAGCTAGCTTATAAGTCATAAGCTATCTTATCTGCTAGTTTGCCAAAAATAGCCTAAATATACATACACAAACACACACACACACACACATAAAGTGGGTGAAGAATGTTTCATGCGAAGTGGTGTGTCGAGGAGGAGGGGGTAGGGTCCATTACATTAAAAATTATTAAAATAATGTAAAAATATTCAAAGATCAAAATACCCCTTGTTTAAAGGGAAATTAATTGTTTTACCTTTAGTTGACCAACATTTCATCCATATGTCCTATCTCTCTCCCAATTTAGCAAAATACCCCGAAAATCCGTGGTCCAACCCGTGGCCCACGGATTATGTTTAGAAATAGACAAATTTGCCCCTCAAGAGCCCGTGGGAGGCCGTGGGCAATACATCGAATCCGTGGATCTTGGGAGTCCATGGGGTGTGGGGTGTGAGTGTGGCCCACGGATTGTGTTGTGTGAGTGTGTATTAAATGTGGGGTGTGAGTGTGGCCCACGGATTGTGTTGTGTGAGTGTGTATTAAAAGAAATACATCTGTGGCCCACTTACACATTCTTTGGGAAATCAATTGTTTAATTTTATGGGTGTTTTCAATTTAAAAGAAATACATCCGTGGCCCACTTATTTATTGAATTTTATGGGATGTGTTTCTTTGTAATTGTTTTACATTTTCAGTAATATAATTCATGATCTGTGGGCCACGGGTTGGGCCACGGATTTTCGGGGTATTTTGGTTAATTGGGAGAGAGTTAGGGCATATGAATGAAAAGGTGGTCAACTTAGAGTATTTCAATTAATTTCCCTTGTTTAAATGAAGTTGAATCCTTTGAAACGTCACGGACCAAAACCAGGTAAATATAGTAAGGGTCGATATCGATTAAGGGCATCTCCAATGTAATTCTCTATTTTACTCTCTATTATAGAGTAAAAAATAGAAGATGTATTATGTCTTCTATAATGTATTGCTCTATTTTCTAATCTAAAAGAGAATATTCCAAGTATATTCTCTTTTCTACTCTACAAAAAATATAGAGTATGAATAGTGTTCTTCTATATTTAGAGAGTTACTATTCATTTTTCTATGATAGGAAATGAAATACATGGTTCATTGAAGATATTTTAGAGAGTAAAATAGAGATAGAAAGTAAAATAGGTATACAAACATTAGGTAAGTAATATGAACTTCACTCTAGATATTATAAATTTAGAATTAACTTGGAAATCTTAAAATGCCATTTGGGCTTTTGGCCCAATGTCTTACATTTATTTCATTAATTATTTGAACCAAAATTAAAATGGATTTTATATTTATCAAGGTTCTAAATGATATGAGGTGTGGTGGTCTCACGTTTTAGGAGCTACAGCAAGGCCACGACGTTTTTAAGAAGTTATTTATGGCGGAAAATCTCTATATTATATATAAAAACAAGTTAAATTAGATTATATATTAAAATCTAGCAAACATGACCTTAAAAACGTAAAGAAAAATCAAATGTTGCGTTACAAAAATCAATACAGTTCGAAATAATTTGTTTTGAACCTGGGTCCCAAATATATAGGTTGGATTGCAACCAGAGTCACGAATATAATTCAAAGCATGCAAGAATTCTCTACCTTAACTTGAATTATAAAACTGTTCGACCAAACGCAGGCTAAGGGGTTGTTTGTTTACCTCTTAATGGTTCCCTTAAGAGGTAACATCTGAATCGCTAAGAGGTGAATCTTGTTTGGCAAAAAATAGTCCGCCTCTTAATGGTTCTAAAACCCTCTGAATGATTTTGTATCCTGGACCTCCCTTAACCATTAAGCGCCCTGATTTCATTCTGAGCAATTACAAAACAACCATATTTCACTTTGAACTATATCATAAGAGCCTCTTAATTATTCTGACCACTTAATCATTCTGCACCAAACCATTCAGCAACTGCCAAACAACCAACTTGATGCAATGAGGCAAACTCACATGAAATTGAACACCATGAATGGAGTTACTTTCTAAGAACCACTTGAACACCTTCCACAGAATTTCTATAGCCTATTGATTCCTTTATATGAATTAATAATTGAATTACCACTTAATATCCATAATCTATTGATTCCTATATAATTTTTAATCAAATTTGATCGATGTTTTACATAACTGCTAACTCTTCCAAAACAATGATCCTAAAACTACCAACTTATCCAAAGTTGGCCTAGAACTATTCCGCTTAAATATAACTTAAAGCTGTAGATGTTATCACCCATTCTCATTGGAAGGTTTTATATATCATTAGGGTTGTTCCAAATTTTTTGAAGGCCTCGTTATATCTATATCAAAACTATAGAAAAGCGGGTTATACCGTTTTAGATCAGGATTTGCTGCAAAAGTTGAAACATGACTCCAAGGTCCAAACATATTTAAAATCAAACCCCAAAACTGTTTAAAATCCACATTTAACATGTTAAGACATGGCATCTATATCATCTTCTTGATTTAATTTAAATTAGCTTATTGGGATGTGATTAAAAAGTGAAAAAGATCAATGAAGGTGAAAGTCTTATGTGTACCATTAATTACAAATAAAACTATTTTTTAAATCATAAAAGTGTAAAAAGTATAATAAAAATTGGGAAATTAATTAAAATGCCACAAGTTTGACTTTGACTTACCAAAATACCACAAATCTCTTTCATTTTGCCAAAATGCCATTTTTTTCCGCGATGGGAGCCTGCGATCGCGGGCAGTGGCATTTTTGTAATAAATTTACCCCGCGATCACGGGGAGGAGCCCGTGGTGGTTCTAATTTGGTGAGTTTTGTGACTTTTGAATTCATATTTACACTTTCAATCCTTATACTTATTTACTTACTTTACTTTATACCTTTTAGGCCATCCGCAGCGCCCTTCGGGCTCGAGCTCGGACTCGTGCGGGCTCGGGCGGGTAGCGGTGGGGGTATGGCGGGCTTCATCCTCGGGCTCGGCCAGCGGGCTTTCAAACCCGAGGAACCCGAAAGCTCCAACGGCTATTTGGCATTTTTTTTTAAATCTTGAAAATAAATAACTCCCAACGGCTACTTTTATAAAAAAAATTAATTTTTTTTTTCAATTTAATCACACTATATATATTAACCCTCAGCCTCTTATTTTTTCACACCAACAATCTCTCAAACTCTCTCAAACTCTCTCAAATTCTCTCAAACTCTCTCAAATTTCATCATGAATCCAAACAAAACACCTACATCCCGTCGTAACCGACCAGATACACCGCAACCGCAAGAAGACCCGGAGCTTGGTTTCCAAGCGTTTACACAACCAGGTTATCGTCCGCAATTTTCGCAACAAATTCCGCCACAAATTTCGCAACAATATCCGCCACAATGGTCGCAACAAAATCCGCCACAATATTTTTACAACTCATTAGGCCATCCGCAACAAATTCCTTACCAACTTACACGTTCTGGTTTGATTGAACAAGGTTTTACTCCGGCCAACTTCAATCCTCCTTCACCCTTCATCAATCTCGCCGACGACATTGTTCCGGAAACCCAACATTCTAGCCCGCACACACCACAATCCATCTACACTCAACCATCAAACCCTCAACCATCGAGAAAAGGAAAAAACAAACAATATGAAAATAGTGCCCCCAAACAGATGTGGACTAACGAGGAGGAACTCGCGTTAGTGTCGGCGTGGGTTGACGTTTCGGAGGACCCCGTTATCGGTAACGCACAAATCCATGGTAATATTATTATTATTATTATTATTATTATTATTATTATTATTATTATTATTATTATTATTATTCTTGTTAATATTCTTATACTTGAATTTACATAAATGTAGAAAGTTTTTGGACCCGAATCGGGGAAGTGTTCTTTAGTGTGATGGGTCGCGGAAATTATAGAACAACTCATCAACTCAACACCAAATTCAACGACCTCAATTGTCAGGATCGATTCCAAACAAGAATAATTATACTTAGAAATCAGAATTAAAGAATCTTGCGGAATAGAACTTTAATTCAAACACACTCAATGAACAACTAATCAGAAAACACAATCTGTTTGTATTCAATACTTCAACTCACAAGTTTACAACCAAACCTCAATCTTGTTGAACAAGCTCAACAAGACGACTTCTACTTCTCTAGAAATAGGGTTCTAAACCTTGAGGTTAATTCTCTCTAAACAAAAACGAATTCTTAAAAAAAATTCTCTCCGAATAGCTATCTATCAAAATCTATTTATACTAAATAATTACAAGATAACTATCAAAACAAAATTGATCTTCAGAATATTCTTTCATGCTTATCTTCAATCATTCCATCTTTATCTCCAACATTCTCGCATTCCATAATTATGATCACAAGCAGCATTAACATCGTTATGCACAAGCAGTACTAACATTGTTCCAGCAGCATTAACTTTTACTTGAAGTACTAACCTTGCTCTGGCAGTAGTATTGTTGTTCTGGCAGTACTAACCATACTTGGCAAATCTTCAGTTCCCAACAATCTCCCCCTAACTTGACTTTTTAGGTTGAGAAGTCAAGTTCTTCAGATGATGCTTCCAAAACCTAATCATGAACACATAAATCAGGATTCAAACCCAGGCTTTGATTGATAATCCTTCTCACCAAGTATCTTCCCATTTCAGAATCCTTGTTGCAAGCCAACTTAGCATGTAGCATTCCATTCAACCTTTTCTTGCTGTGCTTGTATGCAACATCCACCAAATAATACTCATGATATGTATAGTCCAGTGTGATGACATACACTCCACATTTTTCAATGAGCATCCAGTTGGTAATGGCTTGAAAATTTCTTTCTATCATATACTGAACTGCTTCTGGTTTGAACATTAGGCACAAGTATTCAAGAACCAATTTGGTGATAGACATCCCTTTCTCATTCAGCATATTTCCATACAGCTTCATTCCAACCTTGTACATCTCCTCTACGTCAGATCTAGAGCACATTCTGATAAGTCTTCCCCATGTAGAACAGACCTCATACTTCCCATCTGCTCTTTTGACTCTAATGTACTCCTTTCTCTGATCTACCAAGGTATCCCAGAAGATGATCTCAGGAGGCATGGAAGATAATGGGACAACTTTGATTGGATTAGTATCAACCATAGTGATATACATATCACATTGAGCATTACTTGGTTGACCTGATGGAGTTGCTACTTCTTCTTCAGCAACCTTTGTATCATCTTTCTTTTCTGGAACATCCTCTTCTTTTTCTTCTTCTACCACTGGTTCTACCCTAGGTTTCTTGACAACTTTCCTCTTGGTAGCTATAGACTTGGTTCTTGTTCTTTTCAGTGACGCCATCTTTTCACCCAGGGTTTCTTCTTGCTTTTTAGGAGTGTCATGTTTGGCTTTAATCAAAGCCTCTGCAACTTCAACTTCTTCCAAAGTAGGCATTTTAGTTTCTGTTGCTTCCTTTGTTTCTGCTGCTTCTTCCTTTGTAGATACTGCTTCTTGCATGGTTTCTACTGCTTCTTTTGTTTCTGCTGCCTCTGGAATGGTTTCTGCCGCTTCTGCTTTTTGACTTTCATCAGCATTAACCGTTTCTGCTGCATGATCAGTTTCTGCTTCTTTCTGAATTTCAGCATCATTAACCTTTTCTGCTGTTGGTTCAGTTTCTGCTTCTTTCTGAATTTCAGCAGCATTAACCTTTTCTGCTATTGGTTCAGTTTCTGCTTCTTTCTGAATTTCAGCAGCATTAACCCTTTCTGCTGCATGATCAGTTTCTGCTTCTTTTGCAATTTCTTCAACACACTCATTCTCCCCCTTTTCCTGTGCACTCTCCATGTTGAATTCAGCTTCTGACTCCCCCTTTTTGGGGGCATCATTGTTGGGGCTTCTTCTTTTAAGAACATACTGAGCCTTCTTCTTCCTGTGCATCAACTTTGTAATCAGCTTCTTATGCTTCTCAAGCTGTGTTTGTTGATATAGGACCACTTTCTTGAGTCCATCTATCTCCTTTTGCTGACTTACAACATCTGTGTTGATATTGGCAATGGTTTCCATCAATTCCTCATATGTATATCTATCCTCACCTTGTTTAGGAGTTTTTACTTCCTTTAAAGGATCACTAGAAATTTTAGTAGGTGTCTTTTGCCTAGCAAAAGCACTGCCTACCCCTGTGGTTTCTTGGCACCTGGGACCTCTGAATGATTTCTCATTCTGAGTTGCCGTGAGGAAGGTCTTAGTTATGTTACCACTGTCCTTCTCTGTGCTAGCGGAAGTAGTGGCAGCCTTGCTACTCACATGCTCAACCTTCTCCTTAGTGAGCACCTTCTTGGGGTTGGGAGACACCCCTGTGGTTTCCCTTTCGATATTCTCTATCGGAGAATGCTCCAATAGAGGGCTTAAAGGCTTTGGGCTTGTAGGAGGTACATTAAGGGAAGGAGCCTTGTGTACCATTCTTCTTGTAAACTTTTTGGTTATGAGAGGAGTGGGTCTTTGAAGAATGGACTGAGGAATTTCTTTGGTGATTGAAGGTGGGGTTTGGCTATCAGTGGGTTGGTCTAATGAGGGCCTTGACCCTGATGCCATACCTTCTTGTGTGTGGGACACACCCATCATTGTAGAGAACAATGGAGTGTCAACTCCTTCCGAGTCCCTGGAAGTTCTTCTCATATTTGAGAAGACCTTTCCTTTAGGGGGTTTAGGTACATATACCTCAGTAAATTGAGGCAAATCCGTCAATTCCTGAGTAATCACTGCTTGGACAAACCTTGGGTACATATAAAAACTCTTTTTGGATTCCAGGTTTGACACAAGATCATTGAAAATCATTTGTGAAAAATTAAACTTCCTGGCAGTGGCCAAGCAGACCAGGGCATAAGCAATGGTACTGCTAAACTCACTCCATCCAGTAGTTTTCTATGAAATGCAATGCATTAAGGTATGAACAAAGAATCGCCATTGTGTAGAAAATTTAGACTTGAAAAACTTAAAGATTCCAATGGGACCTTCATACCCCATTCTCGTTAAAGTTGAGTATAGATCGTCATTAGGAATAGACGTCATACCTGAGGCATCATCCAATCGAAGAGTGATGCGAATAAGCTCCTCTGTAACATTCAAGGGTTTGTCACACACCCTTGTTTTGATGATTTTCTGCCCATCTTCAGACACCACGGTGGCATTTTCCCAGAACTGCTTCTGATGCTCGGTGTAGATTGTCGGGGTCACCGTTAGGGCATAGGATATATGCGTGGATTTGAGGAAATCCACAATGTCGTGAAAACCTGCGGACTGTTTTGGCTTCTGGAGCATGGCAATCTCGTTGTGTTCGTCGATAAACTCCATTGTACCTGAGGATTCTTGACAGAAAACAGAGATTCTTGGGAGAGAATAGTTAGAAAGAGAGAGAGAGATGAATAGAATTCAAAGAGACGTTATGAACTTTGGCGGGATGAAAGAGGTATTTATAGCAGTATTAGCCCTAATTTTTCTTTTAAAGCAGTATTAACGACACATGCAGTATTAAGTACGAAGCAGTATTAACTATGTCCTGGCAGTAGTAACTATGCACTGGCAGTAGTAACTATGCACTGGCAGTAGTAACTATGAACTGGCAGTGGTAACTATGCACTGGCAGTAGTAACTATGCACTGGCAGTAGTAACTATGCACTGGCAGTAGTAACTATGCACTGGCAGTAGTAACTTTTCAGCACTTGTCAATCTGAGTCATACAGAAGATCCTGAGAAGAAGAGTTAGTAGTACCAAATATAGAAGGAAATACAGGTATAAAAACTGAAAATCATGACTTTATTCAAGGTTGATCATGCCCACACTTGTTACCAAGAAAGTGAATCTACCCACATCAAACGCTTTTGTGAATAGATCAGCAAACTGGTCATTGGTATGAACTTTAGCAACTTGAATTAATTTCTTTTCATTACAATCTCGAATAAAGTGATACCTGATCTCTATGTGCTTTGTTTTTTAGTGTTTGACTGGATTGTTAACAATGCTAATAGCACTGTTGTTGTCAATGAAGATTGGAGTGTGAAGAAATGTTACCCCATAGTCCAACATCTGATTCTGTATCCATAGAACCTGAGAGCAGCAGCTATATACACAGCTTCTGTTGTAGATAAGGACACTGTGGTTTGTTTCTTACACTGTCAAGATACTAGTCTTGCACCCAAAAACTGACATCCACCTGAAGTAGACTTCCTATCCATGTTAGCTCCACCCAAGTCACTATCTGAGTATGCAAGTAAATCAAAGGATGATTCATAAGGATACCAGAGACCTAATCTAGGTTGCCCTCTTAGGTATCTAAATATCCTTTTGACTGCATGAAGGTGTGATTGCTTTGGTGTAACTTGGAATCTGGCACATACACATACTGGAAACATAATATCTGGTCTAGAGGCTGTGAGATACATGAGAGATCCAATCATTGATCTGTAATGATGGACATCCACATCCTCCCCCTCAAGATCAGCATTGATCTGTTTGTGTGTCTCCATTGGTGTGCTTGCTGGCTTTGAGTCTGATAATCCAAACTTATCCAGGATGTCTTTCACATATTTGGATTGGCATATGAAAATCCCATCCTTCTTCTGTTTCACCTGAAGCCCAAGGAAGAAAGTAAGTTCACCCATGGAACTCATCTTGAAGCTCTTGTGCATTAACTCCTCAAAGTCTTTACACATGTGATCATTTGTGGATCCAAAGATAATGTCATCCACATAGATCTGAACAAGTAGGGTGTCCTTCTTTTTCCTTTTAATGAATAAGGTCTTATCAATGATTCCTCTTTCAAATTCATTTTCCAAGAGATAGGTAGACAGGGTGTCATACCATGCTCTTGGGGCTTGATGTAGACCATAAAGTGCCTTCTTTAACTTGTACACTCTGTCAGGATACAATGGATTCTCAAATCCAGGGGGTTGACAGACATACACTTCTTCATCTATAGTCCCATATAGAAAAGCACTTTTTACATCCATCTGGTAGACCTTGAACTTCATATATGAGGCATAGGCTAGAAACAACCTAATTGCCTCAATCCTTGCAACTGGAGCAAAGACTTCCTCATAGTCTATACCCTCTTCCTGAGTATACCCTTGTGCAACCAGCCTGGCTTTGTTCTTGATCACAATTCCTCTCTCATCCTTCTTATTTCTGAAAATCCACTTGGTGCCAATTGCCCTATGACCTTTTGGAAGGTCCACCAAGTTCCAAACATTCTGTAGTTTGAACTGTAGCAGCTCCTCTTGCATTGCTTCTATACAACTTGGATCTTTCATAGCATCATAAGCCTTTTTGGGCTCAATTTGGGATAGAAAGCAAGAGAGTACAGTATTAACTGTATTTTGCTGATCTTGTAGCTCTTGAAGTCTGCTTTGATTCCTAGTCATCATGGGAGAAGCAATGTCTCCAATTACCAACTCAGGAGGATGATTTTTCTGAGTTCTTGATGGATGACCAGATTCCTCATGTAAGTTCACATCCAGATTTGACTCATTTAAGTCTGGATTTTCTTCAGCTTCTTCAGTCACTACAGACTCTCTGGAATTTGGACTTGAAGGCTGATTTTCCTCTATTCTTCTCTCTTCTTCATTCTGAATGGGTTCAGCTTCCTTTTCTTGTTCACAGAAGTCAACAGGATCAATGGTAGGGAGTGGAAATATCACAGACTGAATTATGTGATCTGATGGTGGTGCATCCCTTTGTCCTGCATTTACATCACTACTGATACCCAAAGAATTAGTGAGTGAATCAATGTCAAATAGCCAATCAGGACCTGAACCAATAGGATTTGGTGTGTTCTCATTGCATTTGACATTGTCACTTTCTTCAATTATTCTAGAAGAGGTATTAAACACTCTGTAAGCCTTACTCTGAGATGAGTAACCAACAAGAAAACCATCATCTGCTTTGCTATCAAACTTACCTAAGTGAGATTTGGTATTGAGAATTGTACAAGGACACCCAAATGGTTTGAAAAATCCAATAAATGGTTTCTTTTTCTGAAAAAGCTCATAAGGTGTCTTGTTTTTAGGCTTTATTACTAAAACTCTGTTTTGGACATAACAAGCAGTATTAACTGCTTCTGCCCAAAAAGTAGTGGGTAATTTTGAATCAGCTAACAGAGATCTAGCAGCCTCAATCAGTGTCCTATTCCTTCTCTCAGCAACACCATTCTGTTGTGGAGTCCTAGGAGCACTGTATTGTCTCTCAATTCCTTTTTACTCACAAAAGGTGTTTAGATCAAGGTTTTTAAATTCAGTCCCATTATCTGATCTAATGACTTTCACTTTTTGATTTGATTGGTTTTCAATTCTAAGAATAAAAGATTTGATCAGTCCACTTGTCTCATCTTTAGTTCTCAGAAAATATACCCAAGTAAATCTAGAGTAATCATCAATAATAACTAAACAGTGTGACTTCTTGCCAATGCTCATGACATTTGTAGGGCCAAACAGATCCATATGCAACAACTGAAGAGGTTTTGGGATAGTGTTTATCTCTTTGGACTTATGAGAAGTTTTGTGTTGTTTGCCTTTGAGACAAGCAACACAATGATCATCACATGAATAAACTTTTGATGGTAAACCCCTAACAAGATTATTTTTAGCAAGTTTATTCATTGTTTTAAAATTCATGTGACACATCCTTCTGTGCCAAAGTGATGATTCATCCATTGAAGCTTTTGATACCAAACAGTTTAGGGATGAATCAGATGAAACACTTTCTAAATCTAAACAATACACATTATCCTTTCTAGGAGTTCTCAATAGTATCATGTTTTCATCAACTACTTTGAATCCAGGAGCAAGAATAATGCATTCAGAATCAGTAAATAATATACTATGTTTCTTGTCACAGACCTGTGATACACTTAACAGGTTGTATCTCAATTGCTCAACATAGTAAACATCCTCAAATGTCATCTTACCTTTTGATACATCACCTTTACCACTTATCTTACCTCCTGCAGGATTATTCCCAAAAGCAACATGTCCTCCATCAATTCTTTTGAAATTCTTGAGGCAGGCCATGTTACCTGTCATGTGCCTGGAGCAACCACTATCAACATGCCAGATGCTCTTCCCCTTGAGTTGTTGGTTGCCCTGCACATAAGATAAATCAATTAGTTTTTATTGGGAACCCAAGCCAAAGTGGTCTTGGGTCTCCCTTGCTCATCAAAGTACTTACATTCAGTTTGGATAAGTTTTTCAACCTGAGGAACTTCAGTACTGGAGTACTTTGTCAAGATGATTGGTCTAGCAGCACAAACACTAGAAGCAGTATTATCTTTAGAAGAAGTACTAACAGTGTTAGCAGTACTAACACTGCTAGCAGCAGTATTGCTTCTAGAAGAAGTACTAACAGTGTTAGAAGCACTAACACTGCTAGCAGCAGTACTATCTGAGGCAGCAGTACTAACACTAGTGCTTTTAGGAACCCACATTGTGACACATTCTTTTTCAGTCTTTTTCCTCATGTGGCTTTTGGATTTAGCTTGTTTCTTAGCCACATGGTTTCTTACAGGCTTCCTATAACCATTTGATTTTTGAAAAGTTCTTTGAAAATTTATCCTTTGGTTAATAGGATTGAAAGAACAGTGTTAGGCAAGGTGATTCAATTTGCCACAGATAAAACAAGGTTTTGGTCTGTTAATCCTTTGCAAATCAACTCCTTGTTTTTAGCCCACTGATTATTCCAGTTTCTTTGATTTCCCCTCTTTTTATCATGTTTTTGGGGCTCATTCTTTTGAGAATTCTTGCAAGAACAATGTTCACAAGTATTGGAATTCACAACAGTGGTCTGTGTATAATGAACTCCCTTTCCTTTTTCATATCTTTTCATCTCATTGTTCTTATCCCAGGGACTTCCACCTTCCTCATTAGTCTTGATGTAATTCTCTAAGGGGATCTCACCACTGACATTCTTGTTCCTTTTCTTAGACTCTTCTTTTTCAGTTTTATCCTCAACAACAACTTCATCTAATGGATCTACTTTAGTAGCTCCTTCATGTAAGTCCTTCCTATCCTTGGTTTCTAACAGGTCTGACCTAGGAGGGATGTATGTGTTGTTGTAGGGTGGGGGTGTGGCATTGTACCCTAGGTCTGGTTTCATCTTACTGTGGATTTGAGCATTTATTATGGTGTCCATGACTTTAGAAGCACATGAAAACTTTTCAACATCAAGTTTTACTTTCTCAAGTTCTCCTTTTAATTTCTCACATTCCTCCATAGACTCTTTCAGTTGGAACTCCAGACCATTCTTTTCCCACTTCCAGTAGTTTGTATCATATGAGTGTTGAAGTTCATTGGCTTGAAAAGCCTTAATTTGTTCTTCAAACCTCTCAACAATCACTACATAATCTCTTCTATCCTTTTCTAATCTCTTAAGGTCATCACACATTCCCTGGTTGTGATCTCTATACTTTTTCACAGTGTCTATACAAGCTTGAGAATAGAGATTAGATTTTACCTCAGTAGGAAGATCTGAGACTTCTGCCATGAGTGCATGATTCTGAATTGCCTCTTTTGCTTGATCACTCCAATCAAATCCCATTCCTTGTTGAGAAACAAGGGCTTGAACAGAGTTTCTGTTCTGGTTGAAGCTTCCAGTCTGAGCTTGTTGATGGTTGTTTTGAGAAACTCCACCTCTGCATTCTCTGGCAAAGTGTCCCATCTTATGACACTTGTAGCATTCCACCTTAGACTTGTCAAACCCAGCACCATCTTCTCTTCTTTGGGAAAAGTTGTTTCTCCCAGTCCTCTTTATAAACTTCTTCACCCTCATAGAAAGCATAGCCATCTGCCACTTGATATCCATCTCCTCAAGATCATCAGCATTAATCTGTTCTAAGTCATCATTAATTAATGAGGAGTTAACATGACTAGAAAAGAAAGCTTCTAGTACAGAATCATTGGCCTTCTCCTGATTGACTCCACCAGCAGTACTAACTGATTCAGGGTTAGCAGTAGAATCAGTTGATGCTGATAGGAGTGCAGCATTATACACATATCCTGAGGGCTTCTTCTTGGCTTCAACCTCTGCTTCAAATACCCTAAGATCATTGTAAAGATCATCAAGCTCTTTATCTTCTAACTGGTCATTTTGTCTGAAAGACACAATATACATTGTCCATTCCTCACCTAATGATCTTAGAAACTTCCTGTTTACATCATCAGCCTCCATACGAACTCCAACTGTAGCCAATTCTCCAATCAACTTATTAAATCTATCAAAAGTTTGAGTCATAGACTCATTCTTTGTAGAAGTAAAATTTTCATATTGTTGCTTAAGAATTTCCTTCTGGTTCCTCTTGGTGCTCTTGGTACCAGTGAATCTCTTTTCCAATGCATTCCATAAAATCTGAGCATCAGTGCAGTGATGAAATTGGTGCTGATACTCATTGGTAATAGCCAAAAGCAGAGTGCTTAAGGCTTTCATCTCTGTTTGTCTAACCTTTCTTTCTGCATCAGTCTTTGGAGGGGGTCTTTTGCCATTTGGTCCAATCTTTCCTTAAGCACATGGACCATTCTCTATAATATCCCAGATGGAATAATCAGTAAGCAAAATATACTGCTTGATTCTAATCTTCCACATGTCAAACTCATTAGGCCTGAGCATGGGAACCTTTGAAACAAGAGTACTGTTTGATTCAACTGTGTTGTCCATAATGATTGTAGATTTCTAAGAAACCAAGCTCTGATACCACTTGTCAGGATCGATTCCAAACAAGAATAATTATACTTAGAAATCAGAATTAAAGAATCTTGCGGAATAGAACTTTAATTCAAACACACTCAATGAACAACTAATCAGAAAACACAATCTGTTTGTATTCAATACTTCAACTCACAAGTTTACAACCAAACCTCAATCTTGTTGAACAGGCTCAACAAGACGACTTCTACTTCTCTAGAAATAGGGTTCTAAACCTTGAGGTTAATTCTCTCTAAACAAAAACGAATTCTTAAAAAAAATCTCTCCGAATAGCTATCTATCAAAATCTATTTATACTAAATAATTACAAGATAACTATCAAAACAAAATTGATCTTCAGAATATTCTTTCATGCTTATCTTCAATCATTCCATCTTTATCTCCAACATTCTCGCATTCCATAATTATGATCACAAGCAGCATTAACATCGTTATGCACAAGCAGTACCAACATTGTTCCAGCAGCATTAACTTTTACTTGAAGTACTAACCTTGCTCTGGCAGTAGTATTGTTGTTCTGGCAGTACTAACCATACTTGGCAAATCTTCAGTTCCCGACATCAATAAAAAATTTGCTCTTTTTGGCGGCATCTACAACAACTTGGTCAATAATAGATCAAGCGGAATGACTGATGCCGACATTTCACGAGTGGCACACGAACGGTACCAAGCACAACAAGGGTTTGCTTTCTCTAAAGAACAAGCTTGGGAAGTCCTAAAAAAAGGTCCAAAATGGGGAGCCGTTCCAACGATGACGACAACTTCATCGCGGGGTTCAAAACGTACCAAACCTTCCGATGATGACGATGACGACAACTTCATCGAGCAACTTCAATGACCCATCGGGAGAAACAAGGCAAAAAAAACATCAACGAGTAATACGTCCGGGACGAATACGAACGAAAGTGTTACTCAGTTGTTGACGACGTTCAACGACAAGATTGATGATACAATGGAATACAAAATGAAAAAACTCGATCTCGAACTTCAAAGGTTGGAAATCGGACGAGAAATCGAACGAGAAAAACGATTTGAGAAAGAATTCGCGTTTTTCATGACCCCGCATGATCACCTTACGGGAGACGTTTTGAGGGTTACTTTAACGAGAAAAAAGCAAATTAAAATTTTCATAATTGGTAGTGTTTTGTATTTTGTAATTTTTAATTTTTTAATGAATGATATGAATTTTTATTTTTATTATTTATCTTATTTTTATTTATTAAAAAATATATAAATTTTTTAATTTGATAAATAATTAAATGTATAAATAAAAGAATTAAAAAAATGAGGGGGCAATAGGGCTTTTAGTTATGCGCTACGGGTCTTTAGGGCTTAACTGATGTGGCGCTGATGTGGCGTTGAGGGCTTGAGGGCTTTTAGTTATGCGCTGAGGATGGCCTTACTTTCATAATTTTAATTTTACATTTAACACATATAATCGTTTATTAACTATAATACGTTAAAAAAATACGTTTTAATTTTAACAAATTACACCATTATAATCGTCTCTTCGATACGTTCGAAATGAGGCCAACATTGATTTTTTTTGGATTTATATATTTTAATATATATCATATAAACTACATAAAAATATTTTTTATATTTAAAATTCATACCCTTATAGTTAATTATTTTATTTATGGTACTCTTATAGTTAAAATACGTTTTATTTATTTTATTATCGATGGTCCAAGTGTAAGTATTAAAAATTGGCGGAGGTTTTGTGATGGACAGACATCGATCCTTTTGTACATACTCTGTAACTGCAAATACTTCAGCTCCAAACACACATGAATCATCATTCGCCAAATATCCATTTTCACAATTATTAAATGAGTCCAGTGATACCAACTTGTTAAAACCCCATTTCATATTCTTCTCGTGAAAGCTTGTCCTATTGTCATTCACGATATCTATAAACACATACAAATAATAATAATTTAAAACGATTTAATGAATTAGTTAATATATGATTATTATGTTAATGCGATAGGAGTGTAAAAAAATTGAAAAAAATAAGAGATGTACCATAAATTAAAAAATTAACTATAAAGGTATGAATTTTAAATATAAAAAATATTTTTTATGTAGTGTATATGATATATATTAAAGGGAAATTAATTAAAATACCCTAAGTCAAACCACATTTTACTGAAATACCCAAAATCTCTCCCATGTTACAAAAATACCCCAAAAATCCGCGATGGAGCCCGCGATCGCGGGCTCCAGGCCACGTGTCACCAAAGTTTGCCCACTTTGCCCACGTTGGTCCCTCAAGAATGCCCGCAGTCCAGCTTCCCCCCCTCAAGAATGCCCGCATGTGCAGTTTTGGTCCCTGCCCGCGTTTTACCCTCGTTGACCCCCGCGATCGCGGGCTACACGTGTCCAAAGTTTGCCCACTTTGCCCGCGTTGGTCCCTCAAGAATGCCCGCGGTCCACCTTTCCCCCCTCAAGAATGCCCGCGTGTGCAGTTTTGGTCCCTGCCCGCGTTTGACTTTCTATGACCCCCCGCGATCGCGGGCAAAAGTGCCACGTGTCGGCACAGGGTTAACCCTAATTTCATTTTGACGAACCAAACCCTAAATTTGTTCTTCGGCCGCACTATATAAGGGGGGGGGGACCAAAAACCGACCACTCTCATTTTTTTAATAACTCTCTCAATTTTTAATCAAACTCTCTCAATTTTCTCCCACTCTCTCAATTTTGTCGTGTGGAATACGCGTTCGGGTTTTGTGAAGATGTCTCGTATTACCTCTGTGGTATGTTTTCCTTATGTTTTTTTGTTATTTTTTGTATGTTATTTTAAGTTAAGATATATGATTTGTAGGTTGTTATAGTGTTTATAACTTATGTTTGAATATGTTCTATGTTTAACATGATATGTATGGTTTTATGTTTGAATGTGATATTTGTATGTTACAATGTGTATGTTGTTATAGTGTGTTTTTTTATAAAAAATTGTTAAGAGTGTTTTTTTATAAAAAAATTGTTAAGAGTGTGTTATTATAAAAAATTGTTAAAAATGTGTTTTTTTTTATAAAAACACACTCTTAACAATTTTTTTATAAAAACACACCCTTAACATTTTTTTATAAAAACAGTTTTTTTATAAAAAATTGTTAAGAGTGTGTTTTTATAAAAAAATTGTTATAGTTTTATGGTTTTATGTTTGAATGTTATATTTGTATATTATAATGTGTATGTTGTTATAGTGTTTTTTTTTTATAAAAACACACTCTTAACAATTTTTTTATAAAAACACACCCTTAACAATTTTTTATAAAAACAGTTTTTTATAAAAAATTGTTAAGAGTGTGTTTTTATAAAGAATTGTTATAGTTTTATGGTTTTATGTTTGAATGCGATATTTGTATGTTATAATGTGTATGTTGTTATAGTGTGTTTTTTCATAAAAAAATTGTTAAGAGTGTTTTTTTATAAAAAAATTGTTAAGAGTGTGTTATTATAAAAAAATTGTTAAAAATGTGTTTTATTTTATAAAAACACACTCTTAACAATTTTTTTTATAAAAACACACCCTTAACAATTTTTTATAAAAACAGTTTTTTTATAAAAAAATTGTTAAGAGTGTGTTTTTATAAAAAATAGTTAAGGGTGTGTTTTTATAAAAAAACACATTTTTAACAATTTTTTTATAATAACACACTCTTAACAATTTTTTTTATAAAAAAACACTCTTAACAATTTTTTTATGAAAAAACTGTTTTTATAAAAAATTGTTAAGGGTGTGTTTTTATAAAAAAATTGTTAAGAATGTGTTTTTTAAGAATGACAACTTAGGTCCCTACGGTTTTAAGAATGACAACTTAGATCCCTAAACTTTTAAGAATGCCAATTAGGTCCTAAACTTTTAAGAATGACAACTAGGGTTCCTAAACCGCACTTTATCTATATATAACAATATGATACGTTGAAATAAAATAAACCGCACTTTATCTATATATAACACTATTATACGTTGAAATAAAATACCACCGCACTTTATCTATATATAACAATATGATACGTTGAAATAAAATAAACCGCACTTTATCTATATATAACACTATTATAAGTTGAAATAAAATATCACCGCACTTTATCTATATATAACAATATGATACGTTGAAATAAAATAAACCACACTTTATCTATATATAACACTATTATACGGTGAAATAAAATACCTGTTGGGTCACCAAGGATTTGAAATTGACTCACCGATGTTTTCCCTAAAACTCCTACTTAGAATATTTTAGTTCAGTTCTTTGAATGACTTGTACAAGATATCAAATGTTCGGTGAAGTCGAAGATCAACCGAAACCAAGCTTGAAGACTCTCTACTTGTGGAAAATAGAAGACTCTCGGCAACATTCAAACAAGTCATCACCACCGAAATTCCTTGACATTTCGGTGGCCTTCTCTCCACCGAATTTATAGGACAATTTCGGTGGCCTTCTTCCACCGAAGTGCTTGGACAAATTCGGTGGCCCCATCCACCACCGATGACTCTTTCGGTGCTCCTCTCACCACCGAAACATGCTTGCAATTTCGGTGGTCCTCTCACCACCGAAACATGCTTGCAATTTCGGTGGACAAGTCTTCTTTCCACCGAAGATTTCTCAATCTCGGTGGAAACCACTTCGGTGCTAAAAGCTCAAGACAGAAGATCATTTATTATGGGACAATATCCTCCAGCAGAGAAAAGTGACAGTTTGTCTCTTTATCCACTTTCAGTTAAGGTCCCTTTTATCTGCTCAAGCTACTCTGTCTGCACCTAGTGAAAAGTGACAAGGACTTCACAGTTCTCCTGAAGTCAACATTATCAGCATATGTGAAGATGACAAGTGTCCCAAGCATTTAATGCTTGGGCACTCCTTGGCACTATAAAAGGAGAAGTGCTCTTCATGCAATTCTCACGCTTTCAAGAAATTCTCTCAGTGCAAGAAACCTTCTTTTAAGCCTTAAAACTCAATAGCTTTGCTCTCAGTGTTCTTAGTTGTTTTGTTGTATACTTTGTGTAAGATTGTTAGAATAGTTTATCTGTTCTTTTCCGCAACAGTCTTAAGTTTTCTGTGTGTAATTCTTTTGAAAGTTTTTCAAATATAAGAATTAAAATTGTGAAATTTTTGTGTATTGTATTCAACCCCCCCCCCCCCCCCCCCCCCTTCTACAATACTTGTTAAGCCATCTGGGACTAACAAGTGGTATCAGAGCAGAAAGTTTAATCCCATAAACTTGATCTGCGATGGCTGCCTCTTCTTCTTCTACTGTTGAAAACTCTCTTCAAAACAACTTTTCAGAAAATGGGTCTATTTCAAAACCTCCTAAGTTTAATGCCAACAACTTCTCCTTGTGGAAAAGCCGCATGATGCTATTCATGGAAGGAGTGGATACTAGATATCCAACCATTCTCAAAGAGGGACCCATTATCCCCAGAGTTTGGGCTCGCTATGACACGCAGAGGCCAGGTAAAGAGACCTTTGAAAAGGAAATCTCTAGTGATTCTGATGAGGAAAAATCCAGTGCTACTGGTCGGTATATTCTCAAAAATCCTAAAAAGTATACTGATGAGGAAAAACGTTTAGTTACTCTTGACTCCAAGGTAAGAGCTCATATTGCTCTCTCTCTTCCTGATGAGGTCTACCACTCTTTGGTGAACTTTGAAACTGCCAAAGAAATGTGGACCACTCTATGTGTTCTGTACGAAGGTACAGAGGAAGTCAAGAAATGTAAAAAGATTGGTCTTATCAGAAAGTATGAACTATTTTCTTTTGAAAAAGGAGAATCTCTTCCTAGCTTCTACAATCGCTTCAACTCTCTTATTAATGATCTCAAGTTATTGGGCAGAGTCTATGATAATGAGGAAGTTTTATGCAAGTTCATGGACTGTCTCCCAGAATTTTGGGAAAACATATGTACTTGTATTAAAACTACCAAGGACCTTGAGTTCATGCCCTTAACTGTTTTATATGGTACTCTTTTCAATTTTGAGCAAACCAAGCTTCAACGGAAATCTTTCATCAAAGAAATAAAGAGCTCCTCTATAGCTCTTGTTAGTGAAAGTTCCAAGAATTCTCAAAATCTTCCTAGAATCACCTATCCTTCATCTGACTCTGACAATGACAGCCAAACAAATGTAACCCACCAAACGGAAGCATATCTTAGTGATGCTGATGATGAAGGTGAGGATATCATGGTTGAACAGTTGTCGGATGAGATGGCAATGATGGCCGGTTCTAAACACAAGTTTCGTCCCTTCAACAAATCTCGAAGTCTTAGAAAAACTTCATCTTTCAAAACTTCTTCTGACAAGTCTAATGAGGAATGCTACAACTGTGGCAAGAAAGGACATTTTGCATCTGAGTGTAGAAGCAAGCGTATCTCCAAGTCCAGATTTACTTCTTCTGACAATCCCTCTTCAAAAAGGGAAAAATCCAAACACATGCCTTTCAAATCAACCTTTCCCAAAAAGGAGTCCCCACCATCCTTCTTAAATCATCAGGAGCGTGCTGAGAAATACAAGGCCAAGTACAAGAAAGAAAAGGAATGGAGTGAAGGTCTAGAGAGAAAAGGGAAGGGTCTCATGGCAGAAACCCACGATTGGGACGACGAAGACACCTCCGACAGTGATTCTCAGAATAGATGCTTCGTGGCCATCTCAGAAGAAATGGAAGTTTCCGAAAAGGCCACTTCTCCTATGGCTCTGGTGGCAACTGGGTGCTCCACAGCCTACGCTCAGGTACATCCCTTCAATAATATGTCTGATATTGAAAAGATCAATGCCTATGAGTCTTTAACTCAAGATTTTTATTCTGTTAAAGACATTAAGAATAGAAAATCTGCTCAAGTGAAAGAGCTCAAAGCTGAACTTGAAATTTGCATGTCTAAGCTTAAAAGGTTTGAGGAAATCAAAAATGAGCTTGAGGACTTGAAAACAATAAATCATGTGATCTCAAAAGAAAAGAACTCCCTGTTTAAGAAACTAAAAAGGGAACAAGAAGTCATCAAAAAATGGTCAAGCTCTTCCAAAAATCTTGAACAAATCTTTCAAAGTCAAATCTGTAGTTCAAACAAGTTCGGTCTAGGATTTGGAAAAACTGATGTTTGTGAGTCCACTCTTGCTCTTGTTCCCCCCACCAATGCATATGATGGTTTCTCTGATTCTAGCTCTTGTGATTCCATCTCTTTGAACTCGTTAGATCTGTGTGAAGCCTTAAAGTATGGTATATCCTTAAAGGCCAAAGACTCCTCATTGCAAATCATTGAGAAGCAAGATTCAAATGACGTTTCTAAACCCATCCATGATCAGCTCAAATTTTCGGCCATGGATGAAGCCTCCTCCTCAAACTCTTCAAAAGCTAATCCTTCCAAAAGATCTAAACCCACCGATCTTATCCCCTTTGTACCCACCGATCCCTCAATCAACGATCCTCCACCGATCTCTCACCGATTGTCCACCGAATAATCACCGAAATGTCCACCGAACCATCACCGAGTCTACACCGATCCTTACGATTCCCAACGCCCACTTGTGGCCACTCAATTGCATTTGTGTCAGACCTTTCGCCTATCCGCCGTTCCGTGTCCCGATTCCCCAAGAAACCTTTCATCTCATGAGTCGCATGTCCCATTTCCCCATGCAAAATCATCATCACGGTACCTTATCCTTTCACTATATATACATACCGTCCCCTACATCTTTTCCACTTCTTCCTCAAGTTTCAAACCTGCACTCTCTCTTCTCTCTCAAACACATTTCTCTCATGGCATCTTCTCGATACCCTATTTCCACACGATTTGAAGAGCTTAAGTTTAATCAATGCAATCACGTTGCCCGCTTCGACCCGGATCCAGCTCATCCCGAGTTCTCCATAGTCGCAAAGTTCCTCACTCGCTCTCCTCTTCTTCATGCCTTTTCATGCAACCCCAAGATGAGTAAAATGCTCATTGGCAGATTTTGGTTAACATGTGTGTACGATCCCTCCAACGAAGCCATTCACGCCTCCATTCTTTCCGACGACGCCGGTGATCACGACCTCACTTTTGGAGTCGATGATGTTCGTCTCGCTCTCAAGATCGACGCCTTTTCCGACTATGAAGACATGTATTTGGACACCATACATGAAGACATTGTTCTTACCACCGGTTATGTGCTCGACGACTCCTCCAAAAGCTCCAAAGGCCCCGGTACTCTTCTTCGCAGCAAAATGGGAGGCATTTGGAATTTCTTCTTTGCCCACGTTATCCATTGCCTCTCACGCAAAACAAGTGGGCATGATCAATCGCCTTCACACGTCAACAAACTCGCTCATGCCCTCATCTTCCAAAGAAAAGTCGACTTCGCCCAATATTTCTTCTCAGAGCTTGTCGAGGTCATCAAGACTCCCAAGAAATGCTATGTTGCCTTTCCACGCTTCATCTCAATGATCATACAGCACAAACTTTCTAAGGCATTGGAGTCAGATCGCAAATCCCCTTTACCGCGCTTCTCTTATGACTGGTCTTCTCCGTGTGTAGGCACCAAAACTCTCAACGTTAAGCCTCTCGCCACCGATCGCCCATTACGACCAGGTATGATCTCTTTTGCTCTTTCTCCCGAACTACATTGGGGTGATGCGGAAATTCCCGGGTTTCAACACCTAGAATTTCCCGAGGTCCCTCCAACTGTAGTGGCCCCTACTCCCCGTTACCGAGTTACGTCGGGTGGCACTCAAAAGAAACGACGAAAGGCCACCGACACCTCCGCACCCGCTTCTCGAACTACGTCACCGAGAGTTCCCTCGGAGGCTTCCCCGGTTCAAACCCCTTCTCATAAGCGGAGGCACTCATCTTCCCCTTCGGGATCTCTTCCAAAGAGGTCCCGGAAACCATCGGCCCCTCCAACAAATCCAACTGTCGATTCTCAAAAATCGCCGGTTGTTGAACTTCATCCCTCCGGGCCAAGGGTATCCGTTTCAGACCCCACCAACTCCTCTATTGCCTCTCAAAAGGCCTCAGTTGTACACTTGGAGAACCCTCAACAAACCTCCCCACTCGATTCTTTGGGTGGTGGAGATGACCTCGAGGTCTCTCCTCTCGAGGGTTCTGATTTTTCACTTCACAGCTTTTCACCCGATCAGTTTCTGATCGATGAGATTGCACAACCCAATCAGGGTTCCCCCCACATACTTCACCCCCACATGATTTCTTTGCATTTCTTTTAGCGGACACTGGTTCTCCCCGAACCATCCCGTCCCCCGAAGAACATCCCATCGAGCCTCCCTCGCCGAGGCAACACTCTCCACAACGTACACCCTCTACACCGACGCACTCGCGCCTCACTTACGACATCCTCTTCCCGAAGCGGATCCCCTTCGATGGCACTGTTCGTTCCCCGAAATCGGTGGCCAAACTTCCCCGCACATCGACCGCACCTCTACCTTTCTTAAATCTACCATCACCTTAATCTCCCAAGCCAATTCCCGCATCTCTAACCTCGAGTCTCAGCTACCGCATCTTCTTCTTGATGCCATCACCGAAGCCCTACGGCCCATTCAAGAAAAATTATCTACCCTTTCTACCACAGTGGAGTCCCTCTCCAAACCTTCCACCGACTCACCCAATCCTGAACGTTCCCAGTGGGAAATGGATCTCGGTGACTTTGCCTTGGTTCCCCATACCACCGAAACGAGTCTGGCCTTCCTACACTCCAAGTTTGATAAGGCCTTCTATGAGTTGGGTTTCAAGTTACCGGCTGTTCCTGAGGGGGAGAAAACCGCGGCTCCACCGAAACTTCCATCCATCAAGAAACTTTCCAGTAACCAGCCTCCACCGAAACCCTCTTCACCAAAATCCTCCTCTTCACCGAAATCCTCCTCACCACCGAAATCCTCCTCACCACCGAAACTCTCTACCTCTTCACCGAAACCCTCTTCTCCACCGAAAAATGTCTCACTCTCACCGACCCATACTGGCTCCGCCGAAGCTCTTGACCTTAATGCATCAGTTGAGGGGGAGCAGTCCAGCAAAGCTCCCGAAGACAAAGGAAAAAGAACTCTTTCGTCCGAAGAATTGGCCAGAGAAGCAAAGAAGAAAAAGGATCTGGCAAGATATGGGGCTCGACCGAAGGACGCTGAAACTCTCAAACTCAAGCCTGCTTCTCAACCTATCACCACCGAACTTGGCCTCTCTGCTCAAGAAATTGAGGAAGCAAGAATAGCTCAAATCGACTTAGACAAATCCAGAGATCTGTCTCTCAAAGCTGCCGCAGAAGAAGCTACAAAAGTCAAGTCCACCGATGCCATCCAAACACAGAAATCGGTGCTCAGTGCCTTGGAACAAGAAAAGAATGAAGAAATTAGTTGGTACAAAAAGACCATGCACCACCGAAGCTATAGGTCACAAATTTCTTCAGTAAAGATTGCCACCTCCAAGGCAAACCCTCAAGACATCAGATTGATTATCAACTGGGAAGATGGTTCTATGAAGAGTGTGAAAGAAAGCCATCTCCAACTCTTCGGTCTCTCGGAATGGTATGAAATCACTCAACACCTTGTCAGGAGTCCAAATCCAAAGAAAGACATCTTTGTCAAATACATTGATGGTCTAATGAATAAGATGAAGGAGATCAAAAGAAAACATAACATCACCCTCTCCACCGAAGAAAGAGCCAAACTGCAGTCTCTGAAAGACAAGATCATCCTCCCCAAAGTCAAAAATCCTCCTGACTCAGTCTTCAAGGAAATGGCAAGAGAAGGTAAAATCCCGAATGTAAACAATCTTAACCTTACCATTCCCACTTCTGTTCCCTATCCTACCACAACCTTAAGCCTCTCACCAATACCAGGATTGTTCTTTAACGACGGTCTCGGTCGTCGGGCATTCTTCAGATTTGCCCAGATATCCATCGCCGATACTATATTTCTGGAAGGCATTCACAACCTCTTTCCGAACATCCCCGAAGCTCAACCGTTCTATAGAAACTTACTGGATGAAATCAAGCGCCGCAAAACCTCAAAGAAGTAAGTTCTCTCCATTTGGTACTTGTAAAAGTTAGTTTCTCATTTTGTAAATTGTACGAGAACTTATCTTAATACAAGTATCTCTATTTGAATTTTATTTCTGTACATACTTTATCTTTCGTTACCTGTAAATACTGTACATAGTATACATACGCATACAAAAGAAAAAGATCAAAAAGAACAAAAAGAATGGTCTATGTGAAAAGAACCCAAAAGAGTAAAAAGGGTCAAAAACGCACTTACTTTTATTTACTCTTGAATATTCTAAGATAAGGAGCTCAAATTCAAATAGGGGGAGATTGTTGGGTCACCAAGGATTTGAAATTGACTCACCGATGTTTTCCCTAAAACTCCTACTTAGAATATTTTAGTTCAGTTCTTTGAATGACTTGTACAAGATATCAAATGTTCGGTGAAGTCGAAGATCAACCGAAACCAAGCTTGAAGACTCTCTACTTGTGGAAAATAGAAGACTCTCGGCAACATTCAAACAAGTCATCACCACCGAAATTCCTTGACATTTCGGTGGCCTTCTCTCCACCGAATTTATAGGAAAATTTCGGTGGCCTTCTTCCACCGAAGTGCTTGGACAAATTCGGTGGCCCCATCCACCACCGATGACTCTTTCGGTGCTCCTCTCACCACCGAAACATGCTTGCAATTTCGGTGGTCCTCTCACCACCGAAACATGCTTGCAATTTCGGTGGACTAGTCTTCTTTCCACCGAAGATTTCTCAATCTCGGTGGAAACCACTTCGGTGCTAAAAGCTCAAGACAGAAGATCATTTATTATGGGACAATATCCTCCAGCAGAGAAAAGTGACAGTTTGTCTCTTTATCCACTTTCAGTTAAGGTCCCTTTTATCTGCTCAAGCTACTCTGTCTGCACCTAGTGAAAAGTGACAAGGACTTCACAGTTCTCCTGAAGTCAACATTATCAGCATATGTGAAGATGACAAGTGTCCCAAGCATTTAATGCTTGGGCACTCCTTGGCACTATAAAAGGAGAAGTGCTCTTCATGCAATTCTCACGCTTTCAAGAAATTCTCTCAGTGCAAGAAACCTTCTTTTAAGCCTTAAAACTCAATAGCTTTGCTCTCAGTGTTCTTAGTTGTTTTGTTGTATACTTTGTGTAAGATTGTTAGAATAGTTTATCTGTTCTTTTCCGCAACAGTCTTAAGTTTTCTGTGTGTAATTCTTTTGAAAGTTTTTCAAATATAAGAATTAAAATTGTGAAATTTTTGTGTATTGTATTCAACCCCCCCCCCCCCCCTTCTACAATACTTGTTAAGCCATCTGGGACTAACAATACCACCGCACTTTATCTATATATAACAATATGATACGTTGAAATAAAATAAACCGCACTTTATTTATATATAACACTATTATACGTTGAAATAAAATAAACCGCAACATCTATATAAAATAAAATAAACCGCAGCATCTATATATAACACTAACTATAACATCTGTGAATGACTATGTAGAAGGATTTCTTTAACATCGACTTGACGCTAAGGTGCAAAGTTTCCTACATCGAGGAATTAGGAGCGCTCTTTAGGGGATTAGGTGATCGCGCGGATACCCTTGAGACCATCTATAGAGGGACACCGTTCGGGCCATGGATGGATGTGTCTTACTCTGGTGGCGACCCTACACTAGTACACATGTTTCTACAGTTGGAGGTCGAGGACGCCAAAGCTGAGCCGGAGGAGATGCATTTTGATTTCTTCGGCTCTCAATTGCATTTTGGGCGTCGTGAGTTCTGTCTAATTACAGGACTACGTTTTGGAGAGGCTCCCCCCTTCCTCTCTTAGAAGACTGCTCCTTCGTTCTTAGGGTTTGGGGCATTTCAGCATCTCGTTTGAAGCTGAAGGCAGCCCGGGACATGATGAAAGAGGGCCTTAGTGCCCTAACCGACGACGATGCTGTCCGTGTATGCTTGGTGGTGATCGTGGATATGGGCTTCCTGGGCCGTGAGTATAGCCAGTATGCTTCCGAGACGGTCCTTAGGGCCGTCGAGGACCTTGAGCTGTTTAACAGCTACCCGTGGGGTAGCCATATCTGGACACATTGCTACTCTATTCTGCACCGAGCCATAGCCAGACGCGTTGATCGACATGCAAAGATGAATCTTTGTGGTTTTACATACGCCTTCAAGGTTAGATACGTAGTATAACAATTGTTAATAATACATACAAACTGTTTGGCTTTTCTTTTTACGTACTTGCTCTTCTTGTCTAATTCCAGATATGGATCTTGGAGATGTTTCCTGCATCAATATGATATTTCGTCAAGCGCGACGATCGAGTACTTAGGGGAACCCGTTGGGACAAGCGTGTTACCCTAAGTAGGTCGCTTTGGTTTCAGTTCTTCAATGCGTCTAGAAATGTAAGTTCTTTTACTATGTTTACAATTTGCATACGTTAGTCCCGCTTATTAATTTCTTTTATGTTTTATCATATATTTAGCAGCCACTCTTGCCTTTCGATCGCCTTGTGCCTACTGTCGACGAGATGGGCACAGATTGGTACAGAGACAGCGTGGCCTTTATTGACGCAGAGGCGGAAAGGGCTCGACGTCCCCCTACTTCCGAAGATGAGGAAGACGACGACAGGCCCCCTTCCGGTGGATACCAGCCGCCCCCTTCCTCCTCCTACCAGCCGGCCCGTTCCTCCTCCTACCAGCCGGCCCGTTCCTCCTCCTACCAGCCGCCTCATTCCTCCTCTTACAATCCATATGAGGCGGCCCCTTCCTACGAGCCACAACGTGGCTCTCATGAGCACCTGTGGGACTACGTCCACGGGCCGCTAGAGTCACGTGTACAGCTTCTGGAGGGATTCTACAGACAGTTTAGCGCTGTCAATGTTAGTGTTTAACTTAATTTGTTGGCCACGTTTATTTAGTTTGTATATTAATATTACGTTCTAAATTTGTTTTAGCTGTCGAGTACGACACCGATCCCCGCTCCGTTCGGACAGGGGGCACAGGCGACGTTTGCCACCACATCCTATCCGTCATTCCCTGAAAATGTAAGTGACATTGAGTAACCATTATAGTTATATGTTTGTTCCTAAGTTTGTAACTCTTATAATGATCAATGTCACGCAGGCCGGGATGTCGGGGGCCGGGATGTCGGAAACGCCGTTCGCCACCACATCCTATTCTACTATCCCGGAGAGTGTAAGTGACACTGAGTAACCATTATAGTTATATGTTTGTTCCTAATTTTGTAACTATTTTAATGATCAATGTCACGCAGGCCGGGATGTCGGGGGCATACACCTCGCAGATGCCGCCGTCGTTCGCCACCACATCATATTCTACTATCCCGGAGAGTGTTAGTGACACTGAGTAACCATTATAGTTATATATCGATAATCCTAATTTTGTAACTATTTTAATGATCAATGTCACGCAGGCCGGGATGTCGGGGGCATACACCTCGCAGATGCCGCCGCCGTTCGCCACCACATCAATCACAAACATCTTTGGCGGTTCGGCCGATGACTATTACAGGCCGGAAATGCATACTGTAAGTTATTTTAGTAGTTTTGGTTTAATTGTGAACATTTCCTAAATTGAACTTAAAACATTGAGTAACGTAATTTTCAGACGGGGTCTCCTATTATCTAGGATCACTTCTCGGAGCACTTCTCGGAGCCTGACGATGACTCGATGGATGTTGTAGATCCACCACCACAGGTGACCCCGCTCCCTAAAAAGCGGTCGCATAAAATTTCACAATGGTTTCGTCACCCGTTTGGCCAACAAGGATCTACGACACCACCGCCCGCTAAAAAACAAGCAAAGAAAGCGGGGGGAAAGAAGGGAGGAAAGAAAATGGGAAAGGTGCCTTCACCGGAGCCTCAACCGGCATCAGAAATATTGAGGATGTGCCGGACTGGTCGCCTCCCCAACTTGACATTCACCCCTTACGGGGGCTTAGAAATCAACCCCTCGTTTTTTGAAACATTGCTTGCGGATGACCCTGTGAACTCTGACTTAGACGATACGGTTAGTATGAAGTTAAATTATAGTCATATATAATCAAATATATTTATATTACATGTCTAACCATCTATTTTTTATGCATAGCACGTCGATTCTTGGGTTAGCCTGTTGCAAAAACATCGTGGCGTAGACACGAGGTGGACCATCATGCACACTATGTTCTTTCAGTGTATACTGATGGACCATCAAGGTCCCGCCTCCGTGATCGAAATATGCAATGGCTCGGAAGGGACCTCTTGGACTCTCCTCGATAGGGTATGCAAATCGTTTTACTGTTATTTTATTTAATAACATATATGACATATATTGTAATATTTCAGGTGTACATCCCCATATGCTTGCATCCCAGACATTGGCTGCTTGGAGTGTTTGAACTAGACACTATGGTCATGACCCTATATGACAGCGAAAAGGACGGTCTCTGCAAACAACAATTGACAGAGCAGATGCAATCGTTTAAAACAAAACTATATACGTTCTTTTCATTGATCGGGGATCATAGACGTCGCGAAGTGTCAAAGATGGCCGGCCAAGTACCCCAGCAGACCGGGTTATATGCGGATTGCGGTGTATGGGTATGCCGTAATGTCCAAAAGTTGATAAATAACGAGGAGATATGGGTACCCCCTAACGAAACCGACGACGAGGCAATGAATTTCCGCCGACATATGGCGGAGTCAATTTATGCGCATTGTCTAATAGGGCCACGTTAGGTTGTTTATGTAACATTAAATAATTGTTATTTTTAGTATTAACTTATTTTGTTAAAGTATTGTGATTGACTTACTGTTTACTTCATTTGGTTTTTGCTAATTTCATCCATTTACTCAACTTTGAGTATCGATATCTCTTTCACACATACTCTATTTTGGACGCATTATATATCATTTCGAAGATCTCATATAGAAGAACATAAACCTACTAAAAGTTAGTTATATATAACACATATATATAAATTTAAATGCGTCCAAAGTTTAGTAAAACCCATATTTCCAACACCTAGTAAGTAGGTTTATAAAACTTGTGATAATCCTAATACAGAGATTATTGGATGAACAAACATTTATTTCTTGATTATTGGGGTATTGGTTCTTGTTGTCTGGAAGTGATTCATATGATGCAAAAATTGGTATCATGTAATGTAGAACAATATCTATATTATAGAAACTTGCATTTGATAGTACCATATAAATCTGATCTAAATTCTCATTAATTAGCTATGTTTGACTACTTAAAGACTAATTTTCTGCCTAATGAAAGACCTTTATTCAAGACCAGACGAATATTGCAGTTACTTTTTCAGTGGAATCATGCAGACAACTTTTTCAGACGAAATCTATAAACACATTCAAATAATAATAATTTAAAACGATTTAATGAATTAGTTAATATATGATTATTATGTTAATGCGATAGGAGTGTAAAACAATATTGAAAAAAAAATAAGAGATGTACCATAAATTAAATAATTAACTATAAGAGTATGAATTTTAAATATAAAAAATATTTTTTTTATGTAGTGTATAACTGTATATGATATATATTAAAATATATAAATCCAAAAAATTCAAGATTCGGCTCATTTCGAACGTATCGAAGAGACGATTATAATGGTGTAATTTGTTAAAATTAACACGTATTTTTTAACGTATTTTAGTTAATAAACGATTATATGTGTTAAATGTAAAATTAAAATAATGAAAGTAAAAGGTATAAAGTAAATTTAGTAAATAAGTATAGGGGTTGAAAGTGTAACATTTCATTTTAAATTCGTAAAAATGGACGAAATGGGGTGAACAGTGCAAAAAATATCAAAATTTTCATAAATGGTCCCTGGAATTTTTTAAAAATGGTCCATTGCAATTGAAAAGTCACAAAAATAACCCCATCGCGGGATTTCATTTTTCAAAAATGGTCCCTGCAAGTTTAAAAAAGTGTCAGAAAGGTCCCTGGCCCGCGATCGCGGGCTCCCATCGCGGATTTTTAGGGTATTTTTGCAAAGTGGGAGAGATTTTGGGTATTTCAGTAAAACATGGTCAAACTTAGGGTATTTTAATTAATTTCCCTATATTAAAATATATAAATCCAAAAAAATTCAAGATTGGGCTCATTTCGAACGTATCGACGAGACGATTATAATGGTGTAACTTGTTAAAATTAAAACGTATTTTTTAACGTATTTTAGTTAATAAACGATTATATGTGTTAAATGTAAAATTAAAATTATGAAAGTAAAAGGTATAAAGTAAAGTAAGTAAATAAATATAGGTGTTGAAAGTGTAACATTTCAATTCAAAATCATTAAATTAATCGAATTTGGTCCACCGTGGTTTTTGATACTTTGAGCCCGCGAACACCCCGCGTACTGTGATTGCGGGCTCTCATCGCGGAAAAAAATGACATTTTAGCAAAGTGAAAGAGATTTGTGACATTTTGGTAAGTCAAAGTCAAATTTGTGCCATTTTAATTAATTTCCCATAAAAATTTATAAAGAGTTAAGCACTTTTTTATGTAATTTATCCTCGTTGGCATTTACTGTGTCTTCCTTTAATCCACCTTGTTGAAAAGTTGAACATGATGCAATAAGGTAATTGAAAAAAAAATGTTTATTAATTATATGATTAAAATTCATGTCAATTTTATCTAATGTTTAATCTAATTAACTAATAGCAATTGTTAATTTGGAAGAAGAATCTTAGGAACAAGTGGTTCTACATAGTATATAGCATATGGATCATTATTGAATGATTGAATTTTTGAACGATTGTTTGATTGAGACAACCATTAAATTTTCTCCTTTTAAATGATTAAGTCTTTCAACTATTTTTTGATTAAAAAATTATTAAACTTTCTCTTTTTGAATTATAAAGTCCCTTAACATTTTTGTTTTTCAATAAAATAAACCATCGAACTTTTAAAAATTGGTTAATTACATCTTTTTAACCCAAAAATATTACTTATAACCCACTAGCAAGGTTTTAAAGTGAAAAATAAATCTAGTTCAGTTTTACCGTTCACAAACCTTACGTCATTCAAACCCCACACAAACACCGATATCACTCCCCCTCTCCACTCCTCGTCCCCCCATCTTTGTCTGTTTTCCGTATCGCCTATCATGTCGTTGGCCCCTGGCATCAATCTCTCTCTTTTGATTTGTTTTTTTATCTGTTCATTCTCACTCTTTTGATAGATAAAAAATAAATCAAAAAGAGGGAGATCGATGGCAGATTGGCAGGGGCCGATAGCGTGACGTGAGGGTCTCCCCTCATCCGACACTCTACAAGGGAATCTTCACTCACTACTTCCCCTAATATCCTCCCTTTACCACATCCTTACTTCTCATGCGAACAACATATGAAGAACGAACAACGATGGGGCGACGGGGAGTGGTGTAACGACCCGGAATCCTATACATAGTTCAAATAGCATACATTGCATAACGTAAAACAAGAGATACATTATATAACAAATACGGTCCCCTAGTCTTTTACAAACATTCAGTACATCATTACAAACGTTTAGATAGTAAATTACATCATTACTAACAACATGCTATATCTAATAAACACATCATAGTCTTCAACTACATAGTCCTCCAAAAGCTATTCGCGGTTTAACCTTCTTATTTGCTCTTACTCGATCCACGACCTGGAATACATATTTTTAAAACAAAATGAGGGTTAGACCTTGAGGTCTAGTGAGAAAATCCCCGTTAGTTAAAAACCATTTGCACAACATCATACACATAATTCACATAGGAATACCAATTAAAACTCATGCATCATGTATCTTTCCATCTCATTCTCTTGGCCATATTAATTGGTTGCGAGCCAACTAATCAATTTACACCACTGTATTAAATACAGCCAACACCACTGTCCCTCTGTACAGCCAACATACACCGGTCTTAAGCCCGACCAACTAGCACTCATGCAGTGTAATACTCATATAAACACCATATGCACATTATTACACTTATTCACATATATGTATTCCAGTTAGAAAACATTTTAAGTAAAAACTCACCGGTTTGCTTTATCAAAACTCTTTCTAGTTCTCCACAAGGAATTCTGCTTTCACCTTCAATTCACAGTATCTGAAACAAATAGATGCAGATATCTCTTTACCATATAAAACATATAAGTCTTACTAAAGCTAAGTACTCTAGATAACTCTAATCCTCAAATGTTACCCCTAAACCCGAACGTAAGTCAAGTCCACAAAATAGCCAGTCCTCATTCATTCTTGATCTAAGAGTTAACAAAACACAGGTTACTAGATACTCAAAAATATCTAAACTCTCAAAAATGACCAAATCAGCTAAAGTTTCCGGACAACCCAAACTATCCGGACATCACATCTTTCCGGACAGCTCATACAATCCAAATAGCATAACTTTCCGGACAACAAGAATAAGCCGGACAGCCCAACTACCCGGACATCATATCAATCCGGATACTATCCGGTAACTCTTTATCATCCGGAAAACTAAGGAAATTAGAACTTACCCGGATAAAAGAACCCGTCCGGACACCTTAAGAACATTATCCGGACACCACTAACAAGACTACCTGGACACCTTCATCCTGTCCGGGAACCTCTGACTGTTTACCCAAATTCAACCCAGAAGCCGACTGATTCATTACCAAACATGAATTTGACTATTCTACTCCGATAGAAACTACCTAATAGCAATTACACACATAAATTGTAAAGGAAACATACCTGAAATCACTTCCAAGTGTACCAATATGGATCCCTAGCCCCAAAACTTTCTTTCTTCTTCTTTTCTTCTCCAAACACACACACACCCAACACAATTCTGGATATTTTGTTGAATGAATATCTGAATTCTCAAAGGGGTTATATCAACCTAATTTACCCATTTAGCCCTTAAACTTCTCACTAAAGACCAAAACACCCCTAAACTTATAATTTAAACCAAACTTACCTTTAACTTCAAATTTTAAAGTTAACAATATTTAACGGAACTAACATTTAACTAACGAACTTACCCGGGGTATTACATCATCTCCCCCTTAAAAGAATTCCGTCCTGGAATTCGATTAGGCAAAAAGGTGCGGGTACTTAGTTCTCAATTCTGATTTTGATTCCCAAGTAGCATCCTGACCCCTATGATGTCTCCACTGAACTTTCACTTGTCTGATTACTTTGTTTCGCAACACTTTAACTTTGTGGTCAACTATGGCTTTAGGTTCCTCCACGTAATTCAGCTTTTCATCAACTTGTATATCTGGTAGAGAAACTGCCTGATCCGGCGTAACCAAACACTTTCGGAAATTCGATACATGAAACGCGTTATGAATCCTGCTTATCTCTGGTGGAAGATATAACCTGTAGGCTACTTCGCTGATCCTTTCTATGATTGCAAACGGTCCAATGTACCTCGGGCTCAGTTTACCTTGTTTCCCAAATCGGATGACTCCTTTCCAAGGCGAGACTTTTAACATCACGAAATCTCCAACTTGGAATTCTAACGGCTTTCGGCGTCGGTCGGCGTAGCTTTTCTGTCTATCTTGAGCCACTTTCAAACGTTCCCGAATCTAAGAAATCTTATCCGCGGTCAACTGGACTATATATGGCCTTGCTAACTGTTTCTCTCCCACTTCGTTCCAACACAGAGGAGTTCGGCATTTTCAACCATACAGAACTTCAAACGGTGCCGCTTGTATGATGGAATGATAACTGTTATTGTAAGCAAATTCAATCAACGGTAAATGCTTATCCCATGATCCCCCAAAATCAACAATGCAAGCCCGAAGCATGTCTTCTAAAGTCTGAATCGTCCGTTCACTCTGACCGTCAGTTTGAGGATGATACGCCGTACTTAGCTTTATCTGTGTACCCATCTCTTTTTGAAAGCTCCTCCAGAACCTTGAAGTAAAACGACTATCACGATCAGAAATAATCGAGATTGGAACCCCATGTCGAGTTACTATTTCTTTGATGTACAACTTGGCTAATCGTTCCAACGAATCAGTTTCTTTTATTGGTAGGAAGTGAGCAGACTTCGTTAATCTGTCAACGATCACCCAAATGGCATCAAATCCTTTCGGAGTTCTTGGTAACTTCGTGATGAAATCTGTAGTAATCTGATCCCATTTCCACATCGGTATTTCTAAACGCTGTAATTGCCTAAACGGCTTCTAATGTTCAATCTTCACCTTCTTACAAGTAGTACAACCTTCCACATACTGAGCAATACTCCTTTTTATTCCCGGCCACCAATAAAATTGTTTCAGGTCTTTATACATCTTATTCGTACCTGGGTGAATAGAAAAACGAGATTGATGAGCTTCTTGTAGTACCCGATCACGTAAACCACCCAAACGAGGCACCCAAATTCTGTTCCCCAGACACAATAACCCACGATAATCTTTTACAAGCAATACTGATATACCCACTAACCGTTCTGGTTTCAAGTGTTCTTCTTGAAAAGCTTCTATTTGACACTTCTGCAATTCGTCAAAGATGTTAGGTAGGAGTTCAGCTCGTAGTGAAATAGCTTTTATTGTTCCACTCCTTTCTTGACGACTTAGTGCATCATCTACCACATTCGCCTTTCCCGGATGATAAAGGATTTCACAGTCGTAATCATTCACCAATTCTAGCCATCTTCTTTGCCTCATATTTAGTTCCTTCTGATCGAAAAGATGTTGGAGACTTTTATGATCAGTATAAATTTGACATTTAGAGCCGTAAAGGTAATGTATCCAAATCTTCAACGCGAAAACAACTGCTGCCAGTTCCATGTCGTGTGTAGGATACTGTCTTTCATGATCTTTTAACTGACGAGAAGCATAAGCAATAACCTTTCCACGCTGCATTAGTACACAACCCAATCCCAATTTGGAAGCATCACTGTAAACAACAAAATCATCGGAACCTTCAGGTAATGCTAGTATCGGTGCACTACAGAGTTTCTCTTTCAATATTCGGAATGCTTCATCCTGTTCTTCTTTCCATTCAAACTTTAGATTCTTCCGGGTTAGCTTAGTGAGAGGCGTAGCGATACGAGAAAAAACTATTATAAACTTTCGGTAGTAACCGGCTAAACCCAGAAAACTTCGTACTTCCGTTGGCGTCTTCGGCGATTCCCATTTTTCAATTGCTTCTACCTTCGTCGGATTAACTTGAATACCTTTCTCGGAAACTACATGCCCCAGAAACTGAACTTCCCGTAGCCAGAATTCACACTTAGAGAACGTAGCGTATAACTGTTCCTTCTTCAACAATTCCAGAATTAAACGAAGATGTTGCGCGTGCTCTTCTTTGGTTCGGGAGTAGATAAGGATATCATCGATAAACACAATAACAAATTTATCGAGATATGGCTTACATACTCGGTTCATTAGATCCATAAAAGCAGCTGGAGCGTTCGTCAATCCAAAAGGCATCACTAAGAATTCATAGTGACCATACCGTGTGCGAAAAGCAGTTTTCAGAACGTCTTCTTCTTTAACCTTCAGTTGATGGTAGCCAGATCTTAGATCAATCTTGGAAATATAACAAGCTCCAACTAATTGATCGAAGAGGTCATCAATTCTGGGAAACGGATATTTGTTCTTGATCGTGCGCTTATTCAGTTCCCGATAATCAATACACATCCTCATCGAACCATCCTTCTTTTTCACAAACAGAACCGGTGCTCCCCACGGCGAACTGGGTCTGATGAAGCCTTTATCTGAAAGATCCTGCAGTTGAGTCATCGTCTCTTTCATCTCTGGAGGTGCCAAACGATACGGTGCACGGGCAACAGGAGCGGCTCCAGGAATCAGATCTATACCAAACTCTACTTGTCTAACGGGCGGAAGGCTAGTCAGATCTTCTGGAAAAACTTCCGGAAATTCACGAACAACCGGAATATCTCCCAGTTTATTCTTTTCTAGCTTAATATCTATCACATAAGCTAATTAACTTGAGCAGCCTTTATTGATACACTTATGAGCTTTCAACAAAGAGATAAGGCAAGACTGATGATTTCTACGGTCACCATAAATCACTACTGGTCCCTTCTCAGGTAAGACAACATTTATCAACTTCTTATCACAAACTATATTAGCCTGATTCTCGGCTAACCAATCCATTCCCACTACCACATCAAACTCGATCAAGGCTATAGGAAATAACTGAATAGGCACTCCACACCCATCTATGTTTATCACACAACTATCAAATACCTCATTAACCGTTACTTGATTATCATTAGCCGTATCTACCATTAACGCATGATCTAACACTTTAGGCTTTAAATGCATATAGGCAGCAAAAGAAGGCGACACAAACGATCGGTTTGCACCGGAATCAAATAACACTTTAGCACGTGTAGAATTTATTAAGAATGTACCTGTAACCACATCGGGAGTCTCATCTGCTTCTTGCTCTGTCACCTGGAAGGCACAGCCCCTTGCTCTTGGTACTTCTGGCCTTGGAACTACCGGTCTAACACCCGTTGGTCTTATTGACATACCACCCGGTTGTATCCTCCCCAGTGGACAATCGGACTGAAGGTGATCAGGAGAATTGCACGAGTAACAAAATCTAACTGCTCGACAGTCTTTAGCAATATGACCGATCTTTCCACACTTATAACAGTTTCTAGGATCCACTTGACAACTTCCTTGATGAAAACGGTGGCACTTTGGACAATGTCTTTCAACTGGTCGGAAAGGTGGACGGTTATCAAATCGCTGAAACCTGGACTTCTTCGGATCATACTGCGGTCCTTCCCACTTTCTTTTCCCCACATTCTTATCACTAGTACTTCTCCCTTTATCTTGTTCCACGGTTTCCGCGGCGTCTACTGCGGCGGAGAAAGTTTCTGGTCCTTTAGCAATCACAAAACTTCTGACTTCTGCATTCAATCCAAAGATAAACCTTTCAATCTTCATGGCCTCCGTAGCAACGTAGTATTCCGCAAAACGAGACTTTTCCAAGAAACGAGCGGTGTAGTCCCGAACTGACAAATTCCCTTGCTGCAAGTTCATAAACTCCCCTTCCAATTGTTTAACTGCGGTTTGAGGACAAAACTGTTTCCTGAAAGCTATCACGAATTCTTCCCAATAGTAAGTAGAATATATATCAGATCCTCCCGAGGACATATATGCTTCCCACCAGTATAGGGCATCGCCTTTCAACATTGCAGTTCCATAGAGTACTCTATCCTCTTTAGCGCATTTACTAGTCTTGAAGATAGCTTCTATTTCCTTCAGCCACTTCATAGCTTTCACTGGATCCCGATCTCCTGAGTAAGTTGGAGGCTTACAACTTAAGAACATTTTATAGTCACACTTTCTTAGTACTGGTGTGATTGTAGGTGTAATAGGCATCTCGTCTTCCTGACCAGGATCTGGTGTATCAGCTTTATTATGACGAGTTCGATAAAACATGGCTTGTAAACTGGCCTGTAGTCTTCCCATTTCGGCTGTTAAATCGTCCCTAGTAACAAATTCATTACCTCGCGACGGAGCTCCACTCCCAGTTCTACCCCCAATTCTGCCTCCAATTCTACCTCCACCTCTTTCTCCCCCTCTTCCCCTTCCTCCGGCTGTTGGGTTTGTTCTATTCGGATTTCCTCCTCCTTCCCGGTTCGTTTGTCTAGTACCACTTGCCATTCTGTTGATTCAGACAAGGTTAATATACACATAAGCACATACCCCATATAACAAGGTATTCCAGTTCAAACATGTACCTGTAATATCACAATTACACTGGACATGTGTAAAATGAAATTACCTTACATGATGTTCCTTCTACCTTTTTATATTTAACACCCCAAGGTTCTACAATAATAGGGACATCCTACTTCACACGCAGTTTAAGTCTAGGTACAGATACTAATACCTAAATCCCTTAAACTAGGGCTCTGATACCATCTGTAACGACCCGAAATCCCATACATAGTTCAAATAGCATACATTGCATAACGTCGTTAAAACAAGAGATACATTATATAACAAATACGGTCCCCTAGTCTTTTACAAACATTCAGTACATCATTACAAACGTTTACATAGTAAATTACATCATTACTAACAACATGCTATATCTAATAAACACATCATAGTCTTCAACTACATAGTCCTCTAAAAGCTATTCGCGGTTTAACCTTCTTATTTGCTCTTACTCGATCCACGACCTGGAATACATATTTTTAAAACAAAATGAGGGTTAGACCTTGAGGTCTAGTGAGAAAATCCCCGTTAGTTAAAAACCATTTGCACAACATCATACACATAATTCACATAGGAATACCAATTAAAACTCATGCATCATGTATCTTTCCATCTCATTCTCTTGGCCATATTAATTGGTTGCGAGCCAACTAATCAATTTACACCACTGTACTAAATACAGCCAACACCACTGTCCCTCTGTACAACCAACATACACCGGTCCTAAGCCCGACCAACTAGCACTCATGCAGTGTAATACTCATATAAACACCATATGCACATTATTACACTTATTCACATATATGTATTCCAGTTAGAAAACATTTTAAGTAAAAACTCACCGGTTTGCTTTATCAAAACTCTTTCTAGTTCTCCACAAGGAATTCTGCTTTCACCTTCGATTCACAGTATCTGAAACAAATAGATGCATATATCTCTTTACCATATAAAACATACAAGTCTTACTAAGGCTAAGTACTCTAGATAACTCTAATCCTCAAATGTTACCCCTAAACCCGAACTTAAGTGAAGTCCACAAAATAGTCAGTCCTCCTTCATTCTTGATCTAAGAGTTAACAAAACACAGGTTACTGGATACTCAAAAATATCTAAACTCTCAAAAATGACCAAATCAACTAAAGTTTCCGGACACCCCAAACTATCCGGACATCACATCTTTCCGGACAGCTCATACAATCCGGATAGCATAACTTTCCGGACAACAAGAATAAGCCGGACAGCCCAACTACCCGGACATCATATCAATCCGGATACTATCCGGTAACTCTTTATCATCCGGAAACTAAAGAAATTAGAACTTACCCGGATAAAAGAACCCGTCCGGACACCTTAAGAACATTATCCGGACACCACTAACAAGACTACCCGGACACCTTCATCCTGTCCGGGAACCTCTGACTGTTTACCCAAATTCAACCCAGAAACCGACTGATTCATTACCAAACATGAATTTGACTATTCTACTCCGATAGAAACTACGTAATAGCAATTACACACATAAATTGTAAAGGAAACATACCTGAAATCACTTCCAAGTGTACCAATTTGGATCCCTAGCCCCAAAACTTTCTTTCTTCTTCTTTTCTTCTCCAAACACACACACACACACCCAACACAATTCTGGATATTTTGCTGAATGAATATCTGAATTCTCAAAGGGGTTATATCAACCTAATTTACCCATTTAGCCCTTGAACTTCTCACTAAAGACCAAAACACCCCTAAACTTATAATTTAAACCAAACTTACCTTTAACTTCAAATTTTAAAGTTACCAAAATTTAACGGAACTAACATTTAACTAACGAACTTACCCGGGGTATTACAAGTGGCGAGGGAAGTGATACCTTTGTTTTCTAGGGGTTTGAATGACGTAGGGTTTGGAAGCGATAAAACTTATTTAAGTTTTCTTTTATTTTAAAACATTCCTAGTCAGTTTGACTAGGGTTTTTTTTGTTAAAATGATATAGATAACCAATTTTTAAAAGTTCAATGGTTTATTTATTGAAAAAAAATATGGACTTAATCATTTAAAATGAGAAAGTTTAATGGTTTTTTTCATTCAAAAAAATGGTTCAAAGACTTAATTAATTATTCAAAAAAGTTTAATGGGTTTTTCATTAAAAAAATAGTCCAGGGACTTAATCATTCAATATAAAATAGTTTGTTGAATTTTTGTGAACTTTTTCCTACATATATACTATATTATAAAGAATTTCAGAAAAACTTTTTAACATAATTTTTTATGCATCAACTACTTTTTATTGATGCATGTTACTTAAAATTCAAGATTACAAGTAATTGATGCATGAGTACAACTTTTTAAAGTTGTATATTTGAATTTATAACTAACTGATAAATATAATCAAATACAGGATAAACATCGTAATTTAAATATAAATATTCTAAAATAATAGGATAATTTGAATTTTAATACTTAATTATTGTTTTATAAAAAAACATTACATTATTAAACCTAAAATAAATTACAACATTAGTAAACCTAAATCGACAAAACCTTATTATAAAATCAACAAAGAGAAAAAAAACATTAAAATCAATATGTATCATGTTACATTGCGCGAGTACACTTCTAAGTAAATATAATACATATATATATAATAAATTACACTTTTGGTCCCTATAGTTATCACCTACTATCAAGTATAGTCTCTATTTCAAACTAATTACAATTTTGATCATTATGGTTGCCATTCTATTTCAATTTTGGTCATTGTGGTTATCATTCGTTTTCAATTTTGATCCTTAATGACTAAATTCTATTAAAAAGGTATGTTAACTAAAGGGTATTTTCGTTTTTTTTATATATTTTTTTAGTTTTTTTCAAATTAAAATTAAATAAAACACTAAATTATCATATTATATTGTAAATTATTATAAGTATTTTGTATAATATAATGGTTTTAATATATACACAGATATATACATATGATAGGACCATATCGTCTTCATCCCTTCAACAACCCCGCACCCCTCATCAGTTTCCGGCGTCGGACACTCACACCCCCTTCCCGTTCTCGGCGCCACCTTTTCCTCTTTGGTTACTACTCCGACAGAACTCCCCCACCTATCTCAAATCTGGTTCGAGAACACCTCCATCGCAGAACACTCATCTACTTTGTTCGATGGATTTGTTTCGTCGGTGACCAACAGACCCCTCCCCCTACTGCAACGACCCAACGATGACCAACAAACCCCTCCCCTTGCTGCAACGACCCAACGAGAGCCCCCCTGCTGCAATGATGACCAACAAGACCCATCTCCCTGTTGCAACGATGAAGAATGAGGGTTTCGATTTCGAGGGTTTTGATTTCGATTTGGGCTTTCTTTGGTTTCTGTTTTTGTTTGGGATTTTGTAGATTGGTTTAGAACTGACGAGAATCGGCATCTCATGTCCGTCTTTACAAACTCTCAAAATATGTGGATGCCCCAAATTAAAGGAAATTGAGGAATATTGTGAATTTGTCAAAGAGTTGAAGACATTATGGATCTCAGGTGCAACTAGTTTGAAGAGCTTGTATAGCGGAAACTAGGCGACTCATAATTTCATCAATCTTGAAACTCTTAATTTTGAAAGCTGCTTGATGCTTGAAAATGTTACCTCTTCATGTTTGCCACTAAAGAACATTAAGACCATCAAGATTAGGTGTTGTGAGAAGCTGCAGACTCTGTTTGCACACAACAACTCAGTTGGCTACGAATTGCCATGTTTTGGGATTTTGTAGATTGGTTTAGACGAGTTCATTTTCATTTGGGTTTTGGTTTCAATCTGGGTTTTTTTTGGTTTTCGGTTTCAATCTGGGGGTTATTTATATTGGTTCGTTTGGGTTTCTTGAGGATGATTTTTACTTGTTATTTATATCTGGACTCTGCATCTCGACTTTGATTCAACACTAGTTTGAGTTCATTTTGATGCCATTTCATTTGCTCGTTGATTTGGGTTCAGATTCATCCTCATTGCAAATCTAAACCAATACTCAAATCTGAGTTTTGAGAAAGGGTCAAAAGCTGATGACAACTTGAATGAACACTTCAAAAATTTAAATCAATATCTATGTTTTAAGATTTTTGTGGGTGGTTCTTTATGGGACCGGGCTTTGCTGGATTGGGGTTGGGGTTAGGGTGCTTCTGTAAGCCAAGATAATCTGATTGAAAAACTTAGTAATTTATTTAATTTTTAAAATTCAAAAATAAGGAAATGATAAAAAGACAAAAATACCCTTTAGTTAACAAATTATTTTAACATATCTTAGTCATAGGGACCAAAATTGAAAAAGAATGACAACCACAATGACCAAAATTATAATTAGTTTGAAATAGGGACTACACTTGATAGTAGGTGACAACCACATGGACCAAAAGTGTAATTTACTCTGTAAAATATGATATGATATAATATGATCAAGATGTTCACAACTTGAGTGTTTAAATTACTTACTTAAACATAGGTTTTGGTATAGATACTTAATGGCCGTGACGTCTAACATAAAAACATATTTTTATTCATAAAAGTACATGGAATAAGAAAAGATGACAACAACGTAATTATAGAATAATTAGTTTTTTTTTGGATAAGGTTCATCCAGGTTCTGCCTAGACTACATCCTTGGCAATTTGAAAACAAACAAACAAAGCGGTCGTCTGAGACTAAGCCTGGCCACAGAATGCTGACGCCTGGACTCGAACCCGGGGTGGATGGGATATTCCACCACATCCCCCCAAGCCCTTGCCAACACGCCAACACCCTTGTGGTTTAGAATAATTAGTTAGATGATAAGCATAAAAGAACAATTAAAAATACATCAACGTTTTCGAAATACCTTCTACAACTTAACCAACAACAGTACCATGGTCAACTCCAGGCCCAATAGAAAGTTCAAAAACGTCAAAACGAGGCTTAGACTTGAAACTCGACAATTGTGGCATGTCGTGAATCAACTAATTATTATGCGAGAGTAATTGCCTAGCCATTTCTTTCATAACAAGGGGAAATCATGTTGCATATTCTTCACTTTGTATTTATTTTCTCATTGTCGGTGTTATAAAAGAAGCATCATGGTGGCACGAAGGTCCGTCATGATAGCTAGCAAGACGCATCTCCCACATTCGTCAACTCCTATATCGGCTAATTCTTAAGATGCGGTGTCGTCGTGGCATGGCATGGCATGGCACACCATAGCACAGTCAATGTGTGTGTGATTTTCTTTTTTATTACTTTTTACTCTTTAGATATTTTTTTGGAAACTGCAATTCAATAAAAGGATAGCCAGAAGCTATCGAAGAAGAAAATTACAAAGATCCGAGACAGGAAGAGGGGGAAACGTACCACTCTACCATGTTTTTACGACACCCCTTACATCTGTAATTCATCCATCTAAAAGAGTTGTCGACTATGGATTCAAACAAGTCGCTAATTCTAGGTTTAGACCTATCGAAAATGAAATTTGTTGCGACATCTCCATAAGGAGTAGCAGGTGATCATGAGGATTTCTTCTACACCCTTACGAAATGCTTTTGAGTCGGACGCTGTGTTGATGTCGTCCAACGCCGCTTCCAAAGTGTTGAATGATGCGAACGGAAAATTCCACCATCTTTGAACCCTTTCCCATATGGTCTTCACCTTAGAGCATCTAAGGAATATATGTTGAACCGCCTCAACCTCGCACCGACAAATAGGGCAAAGCGTATTGTCGGGATCCACCCCAACAACTCCAGTCTGTCTTTGGTGGGGAGTCGGTTTAAAAGCGTTCCCCAAAAGAAGATATTTATTTTAGCAGGGACAAGGTTATTCCACCGGGTCTTATTCGATCCAGTCCAAGCTGTAGTTTTTCGATTACTGTTCTCAAGGATTGGACCGAAAAGATCCCATTATAAGTAAGGGACCACCTCCATTTGTCTTTCGCATCGATGATGACAACCGGCTCCATGATCTCTATCATTTGCTCCAACTCAGTTGCTTCACGACCACCTCTCAGTGCCCTTCGCCAATTCCAGTTATACCCAACATTACCTCTTCTATCAGCAACGGTGGCTCCTGAATTTCTATCCAAATCGAAGATTCTCGTAAACTTTTCTTTGAATATACCTGCTCCTGTCCAATTTTCTGTCCAGAATCTGTTCTTCCTCCCGTTACCAACCTGTTTAGTACATAGAACATCAAAGGGAATGCCGAGATTAAGGAGCGACTTTAAGGTCACTCCAATACTTTTCCATGGTCCTATGCCATCTACCTTAACCCCCCGTTCTGTCTAGTATCCATCCCCCCATTCGATCCTTGAATCGCTTTAATCACTTTTACCCAGGTTGTCGTCGAGTTGTTTCTGAACTTCCACACCCATTTAGCTAAAAGAGCATCGTTGGCTACAGTTATGCTACCAATTCCCAGACCTCCGTTCTCTTTACTTCTAATGGTAGAATCCCACTTAATCCAGTTGGTTTTACTTTTTAGATATAATTTAAAGTTTTACTTTGTGTAAGCACTATATATTTATGTATTATTTTTCGCCTTTTTATATGAACTTAAATCGTCAAGTATCATATGGTAATAGTAGAAACACACATATATATGTTAATATATATAGATGAAGATTCAAACGAGAACTCTAACTATTTAAGAAAACAAGAAAATAGCAAAACATGTGCAAAATCACATGTGATATTACACTAACCGCAAAAACTGGACTAGGGCGACTTTGGCCGCGACTTCACTCGCGAGCCAAAGTCGCGCGAATCATATATGATTTTGTACGTGAATCATGTATGATTTTGTACATTAACGCCGTTTTCTTGTTTTCTTAAATAGTTAACGTTTTTGTTTGAACCCACATCGCTCTCTCTTTATACATATATATATATATATATATATATATATATATATATCATATAATATATATCTATAGTTGCTATCTTAAGTCACGTTTTAAAAATATTATGGTTTTATAATATGGTTTGTTGGTATACAAGTTTGTAGAGGGGGGGGGGGGTTGAATATAAACACAAGATTTTTATCTTTAAAATTGTTTATTGATATAATCAAACAATTTACAGTTTGTTGCGGAATAAGATCAAGTATAAAACCTAATCTAAACAAACTAAGAGAATGACACAGATTTCTTGCACTAGAAAAGATAGAGAGAAAATGAGAAAACCTAAAGAAAAACTTTCTTGGCACTAAGTAGTTCAGCAAAGTAAAGGCAAGCACTTCAGAAATGAAGTAGGGTTTCCTATTTATACTGCATGCATTAAATGCAAGTCAGTACAACTTTACACGTGGCAGCGTCTGGTTGGTTTCATATATTTGACTTTAGCAAGCATCCTAGTGGCCGCATGATGAACATTGTAGTTGGCAGAGTGGTTTGTACGGTCCTGGACAAAGGGATGTCCTTCTGACAAATCGTACGAAAGCGTGCAAGGAGATAAGACAAAAGTAACTTGTAGAACAGGCTTCATGATTAGCGATCGCTGAATTGATCTTTATCAGCGAATGATAAAGTTCAGCTCTCACTGAAGTCTTCTACTTGAAACTTCGCGTGAAATGGACAAGTCTTGGCTTTGCTGATATCCGCATCAGGTCACTAGTAGACTTAGTCACTCGTTCGCCAGCTTGGTCTTCGAAGCTTTGAACTCAGTTGTCGCGAATCTTGTCTTCAGGGATCATAAGTAAACAACTACAAATGGAACTAACAGCGATCATCAATGAGACTGAACAGGCTCAGGGCTCACTGATGTATATGTATCGCTGAAGCATAAATTAAAGCACATGTTTCCATCAGCGATACTAAACAGACTTAGTATATTTTTCATAGATGGCAAAACATTAATACATACGGTTTACTTACAATTTTCACTAAGTAATTCTGAGGGTCATTATCAAACCACTTAAGGGTTTAGATCAACAATCTCCCCCTATTTGATGATGACAAAGCAATAAAGGAAAATTGCTAAGTTAAAAACATAAGGATAAAAAGGACTCATAAAATACGTGTCCCATTTACTGTTTTTCGGGGTCTTTTCTAGTACTGATGGAGTAAAGTACTTCACTGAAATGTTTCATTGCTTCGTAAATACAAGATTACAAGGGAAGTTGAAAAATTACAAGTACAGTGAAAAATAATTACAAGTACAAAAGTTGTCAGCTAATAAGATAAAAGAAATACAAGAGATCCTATCAGCTATTCAGGTTCTTCCTTGATAAGAAGTTCATCAAGGGTGTCAGTCTTTGGAATCATCCAATCAGGGACTGTTACTCCCTGTTCTCGTCTTTGTTTGGCTTCGCGGTAGATATGGGGTTTCATGAATGTTCCAAGGAAGGAGCGATCACACCAGTATAATAGGTCTCTGAGTTGTTCAATAGGAGCGATGGGTAACTCAGACCAACGTTGGAAGTACTTACGACCAGTGTAATCAAGAAATAATATGCCGTAAGGTTCATTGACCACCTTTCCAGCTTTGAATTTTTCAGCAGGTGGCAGTGAGATGTCGAGGCCTAAAAAATCAGCATTGGGACCAAGTACAGCTTCACGAGAAAAGTCAACACCAGTCTCGTTCCGTATAACAGGTCCTGAAGATGGCAGAGCCTTCTTCTTTGGAGCTTTTCGTTTTTGTTGGATGGCTAGAGGAGGAGGCAAATCAACTACTGAAGAGACTTGGTCGATTAGCTTGTTGATAGCACTTTCAACATTGAGTTTAAATCTTGATCGGGATCGCTGAATTGCAACCTGAATCTCCAACCATTCAGTTAGCCCAAGATGCTCTAATGCCGAGAGATAACAGGTTCTCGCCACATCGTTCTCCCAGATCATTGTGACATTGATCAGTGAGACTTCTTTGACAGTTCTCCCCTTCAGGTTTACATGTTTGATTCTTGCTGGTAAACACCTAAAGTTGACTTTCTTTTTACACCAGGCCAGGGTGGAGTCGCTGACTTGAACCTTCTTTTCTTTCTTCTTACCAGCCTCTTTTAGCAGTTGTTGTTGGACTCTGAGGGGAAATTTCTTCAGCTGAGGATCCTTTACTGAACGTTGGGCAAGCTCAATAGCAAAGGTTTTATCAGTGAGCTCAGTCTTCTGTTGTTCAACGAGGATCTTCTCGGCCTTGAGACTTTCAGCGATTTCCTCAGGAGTCAGACAGCTGAGGTGGGAAGGGATGAGTCGCTGACTTTCCATCTTTTGAATCATAACTACTTTTCTTCTGTGTTCATCTTCATCTGACCGCTGACGAAGCAGAGAAGGTCTTATAGGATGTGAAAGCAGCTGTTGTTCTTCTTCAGCTTGTTCATCAGTCTCATTCAGGACAGATACCGGGATTATTTGTTCATCAGCGTTGATAGCTGGGATTATTTGTTGAGCAGTGGGAGCTTCAGCGGTATCCTCAAGCATGGGAGAGGGCTGGCTGAAACAAAAAGATCATTAGAGTTATATCTTTTGAGGGTTAAAAAGATAGAAAGAAATGGCTAAGTGTTTAGAGGTTTTAGGAGGAGTAGGGTAGAAATTGAGAAGGGATAGAGGAGAGAGGCAGTGTATGGGAAGAAAAAGTAGCATACCTGACAAGTTGGTTTCTTCAAGAGGATAGCCAAATTGTCAGCGGCAAGGCCCTTTTCTGAAGTCTTCTTCGCAGGAGAATTGGTGGTCCTCTCATCTGGTTCATTTATGGAGACGCCTTTCAGTGCAGGAGCCTTGATGGCGGCAGGCTCAAACCAAAAATGGTCTTCATCATCCTCATCATCATCGTTAGGATCAGGATGAGATGAAGGTTCTTCATCTTCTATGTTTAGATCATCCTCCTCTTCTTCTTCTTCATCATCATCAGTGATGAGTTCAACGGTCTTTTCAGCTGGAGAGTGAGGAGGGTCGTCGCCTTACTCCCCCTCAGAAGGAGAGGGATCTTCAGTGGTTCCCTCAGGATGATCAACTTCCTGAGGGTCTTTGTCAGTAGTTTCTTCCTCCCCCTCAGCATTCAGAGGGAGGTCGTCATTCTTCTCCCCCTCTCCATCTGAATGGAGGGAGGTAGTAGTAGTAGCATCCGCAGCATCAGGGACCCTGTCTTCTTGGCTAGGGTGTCCTGAAGTTGAGGCCATTAACATCTCAACAGTGTCCATCCTGTCTTCTAGGACAGGAAGGCGAGATGTAGCCAATATCACGAAATCCGCTGTCATCCCCAGAAGATTTCTATCAGACTGAGAGAAAAAGGAGACAGGGACCGTTGGAGCTTCCATACTCTCCAGGATCTTGGTGAGCAGGATGTTGTTTTCAGCGACCTGTTTAGTAAGGCTGCTCACCTCACTTTGGAGGTCAGAGAAGTTGTTCTTCAGCGATCCAACCTCGGTGCTGAGATTGGAGACGGTGGATTGAAGGTTGGTGATGGTGGTGGTGTTGTTGTTGACACGTGTTTCCAAGCTTGTCACTCACCCTTGCAGCGATGAGATATCTGCAGAGTTAGCCTTATCTGCAAGGGTGGAAGAGATATTCTTCAGCGTTTCCCCAGCATCACTGATCGCTGAGGTGTTCGTGGAGAGGTTGGTGGAGAGATTCTTCACCTTTTCAGCGATATCCGTGAGGGACGTGCTGATCGTGCCCAGATTAGGACCTGAAAAAGAAAGTAACTTGTGAGCAAGGAAAGCTCAAAAGTTGGGGTTTCAAAGAGGGATGAGGAATCTGTTTGGATACCTGTAGGATTCGGGTTGGAGAAGGAATTGATGTCCCTATTACCTCCAAAATATTCCATGTCGTCCTCGAAAGAACTGACAGGGATAGTTGTAGAAGATCCTGCAGGTCTGGTAGAGTTGCGCTGCATCAAATTTCAGAGCATAACAGCGCTTGTATCCATCAGAGAGAAAGATGAAACCGTGGGAGCGGTGCTGAAGGTAGATATGACCAATGGAGAAGAAGAAAAAGGGGCTGAGAATTAGAGGTGATGAAGATATTGGGGTAGCTTCCAGTGAAGCTTCAGAGACTTGAGGCTCTGAAGTGGTAGTAAGGGTGGCTGTTGTAGATGTGGAGGAGAGTTCCACGAAATTATCAAGTGTTGCCTGTGAAGAGGCAATCACCGATTCTTGAGCCTGGGAAGGCTTAGGGTTCTTCTTAATGGTCTTCTTGGACTTATGGGTGCCAAGGGGGGTTGAAGATGGTTTCCTCTTTTTGGAAGAGGTGGTTGTAGCAGCATGGGTATCAGCGAAGGGTAGTGCCGTTGAAGGAGCCACTGATGGAGAAGAAGTAGGAGGGTTGAGAAAAGAGAGTAGAGTAGAAAGACTTACCTCGCCTTGGATCAGTTTGAAATCGAGAACCTTAGGGCCGACCTGAGGGAGTTTTTAATCTCCCGACTTGGGGTAATGTGACCCAAGGAGCATCTACTGCAGAGATAAAGCGGGGGTAGGGAACGTTCATGGATCGTTCAGGCTTCTCAACCTTCTCCATCAGGTCTTCGAAAATTATTCGGGCATAATCAACATTTAGCCCTTTCAGCAGGCAGTATCCCATGGCTACCTGAGGCTTGGCAGCCTGATCAGTGGAGCCCACCTTAGCCATCATGCAGGAGATGACGTGGGCAAATATGAAGTTCAGCTCGGCAGGCATTTTGTTCTTGAAGACTTTGGTGAGTTTATTGTCATCCTCCATGCTGCGGTTCTTATCCCATGCATAGTGCATGAGATCAAGGAAAGCAATCAACTCTTTCTCTCCTTCAATGGTGTTGGGGTCGATGAAGGGGACGAATGGGCTTTCTTTGGTACACCCTGGAAGGTTCAGTGCAAAGCGAAGGGCTGAAGGAGTAATAGCACCACGACCCATTTCGGTTTGGAAACCGATCACTGAGTATTCTTTTCCAGTTTTCTTCGAGGTTTCAATGGTACGCTCGGCAGTGTACCAGAATTGTTGCAGGAGATGGCGATGTGCAGGTGGAGCAATAGTCATGGCAGTGGCTAGAGGGCAGGTCTTCAAGAAGTTGACCGCGTCAGTGAGATGGGGGGCTGGCTTTTTCTTAGGAAACTCGAGCAATGCCAGGGAGTTGTTTGCAGCGAGGACGATCTGGTTCAGTTTGCCTTTCATGTTTCCAGCCTTGGTCATGGTGATAGGAGAAGCAGCGTTGGGAGCATTTGTAGCAGCAGTGTTTGAGGAAGCCATATCTGAATAACAATTAAAAGTTGAAAAAGAAGGAACTTCTTAAAATGGAAATATTTTATCCAAAATAAGGGTTTTGAAGGTTTTAGGGTTTTACAGTTTCCTTTTTAGGGAAGAAACAGTAAAATGTGGGTTTTCTAGTTTTGAAGAGAGAAAAACTAGTGAAAAGGAGTGTTTTCCAGTTTCCTTTTATGAAAAGGGATTCTGGAAAAACATATGAGAATCAAGTTTAAGATTTTTGTTTTAAACCTAATAAGAAAAACTATATTTCAAGTTTTATTTCATAAAATCATGAAGAAGATGATCTTATGTGAAGAACGTTTGTTTTGATCATTTTAGAACAAGAAATGTGATCAAAAACAAGTTTTGGAAAAGATTTTAGATGAGAAATGGATTTAAAAGTAAGAACTTGTTTGAAGATCGACTGAAGATTTGAGAAGCAGGTTGTAAGATAATCCAAGAACAAATATGCAAAGGGTTTTCTTACTTGCGAGAATATATGCACGTAAAAGGTAAAAATATAAACATGAAGAGTTTATATAGTGAGAGTAGAGAGAGAAAGTGATGAGCGGGAAAAGGTACTCATCATGACACGCGACACGTCCCACGAAGCTTATTGGACAAGAATTCGAAACGGGCAAACGTGTCAGACAAAAAGTCGTGCCAGGGTTTATCCGTTTGATGACGTCACATAGAAAACTGTCTTTTCATTTTCAAAAACGTTTCCCTGAAGGTTTTGAAAACATCAGAGAGGATTTTAAAAAGAAAAGTCACTGATAAGAAATATCAGTGAGCTTTGTTATTTCAAAGGAATCCCCGAAGGAAAAAGCTTCAGCGATCGATTTAGTTTTGAAACACAACATACCGAAGCAAACTTCAGCGAATAGGTATAGAAAAAATACATTGGTATCAACGAATCAATTTGGTTCAGAGATTAGATGATAAATAAGGATATATAATTTCTTTTATCACTAACATAATGCATAACCACTGAAGATTTATTCTTCAAGATTCAGCATGCCAAGCTCGCTGATGAGAAAGTTAAATCTTGTCTCGTCAAAAGGTTTGGTAAAAAGACCAGCTAACTGAAAGTCAGTAGGGATAAAGTGAAGTTCTACATCACCATTCATCACATGATCTCTGATAAAGTGATACCTGGTCTCGATGTGTTTGGTCTTTGAGTGTAGCACTGGATTATTGGCTATAGCGATGGCACTATTGTTGTCACAATAGATTGAAATTTTGGAGAGCTGAAGGTCGTAGTCTAATAGCTGATTTTTTATCACTGACATAATGCATAACCCCTGAAGATTTATTCTTCAAGGTCTAGCATGCCAAGCTCGCTGATGAGAAAGTTAAATCTTGTCTCATCAAGATGTTTGGTAAAAAGATCAGCTAACTGAAAGTCAGTAGCGATAAAGTGAAGTTCTACATCACCATTCATCACATGATCTCTGATAAAGTGATACCTGATCTCGATGTGTTTGGTCTTTGAGTGTAGCACTGGATTATTGGCTATAGCGATGGCACTAGTGCTGTCGCAATAGATTGGAATTTTAGAGAGCTGAAGGTCGTAGTCTAATAGGTGGTTTTTCATCCATAAGACCTGAGCACAACAGCCTCCAACAGCTACATACTCAGCTTCAGCGGTAGAAGAGGACACAGAACTTTGCTTCTTGCTTGTCCAACTTACCAGCTTTCCACCCATGAGTTGACAGCCTCCTGTGGTGCTTTTTCTATCCAGCTTGCAACCTGCAAAGTCACTATCTGAATAGGCAGTTAGATCGAATCCCGAGTCTTTGGGATACCAAAGACCTAGGTTGGGTGTACCCTTTAGATTTCTGAAAATTCGCTTTACAGCGATCAGATGTGATTCTTTGGGTTCAGATTGATATCGTGCACATAAACAAGTAGCATACATAATATCAGGACGGCTAGCTGTTAGATAAAGAAGAGAGCCGATCATCCCTATGTAGGCAGTGACATTAACAGGCTTCCCTGAAGGATCTTTGTTAAGTGTCAGTGGAGGTGCCATAGGGGTTTTCATAGCTGAGCTTTGAGTTAAGTCGAATTTTTTTAGCATATCTTTAACATACTTACCTTGGTGGATAAATGTATCGTTATCATTTTGCTTGATTTGGAGTCCAAGGAAATATGTCAGCTCACATATCATACTCATTTTATATTCAGATTTCATTCTTTCAGCGAAACGAGTACATAGAGAAGGGTTAGTAGAACCAAATATAATATCATCGACATATATTTGAACAAGAATGATATGACCTTTTACTTTCCTAAAAAATAGAGTGTTGTCGATTTTACCACGCTCAAATTTTTAAATAAGGAGAAAAGAGGATAGAGTGTCATACCATGGACGAGGTGCTTGTTTCAGACCATAGATTGCCTTATCCAACTTATAGACATAACCTGGATGCTTAGGATCAGAGAATCCTAGAGGTTATTCGACATAGAGTTGTAGGTTCCCAGATTCACGTTGTATCATATTAATGGTAGTGAAATAGACAGCGGAAGCATATTAAATAAAGCCATTAAAATGAGTGATTGTGTAAATGATAAATGAACTATGAGAATCAAATATTGAACAGTAAAAATGATAACAGGATCAGATATAAAAGCTGCTCATATATTGATAATGAATCACACCAAGAACATGTTCGAGTGTGTTCGAAAATCTCATAGGACAACAATATCGTACGGAGGTAGTGCTCGGGATTGCTGCAGTGTGTGTTTAAACAATTGTGGAAAAACTACTCTTCCCAAAGCTTACAATTGTTTGTTCCACTACCTCTCTATTTATAGCCCTGGAAAAGTGAAGGCAGTGTACTATCGTACCCTAGAATGACACGTGGAAAGTGTGTCTCCTATTTTTAGGGCATACGTGGAAAGTATGGACACTTGTCTAACACTTTGGATTTCCTACGAGACTTAGGCTGACAGAGGTCTTCACTTCACCAGAGCTCTTTCGCAAGAGCTCTGTTGGTCTTCTGTTAAACACTTGTTCTTCTGTTGGAAGTCTTCGACAGAGCTATGTTGAGCTCTGTTGGTCTTCTGACTTGAACTATTTTTAATACTTTTACATAACAGATACTTGGGGCCAACAATCTCCCCCTAAGTATTGAAAATAAAATTTTACAATTGACAAGAGATTAAACAAAAGAACAGAGAACTTTTACCTCTGTCGAAGCCTTGCACTAATCTTTTGGAATATTACATTGAGATTTAAAAGACCAGTACATTTAAGCATAATTATCTCCCCTAAGAATTCTGTCGAATCTTCTGATTAGAGTGCGGAAGTCCAGCATCAGGTCAATCTGGTCGATGAAGAGTTTCTGCTGTTCTTCTGGACACTTTTTTCTTGGGAGATCTTGGATTATGTTCTTGAGGTATACTAGCGACTCACTTGAGTAGTTGTGGGCTTCAGCTGCTCTGATGGCCTTCTTTGTGCCCTTCTGTCGGCAGACAAAGACTGGAGGATCTTCTACTACGGTTCCAGTTCTGTGATGGCCATAACCCTCAAGGTTTTCATTTGGTGGTGCAATCGCTAGTTTCTCTACTTCAAACTCTATGCCTAGCTGATAATCAATCTGTATTCTGAGATTGATGTGCTCTTGCATAGCGAATCTGACTTCTGGTAGTGCAGTTCTGGCCGGTGTGTATCTTTCTGAGAAGTTCAAGCAATATGCGTGGAGTAAGATCAGGTCATATGGATTCAAAAGGACGAGGTCATTGTCATTGAAGATTTCATTTCTGCCTTCTGTTGATTCCACAGTATACTCATGGTATGTGACCCTGTCGTGTTGAAACTTCTTGTGCTTGATGTCCAGAATTCTGCGGATACCGAAGTTTATATTGATGGCTCTGTTCTGATTTGACTTGGTTTGGATGAACTTTAGCCTTACATCAGAAATGGTGTTTATTCTGATTGGGTTGAGGTATGGGTTAATGGGTACGGCATTTACAGGGATGATGTCTCTGTCAGCATATAGAAATGCAAATATCGTTTCTAAGGCAGGTTTTTCGGTATGAAAGGTGGAAGTTTCTGGGTTCTGTTCTGTTACCATCGGGTTTGGGTCATCATGGGTTTCTGCCATAAGAGTGTCGATGTGAGCAGATTTCTGAGTAGCTTGAGGTTGGGCTCGACTTGTTTGTCCTTCAGCAGAGGATGGGTCTGTCCTCTCTGGTTCTTTTGTTGGAGAAGTAGGAGGGGTATCTAGGCAGATGATCTCTGGTGGTTCTTGTGTTGACTCTTCTGTCGGTTTGATGACTCTGTCCTTGAACATGTAGTCAAATGCCACTTCAGTCATCTCTGTCATGATTTCCTCTGTTATCCCCTTTTCTCCTTTTGTAGTCTCTGCCTCAGTTGTTTATGTGATTTTCCCTTTACCCTTGGCTTCTCTTTCTTTTTCAACCTCTTTCTCCTTCTCTGCCTCTTTCTTCTTCTCTCTCTCTTTCTCCTTCTCCTTCTCATTCTCCTTCTCCTTCTCCTTCTCCTTCTCCCCCTTTTGTTATTCTGAGGACTCACCCAGTTGATCGTCTGATTGACCTTCTTGAGCATCCTCAAAATCATCATCGCCAGAGGAGTCAATTCGAGCTTCTGGTGAGGGCGGAACAACAAATCCTAGATCAGCTTTGTGTCTCTTGCTTGAAGGTTCTCCTGTATGTGCTTCTTCTGCAGGTCTTTTCGATGTAGAGGTAGCCTGTAAAATAATATTAGTAAAATTTGAGGCTGCCTTCGTCATTACATCCTCTACCTCTGTTGCGGCACTTCTGATTTCTTCTACTTGAGCCGCAAAGTTGACCTTGTGTTTATCAAGAGATGTTTGCACATGTTGTTCTGTCGCCTTAGCTTTCATTACAAATTTTGATGAGATCGTCATCATTTGGCTAAGAATTGATTTTTTGAAGTCACCCATTTGTCCAACTGTCATGGGTAGGTCTTTTGGGTTAGGGCTGGAGATGTTAGGAGGAGTAGCAGATGAGGTGGTTGCTTCTTTTATGGATTCCTTAACAGAGTTGGTAATTATCTCTGTTAAGGTTCTAACGTTAGATTCTGAAAGAATAATCGTGGGGATGGGAAGGCTTCTGTTCATCTGCGCTGTGTGGTTCTCTGTTATGAGTCGCTTTAGCTCGGCAAGATCTGTCGAAGTCTTTTTAACATCCTCTGATCTGACTGATCTTAGGTCGGCTATCTCTGTTGTCAGCTTTCCAATCTCTTCTCCTCTGACCCGTTCAGACTCTGTTCTGAGTGCTTCAGCCTCGGCATATTTTCGAGTTATTTCAGCATGCTTGTTTGAGATGTTCAACAGTTCTTCCCTAATAGAAGCATTTTCCTTGCGAATCAGCTCCTCCTTTTGTTCATTGATAAGTTTATACTCGTTCAAAGAGTTGTTGATACTGTCACAGAAGCTTTAGAACTCTGCTCTTGTGATAGTGTCAACGGGGGTCTCCTTGGTTCCAACACATGGATCCAATTCTGCCTCGAGTTCAGAGGCGCCTCCGTCAAGAGTTGTGTTGATGTTGGCTCTTGGAGGACTTCCACCTGATCCTTGATGTTCCCTTTGAGGGGAAACAACTACAGGTGTTCTGACCAAAGTTTCCTCTTCCAGCTCAGGTTCTGAAGAAGGAAATCTGGTGTGATGAGAAGCACTTGGATCAAGCAATGTCTTCCCTTGTTCTACTATGGTCTCCCATTGTCCCTGAGTCGGACAGATGCTACGTGAGATTACAAAGATCTCTGGTCTATTTTGTGTGGAGTATAAATGAGCCACAAAGGAATCATCGTGTGGAGGTGACCTATTGATGTTCTGGGGCGAATGAACATCACTACCAAAGATAGTTTCCCCGGCTTCGTGCGTACCATAGGCATGAAGAGGTGCCTCTGATGGTATAGGCTGGTTGGGGTTCGAGGTGTGCACCTCTGTTTCAATAATCCTTTGGTCTTGATCACCAGGATTAGATTGTGTGGAAGCACTGGGATTTTGGTTAAGGTTACCCTCAGATGTGCTCTGTTGAGCATCTTTTTCTATTCTCACATTTTCCTCGGCTCCTATTGTTACGTGCGAAATGTGTGTTTTAATCGCAGTGGGTTGCAAACTGTCCACAGTGGGAAGTGCAAGTGTACACTGTCCACTATGATCGTCACAGCAAGTAATAGTTGGTAAAATACCAGAATCGAATCCACAGAGACTGGACAATCAAGACAATACGGTTCTCATGAGCTCCTTTTACAAGTTTCAACTAGAGAGGAAAATAATACTTTGGTTTGGTTTGGTAAAATAGCTACTTGAAACGATTTACTAAATGCTAAAAAGGAGGAATGTAGGTTGGATTTTCCCTAAATTTTATCTCAAATACTCGGTCCTTAGAGTGATCCTCGTATTCGTGGTGGACATTTTCGCTAGAAAAGCCCGGTTACAAAATACTCACACCGTTAGATAAAAATCCCATACTCTTAGTACTTGTTGTTTTGTCAATGGTAATCTCTAAATGGACCTTTTCAGGCCTCGATGGAATGTGTAGAGACAAATACTCTAAGTGTTTTTAATACACAAATTAGCTTGCCTACTACTCCAGTGGGCAGAGATTAACTCACTGTGCCGACCTCACTTTCGTAAGTGTCAAAAGAATTCTTTCGAATCCCCTAGCATCATTCAAGCTCGTGTCACTGCGCTCTACTTATTTCTAAGTTAAGAACTAGACTTTAGATCCTTGCAAGTGATCAGCTTGTTCGCATCCTTGGGTAAATATTGAGAATGAAAGACCAAAACAACAAATATTCTAAGTATAAAGATTACTCAAGCATTTTTGATAAAATCCAGGTACTTCTCCTTCCTACATCCCAAAGGATGTTTAGCCTAACATTTCCGAAGTAAAGAAAACAAAAGATGAAGATTTGCACATAATAAAACTGAAAGTGATTTGAATTAACTGCTCACAGTGGGGAACGAGAAGTCGTCCCTGCACTGTGTAATACGAACTACAATTTAAACTAAGAAAGTAAATTACTGAAAATTAAAGCTAGTTACTGCAGTAAATAAAAGACTAAAGCTAATGTGGTAGTTGAGAGAATTTGAGACTAAAAGTATTCAAGGATGAAAACCAAGCATGCATTTAATGGCACCCAAGTGCTCCTTTATATACTAGGAGAAGGAGTTGGGTATTACACAAAAGAGGTGGGTCTTCCAATGGGTAAAGACTGCTGAGTTGTGGCAGAATTCAGCTCCTTGTGCAATTCTTTTATCCAATGGTCCCTTCTCCAAGTCAATCTCCAAGTACAAAGAGGTGTACTTGATGCTATCTTCAATGAGAACTACCTTGTACTTCTCCAGCCATTTCTCTGCCATATGAACCTTCCTCCTCCAGAAAATTAGATCCCAACTAAAAGTTTCTTTTTGATTTCTTTTTGATCAGCTCGAAGAGTGGGGAACCGGAGTGGGCACTGTATACGTCACTGCGGATGAAAAATCGAGAAAACACCCAAAACTTCCCCAAATAATTTATTAAAGACCATGGTTCACTCCTTTTGCTCGTTTTCGTAAATCATACCAAGAATGGGGGTTTTTAGAAGTGAAATGGCTAAAATTGACAAAATAAAGTGGAAAATAAATGGAAATAATAACTCTAAAAATAGAGTTATCACAACCTCAAACTTAAATCATTACTTGTCCCCAAGTAATAAAAAGAAAGAAATAAAATGAAACACAATGCATAAAAGGTCTTTGATGGACTTACATATTTCTTGACTTGAATGGGCGTTGATCTCCTTCCTTCGATACTTCCTTCGGTTCCAAACTTGAAAATTTCACTTTTGTGTTTGACGAAACCTTTCCCTTGTTTACCTTTTGATCAATAGGGCTTTCTTGGGTTTGAAGGGTTTATGGCTTTGAATCTTTTCCCAAGGGTTTTGGCAAAAATTTCCAAACATGGACCGAAGATCTCGCTTTGAGATTTTTATTTCAAGAAGTGGGTGTTTAGTATTTTGCTATGATAAGAACGTACACTTTCAGGCTTTATTTGGGTATAATGAGTATGGCTATTTTTTTTTTTTTTTTTTTTTTTTTTTTTTTTTAGGGTGGGTATTCTGATGGTCCAGAATAGGCACACCATCGTTTTCTGGGAGTGAGCACTTTGATGGTCCAGAAAAGGCACACCATCAATTTTGTTAGTGCTACTCCTATTTTCTTCTGTTTTTGTATTTTTGTGTTTTCTCTTTTTTTTTGAAGGGGGGTACGGCTTACCCACCTCAAACTTGGACTTCACAGTGTCCTCACTGTGAGCAAACTGGAGGTCACTCTGGAAGTTCCCACCTCAAACTTAAAATCTCACAGTGTCCCCACTGTGACATTGAATTAATGAACAAAGGTGGTGGTTTGGGGGTATAAAAAGGATCGTGTTTGGATGCGAAAAATGGCCTATATCATTTCACGGGACAAGTTGAGATTTGTACTTACAAAAGTGACCTTTTAAGTCGGAAGCCGAAAGTTGTACCTTGAAATGGAAACGAGGTCAAACAAGCATTCAAACAATCAATATGTTAGTACCCAAAAGTACCTACCTACCGGTAGGATTTTCATGCATCGATATTTAAAAAGTTAAAACAGCAAATAGTGTCAATGCCTAGCCATAGGCACAAAAAGATCAACCAAACAAAATAAAATTGTTTTTGGTGAGCAAAAGAGCGAAACCATTGTTTTAAAAACAAACCATTCACGGGGTTTGGGTGGCTTGCGGTGACAGATCCGCATCATCATCATCGAACTCATCCTCACTGTCATTAACCGGGCAGATATCTTTCGGGAATTCTGGTAGCTGAGCAGCTAGCATTGGGTTGGCCTCTTTCATCATCAGGCCCGTCACCTCATCTCGTTCTCTTGTATACATCCAAAATTTCTGCGTGGCCCGGTTCTGGTATCGCTGCTCACTTTCCAGCAACTCGATCCTGTATGTGAGCTTCTTTAAAGCTGCCAAAATCTCTCCCATTTGGTTGCTTGATGATCCGGCCTCGGTTGAATGGAGTGGGGTACCCTTCTTCCCCACAGTGGGCACTTCAGTGCCCACTATGTGCTCGTCGGCTATTCGCACATTGGGCTGTACCTGGGCAGGCTCAACAGACGGGCCTCCTATCTCTCTTCTCATCTTCTTAATTGTCTGAATACTGATGTTTTTCGTGGAAATGATCCACTGGTCTTCTTCAGCTGTGGGCACTCCGGCATCTATTAGCAATAGTGTAATAAGGCAAGGAAGGGGTAGGATTACCTTGGTTCGTGTTCTGGCCTGATGGATGGCACCATGCATTATGATTCCCAGATTGATCTTCTTTTTAGTGAGAACGCAGTAAAGCATGGCACACTTATGCATGGAGAGAGTCGTGTCGTGCGATGTTGGGGCCACCGAGGCCCTTAGGAATTGGAACCACACAGCAGCCTCAGTGGTGAGGCTGCCAGCATATAGACACCTTCTTTGGCCATCCTGATTCCATGGCCTTCCCTCAACTGCTATTTCTTTTAAAATCAATTCCTCATCAGCCGGAGTCATCTTTGCCAGGAACTGTCCGAAAGCACAAGGTTCCGGAGCTCCTCTACCTAACACTCGGTTTATATTGCCTGGAGTAAAGTCCACAACCTTTCCTCTGATCTTAACAAATGATTCTTTGGCTTGGGAGGCCTCAGCATAAAATTCTCGGACTAATGATGCATTAGCGCGGCGATTGGCAGTGGCAATGGTTGCCCAATCTTGCGCTACAAGTTTATCTTTGACAAAGGGATTTGCTTCTACAAAGTCGGGGTCGAAACCCCTCTCTAAATTCAACTTCCGAGTATAAATACACTCAAAGTGGGTTCTAGCAGCTGGGGAAGTGAATTGCCTCGGTATCCCACTGGGGGCATGAGCAGTCCCCACAGTGGACAGATGTGGATTTTCAGAAAGGTTTTGTTCACTTCCCGTATTAGTATCACTAGAAGAAGAACTTAAAGAGGGTTCGATACCCTTACCTTTCCTCGACGCTTTTCTTTTTGGTTTTGCAGACGATGCCTTCTTGGATGCACCAGATCGTGTAACCATTCCCCTATTCCTCTGGAGTGCTCTGGTTGGGGTTTCCTCACTGTGGGCAGTGGTGTGGACATCCTCCACACTATCAGCATTTTTGTTCTGGGGAATGTCTAATGTCTGAGTCTGTTCCTTAATCTTCTTCTGTCTTTCTTCTTCCTCACGAGCCAAACACTCCTCCTCTGCTTGTTTCTTTTTCTGCTCGAATATCCTTGCTTCTTCATCCTTCTTTCGTTCTTCCTCTTTCAATCGCTCCTCCTCCTCTCTAGCCAATCTTGCGGCTTCTTCCCTCCTCAATCTCTCTTCCTCCTCTCTTTTGATTCTTTCTTCTTCTTCCTTTCTGATTCTTTCTTCTTCCTCTCGACGCCTCCTCTCGACCTCTTCCTTTCTTTTTCTAATGGCTTCCATTTTCTGTTTGAACTCCTCTGCTAACCGTCTCTCTTCTTCTTCGGCTAGAAGTGTCTCGGTCTCGAAATGGGTGATACTGTTGTCTGAGACTTGCGATGATGAAGTAGCTTTTGGGCTTTCGTGCTTTGAAGAACCCTCGTCGGCTGCACCGGAGATGATCGGGTTTTCGCCGGAGACCGGTGGCGGTTCGTTCAGGTCATTGGTGACGGCTTCCGGTGGTTGTTCCTCGGCGGTCCTGCGGCGGACGGCCGCACGTGTGAGTGCATCGGGGTTGGTGTTCATTCTCTTGGTTCTTGCCATTTTTAGGGTTTTAGGAAGGGTTTTAGGTTTGTGGGTTTTCTTTGAGAGAGAAATGGAGAAGATGAAGAAACTTGGTGTGTTTAGGGAAGTTAAAGTAAAAATCTGATTTGAGGGTGATGGTTTTTGAGTTGATTGGGGACGGTTAGTAGAGAGAGAAAAAGATAATGATGGTTTATCTTGGGAATAGGTGGGCTTTTGACAAGTGGCAGGAAAAGTTGATGTTTGTAAGAAAAAGCATGATGTGCGTCAGCCGTGGGTCCCTCCCAAACCGTCTTTTCCTATGCCAGACCGAGAGTGAGGAACGCAGGGACATGCATCTCCCCACTGCGAAGCTTTTTCTTGATTTTTCCTCCAAAAAGCGGCAATTTCTCCTACACACATTAAAACAAACTACCATGCAGAATTAAAAAGACCAAAAATAATAAAAAGACAGCAAATAACTGAAATAAAATATTTACAAACGGTTGTGACATTGCTTAACCATAGCGAGGCGGAGAGTGGGCAGGGATGTGGGCACTTTCATGCAAAAAATGCTTTACCCTTTGCCCATTGACTTTAAAGGTTTGACCCGATTGTGGGGATTTCAACTCCACTGTTCCGAAAGGACTCACCTTGACAATGGTGTATGGTCCCGTCCATCTTGATTTAAGTTTACCTGGAAAGAGTTTGAGACGAGAATTGAACAATAGTACCTGTTGTCCTTCCATGAACTCCCTATGGTTGATTCGACGATCGTGCCACATCTTGGTCTTTTCCTTGTACAACTTTGCATTCTCATAGGAGTGATATCGCAACTCCTCTAGCTCATGTATTTGCAGACTCCTTTTGATTCCCGCGGCATCCTCACTCATGTTAAGCTCTTTAAGGGCCCAGAACGCCTTGTGCTCTAATTCAATCGGTAAATGGCAAGCTTTGCCAAAAACTAATTTGAATGGAGACATTCCCAGAGGAGTTTTATAGGCTGTTCGATAGGCCCAAAGAGCATCATCGAGTTTGATTGACCAATCTTTACGGTGTGGCTTAACAACTTTTTCCAAAATTCCCTTGATCTCACGATTTGAAAGCTCGGCCAACCCATTGGTTTGTGGGTGGTATGCGGTGGCCACTCTATGATGAATATCATATTTAGCAAGAACCGAGGCCATGACTTTGTTTACAAAATGGGTGCCTTCGTCACTAATTAATGCTCGTGGTGTTCCGAAGCGAGTGAATATATTTTTGTGTAAGAACTTCACCACAGTGTTAGCATCATTGGAGTGACAAGCAATGGCTTCTACCCATTTTGAAACATAATCTACCGCAACCAAGATGTAAAAGTTATTGTTGGAATTTGGAAAAGGTCCCATAAAATCTATCCCCCATACATCAAAAAGTTCGACCTCTAGAATGTTGTTAAGAGGCATTTCATTTCTTTGCGATATATTCCCCGTACGTTGACATTGCTCACAATTTTTCACGAATTCAAATGAGTCTTTAAAAACAGTGGGCCAAAAGAATCCACTTTGCAAAATTTTTGCTGCGGTACGGTTTCCACCGAAGTGGCCACCGTAGTGGGATGTGTGACAACCATGGAGTATTTGATGTTGTTCACTCCCATGGACACAACGCCTTAATATTTGGTCCGCCCCTATCTTGTACAAGAAGGGATCGTCCCAAACGTATTGTCGTGTGTCGTGTAAAAATTTCTTGAATGGTTGTCCACTCATCCCGTGGGGCTTAAATCCACTTGCTAAAAAGTTTGCAATATCAGCATACCAAGGAGTTTCATTATGATGTTGCGCAGATAATAATTGTTCATCGGGAAAAGTTTCTTTTACCGGAGTGGGGTCAGGAGTGGGGTCAACAGTGCCCACTGTCTTCTCGAGCCTGGACAGATGATCAGCAACCTGATTGCTTGTTCCTTTTCTGTCGACGATCTGGAGGTCAAATTCCTGCAGCAACAGCACCCATCTGATCAACCTCGGTTTAGAGTCAGCCTTTTTGATCAAATATTTGATGGCTGCGTGATCGGTGTGTACTATGACCTTTGCTCCAATTAAGTAAGACCTGAAACGATCAAAAGCAAAAACTACTGCAAGTAGTTCTTTTTCGGTTACAGTGTAGTTGATTTGAGCCTCGATCAAAGTCTTGCTTGCATAGTATATTGGATGAAAAATCTTATCTTTTCGTTGGCCTAGTACTGCACCTATAGCCCAATCGCTGGCGTCACACATGACTTCAAATGGGAGTGACCAGTCAGGAGTGGTCACTATGGGTGCAGTAACTAAGGCATTTTTGATTATTTCAAATGCGTTTCTACATTCTTTGGTAAAAACAAACTCTCTTTCATGTTGCAGCAGGTTACATAGGGGTTTAGTTATTTTGGAAAAATCTTTTATGAACCTCCTATAGAAACCTGCGTGACCTAAAAAACTGCGAATGCCTTTTACCGTTGTGGGCTCGGGAAGTTGGGAGATTACTTCTAGTTTTGCTTCATCAACTTCCAAACCCTTTTTCGACACAAGATGACCCAAAACGATGCCCTCTTCGACCATGAAATGACATTTTTCCCAATTTAGAATAAGGTCGTGGGTTTCACATCTCACCAAACTTTTTTCTAGATTCCTCAAACAGTTATCAAATGATGTGCCGATCACAGAAAAATCGTCCATAAAAACTTCTATGGTATCTTCTATCATATCAGTAAAAATGGCCATCATACAGCGTTGAAAAGTAGCGGGAGCATTACATAAACCAAAAGGCATTCTCCGGAATGCAAAAGTACCATATGGACAAGTAAAGGTGGTCTTTTCTTGGTCTTCGGGTGCGATGTGGATTTGGTTATATCCGGAGTATCCATCTAGAAAACAATAAAATTCCTTTCCCGCTAATCTATCAAGCATTTGATCAATAAAAGGTAACGGGAAATGGTCTTTCTTTGTTGCTAGATTCAGTTGCCTATAATCCATGCATATTCTCCATCCCGTAACAGTCCTAGTTGGAATGAGTTCGTTCTTTTCATTTCTGACCACTGTTGTTCCTCCCTTTTTAGGGACACATTGAACGGGGCTCACCCAACTACTACTGGCAATGGGATAGATAATACCGGCATCTAACCATTTCAAGACTTCTTTCTTAACTACCTCCTTCATGATGGGGTTCAACCTTCTTTGGGGTTGGACTTTCCCCGGGTGGTCATTCTCCAAGTTAATCTTATGTTGACATAAAGAGGGGCTAATCCCTCGAATGTCCGCTATGGTCCAACCAATTGCTCCCTTATGCTTTATCAACAAATCAATCAGAAGTTGTTCTTGTTTCTCACTAAGTTTGGAAGAGATAATGACGGGAAGTTTATTATCCTTAGCGAGATAAGCATACTTTAAATGGGAAGGCAATGGTTTAAGCTCTAACTCGGGAGGTTGTTCTATTGAAGGGGATTGAACATCTCTATCCTTGAAGTCCAGAGGTTCAAAAGCTGCAACCATCTTATTACACTCATCCTTAAAAGTGTCATTACTCTCTGATTCAGAGTGCTCACTGTCAATCCCCACTGTGGGAACTGTACTCCCCACTGTGGGCAAATTGCCAAAATTGTGGGTTTCATAAATCGAACTTAAGGCAAAACAATCTTCGGTGTCTATATATTTGAGAGATTTGAAAACATTAAAAGTTACCTCTTGGTCATTAACTCGCATCGTGAGTTCTCCTTTGTGCACATCGATCAAAGTACGTCCGGTTGCAAGAAACGGACGTCCTAAGATGATTGGGATTTCTTTATCGGCCTCATAATCTAAAACAAGAAAATCGGCGGGGAAGATAAATTTATCCACTTGGACCAAAACGTCTTCTATTTTTCCCTTGGGGTAGGCAATGGATCGGTCGGCTAGTTGTAATGTCACGGTTGTGGGTCTAGCCTCTCCAATCCCTAACTTGTTAAAAATGGACAAAGGCATCAAGTTGACACTAGCTCCTAAATCACAGAGTGCTTGGCCTACTTCTTGTCCTCCTATAATGCATGGAATGGTGAAACTACCCGGGTCTTTCAACTTAGGTGGAATCTTGCTTGTTAGGAGGGCACTACATTCTTCGGTCAAAGCCACAGTTTCAAATTCACCCAACTTCCTCTTTTTGTTCAAAATATCTTTTAAGAATTTAACATAGCTTGGCATCTGCTCGAGAGCTTCTACCAAGGGTATGTTAATGTGAAGTTGCTTAAAAATGTCTAAGAATTTTTTAAACTGAACATCGACATTTTTAGGCTTCATTCTTTGAGGAAATGGAATGTTTCGTGGGTCAATCTGAGTTTGCTGTGGTATTGGCTTTGGAACAGTAGTCTTTGGGATAGGTCCAAAAGTGGGAAGGTCAGGGATATCGGTCCCCACTGTGGGGATCACAGTGACTTGAGGAGTGCCCACTGAGGTGCTCACAGTGGGTTTTTGAGGCGAATCATCAGATTCAAAAATGATATTTTTCAGATCCTTTCCACTCCTTAAAGTTATGGACTTGACATGTTCTGGTCCTTTTCCTATCACTCTAGCTTGCTCGGTATCACTCGGTAACGTTCCTGGTGGTCTATTCTTAACTTCAACGGCTAGCTGTCCTACTTGGGTCTCTATATTCCTAATGGCTGCTTGGGTTTGATTCATAAAACCTTTGAGAATCGACTCGATCGATTGTTGAGCCTCAGCTGGTTGGTTGGATCGTGGTTGGTATGGTTGTGGGGACTGCCCACTGTGATGTGGGGATTGCCCACTGTGATGTGGGGATTGCCCACTGTGATGTTGCTGAAATCCCGGGGGATTGTATGGTCTTTGCTGGATGTGACTCGGTCCTTGGGGTTGGAGTCCTTGATTACCGGACCAAGAGAAATTCGGATGATTTCTCCAACCTGGATTATAAGTCTGCGAATAAGGGTTGTTCCTTTGGTTGGTCCCTATGACATTAACAGATTCGGGGTTTGCTGGACAAAAGTCGAAAACATGCTCCTCTCCACAAAGGGAGCAGTTATCAGCGAGATGGGTTGCGGAATTGACTTGGCCTCGATTTTGATTTAAAACGATTTTTGTCAAGGCCACTAATTGTGCATTCATGGTTTTGAGTGCTTCGGAATCTATGGTGTTGGTCTTAGACATGGGTGCTCTCGGATTTGACCATTCGGTATTGTTGTTGGACACTTTTTCTAAGATTTGATATCCTTCGTTGTAAGTCATACTCGTAAATGTTCCACCGGCTGTTGCATCTAAGATGATTTTGGCTGCATTGGAAAGACCATTGTAAAAGGTCTCCAATTGGATGCAATGTGGGATGCCATGATGTGGGCACTTTCGAAGTAAATCTTTAAATCGTTCCCATGCATCCGAAACAGCCTCATCTTCCTCTTGTCTAAATAAAATTATATCATTTCGAAATCTAACATTCCTTGTTGGAGGAAAGTATTTTTGCAAAAATCTATCGGCAAGTTCTTGCCAAGTGGTTATCGAGTGATGTGCATGTGCGTTCAGCCAAGATTTTGCTTTGTCCCTTAATGAAAAAGGGAAAAGCCTTAGTCTTAATGCCTCATCACTAACACCTTGCAATTGAAAGGAATCGGTCATTTCTAAAAAAGATTTTAAGTGCGAGTGCGGATCCTCAGATGGCGATCCTCCAAATTGACCCATGGCTTGGATCATTTGAAACATCACCGGTTTGAGTTCAAAATGCGTTGCAACAATATTGGGTCTCAAAATTCCGGAGCTTAAATCACCAACTCCGGAAGTAGCATAGTCCCGTATTTTTCGATCTTTGTTATCGGCAATCGTGATTGTGGTCTCCACTATAGGTGGCGGTACTGCAGCCATGTTCACAGTGGGGATCACAGGAGGTTGTCGATTTGTTTTCATGCTTCTTCGTGTTTTTCGCAACGTTTTTTCTATTTCGAGATCTATTGGAACCAAATGTTCGAGTTGTCGCCGTGGCATACAATACGAACAGCTTAGAAAAACTAGTTACTCGGGCTCGAACAAAAACTAATGTCTTGAGATTTAAAATCACGCCAGTCCCCGGCAACGGCGCCAAAAACTTGTTACGTGCGAAATGTGTGTTTTAATCGCAGTGGGTTGCAAACTGTCCACAGTGGGAAGTGCAAGTGTACACTGTCCACTATGATCGTCACAGCAAGTAATAGTTGGTAAAATACCAGAATCGAATCCACAGAGACTGGACAATCAAGACAATACGGTTCTCATGAGCTCCTTTTACAAGTTTCAACTAGAGAGGAAAATAATACTTTGGTTTGGTTTGGTAAAATAGCTACTTGAAACGATTTACTAAATGCTAAAAAGGAGGAATGTAGGTTGGATTTTCCCTAAATTTTATCTCAAATACTCGGTCCTTAGAGTGATCCTCGTATTCGTGGTGGACATTTTCGCTAGAAAAGCCCGGTTACAAAATACTCACACCGTTAGATAAAAATCCCATACTCTTAGTACTTGTTGTTTTGTCAATGGTAATCTCTAAATGGACCTTTTCAGGCCTCGATGGAATGTGTAGAGACAAATACTCTAAGTGTTTTTAATACACAAATTAGCTTGCCTACTACTCCAGTGGGCAGAGATTAACTCACTGTGCCGACCTCACTTTCGTAAGTGTCAAAAGAATTCTTTCGAATCCCCTAGCATCATTCAAGCTCGTGTCACTGCGCTCTACTTATTTCTAAGTTAAGAACTAGACTTTAGATCCTTGCAAGTGATCAGCTTGTTCGCATCCTTGGGTAAATATTGAGAATGAAAGACCAAAACAACAAATATTCTAAGTATAAAGATTACTCAAGCATTTTTGATAAAATCCAGGTACTTCTCCTTCCTACATCCCAAAGGATGTTTAGCCTAACATTTCCGAAGTAAAGAAAACAAAAGATGAAGATTTGCACATAATAAAACTGAAAGTGATTTGAATTAACTGCTCACAGTGGGGAACGAGAAGTCGTCCCTGCACTGTGTAATACGAACTACAATTTAAACTAAGAAAGTAAATTACTGAAAATTAAAGCTAGTTACTGCAGTAAATAAAAGACTAAAGCTAATGTGGTAGTTGAGAGAATTTGAGACTAAAAGTATTCAAGGATGAAAACCAAGCATGCATTTAATGGCACCCAAGTGCTCCTTTATATACTAGGAGAAGGAGTTGGGTATTACACAAAAGAGGTGGGTCTTCCAATGGGTAAAGACTGCTGAGTTGTGGCAGAATTCAGCTCCTTGTGCAATTCTTTTATCCAATGGTCCCTTCTCCAAGTCAATCTCCAAGTACAAAGAGGTGTACTTGATGCTATCTTCAATGAGAACTACCTTGTACTTCTCCAGCCATTTCTCTGCCATATGAACCTTCCTCCTCCAGAAAATTAGATCCCAACTAAAAGTTTCTTTTTGATTTCTTTTTGATCAGCTCGAAGAGTGGGGAACCGGAGTGGGCACTGTATACGTCACTGCGGATGAAAAATCGAGAAAACACCCAAAACTTCCCCAAATAATTTATTAAAGACCATGGTTCACTCCTTTTGCTCGTTTTCGTAAATCATACCAAGAATGGGGGTTTTTAGAAGTGAAATGGCTAAAATTGACAAAATAAAGTGGAAAATAAATGGAAATAATAACTCTAAAAATAGAGTTATCACCTATGGCTGTAGAACTCTCTGGATTCTCTCTGATGTTTCCTTCTTGTTCATCATTATCAGAAGAGACTGTTTCTACCTCTGGTGTTTCTTGTACTTCCTCATGGACAACCTCTCTAGGAGATGCTCTGTCCTCTACTTCCTCTCTTCTAGAGGAAGACCCCACTTCGGGTACTCTTGCCTCTGGTCTGTTAACTTCCTCACCAATCTCCTCACTTAAGCTCTCCAATGAAGGCTCAGATCCTAAGTATGCTGGGGTTCTCACCTCAGGTTCTTGAGGTTGAGCAGCACTCTGATAGTTTTGGATAGAGATGTGGTCAGGGGCGATAAGGGCAAGCGTTGTACCTGGAATTCTTCTTATAAAGGGGTATTCGCCAGAAGTGGTGGGGAGGAATTTTGACATCGTCCAAACAGGTGTTGAGCGACCCTGATGAGTTAGTTCTAGTCTGTCGAAGGTTCTTCTGATCACCAGACTGATAAAGCGTGGAAACTTGATCATCTTCAAGAACTTGTGGGATCCAACGACTCCTCCTCTTGCGATGGATGAGGTTTTTGTGTTTACAGCCGTAAGAAGATCGTTGTAGAGAATGCTGGCGTAGTCAAAGTTTCGATTGAAGAACAATCCATACATGATTTGTAGGATTTCTGTTGTGGCTTGGTCTTGACTACCAGATTTGCTGGTAAGGGTTCTGTTTAAGGTGGAGAACATGAAATTACACATAGTGGGTAGATTCTGTCGCTTGAACTCTCCAATCCTATTCAGATCCTTATTGTAACCCAGAAACTTCATGAAATCAAGAAGAACAGCTGTTTTTGGTGGTTTCTCATAGGCGTCTATTCCTAGTTGTCGTTTGGTTTTCATTCGGAAGATTCTTCTTAAGGTACTTGCTCTAATGCGGATTGTTCCCGCTCCTCCATTACTTGCGTTGACGCTCCCAACTATCCCGTCTTGTTCTTCGATGTATTGGCATGTGGTCCACCATTGTTGGACATAGATCGCTGGAAGGTGGTCATCAACCTCTGTTAGGGCTCTGAAGATGTCAGAGTTTCTAAAGAACTTAATGAAGACGTGATACAGGGGTAGATAGAGTCCTGGAGTGGGATCGAATCTGTAGTTGTTGTCAGCAAACTCGTATGGAAGAACAATGATATCATCGGTGGGTTCTATTCGGCTTGAATCAATAGAGTTTTGGGGTTCCGCCATTGTTGCAGGTTTGGGTTTTCTTGAAGAACACTGAGGATTTAAATAAAAGAGGGAAAGGTGAAAGGTTTAGGAAGTTTAGAAAAGAAATGGGTCAAGGTTATGGATATTTATAGTCAGAACTCGTGGCTGGGTAATCGCCGTAGATACTGTAGGTACTCGAGTGACAGAAGGTGGAGTGGCCTGAATTAAGTATCGTGGGGACAGCTAGTGGTTTAGCATTCAATTAGAGAGTGCCACGTGGATTTGTTCTGACCACTTTTGTGCAAGTAAACCGTCGCGGTTAGAGATGTGTGGGTGACAAGTGGTTGACGCTTAGAAATAACCCGCACCTCTGATGACGTGGCAAAAAAAACGACAGAGCTCTGATGGAGCTTTGCAAGTTTTTTTTTTGCCTCTGACGAGTGACCCTTTTTTTTATTCTTTTCAAGTATTCCTTTGGAGTTTCACCTTAACCCAAAACCATTTAAAATTCTGTATCTGATGAGGAAATGGTCAAAGAACGAGAACAGAATTGACTTTAGAAATTTCATCAGAGGTCTGGTGAAAAAACAACAGAGGCTCTGGTGGAATGTCAGAGTTCTGACAGGTTCTTGACGTTATCAAAGGATTTTCATCAAAACAGATTTTTCCTCTTTCTTCAAAAAGATTTGTCAATGAGGATCAAAAAGCAAAGTCAATTTGGATTTGGAAATATGAGTACTGACTTGCTCCCCCTAAAACTATGCTCAAAATCTTATAAACTCCCCCTTAAAATATGAGCAATTTTTTTTATAAAAGCTTGTTGAAAGAGTATGCTTGACAGAGTTCTGGTGAAAGACAGAGACTCTGTTGAACTATCCTTCCTAACCTTTTTAGCAGAGCTCTGTTGGAACAACAGAGGCTCTGTTGTGTTTTGAATAGAATTAAGAGGACATGTTCAGCATATCCAGTTTGCTGATTAAGAAGTTAAATCTCCTTTCATCAAGTGCTTTTGTGAACAGGTCAGCAAGCTGGAGGTCAGTTGAAACAAAGTACATTTCAATAGTTCCTTTTTCAACATGATCCTTTATGAAGTGGTACCTTATGGCAATGGCACTCTTGGAGTCGCATAGAATAGGAATTTTACCATACTCCAAGCCATAATCTTTTAGTTGTGTTTTCATCCATATCACTTGAGAACAACAACTAGCTGCAGCAACATATTCTGCTTCTGCTGTAGAGATTGAAACACAGTTCTGTTTCTTGGATGTCCAACTCACCAACTTTTCTCCAAGCAGTTGACAGCTACCAGAAGTACTCTTTCTGTCATTCTTGCATCCTCCATAGCCTGAATCTGTATATGCTACAAGCTCGAAACCAGAGTTAAGAGGATACCAGAGACCCAAAAATTGAGTCCCTTTCAGATATTTAAAGATACGCTTGACAGCTGTTAAATGAGTTTCTGTAGGATTTGCTTGAAATCTGGCACAGAGACAGGTTGCAAACATTATATCAGGTCTGCTGGCAGTTAAGTACAGAAGTGACCCTATCATGCCTCTGTAGTACTTGACATCTGTTGGTTCACCATTAAGATCAGAGTCAAGCTTAACTCCAGTGGCAATAGGAGTTTTCATTGGTATTGAATCATTGAGCTCAACATATCAGAGATGTACTTAGACTGACTTATGAAAGTCCCTCTGTCTGATTGTTTAACTTGTAAACCAAGGAAGAAAGAAAGTTCTCCCATCATGCTCATTTTAAATTCGCTTTTCATTAAACTTTCAAACTTATCACAGTACTCCTGCCTTGTAGACCCAAAGATAATATCATCAACATATATTTGTACCAGAAGTATGTCATTCTTATACCTTCTAAAGAATAGAGTTTTATCGACAGTACCTTTCTCGAAGTGATTGACCAACAGAAATTTGGACAGAGTTTCATACCAGGCTCTGGGAGCTTGCTTAAGGCCGTACAGAGATTTGTCTAACTTGTAAACGTGGTTTGGAAACTCTGAACATTCAAAACTAGGTGGTTGCTGGTCATAAACTTCTTCTTGCAGTTTGCCATTCAGAAAGGCAGACTTGACATCCATTTGGTAGACCTTAAAACCCTTATGAGCAGCATAGGCTAGGAAGATTCTGATGGCTTCTAGCCTAGCCACAGGTGCAAAGGTTTCTTCATAGTCAATAACTTCTTCCTGTCTGTATCCCTTTGCAACCAGACGGGCTTTGTTTCTGATGATAATCCCATCTTCATCCTTTTTGTTTCTAAACACCCATTTGGTTCCAATGGCCGCTTTGCCTTTTGGGAGTGGAACCAAGGACCAAACTTTATTTCTTTCGAATTCCAAAAGCTCTTCTTGCATAGCTTCTATCCAATTTGGGTCCTCTAGGGCTTCAGAAATTTTCTTCGGCTCAATCATGCTTAAGAAATTTACAAAGAAGGCTTCATTGATTGTGGCCGATCTTGTCTTCACACCATCTTCAGCAGCACCAATGATAAGATGATGAGGATGATCCTTTGTCCATCGTGTCATGGGAGCATGGACAACAGGCGGGGTTTGTGCTTCTGATGGAAAAAGATGAACTTCAGCATCAGAGCTCTGTTGATTGGGACCGGGGCTCTGTGGCATACGACTTTGGAGAGTGGCCTCATTGCTCTGAGAGTCATTAACAGGGCTCTGTGAAGGTGAGCTTTCAAACAAGGAGTCTTTGCCAATATTAGTTAGCAAAGGTGATGATGGCTCTTGTTCAGGTCCTCTCTCGTTCTGATGTGGTTCCTCATTTCTCTGTATCACTCCTGTAGACAAAGAAGTAGATGGTGAAATATTAGAGGTACCAGTGAGAGATGTACCTGTCAGATTCTGTTCTGTTGAGTTCTGAGCTTGATCTCCTCTGTTGATGTTATCAGAGGAATCATCATCATTGAAGAAATCGTTGAACATGAGATTGATATCTTCTTCCCTTGTCTTTGAAGAACTTGTCTTTTTCTGTTCTGTCGGTGTCCCCTCTGTTGATTTACGATCAGAGGAGCTCGATGTGCTTTCATCAAAGGACACGTTTACACTTTCTTGAATGACATGACATCTGGAGTTGTAGACTCTGTAGGCTTTAGAGGTTAAGGAATAACCAATAAAGATTCCTTCGTCTGCTTTCTTATCAAACTTTCCCAGCTGATCTCTGTCATTCAATATGTAGCACTTGCAACCGAAAACATGAAAGAATTTCACGTTTGGTCTTCTATTGTTGATGAGTTCATAAGGAGTCTTCTTAAATCTCTTTACTATCACAACTCTGTTTTGGGTAAAATAGGCTGTTGAGACTGCTTATGCCCAGAAGTTTATTGGAAGGACAGAGCCAGCCAACATGGTTCTGGCGGCTTCTACCAGCGTTCTGTTCTTTCTTTCCACAACTCCATTCTGTTGTGGAGTTCTTGCAGCTGAAATGTTCTGGGAAATACCTTCCTCTGATAGGTAGGTATCAATTTTGGCATTCTTGAATTCTGTCCCATTATCACTTCTCAACTTTTGCACTTTTAATCCTAACAGAACCTGTATCCTTCTCAACAAACTTATCAAAATTTCTGGGACATCAGATTTTACTCTGATGAACTCAATCCAAGTATATCTAGAATATTCATCAATTAAAACAAGGATAAACTTCTTGTCCGACAGACTTTGCACAGAGATTGGACCACAGAGATCCACGTGAAGCATATGCAAAGGTCTGGGACAACTATGATCACTCTTTGTTCTATGTGAAGATCTTTTCATCTTACCCAGTTCACAAGCAGAACAGAGATGGTCTTTGTCAAACTTCAGAGAAGGAAGTCCTTTTACTAACTTCAGTTTCACGAGCTTGTCAAAGTTTTGAAAGTTCAAATGGGCAAATCTTTTATGCCAGAGCCAGGCATCTTCATTTTTCAAAGACACTAAACAGAGTTTCTCTGTTGTAGAGTTTTGGTTTGGTTTAAAATTCATTTTGTAAAGATTGCCTTTTCTGTCAGCTCTTAAAAGTTCTTGACCAGACTCGGAAAGTAACAAGGAACAATATTTCTTCCTGAAATTGACATCAAATCCGTGATCACAGAGTTGACTTATACGGAGAAGATTATGATTTAATCCTTCAACATAAGCAACTTCAGAGACTGAAACACCACCATTTACTAATGTACCATAACCTTTAATCTGTCTGCCATTGTCTCCTCCGAAGGTTACTGCACTTCCCATCTTGTTCTTAAAAGAAGTTAACAGCTCCTTATTCCATGTCATGTGCCTGGAGCATCCAGAATCTAAGTACCAGATCTGCATATGAGGTTTCTGCAAGACAGATTAGTTCCTTTTAGGTACCCATTGCATAATGGGTCCTTTCCTGTTAGGCTTAGGTGGGTTGACAGACTTTCCTTTGGGCTTTCCATACTGTGATGGTGTGCCAGAGGTTTTCCTCTGTGTATTCTGAACAGTCGTGGGATTTTTCTTTTGAACGTACTGATTCAGAACATAGTGGGGACCATTCAGATGATTTTGCAATTTTAGTAACAGTTGAATACAATTGCAGTTGATGGAACATGACTGATGCACATTGTTTTTATTCAAAAACTGTTTGAATGGAGCTTGATTCTGAAAGATTTTAGGACCAGATGTCTTTGCATACAATCTGTCCTGGTTCTGTTTCATAAAACTGTTATTCCTAGAAACAGACTCTGTCGACACGAAGCTCTTTGGAATAGATTCATTTGACCAGAAAGGATTTCTTCTTTGATTTACACCAGAATTTGGAATAGATCTGTTGTTTGCTATCCATTTTCCCTTCTGTTCTGGTGTGAATTTTACTGGTTTGAAAGCAAGAGGAACATTTGGGTTTACAAAAACACTTTTGTTTTTCTCTCTCTTCTCCACTTCTACTGCATTAGAAGCAAGAATCTTAAAACCTTTGTTGTTAAACTCAGTTACCGGTATAAACCTTGATTGTTTCTTGAAGAAAGAAACATCATCTTTTAGATCCGTAGATTCTATCGGTATCTGCTTTAACTTGTGTAAAATTTTCTTTTGACCACAAAAAATCTGTTCATCTACTTTAGAGTCAGAGTCACTGTCAGAGCCTAGAAAGTCTCTAGTGGCTCTGTCGGAGGTTTTCGTTTCAATGGGTATGACAGAGATATTTGTTTTGACAGTTCTGAACCTTCTCAACTTTGGCTTTAAAGAATCTGAAACAGCATTTTCCTCGATAACTTTCAACAAATCTTCCTCAAAAGATGTTCTTATGGATTCATGAGTAGGAGAGAAGACTGGGGCTTCTGGATTGAGTTTGCTCTGTGGGATTTCAACAGAGGACTCAGTCATAGAAGTAACAGACTTCTGTCCTTTGAATGAGCTGAAGTTAAAAATCTCTTTTGTATCCAAGTCCTTGACAGAGTTAGGAAGTATGATTCTAGCTCTTCCTTGATCAAGAGTAAACTCAGAGGATGGTTTTAAAACCTTTTCATGATCAGAGGAATCATAGCTGACGTTCCTAAAGTCAAGATTTCTTGGTTTTGAGAAAGCATCTGAAGTTTTGGTTCTTTTGAAAACAGAATTACCAGATATCACGTCCTCTTGGATTTTCCCAACACAAAAGGTAGAGGACAGAGATGTCTTCTTCCTTTCGTCATAGGGAGCAAGGTCAGAGAAACCAAGACCTTGCGTATCCATCTGTGAATTTATCTTGATGTGCACATCTTGTGCATCCTGGTATTTTTTAATCTGAATTTCTTTTCTCTGTAGGGATTGATGCAGAATTTCCCTTTCTCTTTGAAAATAGTCAGTTAGAGCAACAGAGTTAAGTCTCTCTGTTTCAGACTTTTTCAATTTTTCAGACTTCTGTTTCAAAACATTTTCATATTCGTTAATTTTGTCAGAAAACAGGCACTCTTTCTTCTTTTGCAAGATTTCTAGCTCAGATTTTTCTTTGAAGATTTCTTCCTTTTCTTGTTCCAAGAGAGTTTTCTCTCTCTTGTAAAAGGACAGATCCTTCTGAGCTAGCTTTCTTAGCTCTTTTTCTTCAGAAAGTTTTTGTTTAAGAAGTTGAAATTCCTCATTCAGCATAGAAACATGCATTTCTAATTCTGAGTCAGACTTGGATTCAGATGAACATACCTTGGCACTGGGTCTGGTGGTCTCCAGCGCTCTGTCGTCAGACTCTGTCGTAGTAAGAGCAAATGCATGAGCTAGATCTTCTTTTTCTGTTGTTGCCTTCGTTATCTCTAGTTCTCCAGTCATCCAGTCAACAACTTCTTCTAGACTTTCATCATCCACAGCAACTCCACAAAAGTTGGCTTGTTCTGGTTCATCATCAGAGGATGAATCAGAAACCCAGTTCTCCATTTCAGCAACATAGCTTCTTTCTCTGTAGTTGTACTTGTATTTGTTCTTGTAGTAGTCCTGGTCTTTTACCAGTTTGCCTCTACAATTAACAGAGAAGTGCCCAGGTTTGCCACATCAGAAGCAACGTCCATCATTCTGATTGATGGGTTGAGCAGCATCGGCCTTCTGTTGTGCTGGTGGATTTTCTCTTCTGTTTTGTGGAGGTTGTCTTTGTTCTGTGGTAACTCTGTTGTTACTTTGTTCTGGTGCAGCGTATTCTCTTATGTCTTCTTTTCTCTCATATCTACCTCTTCTGTCAAACTTATTGCCAAATCTCTTGTTAAATTGTTGAGTTATTAGAGCAAGAGATTGAGCAAAAGCTTGAATGTCATCATCCTCTGATGAGCTTTCCTCTGTATCACTCTCTGCAACTAAACTTTTCTTTCCTTTCTTTTTAACGGACTTATCTTTCTTTTTCTCTCTGTTTGAACTCTTTGTTGGACTTTTCTGATGTGGTTTTCTTAGAATCAGAAACTAAAGCGATTGGGCCTGCAATGGTGGTTTTGCCTTTTTGCTTGACAACATCCTTCTCTTGTGCGGCCAAAGTGCCATACACATCTGTTAGAGACCATGCATCTAAGTCCTGGTTGGCTTGTAAAGACATGGACATATTTAACCATTCATCATTCAAACTTTTCAAAAACAGAACATTGTTATCTTCCTTCGACCTAACAACCCCACATTTTTTGCATTTGTTGATCAACACATTAAATCTGTTGTAGGTTTGTTGTAAGGTTTCCTCAGGAAGTGCCTTGAAATCGTTGTATTCATTTATACATTGGGTCCTTCTGTTCTTTTGGGTCTTGATACCACCCTCAAGTTGGTTAAGAAGTTGATCCCAGATTTCCTTAGCAGTAACACATGAATCTAGTTCTGGAAAATATTTCGTTTGGAATGGCCATTATCAGTAGTCTAACTGCTTTAAGATCATTTTCCATTTTTAGATTTTCCTCATCAGTAAAACCTGTGGTTTTAATCTCATAATGAGCTGGAATCTCAGCAGTAGTTCCTGTTGCGGGTACACGAGGAACAAAAACCATGGGTTGGTATGGTCCGTCCGTGACAGATCGCATTAAGTCTTTATCCATACCATCGAAAAAGTTAACCATCCTGATCTTCCACTGAGCATATTCATCTCTCAGAAGAGTAGGAGGTTTTGTTAAAGAACCAGCAGTATAGATAGCATTTATACCGTTGTTCGCCATTTTGAGAAAGACAGAGTACAGTTGTTAAAAAGAGTTTCAACTCGAAGATGAGTTTTAAACAGTAACTAATGGAACAGTAACTTCTAAGAGAAATGTTTAAACTAAGCTAGAAAGCTTTAAACATAGTTATATGAGCTATGAAAGCTTGTTTAGACTAGGAAGCAGTAAAAACAGAGTATGTAATGAAGCTTTTAAAGGCACACAAACACAATCAACAACAATGAGTCAACCTTGGTAGATTGGATCGTTTGGTTTAAGAAAACCAAAGGAGCTCTGATACCAATTGTAGGTTCCCAGATTCACGTTGTATCATATTAATGGTAGTGAAATAGACAGCGGAAGCATATTAAATAAAGCCATTAAAATGAGTGATTGTATAAACGATAAATGAACTATGAGAATCAAATATTGAACAGTAAAAATGATAACAGGATCAGATATAAAAGCTGCTCATATATTGATAATGAATCACACCAAGAACATGTTCGAGTGTGTTCGAAAATCTCATAGGACAACAATATCGTACGGAGGTAGTGCTCGGGATTACTGCAGTGTGTGTTTAAACAATTGTGGAAAAACTACTCTTCCCAAAGCTTACAATTCTTTGTTCCACTACCTCTCTATTTATAGCCCTGGAAAAGTGAAGGCAGTGTACTATCGTACCCTAGAATGACACGTGGAAAGTGTGTCTCCTATTTTTAGGGCATACGTGGAAAGTATGGACACTTGTCTAACACTTTGGATTTCCTACGAGACTTAGGCTGACAAAGGTCTTCACTTCACCAGAGCTCTTTTGCAAGAGCTCTGTTGGTCTTCTGTTAAACACTTGTTCTTCTGTTAGAAGTCTTCGACAGAGCTATGTTGAGCTATGTTTGTCTTCTGACTTGAACTTCTTCCGAATCTTCTGTCTGGTCTCTGTTGGTCTTCTGACTTGAACTATTTTGAATACTTTTACATAACAGATACTTGGGGCCAACAAGACTTCTTCATTCAGCCTTCCATTTAGGAACGCTGACTTCACATCCATTTGATAAACTTTGAAGTCTCTGTGAACAGCGTATGCTAGGAATAGACGAATAGCTTCGAGTCTTGCCACTGGGGAAAACGTTTTGTCGTAGTCTATACCTTCCTCTTGTCTGTATCCCTGAGCAACTAGACGAGCTTTGTTGCGGGTTACAGTTCCATGCTCATCTAACTTGTTTCGATAGACCCACTTAGTGCCTATCACTGACTTGTTAGATGGCCTTGGAACAAGATTCTAAACTTTGTTTCTTTCGAATTCAGTCAGCTCTTCTTGCATAGCGCTGACCCAGTTCGGATCTCTGAGGGCATCATCAACCTTCTTTGGTTCAATTAGTGAAATACAATTAACATATAAACAAATGTTACCTGAACTGCGTCGAGTCTAAACACCTGCATTTGGATCACCAAGAATTTGATCAATGAGGTGATTTATAGTTCATCGCTGAGCAGGAGCATGAGTCGCTGACTCAGAGTGAACTACTGGATGTGCTGAAGAAGAGGCTTCAGCGATCTAAGGTAATTCAGGCAAGATAGGTATAGGTTCAGAAGAAAATTCAGTCACTGATTGCTGAGAAGTAGATGGAATATTAGAAGTTGATGGTTTAGAAGCAGGCATAGTGTTGATGGGAATAGCTGAAACCCAAGAGGAGGAATCAACTTCACTTGTCTGCATGCTGGGAATGATGATAGGATCATCATCAGCGATTGGATTGTTGACCTGAGGGTCAGGGTTAAGATTAGCTTCTGAATCTCCAAAGTGAGAAAACATCCACTGATTAAGTTCTTCGTTGTCAGCAGAAGGTCTAGAGTTCGCTGAACGGGATTCGTCAAAGGTGACATGAATAGTTTCTTCTATAGTATGTCTTCGCTTGTTGAAGACTCTGAAGGCTTTGGATATAGAAGAATATCCAAGAAATATTCCGTCGTCAGCTTTGGGATCAAGCTTTCCAAGAGCATCTCTGTTGTTTAAGATGAAACACTGACAACCAAAGATGTGAAGAAAGCTGATGGATGGTTTTCTTCCATGAAAAAGTTCATAGGCAGTCTTGTTGAATCTCTTGACAATCAGCGATCTATTATGCGTGAAACATGCAGTGTTGACAGCTTCTGCACAGAATTGAGTTGGAAGATGAGAATCACTGAGCATTGAACGAGCAGCTTCGATGATCGTTTTGTTTCTTCTTTCAGCGAAGCCATTTTGTTGTGGTGTTCTGACTGAGGAAAAGTTATGAGAAATACCATTACTCTCAAAGAAGATATTAAGGGAACTGTTTTTGAATTCAGTCTCATGATCATTCCTTATTGAGCGAACAGTGAGGCTGTTCAGGACTTCCATTTTCCTGATAAAAGATATGAGTTCTTCTGAGGTGTCACTCTTGGCACAGAGAAACATCACCCAGGTATAGCGAGAAAATTCATCTACAATGACCAGTGTGTATTTCTTTCCAGCGATGGATTGAATGTTGACAGGGCTAAACAAATCCATGTGGAGAAGTTGAAGAGGAGATGTCACTGAAGATACTTGCTTGGTCTTGAAGCTTGCTTTTGTTTGTTTTACTTTCTCACACGCTGAACAAAGAGATTCCTTAGCGTATGAGTGTTGAGGAAGACCAGTGACCAACTCTTTTGAAGAAAGAGTATTTAGCGTCTTGAAGTTAAGATGAGAGAGCCTCTTATGCCAAAGCCAGTTGACATCAGTTGAGGTCTTAGAAAGAAAACAAGTATTCTCAGTGGTTGTTGAGTCCATGTTTATGACGTAAACATTTTCCAAATGGTATCCACTGAGAGCGATTTTCTCTTTTTGATCAGTGACAAAGCATGCTTCTTTAGTAAAGCAAACTTTGTAGTCCTTGTCACACAGCTGACTGATGCTAAGAAGATTGTGCTTCAGTCCTTCAACGTATGCAACTCTTCTGAAGGTTGTAGTACCATTAGAAAGTACACCAAACCCTCGGGTATATCCTTTGTCATTTCCACCAAAGGTCACTGAGGGACCTTTCTCTTCCTTATAATCAGATAACAGGTTTCTTCTACCAGTCATGTGTCGAGAACATCCACTATCGAGATACCAGATGCCCTTCAAGACCTGCAAACAAAGGAAGATTAGTTTGGAACACACACCCATACTACGATGGGTCCACACTTGTCAGTGGTAGAGGATGAGGAAGGATCAGCGGTCTTCGCAGCATTTGAAGACTCAGCGTCAGTGACGTTCTTCACTTTGGTTAATTTCTTAACCTTAGTGGTGGTTTTCACCTTGGCTTGATTTCCACCAGGGATTTTCTTCTTTCCCTTGGGGGCATTGATCTTCAGCTTAGCTAATTTCTCAGCTTTAGTGGTTGTTAGGCATTTGCTAGCAATGTGATCGGTAAGTCCACAGTGATAACATTTCCTATAGATAAAAGTAGCTTTAGGACCATATGCATACTTATTTGATAATTTCAAATGGGTCGGGCCTACACCAAGAATACCTGGCATCAGATATCGGAGGAACTACAAGTTCTTCAGATTTCTTTCCAGTGACATCCACAATGATTTTAGGAGTAGATCGCTGAACATATTCAGGGATCTTATTCTTAGAAGTAGAGGGATGGCTAGCTGAAGGTTTTGAAGCTTTCAGCTTTGGTACATTGGTACCCTTCTGAGGTTTTTGAAAGATTATTTTTTCTTTACCTTTAAGTATAGGGCTTAAGGTAGAGTTATCCTCAGGGATGGGAGCTTTAGAAGAAGAAGAGCACTTAGAAGAAGAAGTATCAGGGATAGAAGACACGAACATTCCAAATTTGAGCATGGAACGATCAGTGGTTGGCAATGTTCTAAAAAACGCGCCTTGGCGCCGCCATGGCGCGCCATGGCGCAGCCTTGCCGCCACGTTATACCCCTTGGCGTCGAGATAAGGCGTGGAACTCATTATGGCCCGCCATGGCGCGTTATGGCATGGCACGCCTTGGCCCGCCATGGCACGCCTTGGCCCGCCATGGCACGTTATGCCGCCATGGCACGCCATGGCGCGTAATGGCGTTACAAACTTGTGTACTTTCGATTTTTCGAATCTATGTATTTCGAAATTCGATTCGAATTGGCTCGTTAGTATCGATTAGAATTTAGAATTTCTTTTGTTTATCGTTATATATGAATTTAAATTGTTGATAACTTAATATTTATTGTTCAAGACACTGACACACACACATATATACATATATATTATATACATATTTTCCGCCTTAAGCCACGCCTTGCAAAACTCCATGGCCTCGCCGTAACTCGTAAGGCTTGAGGCTTGACCTCGCCGCGACGCCACGCCTCACGCCATTTAGAACCTTGGTGGTTGGTTCCTCAGCGTCAGCTTTGTAACCAAGACCACTTTTGTCTTTAGTAGGGATCTGAGCACTTAGTATCTCAGTGATCTTTGTTGAGTATTTATACCATCCTTCAACAGTGTCTTTTTCTGCTTTTAGTTCAGCGATAGCTTTTTCACGCACGATACTGATGACTTGATTCACATAGACTTGATCTTTCAAATTTTCTTATATGTTTGAAAGCTCTTGTATTTTCAAATGACAGTTTTTAAGTTATTCAGTTAATTCTATATTTATTTGTTTAGCCTTGGTCTTGCCATTCATGGCATCATATAAATCAATAGTCAAAATATCGATAGCACGAAGTCTATCAGCTTCTGTGAGAGCAGGAGAAATAGTAGGAGAGAGAAATACCTAAGAGTTAGAGGCAGAAGTAGAGGGAATTTCATATTGTTTTCCATGAGGCAGAGATTGGCCTCATCTTCATCTGAATCTGATTCTTCATCAGACTCAGTCCAGTCGTGTTCTTCAGCGAACAGACCTTTACCTTTCTTTTTGAAGCTTTTCAGCTTCTCGTACTTTTCTTTAAGCTTTTGGTATTTATCATCTTTACTCCTAGAAGTAAAGGATTTCTTGTGGGAAGAAGAAGGTTTGAGTGCTTTCTTGGACCTGCATTCACTAGCGAAGTGTCCTACTTTTTCACAGTTAAAGCAGGTAGCAGTAGCCTTATCAACAAGAGTACATTTTGGCTTGTCAGTGAGGGAAAGAGTTTTATTTCTTCTGAAGTTACTCTTTCTGGCGAATCTATTGAAAGAATTTGTCAGGAGTGCCAGAGATTCATCAAGGTCTGAAGGATCAGCTTCTGATGAATCATCAGAGTTTGATTCCATTTCAGTGATCGTGGATCGCTAAGTAGGCACTGACTCTGATGAGAGTAAAGCAACAGGTGTTCTTTTGAAATCTTTGACAAGATTCTTCTTAAGTTGACACGACTTGTAAAGCCCGTGTCCCGGTGCGTTTATTAATTAATTTTTAATTATTTAAATGTTTACCTTTAATTGTTTTTGGTTAGTGGTTCGGTGTCAAAAAGGACCAAAAATGTTAGCTTACGTGTCTTTTGTTATAGATTGTGAGATAAGGTGTAGTTGAGGGGCTAATGGTGCAATTTTTGGAACATGTTGCATGGGTCTCGGCCCATGGCTGAAATTCCATTCTCGTGTTTCTTTTTCTTGTAATCCAAGCAAACCAAACATCCCTAAACCCTACGATCCAATTCTCCTTCCCCTTGGGTGGTGCGGCCGAGAGAGAAAGAAACGAAGAGAGAGAGAGAGAGAGATCGCGAGAAGGAGAGAGAAGAGAAGAAAGAACCAGCGGCAGCCACCCCTCGCCGCCGCTGCTGCTGTCGCCGGAGGTCGCCACACCTGGGTCGTCGGAGGTCGAGAGGGAGGAGACGGGTTGTGGTGTTGAGACGTCGTCGTGAGGTAAGTAGCTCTCTCGTTCGTCTCGTTTCTTTTCCTTTTTCCTTTTCGTTTTTCCGGCGAGACCATCACCGCCGCACGCCGTCGCTACGGTGGCTGTGGGTGGAGGGCGGTGGCAGTGGGTAACACTCGTAGCATAAATCCCAAACCGTTAAGCCGAACGCGAACCGTTTTATAAACTTATCTTTTTATGCAAATTCTAGGTGTGCTGTCCACTTTTCGTTTGACCATAACGTTTCCGTCGTAACTCCGTTTGAGCCGAAACTGGCGCCCATGGTTCAAGTTCGGGGTCGAGCACGTTTTCTGTGTTTTAGCAGAAAACTGGTTCGGTCTCTAGCTGGGCGAAAAAGTGGTCGCAAGTTCGGTGATTCGTCATTTCATGTGAAAAATTCTGGAATCTGCCATTGTCTTGGGAAAACCATAACTTTTTGCTAGTAACTCGTATCTGGGTGAGACCAGCGCCAAAAATTCCATTTTTGAGTCTATAAACTTTTCTGTGTTTTGTGCGAAGCCCAGTTCGGGACGTAGCATTGGTCAAAATGTCATTTTATACTGAAAGGTGCTGATTTTCGCTGTTCGGGGAACTGTTTTTGTAAAATACATAATAAAATGTAGAAAAATCGTTAGGAGGTGTATAATACGTCCTTAGAACCCTATCTCATAGTACTTTCTGACCATGTAATAATATTGAGGATTTACTGGGTTTAAGGAGGTCGAAACAGGTCCCGAACAGACCTGTTTGGCGAGACCGGGAAGTAGTTTTAGTGACAGTTTAAGCGGGTGTCGTGTCGTAGGGTCCGGGTCTCGTATTGATACGTTTTAACGTGCGTTTAGGTGCTGGGAAGTGACCATAATTGGGAAGCTTGAAATTGTATTGTTGAGCTAGGCGCGCATTCGAGGTGAGTTCTCTCACTATAACCAATGTCGGTTATTTTTACATTACGTTGTGTATGTATGTGGTAGTTCTATTTGCTTTTGATGCGGGGTTAAATAGTGGGGTGTCTAGTCGGACCTTTATTGTTGTGACTACGCGGGTGGCGTAGGAGTTCGGCGGGGCTGAGGGTCACATACGCGGGTGGCGTAGTAATTCGGTGGGACCGAAGGTTGTATACGCGGGTGGCGTAGTAATTCGGTGGGACCGAAGGTTGTATACGCGGGTGGCGTATGAACCCGGGGGTGCCGGGTTGCGTTTAAACGATTGTCGTGTGGTCGGTGGGACCGACGTATGCCTATTAGGTGGGGTGGTGTGAGTATGCATGTTTATGACTTGTTCGTAGACTTGTATGCTGTTTATGTGCAATTATCTGTTTATGGTGGTGTGGAAATAACTGTGTTACTTATGGTGTTGAATTCACTAAGCTTCGTGCTTACCCTTTCCCAATAAACTGTGGTTTCAGGTACGGGCGGCTCCAAGGCGTGACGAGTACACACTGGCGCGCGAGGAGAGCTGGTTGCTTTATGGTTTTTAATAATTAAACGTTTATTCCGCTGGTTTTTATTATGAAGATATTAATTATGAGTTTGCAAACGAAACGTTGGGATCATTTAATGAGTTGTTATAAATGAAATGTTTATTTAAAAATTTAAATTTGCTTGTAATTTTTGGGACGTTACAACTTGGTATCAGAGCACGGCTTGAGTGAATCAAACGCATTTCGGTGTGTTTGATCTCAAGTTTGCGGCTATAAAAATTTTCTTTAAAGTTTTTGGGAAATAAAAAGAAGGAAAAATCCGTTTGAGAAACGGTGATCGAGGGCGCAGTGTGTACAGTCAGCCGGAGCCGAAGGGAAAGGTACAATGCTTAGTGTTTTATTGCTTTCTAGATCATAGAGTATGCATGCTAGATTGCCTGTTGTTGACACTATGCGGTATGTTGGACTGCTTGCTATTAGGAATTTTATGCTAATTATGATAGGTTACTAAGTGGATACCCTCTAGGTTGTATGCAGTAAGAGACTTATAGCCTTAGAATATTCGATTTAGTTCTATTGCGCAGCTCTTGTTTGAGTCCAACCGTTCTAGGATAGAATCTTGTATTCGAATGTCTATTTATTTCGCACTGCATATAATCGGGTATTCGCGAGGTCGCTCGTTATAATTAGTAGGGATTCGGTAGTAGCAAGGGTAGTGGGATAAGAGGAAGTTCCTAGAGAGCTGGGAAGGGTGTTTATGTATGAGTATGTGTGCTAGATTGCTTTCTAGAACATAGGAGTATGTATGCTAAATTGCTTGGTGCTTATTACACTGTATTGCATGTTTGTTGCTTGCTAATAGGAGGTTATGCTAGCCTTGATAGGTTGTTAGGTGAATGCACTATAGGTCGTATGCGGTAGGAACCGAATAGCCTTAGAATGTCGGATTTAGTTCTATTGTGCAGCTCTTGTTTGAGTCCAACCGTTGTAGGATAGAATCTTACATTCGAATGTCTATCTGGTTTGCACTGTGTGCGACTGTGCATTCGCGAGGCGACTCGTCATGACTAGTAGAAATTTCGTTGTAGCAAGGGTAGTGTTTGGGGGTGGAATTCCTAGGGAGCTAGGAAGAGTGTGTATATATGTTGATGCGGGCATATGGGTATAGTTATCGGCAAGGAGCTACTTGGACCCTTTGGGATGGAACTCGAAACGGGCGATGATAGGTGTGGATGGTAGTAGTAGAGCTCCTACTACCGGAGGCACAGGATCAATGCTCGAGTCGGGGAAGTCACGAGGAATCCAAGGAGTTGGGCGTGAGTGTTGTTAGTGTGCGTTGTTATGTGCTGATAACGCGTTGTATTATCTACCCAGAATAGCCGTCACGAGGAGAGACGACTATAGAAATCATACTAGTACAGGTGTGTACTTGAATTGCTTTGATGGGATGATCGTTGGGGTAGTGTCGAAGGTTATAAATTAGTAGTCGTTGGAATAAAAGGACGATTCTAGTATTAGTCACTTGGAGTGACGATGAGGATGACGTTTGTTTCGGGCCAAGATGGAGGATTGAGCTAGAATTTTAGGCTTTTGAGCCAACTTTGATTTGAGGAAAAATCGTAGGGATTATTTGACGTAATTACCCAACTTGCCCTAAGAGGTTTAAATGTTCGGATGACGATAGTGGACCAGAGGGATTTGGAGTAGTACGAGTCGAGACGTAGAATACCGACTAAGTCATGCACAGAGTTGATTTTAAAAATAAAATTGCATTAACTAATTCTTGTGTTTTCAATCCTTATATGGATTGTGTTTTAGAATTTGAGAAATGTTCAGCACACACACAAGATTTTGAAATATGGTTTTGGAAGTGTATGAAATCGTTTTATCACGGGAGTGCAAACTTTGTTAGAATTTGTCTCATTTCGTTATTTTTTCAACGGTTCTTCCGGGTAAGAGGATATCTGTGTTTTGTGGTGTTTAAAATGTCGGGCAAGTGGCTACGGCTTGTGACTTTAACATTGGAACTCCTCCACATATGTTAGAGTTGAGGCGGAAAGTTACATTCCACGATGTCTGTATAAAGCTTTTCGAATGATTTCGTTAAATTAAGTTTTGTTTTACGGCGTGTTGAGTCGTGTGAGTTTAATTTCACGAGGTGCATATCTTATTTGTTTATGTGACCTTTTGGGGAAATCTTGGAAATCAATTTAAAGAACCCCACCTTTTGAGATTTTATGAGGTTTTAGTCGATATTTTCAAATGATGGAAACGGATTGATTTTTATCCTTAAGTTTGAAACTTACACGAGACGATTGTGTTTTGACAAAAATATATTTGTAAGTCGTTTCATCGTTTTGTATGACTAGCCGACGTGCGTAAGATTTGTTAGTGAACCCTATGCCACAACATTTTATGTTTAAAAAGAGAAATTTTGGGGTCAAACGTCGTGGAACTGACTTTGAAATTATGTGCACACTTTTGTCGCACCCGGTGTAAGGCCGAGCGGTTACTTTAAATACATATCATGGGTCAATTCATACTAGAACCGTGACGGTTCATTTTCAAAGAAATTATTTATTTCGCTTTACGTTTGTGAGTAAACTAAGCCGCAATGAAATGATTTTCAACATGATTTTCATATGTGGGACGAGCGTGTCCATTTTTGCGTAACTACCGACCTGGTAATAGTGGTTTTATTGCTTACGGTCTTTTTGAAATGAAAAATCTTGACGTTGAGAATATTTTGTAAATGATTTTGTAAACCATTTGGGAAGTGCGTTTGTAAGTGTTATGTGTCATTTTGAGAATTTTAAGGGTGAGAGTCCTTTTGGAAAACTCTTTTGTTTAACTCGTGTCGAGTTTGAGACTAATGTTATTTAAGAGTATTGCTTGCTTAAACTTTATTTAAACGCGTTTTTGACCGACTTATGGGTCTAGCAAGCGTGGAGCATTTGGCTCGGTTTTGACTTTGAGATAGTCATGGGTCAATTGCACGGTTTTAATGGCTCGATGTGGAGTCTTGTTGATGGATTGTTTTGTTGCACAGTTTTGCATTTATTGCACGTTGAATATTTACACGTTTGGGTGAGTGAGTCATTCCGAGATAGGCATGTTGTTGGTAGACTGTTTTCATTAGATCCTTGGTCATGTCAGTCAGTCGTTGGTAATGATCGGTTGAGTATTTCGGGGTGGGACCCCGGTATTCATGTGTTATGACCTTGACTTTCCCGTAAGCACTAGGAGGATTTAGTCCTGGGCACTTACCTGAGAGGTAGTTCCGATGTGCCGGGCCTTGAGGCGTTACATGAGAGGTAGACGTCAAGGTGTATCCTCGATACGGTGTAACTAGGCTTAGTAGAGCGAGTGTGGAGGATAAGTAGACGGTGGAGGGTTGAGTGTTCCACACGTGTTGATACTATAGACCGAATGGTATCGATTACATGAATAATGCCCTTGGTATTAAAGAGAATAAATGCGTAGAGCCTTAGGAGGTAAGTGGTATATTTAGGTGTCGACTTTTGGGCTTGAGGCCAAACACCTTTAGTATAATCGGAGAAATTGTAGCCGATTTTAAGATAATCTTGGTGATGGTAGTAGTAACCCTGAAATGATCACTTGTGATGAATGGTTATGGTGGAATGACCTACGTGGGTGTTAGTTGAGTTGATTGTGGGTAATATCCAATTGTAGTAATGTTTAGGAGAATACTTTTACCGTTGTATTTATTCGGTTGGACCGATATTCGGCTGGGCCAATGGTTGTATTTATTCGGTTGGACCGATATTCGGCTGGGCCGATGGTTGTATTTATTCGGTTGGACCGATATTCGGCTGGGCCGATGGTTGTAATTATTCGGTTGGACCGATATTCGGCTGGGCCGATGGTTGTATTTATTCGGTTGGACCGATATTCGGCTGGGCCGATGGTTGTATTTATTCGGTTGGACCGATATTCGGCTGGGCCGATGGTTGTAATTATTCGGTTGGACCGATATTCGGCTGGGCCGATGGTTGTATTTATTCGGTTGGACCGATATTCGGCTGAGCCGATGGTTGTATTTATTCGGTTGGACCGATATTCGGCGGGGGGCCGATGTTTGTTAATGTGATTCATTGTGAATTTTGGGAGTCTAGTAGAACTCGTAGAAGTTAATCGGCAGTTAATGGTAGGAATGATCGGATTCGAGTATCCTGTAGGGTATATTGGTGAGCATCTTTAGAATGGTTAGAGCTTGAAAAATTTAATCGGGAGGTATGAATCATCTAAGGTTGGGAGACAACCAAAGTCGTTTAACTAGGAATGATTCCGATTGTTGAAGTGTCCTTCCAATCGCGTTTTCAGTGTTCTTGAAGGAGTGTTGTTAGTAAGGAAGTATTCGGGAGATTCTTAGACGGTGTGCGAAATTAGGTTCCAGTTAGTGAAAGTCCAGTGGCAACTCAGAAAGGGTTCTGAGTAGACTTGGGAACCTGAGGCTGAGATGAGGGGGAGCTATCCAGAGCTATTCACGGGCATAGACTTCGAGGACGAAGTCTAATTCAAGCGGGGGAGAGTTGTAAAGCCCGTGTCCCGGTGCGTTTATTAATTAATTTTTAATTATTTAAATGTTTACCTTTAATTGTTTTTGGTTAGTGGTTTGGTGTCAAAAAGGACCAAAAATGTTAGCTTACGTGTCTTTTGTTATAGATTGTGAGATAAGGTGTAGTTGAGGGGCTAATGGTGCAATTTTTGGAACTTGTTGCATGGGTCTCGGCCCATGGCTGAAATTCCATTCTCGTGTTTCTTTTTCTTGTAATCCAAGCAAACCAAACATCCCTAAACCCTACGATCCAATTCTCCTTCCCCTTGGGTGGTGCGGCCGAGAGAGAAAGAAACGAAGAGAGAGAGAGAGATCGCGAGAAGGAGAGAGAAGAGAAGAAAGAACCAGCGGCAGCCACCCCTCGCCGCCGCTGCTGCTGTCGCCGGAGGTCGCCACACCTGGGTCGTCGGAGGTCGAGAGGGAGGAGACGGGTTGTGGTGTTGAGACGTCGTCGTGAGGTAAGTAGCTCTCTCGTTCGTCTCGTTTCTTTTCCTTTTTCCTTTTCGTTTTTTCGGCGAGACCATCACCGCCGCACGCCGTCGCTATGGTGGCTGTGGGTGGAGGGCGGTGGCAGTGGGTAACACTCGTAGCGTAAATCCCAAACCGTTAAGCCGAACGCGAACCGTTTTATAAAGTTATCTTTTTATGCAAATTCTAGGTGTGCTGTCCAGTTTTCGTTTGACCATAACGTTTCCGTCGTAACTCCGTTTGAGCCGAAACTGGCGCCCACGGTTCAAGTTCGGGGTCGAGCACGTTTTCTGTGTTTTATCAGAAAACTGGTTCGGTCTCTAGCTGGGCGAAAAAGTGGTCGCAAGTTCGGTGATTCGTCATTTCATGTGAAAAATTCTGGAATCTGCCATTGTCTTGGGAAAACCATAACCTTTTGCTAGTAACTCGTATCTGGGTGAGACCAGCGCCAAAGGTTCCATTTTTGAGTCTATAAACTTTTCTGTGTTTTGTGCGAAGCCCAGTTCGGGACGTAGCATTGGTCAAAATGTCATTTTATACTGAAAGGTGCTGATTTTCGCTGTTCGGGGAACTGTTTTTGTAAAATACATAATAAAATGTAGAAAAATCGTTAGGAGGTGTATAATACGTCCTTGGAACCCTATCTCATAGTACTTTCTGACCATGTAATAATATTGAGGATTTACTGGGTTTAAGGAGGTCGAAATAGGTCCCGAACAGACCTGTTTGGCGAGACCGGGAAGTAGTTTTAGTGACAGTTTAAGCGGGTGTCGTGTCGTAGGGTCCGGGTCTCGTATTGATACGTTTTAACGTGCGTTTAGGTGCTGGGAAGTGACCGTAATTGGGAAGCTTGAAATTGTATTGTTGAGCTAGGCGCGCATTCGAAGTGAGTTCTCTCACTATAACTAATGTCGGTTATTTTTACATTACGTTGTGTATGTATGTGGTAGTTCTATTTGCTTTTGATGCGGGGTTAAATAGTGGGGTGTCTAGTCGGACCTTTATTGTTGTGACTACGCGGGTGGCGTAGGAGTTCGGCGGGGCCGGGGGTCACATACGCGGGTGGCGTAGTAATTCGGTGGGACCGAAGGTTGTATACGCGGGTGGCGTAGTAATTCGGTGGGACCGAAGGTTGTATACGCGGGTGGCGTATGAACCCGGGGGTGCCGGGTTGCGTTTGAACGATCGTCGTGTGGTCGGTGGGACCGACGTATGCCTATTAGGTGGGGTGGTGTGAGTATGCATGTTTATGATTTGTTCGTAGACTTGTATGATGTTTATGTGCAATTATCTATTTATGGTGGTGTGGAAATAACTGTGTTACTTATGGTGTTGAATTCACTAAGCTTCGTGCTTACCCTTTCCCAATAAACTGTGGTTTCAGGTACGGGCGGCTCCAAGGCGTGACGAGTACACACTGGCGCGCGAGGAGAGCTGGTTGCTTTATGGTTTTTAATAATTAAACGTTTATTCCGCTGGTTTTTATTATGAAGATATTAATTATGAGTTTGCAAACGAAACGTTGGGATCATTTAATGAGTTGTTATAAATGAAATGTTTATTTAAAATTTTAAATTTGCTTGTAATTTTTGGGACGTTACACGACTGCTCATGATTGAGCATAATGCCAGATAAGGTAGAGAGGGTCATGAATTTAAGATCCTTAGAGAGTTTAAGACACATGGTGTAATTGTCCCAACTTTCAGGAAGACATTCCAAGAATTTTGTCAGGATCTCAGAGTTACCATAGGTCTTACCAACAGTTTTTAAGTCTTTAATTAAACAATTAAAACGTTTGTGAACTTTAGAAAGAGTTTCATTCTGACCACAAATGAAACTTTCATACTGCCTTACCAGATTTATTCTTCTAGAGTCCTGGACTTCAGCAGTACCTTCATATTAAACACATATAGTGTCCCACATGGCTTTTGAGCTCTTTAGATTCATGATGGAATGGTAGACTTCATCAGGAAGAGCCATGGAGATGATGGATCTGGCCTTGGTGTCGATGGCCACTTTCGTCTTGTCTTCTTTAGTCCACTAAGAGACTTCCCTGATGATTGTTTGTTTAGGAACAATAGGAGTAGTCACAGTGGCTGGAACAACATCATGAATCACATGAGGAATATATGGTCCATTTTCAACGTAGTAAGGTATAGTGAGATCTACACCTTCCAAGAAAAGCATCATTCGATTTTTCCAAAGATTGAAGTTATCTTTACTAAATCGAGGAGGTTTGGCAAGAGAGCCATTATCTATGTAATTAGTGTTTGTGTTGTTTGCCATATTGAAGAAATAGCAAGGAAGAGATAGTATAAGCAAAATCTTGTTTATGGGATTAAACAATCTGCTCTAATACCACTTGTTGGTCCTGAAGGGTTATACAAGCTTGTAGAAGGAGAGGGGGGGGGGTTGAATACAAACACAAGATTTTTATCTTTAAAATTGTTTATTGATATAATCAAACAATTTACAGTTTGTTGCGGAATAAGATCAAGTATAAAACCTAATCTAAACAAACTAAGAGAATCAGATTTCTTGCACTAGAAAAGATAGAGAGAAAATGAGAAAACCTAAAGAGAGATTTTCTTGGCACTAAGTAGTTCAGCAAAGGAAAGGCAAGCACTTCAGAAATGAAGTAGTGTTGATAATGTCGATTTTCGACATTATTTTGAATCTCAAACTAGGTGGTTTACGCATGTCTTCAAGTGAAATACGAGTATTTCATGGGTTTTTGTTGAGAAAGTATAGGTACAAGCATTTTTGTCCAAAAAAGCAGCAAAGTTGAGTTCCAGAGCTGAATCTGGCGCCAGTGCTGGCGCCAGCCAACTAGCGCCACCATCCGCGCCAACATTTTAAACAGAAGCTGGCGACAGTCATGGCGCCAGCCCATCCGCGCCGGCGCTGGCCCCGACGCCCAGTTTTATAAAACTATTTTCTGCAGCTAGGTTTAAGAAAACGGACACACGACGGCGAGAGGAGTTTAGGGGGCGATTTTGGGAGACTTTTTACACCTTTCGAAGCCACGTTAGAGGATCAATCGGAGCCACGTTCATCACGCGAAGTAGATACGAACACGAGAGAAGGGAGTACATCATTCCATTCACCACGATCACGTTTGCCATGTTTTCTTCCATTGTTCTTTTCTTTTCTTTTGTGTTTGAATCCACCACCGACATGAACTAACCTGTTCATGTTGGGGGTTGGAATGAATTTAGTTTGTAAGCATATGAACAAATGACTTGAACATTTATCAGTTTTCCTATTTAATGAATGCGTGTAATTTGGTTTTAATGCTTTTGAGAGTTTAGCTACCTTTCAATTGTTTTGTTGTTTCCAGTTGAGTTCGAGAGAATTAACTGTTAACTAGAACTAGGAATTACATGTCTAAGGCGGGAATTTGGTGATAGAGATATACCGAATGCGCCTTAATCCTAATTGAACCATTTAGGTTGAGATCGAGAGATTAAATCTATATGATCACAATAAATCTTGCGCTTAATGTGTTTTGGAATCCATAAGTTGAGATCGAAAGATAAAACTTGTCCTTTTCAAAATAAACCCCGTTGTTGCTCGAAAGAGAACAACGGTGACTTTTAAAGATTGGATATTCATTAGGGGAATAACTGGTAATCGTTTAAGTCTGATATTCGTATGTGAAAACCTAAGGATTTCCAACCCTCAACTGTTTTCTCTATCGGAAGTTTCCAAAGCTGTTTACTGTCTTGTTTTTGCTTTGTCTTCTTGCAATTAATTAGTTAAAACCAACCATCCCTCAATTTCCAATCGTTCAGTTAATAGTCTTTACAGTCATTGCGGTACTTAACACCAAGTTCCTGTGGATTCGATACTCGTACTTACGTACGTATTACTTGAGACGACACCGTACACTTGCGGCTAGTTAAGGAGGGTGTAAACCCACCTATCAGTAGGGTTTCCTATTTATACTGCATGCATTAAATGCAAGTCAGTACAACTTTACACGTGGCAGTGTCTGGTTGGTTGCATTGATTTGACTTTAGCAAACATCCTAGTGGACGCATGATGAATAGTGTAGTTGGCAGAGTGGTTTGTACGATCCTGGACAAAGGGATGTCTTTCTGACAAATCGTACAAAAGCGTGCAAGGAGATAAGACAAAAGTAACTTGTAGAACATGCTTCATGATCAGCGATCACTGAATTGATCTTTATCAGCGAATGATAAAGTTCAACTCTCGCTGAAGTCTTCTACTTGAAACTTCGCGTGAAATGGACAAGTCTTGGCTTCGATGATATTTGCATTAGGTTACGAGTAGACTTAGTCACTCGTTCGTCAGCTTGGTCTTCGATTTCAGCTTTGAACTCAGTTGTCGCGAATCTTGTCTTCAGAGATCATAAGTAAACAGCTACAAATGGAACTATCAGTGATCATCAGTGAGACTGAATAGGCTCAGGGCTCACTGATGTATATGTATCGCTGAAGCATAAATTAAATCACATGTTTCCATCAGCGATACTAAACAGACTTAGTATATTTTTCATAGATGGCAAAACATTAATACATACAGTTTACTTACAATTTTCACTAAATGATTCTGAGGGTCATTATCAAATCACTGAAGGGTTTTGATCAACATGGTTAATAGCTAAGATTTAAGACTTGACCTTGCCATTAACCAAGTCATAGCATGTGGGTAAAAGTTTTGTATCTTATATTTTCGAGTGTTACATGTTGACTATAAAATGAGTTAGAAGTTAGAACCATGAAATCCAACATATCCGTCAATTTTTATTTATTTACAAAACCAAAAACAAATTGAATCAAGAAAAACTACGTTTACTATCAATTTATTCTTAATATATCAAAAAGTTATCATCAATGTTTTAATGATAAAACCAAAGCAAGTGTAGCCCAGTGGTTCGGTAACATCCTGGGGGGTCAATGGTGGAAGCCCTGACTACCTGGGTTCGAATCCCGTGGTGATCACGCTGAGGTATCCGACCGTGGGTCTGCCCTTATGGGCCGGGTCGTGGGTCGAGGGGGGTTAGTCTGGGTGGCACCCTTAAGTGGGAGCCTGGGATACCCCTGAAAGTGCAAATGCCTTTCGAAGCTGCCTTTCAAAAAAAATGTTTTAATGATAAAAAGTGACATATGCTTTTCTAAAGATTTTCTGGCACTATAATTAATAGTCATATTAGAAAGGATTAAAACGCACACAAAACTTAATAACTCACTTCTAATTTATTTATTTTAGATAAGTATTATTCATCATGAATCGTGTATTATTCACCATAAATGTTATATTATTCATCATAAATGATACATTATTCATGATGAACAATAAATGAATGACCGTGAAGGTGTGGGCACATGACGCTTTCTTTTTGTTTTTCGATTCATAGCCGAAATTTGGTTTTATTCATTATGAATATATATGCACATCCCCGGGTGTCCACATTCAGTATGAATAACAAATGTGAACGTTCATTCACTATTTATGATGAATAATACAGTATTCAGAATAAATAATACAACATTCGGGGTGAATAAAACACAAATTCATGAATCGTGTATTATTCACCTTGAATTTTATACTATTCATCCTGAATGATACATTCATGATGAATAATACATGAATGACCCGTGAAAGTGTGGACACGTGACGCACCCTCTTTTGTTCCCCGGTTCACAACCGAAACTCGATGGGTGTTGGTTTACGGTGATGAATAATGTCTTACGACGTTGAAGAAAGTGTTGAAAAAGATGATGTCGAGTTACGGACTCACGATGTCGAGGTGTGGTACACATTTGAACTTACATTAATATTCATAATTGAATATAGAACATATATAACATTTTATGTAAAACACAGTTAAAACAAAAAAACTATATCGAGATGGATGTCATATCAAAGAGCACGAAATTCTCGTTTTTTTGATGTAATTTGTTTGATTAAAATATTAGTATATTTTAAGATAATTTATTTTAAAATTTAAGGGGGTAAAAGTTTTTAATTAAAAAAGAAAATAAAAAGTCAAATATGGTAGGCGTGAGATCGAAATTATCTTTATTACCCTTAATCACCTTAATTAATAATTTCAATTAAAAACTCTATTTAATATGAGTCATTGGATCAATAGAGATGGAAGGGTCGAGATCCGTCCTCATGTGCACAATGAAAAATGAGTTTTCATTTGAACTTTTCTCTCTCTCTTTCTCTATGTATATATATATATAGCCATACGTTCAATTGAGAAATGCTAAGTGTGTGAGAAATAGAGAAGTAATCTTAACCATTCATTCGGTCCAAATCGGCTTTGACCGATCAAAAGTTGTGGTTGTTCTAAAAATAGAAGGACAGTTTCGTAACTTTTACAAATACGTGGGACGAGTTCATATGTGAACCAGTGTGATCCACATATGAACTATCTGTTCATATTTGAACCCATGTAATTCACATATGAACTCTTTTTAACTAATTCACTTATGAACTAATTAACTGGTTCACATATGAACTAATTAACTTTAGGTTCATATATGAATCAATTGAACTAATTAACTGATTCACATATCAACCTTTGTGATTCATATATAAACTAATTAACTGATTCACATATGAACTAACTAACTGTAGGTTCATATATGAATCAGTTGGACTAATTAACAGATTCACATATGAACCTTTGTGATTCACATATGAACCTTTGTGATTCACATATGAACTAATTAACTGATTCACATATGAACGTATAGTTCATATGTGAATCACACAGATTCAAATATGAACTCGTCCCGCGTATTTTACGAAACTATCCCTCTAGCTTGTGCATACCACGTGCAGACCACGCGAAGAATTATCCGCTGCTTCTCCGTCAAAGCCGTAAATATTGATCGAATGAATGGCTAAACTTACTTCTCTATTTCTCACACACTTAGCATTTCTCAATTGAACCTTCCTATATATATATATATATATATATATATATATATATATATATTAGTTCTTCTCAATACTTTAATTAAACTTGTTTCCCCATGCCCAATTTTCATTGTTGTTACAAGTTGGCAACATAAATAGTTAGATGCTTAATAATATATTACAAGTGCATAAAAATCTTTTTGTAGAACTAATATAGTTTTAAAAAAATGGTCGTTAGTTTATTAATGTCTTGATAAAAGAAAAAAGAAAATATAAACGGAATTGGGCAAGGGATATGATTCATAGCCATAGTAGTTGGTCAAGTCGATCAAACTAACTCGTGTTGTTAAATTAATAACTATTGTAAGTATTAATCAGACTGCAAGTAAAACTTGGTAAGCGCTTACTCGAGTAAGTTTTTGGTCATTGTCATATTCATCCGGTAAGGTAAGGTGACTTGATAAGCGCTTACCCGAGTAAGTTTTTGGTAAACGGCCCCAAACATTCTCTGACTCTCTGTAACTATTCTAACAGATGAAATCGATAACGTCATTTGCTAAGAATTTTGTTCTGGGGTCGAACTTTATCATTTGATCCAGATTTCCAACTGAGACGTATTAAAACATTATATATATTTTACAAGATCCTCGAAATCAAAATAACCCTCAACATTAAGGTTATATGTTCTATTAAAATCAAGTATGTAGTCTTCAGGACCTGTTTGTTAATAAAACATCCTCAATAGCTTAAAAATAGCATAGATGAGGGTTGGGTTTTCATTAATTATCAACAAACAACAAGCATGTCAGTAATACTAAACTACAACTTGAGCATACATGACACTTCTAGATAATGACACATAAGTTATTAACCTCATTAATTAAAGTTTATGAGTCTTATTATTTATTTTTAGGTTTGTCAAACTACATTATAATAACTTATTGTGTCATGTATATATATATATATATATGTTTATGAGTCTTATTATTTATTTTTAGGTTTGTCAAACTACATTATAATAACTTATTGTGTCATGTGTGTATATATATATATATATATATATATATATATATATATATATATATATATATATATATATATATATATATATATATATATATATATATATAGAGAGAGAGAGAGAGAGGAAGGTTCAAACGAGGAGCGTACCAATTTAAGAGAACGTGAGGAGCACTCCCATGCTTCTGATCACATATGATTTACAACGCTAAAAAATCGGACATAATCGAATTTTCGCGCAAAAGTAGCGCGACTTGGTTCGCGACGCGTGCAAGTCGCGGATCATTAATGATCCACAACTGCCAATCACATGTGATCCATAACTGTCGATTCTCATCCAGATCAGTTGTGAATCACATGTGATCCACAACTGCCAATCACATGTGATTCATAACTATCAATTGCTCCTCACGTTCTCTTAAATTGGTACGCTCCTCGTTTGAACCCGCCTCTATATATATATATATATATATATAGAGAGAGAGAGAGAGAGAGAAAAAGAGAGGCTCAAACGAGCCAGAATGCTAACTATTTAAAAGAATATGAGAACGATTAAATCATGTGCAAAATCACATGTGATTTTAAATTAACGGGCAAAACAGGTGTGCGGGCAACTTTGGCCCCGTCTTCAGATTTTGTACCTGATGGTAACTATTTATCTAGACCTCTCACAGATATCTATGAAAATGATGTGTTTCTTGGGTAGGTCCTTCCGGTTCCGGATTGACCATAGAAACTTGAAAAGACCCAACTCTTCTTTAATGTAACAAATATAACAGGTTCTGAATGAAGTATTCAGAAACTAAAGAACGAATTCTAAACTGAGATGTTTAAAAGTCAAAAACATTGAAGAATGAGTCTTGAACTGCTTTGTTCAGAAGCCCAAAATATCTCTAAATTTTATTTGTTTGAAGTGTTGAATTTCAACGAACAAAATTCAAACGCTACATTTAAGGACTCAGTAAGCACAATATTTACAACACATGAATAAATAATTAGAGAGTTTAACTGTGAAGAACAAGTCACAATTATTATTCTGAATACAAATTGAATCATTGAAATGAAATTATGTAATGACGTACTATGAAATCAAATAGGAATTCAAGCGAGTGTATTTTCACCGAAAAATTCAGCAAATATGTGAGATATGAAAATAACTTTTTCAAAAAAACAATAACACGTGACAATTCTGGAATTGATTTGAAATCAGAGAAAAACAAACACAAGTTAGTTTTTAGACTTAACTACCATTGTTCTTTGAAATACACTTAAATTCCATTTGTTTTTCAAAATATGGTACTCCCCCTCAAAAATAGCATAACCGCCTGTACGTTCAGTCATGTGATGTGAATATTCTAAATAAATTCACACATGACATACCTGCAAAACGAATTAAAAAGATTTTTGTGTCCGTCAGAAATCTGCCGGTAATATCTCCGACGAAAAATGAGTCGGTAAAGCTGTTATTTTTAGTAGTATCATATAAGTCGTTGAATCCCAAAGAATTGTTTCGTATACTTTCTTTTTAAGCAGGATTGCGGGAATGATTTATAAATCGTATTTTAAACATTGTGAATATGATTGAGTTGCAAAAATCTTGATGTTCTAGTCCAATTAACACATAGAAAGTGTCACACTTCAAGAAAAATAAATTTTCTAGAACAATAAACATATATTTTGTGCATCTTCGATCCCCTCGATATTTTTCTTGAAGATATGTGATCCTTTCAAAACTCCATTTTTCAACTTATAAATTCAAATGTTTTATCGTCTAAGTTTTATTTAACATTCAACTTTAGTTTTTGTTAAGGAAATAATCATCGGTATATATAACATGTTTTTTTTAACAGCATAAGATTTATCAACTAGCAAGAAACTAGAAGAAAAATTACATTAATTACAGAACAAGCGGAAGCAAGGTTATGGAGCCACATCATCCAACTAACCTTGAGCTTACCAATCCTATTAGAGACCCAAAGAAACGAAGTCATAACAATATTATCCCACAAGCCTGCCAATTTCGGCTTAGCGGTTTTAAACACGGTTCCATTTCGAAAAGCTCAAATACACCACAAAGCCGTACACATAGCCGCCCCCAAACACTCCCTACTAATCGGTATAACATGTGTTGATGATTTACACCAAATATAATATTAATTTGATGGTGCTCTCAAACGTGTATCTCTGTTGGCAACGAGAAGTGATATTTTTTAAAATATTAATTGGATACTAACAAATCATATGTTAAGGGTGTTTGGTTTATGGGATTTGGTGGGTTTTGGAATTGTACAACATTCCAATCCCGTGTTTAACTTAAATGAAAGTGCGGAATTGGAATCCCAAGATTTCAATATAATCGACAAACATTTGGATTTAAAATTTTATTGAGGTAGTTGATATTTCACGAGATTTCCTACTAATTTGTCTGTAATAATATTTTAAAGTATGATAAAAACATCCGTTTTGTAATAATTATTCACAAAAAGTAATTTAATAATTTTATAGTTTACATTTACAATTTATTTATAAAAAATAAAATTCAATTACATTCCAATCTTACAAATCAAAAATAACAAAAAAAATCATTCAATTACCTTTTTCTATTTATTTAACTTTATTTTTTCCAATCAAAAAATTATTTAAGATATTTATCTTCGGATTTAAATATCTAATAGAATATATGGCAACAAAAACGGAAGATGTTAAAATATCTACAATTATTTTTAGTACAAAATTCAAGGCAAGAACAAAAATATATGTGAAATATAAGAACTCTCTGTAATAATATTTGCTTACAAACAGGGGCGGACCTATTAAGACATGACCGGAATTTTTGTTGGTAGATCTTTTTTTGTGCATGAAAGGTGCACCCGCTTAGTTTTGAGGGTTGCTCTGGGATATAAATAAAATTCAAGGAACATCAATCAAAAAACCGCAAAAGTCCTCGAAAAAAAAACCAAAAAAGTCTCAGAATCAACAAAAAAAAGTTTGTTGCAATCGACCAAAAACCTAAAACAATCCCTTGAAATCAACCAAATAACTTTAAACAATCCTTCGAAACGGTGAAAATCGGCAAAAAACACATTGAACGACTTTACAGGTCTTTGATTCAACTTAAAAGTACACCCACTCGACAAAAATCTTGTATTCGTAGCTGCTTATAAGAACCTGTCATTGAACTTGCTTATATGATATCCTTCTGTTGTTGATCTCTAATGTGCTACAAAATTAAGTAAAAAGATCAATATTTAGTGATATGTTAATACAAAATACAATTAATTATGATATGAAGATGAATCTTTTTTTATTTCCTTTTTTTTTAAGGGTGTCATAGGCTATGCCTAGACTAATACGTTTGGCAAATTATGACCGTAAGACATCAGCCATGATTAAACCTCAGTGGCCACAATTATTGTGTACGTCTAGATTAGAACCCTGAGCAGATAGGATATTCCACCACATTCCCCAGAGTCTTAACCAGTACGCCAGAACCCTTGTGGTTATCTTTTTTTTTTATTTCCTTCTAACAAAGAGTTTGGTTGCAAATTGACATAGATGACAATGCATGGTATCATATACAGTATACACCTAGATTCGCATAAGTCAAAACAGTGTTAAACATGGACACATGGGCCCCTATGTTTTGGAAATATTGCAAATTACTACCCTCAAAGTAGACAAAACTCTCACATCAACAATAATTTGGTTCATATTGTTGTTAAATTATGTATTTAGATCAAATATAATTCACAATTTATTTTATGTTTGGTATGCTTTTTTTTTGCTACCATGAGTCCATGATGACCACATCTACTCCATGACTTTTTTTAAATATTTGGTTGATAAGTAAACATTTTATTAAAATGTATGTTGCATTATTTTAGAATGGAACTAGTGTATTTCTTATCTTATTTAAAAAAATAATAGTAATTAAGAAAAGAGTAAATTATAGAAATTATCCTCAATGTTTATCAAGATTATGGTTTTTGTCCTTAAAGTTTTGAAATTATACCAGAATTCTTGTGATTTAGTTTTATTACAGGATTTTGTTTCTGACCCTAACAGACGGTACTCGTTAGTGTCTTCCGTTAAGTGCCCCTCACGTACAATCACATGATGGTATTGCATTGTCTTTTATGGGGAAATCTGGTGTACAAGTTTGTAAAACAACATACATGTGTCTAAGAAATGCATTTAAAGAACCTAATTAAACAAAACATTGATGTCCGTTTAGATCCAAGACGAAATCCATGACGAAATAGAAACTACAAAGTTACTGATGTAATTTCGAAACTCTTAAAGGATAAAAATCAAAGTTATGATAAACCACATGTATGATTTTTGTAATTTACTTAAAAAATGATAAAATGCCAGAACCATAGCCCCACAAATGTGACCATTCCAGCAAGATTCTATATGTCACTTGGACTGGTTTCCGCAGAAGATTAGGATGAATCAAGTGGTTCCTATTTTTATTAATAGTTTTATTTTACTTATATTAATAAATCGCATTACTATCATATTTTCTTATATCCTTAAGGGATAAAGACAGGTTCAATTTGTTTAAAAGTGAATTATATTTTTGGTCCCTCGTCTATAGCTACTTTTTGGTTTCGTTCCTCGAATTTGTAAAGTACACTTTTGGTCAACTTTTTGCGTTTTAGAGTCCAAACTAGTCTCTCCCTTTAACACCGATAAAGACAGCTCTGTTAAGTCAGTTATGTGCCCCTCGTGTGAGGGCCATTTTGGTCTTTTTATCTATCTTCTTCAACCACACATCCATCTCCAAGAACATTCATACCCAAGTCAAGAACATAATATTAAGTAATCAATACTAACCCGTAAACATATCTAGATTTCGAAATCAAAAGAGAAATCAACAAATAAAATCATACAAATCCATACATGAAATCAAAACCCTAATTAAGCTTGTACAAATCTATTCATTATAATCAAAACCCTAAACAAACTTATACAAATCTATACATGAAATCAAACCCTAAACACATTTCTAAAATCAAAAAATAAATCTCTCTCTCTCTCTCTCTCTCTCTCTCTCTCTCTCTCTCTCTCTCTCTCTCTCTCTCTCTCTCTCTCTCTCTCTCGGTCGATCGATCGATCAATGAACACCAAACATAACTATTAATCGAAGCTTAAACGAATACCAAACACGGTTGTTAATATGAATCTACTAACCTAAACAAATCTGGTGGGTTCCTTGTGAAGAACAAAATTAGAACAAAAAAAATCAACCACCACCCCACCGGAATCTGCATCTGCATCCTGGATCTGATGAGGTTCTTCAACAAAGTTTCCAGAAGGGAAACGGAAGGGGGTGAGGTTCACCACTTAATTAAATCCCCAACCACTATCGTGCAAAAACATAAGGCATCCTGAATCGAGACGGGGAAACGTGAGGCGTCATGGATCTGTTGGAGCATGCAGAAAACAAAACCCCCAACCACCATTGTCACTAGAGATGGCCAAATGAGCCCGTCCCGGCTTGGGACCGACGGAGAATCGGGAACAGGACTGACTTGGGACCGGCCCGGTCCGGGATCGTTTAGGACCGGTTTGGGCCTGTCGGTCTTTAACCAGTTACGATTTTCCACCAAAAACAAGGACCGGCTTGGCCCGACCCGGGACTGGTTATGGGACCAATTATAGGACCAACCCTACTTTTTATTTAAAATTTATTTTTAACTTTATGTAATTGAAGGCCAAAATGTATTTTAAGTGTATTTTATTAAGCGTGTTATAATAAAAACGTATTTTTTAGTATATTCGGTAGACCCAATTAAATATTTTAATGTATATTTGATTGACCAATAACAAAAACGTATTTTTTAGTATATTTGATTGACCAAATTATTATAAAAATGCATTTGTTAGGGTATTTGATTGACAAATTCTCAAAAAAATATTTTTTTATGTAAAAAATCAATTTAAAAAATTAAAAAAAAAATAAGTGAAGACCGATTTAGGCCCGTCCCAGGCCCGGGACCGGTCCTCATACGCCTTAACCAGGCCTCATACGCCTTAATCGGGCCTCCGTATATGGTTCAGCACCGGAACCGGGACTGATTACAGGATCACTATTTAGAACCGGGATCGATTTGGGCCTAGCCCGACCAGGCCTGGGACCGGTTTTTGGCCACCTCTAATTGTCACTAACCTACATAAAACAAACTTCTAACCACCACCATTCAAAAAACCATAAAAATAAAACTCAATAACAAAAACCGAAAATCAAATCCTGCAAAATTTGTGCGAATTGAAGGTTAATGGTGGGGATTTTTCCGAATAAAAGGGAGGGGGCTAGTTCGCTAGAGATTCAAGGAGATATAGTCGGGTTTCAACAAGGAGGGAGGGTTGTTTTTGAGAATGTAGAGGGTTCTAAATTAATAGAACATAAAAAACCTGAAAATATTAAATTAATTGTATATATTTAAAAAACAAAAAATAGGGGGAAAATACCAAAGTTCCCATCACATGAGAGGCATGTGACAAGGTTAACGGATCTATCTCTAACGGTGTTAAGGAGGGAAACTAGTTTGGTCTCCGAAACACAAAAAATGAACCAAAAGTGTACTTTACGAGTTTTAGGGACAAAAACCTAAAAGCAGCCATAGACGAGGGACCACAAATGTGATTCACTCTTTTTTTTAAATAAAAGTTCTTTTTTAAATGGGTTCTTTTTTTAAAACAAATCATACCAAAAGAACTTGAAAATTTTTTTTTCGAACGAGGCCCTATCGCTGGTTACAGATGAACATGGTATGGTAGCATTTTTTTATCTTAATATTGTGTACCAACCAATTATAATTGGTACGTAATTAAAAATAATACCGTATACCAACAAACTCTAATTGGTACCAACTTTTTTATGTTGGTACGGTTTTGTACCAACATCTCAAAAGTTTACATACTTGGATTGTTTGGGATCAACTTCACGATCATCACGATGTGATGGGTGTGTAGCACATTTTCTAGTATGTGCCACATTTAGAAAAGAAGGAGATTTATTGCTTAATTGCTTTGAGGACGTGAATTGAGGTCTTGAGAAGGCGTTCACCAATCACCCCTTAGTCAGTAACTTAACCGAGTTAAACTTTGAGTATAAACAATAAAATATCAATCTAATAAATAATTAAATGAGTGATTTATTAAAATGCCCCAAGTTCACCAACCCTTTCATCCATTTGCCCTCTCTCTCTCCTAATTTACCAAAATACCCTAAAAATCCGTGGACATCCGTGGACCAGCAAAAAAATCCGTGGCAATGAAAAAATTCCGTGGGCCACGGCCCTAAAATCCGTGGGTCTTCACAAAACTTCCGTGGGCGAGATTTTTTGAACCAAATCCGTGGGCCACGGGTTAGCCTACGGATTTTCAGGGTATTTTAGCAAATTGGGAGGGAGATAGGGCAAATGGTTGAAAGCAATGTGAACTTGGGGCATTTTGTTTAATTTCTCTAATTAAATTCATCTAAAGAACAATCACATCATTAGATGCATAATTAATGCATTAATAATCTCATTGATTTTTTATTGGGAAATTAATTAAAATACCCTAAGTTTGACTTTGACTTACAAAACTACTATCTTTCTCGGATTTTGCAAAAATACCCCACCATCCTGCGATTTGGGTCGCGATCACGGACCCGACCCATGTGGCCCATGATATTGTTCTGCGATGGGCCGCGATTTGGTAAAATTTTCAGTTTTAGTCCCTGTCCGCGATTGGGCCGCGATTTGGGCCGCGATTTTCGTGTTTTTGGAGTTTTTCACGTGTTTTTGCATGTTTTTACTGTTTTTTTCCACACTTATTGTCTGAGTTGTTTCAATTATTGTACTTGGAAGACCAATTTATGGCTACAATTTACTGGGTTGTTTCATCAATGTTGAATTATTGTACTTGGAAGATGAATTTGTGGTTGCAATTCATCTTCCTCAATGAAATTTCATCCATAAATATCAGTAAAATGCAATCCATAATCATTCATCCATTCCATTGTGGTTTCAATTCACATCCATTTCATCCTTCTTTCTTGCTTTCTTTCTTCATCATTCCAGTATTTTCTTTCTGAGATACTATTGAAAAAATGAGTTCAGCTGTTGCAAAAGCTAAACTATATTTCTGTTACGATGGTGAATGGGTGCAAGACAACAATCAGTTGAATTTTGATTATAAATCTAAGCATGGTGTAAAATTGGCCATGCAAAAGTGTAAATTTTGACTATATTTATGTTACTCATAAGAAGTTTCTTGCATACGCCATGCAAAAGTGTGGAATCGAACCTTCTGCTGTTTGCAAGTTAGTGTACCAGAATGATGATGGGTCAATGGGGAAGTGTTGGGTCACCAAGATTTGAAATTGACTCACCGATGTTCTTCCCTATATCTTACTTAAAATATTTTAGCATGGTTCTTTAAATGGCTTGTACAAGATAGCAAATGTTCGGTGAAGTCGAAGATCAACCGAAACCAAGCTTGAAGAAATTCTCATTGTGGAAATAAGAAGAATCTTCTCAAGATACATACAAGTCATCGTCCACCGATTGTGTCTTCACACATCGGTGGACATCCTCCCCACCGATTGTGTTTTCACACATCGATGGACATCCTCCCCACCGATTGTGTCTTCACACATCGGCCAGATTTATTCCACCGATAAGGATGCTCAAATCGGTGGAATCTTTGTGTGAATGGTTTTCTTTGAAGATTGTTTTAAAGACTCAAGTCAAATATATCGTTGGAACTTCATCGGTGGATTTGTCTTGGAATACACATCAAGAAGATCATTTAATATGGGACAATATCTATTGCCAGGTAAAAGTGACTTGTTGTCATCTTATATATTTTTAGATAAAGTCCCTTTCAGCATGAGTTCTATTCCTTGTACCAAGGAAAAGGTGATAATGACATATCAACTTTTCAAAAGTCTACTGGTACGAAGCAAGTCCCCTGAAGACAGGTGTCCCAAGCATTTAATGCTCACCTCACTATAAAAGGAAGTAGAAGGCTCCCATGCAAACCACGCTTTCTGGAAATCTCTCTCAGTGCAAGAAATCTCCATATTGCTTAAGAACTTTATAACTTTGTTCTAAGTGTTCTAAGTTGTTTTGTTTAGTATACTTTGTGAAAGATTGTTAGAATAGTTTATCTGTTCTTTTCCGCAACAGTCTTTAGTTTCTATGTGTAATTCTTGTTGAAAGTTTTTCAATAATAGAATTAAAATTGTGAAATTTTTGAGTATTGTATTCAACCTCCCCCCCCCCCCACCCCCCCCCCCCCAACCCTTCTACAATACTTGTTAAGCCATCTGGGACTAACAAGTGGTATCAGAGCAGAAAGTTTAATTCATAAACTTGATATGCGATGGCTGCCTCTTCATCTTCAACAAATGAAAACTCTCTTCAAAACAACTTTTCAGAAAATGGCTCCATAACAAAACCTCCTAAGTTCAATGCTAACAACTTTTCTCTTTGGAAAAGCCGTATGATGCTATTCATGGAAGGAGTGGATACTAGATATCCAACCATTCTCAAAGAGGGGCCTATCATCCCTAGAGTCTGGGCTCGCTATGAAACGCAGAGGCCTGGTAAAGAAACCATTGATAAGGAGGACTCTAGTGACTCCGATGATTCTGAGCCTTCTGACAAAGAGAAATCTAAAGCTACTGGTCGTTATATCCTCAAAAATCCTAAGAAATATACTGATGAGGAAAAACGTTTGGTTTCTCTTGATTCTAAGCTAAGAGCAATCATTGCACTCTCATTTCCTGATGAGGTCTATCACTCTCTGGTTAACTTTGAAACTGCTAAAGAGATGTGGACTACTCTGTGTGTTTTGTACGAAGGTACAGAGGAAGTGAAGAAAAGCAAAAAGATAGCTCTCATTAGAAAGTATGAACTTTTTGCTTATGAAAAAGGTGAATCTCTTCCTAGCTACTACAATCGCTTCAACTCTCTGTTAAATGATCTAAAGTTGTTGGGCAGAATCTATGATAATGAGGAAGTCTTATGCAAGTTTATGGATTGTCTCCCAGAATTTTGGGAGAATATATGCACTTGCATCAAGACTACCAAGGACCTTGAGTTCATGCCCTTAACTGTCTTGTATGGAACTCTCTACAACTTTGAACAAACCATGTTACAAAGGAAATCTTTCATCAAAGAGATAAAGAGCTCTTCTATAGCTCTTGTTAGTGAAAGTTCCAAGAAATCTCAAAATGTTCCTAGAATCACCTATCCTTCTTCAGACTCTGACAATGACAGCCAAAACAACTCTTCCCACCAAACGGAGGCATATCTAAGTGATGCTGATGATGAAGGTGAGGAAACCATGGTTGAGCAGTTGTCTGATGAAATGGCTATGATGGCTGGTTTCAAGAACAAATCTCGTCCTTTCAACAAGTCCAGAAATTTTAGAAAACCTTCATCTTCCAAGACTTCGTCTGATAATTCCAATGAAGAGTGCTATAACTGTGGAAAGAAAGGACATTTTGCCTCTGAGTGTAGGAGCAAGCGTGTTACTAAATCTAGGAATCCATCCTCTGACAAATATTCTTCCAAGATTGAGAAACCCAAAAATAATTCTTTCAAATCAACCTTTTCCAAGAAAGATTCCCAATCCTCATCCCTAGACCATCAGGAACGTGCTGAGAAGTATAAGGCAAAATACAAGAAAGAGAAAGAAAGGAGTGAGGGTCTACTAAGAAAAGGAAAAGGTCTCATGGCAGAAACTCATGATTAGGATGAAGAAGAAACCTCTGACAGTGATTCTCTTAACATATGTTTTATGGCCATATCCGAAGATATGGAAGATTCTGAAAAAGCTACATCTCCAATGGCTCTGGTGTCAACTGGGTGCTCGACATCATATTCTCAGGTACATCCTTTTAATGATATGACTGATAGTGAAAAGATTGATGCTTATGAATCTTTAACTAAAGACTTTTATTCTGTCAAGGGTAGCAAGAAAAGAAAATATGTTCAAGTTAAAAACCTCACTTCTCAACTTGAAATTTGTATATCTAAACTTGAAAAGTTTGAAGAAATCAAAGTTGAGCTTGAGGATCTTAAAACCATAAATCACATGATTTCAAAAGAGAAAAACAAGCTTTTCAAGAAACTTAAAAGAGAACAAGAGGTTGTTAGAAAATGGACAAGTTCTTCAAAAAATCTTGAACAAATCTTTCAAGATCAAATCGGTGGCAATAATAAATTTGGTTTGGGATTTGGAAAAATCATTCCTGATACATCTTCTCAAGCTCTTGTCCCTACCTCAAGTGTATGGGATGATGCCTCTGAGTCAAGTTCTTGTGACTCCATCTCTTTAAACTCTTTAGATCTGGGTGAAGCCTTAAAGTTTGGAATGTTTATAAAAGCTAAAGAATCTTCATCTGTTCAAACCATGGAAAAAGATAATTCCAATGATGTTTCAAAACCCATCCATGATTTTTTGAAGAATTTAACCATTGATGAAGCCTCATCTTCTAACTCTTCAAAAGCTAAGTTTCTCACCTATGTGAATTCTCCTACCGAATTTCTTCCCCGATCTGTGAGCCTCACCATGTACACCGATCTCCCTTTGAAAAGGAAATCTTCAGACCTTGGGAAAAATCATTTCGAAAATCGTTCCAATTTTGCTTCCACCTCTGCAAATGGAATCTTAAGTTTTCCTCCTCTCATCCCATCCTCTGGTCCTAAAGCTATTCAAATAGATGTCATAGGAAAAGGAAAAGGAAAAGAGAAATTGCAAAAACCCAAAAAGACCTTTATCTACCGAAAGTGTTATAATTGTGGAGATACTTTCCATCTTGCTAAGGGCTCTTCCACTTCTAACCCCAAAGGACCCACCACCAAATGGGTACCTAAGAACTAATTTGTATGTGCATGCAGGTTTTTGAGCACCATCAAATATGGTATCTGGATAGTGGGGGCTCACGCCACATGACGGGAAACAAATCGCTTCTTATTAACTATGTGTCTGGAAAGGGTCATTCTGTAACGTTTGGAGACTATTCTATGGGCTACACCAAAGGTTACGGAACTCTCACAAACGGATCTGTCACCTTCAATAAAGTGGCATTTGTTGAAGGTCTCATGCACAATCTCCTCAGTATCAGCCAACTGTGTGATCTAGGATATAAAGTTATCTTTGAACTTTGTATCTGTACTGTTGTGGACAAGAACATGAAAGTGGTGTTATCCGAAAAAAGGATGGAAAATGTCTATATCATTGATATGGGACAAGACAATAATTCATCCAACGTTTGCTTTGTGTCAGATGACACGACCAAAAGGAACTGGCTGTGGCATAAACGTCTTTCTCATCTAATTTTCAAAACTCTCCATAAAATCTCCAACAAAGAGCTGGTGACTGGCATGCCAAAGTTGAACTTTGTCAAAGAGAAGCTGTGTGATGCATGTGAAAAATGGAAGCTCACCAAAACCTCTTTCAAGACCAAGCAATGCTCTTCCATCACTCTTCCTCTCCAGATGCTGCATATGGATCTATGTGGACCAGTCAGCACTCCCAGTCTAGGAGGCAAAAGGTACATTCTTGTAATTGTTGATGAACTTACTAGATATACTTGGGTGTCTTTTCTCAGGTATAAAAGTGATGCAACTGAAGAAATTATCAACTTTGTCAAGAAAAATGAAGTCCTTAATGGACAAATTGTACGTTCGGTGAGGAGTGACAATGGCACTGAATTCAGAAACAATGCTCTTGAAGACTTCTTCAATGAGAAAGGAATTTCTCAAAACTTCTCTGCTGTCAGATCTCCTCAGCAAAATGGAGTGGTGGAAAGGAAGAACAGAACTCTGTGTGAGGCTGCTAGATCCATGCTAAGTGAATCCAACCTACCTACCTATTTTTGGGCTGAAGCTGTTAATACTGCTTGTTTTTACCCAAAATAGGTCAGTGATATCCAAACGACATGATAAGACCCCATATGAAGTTTTCCATGGCAGAAAACCAAATATTGGTTTTCTTCATGTTTTTGGCTGTGTGTGCTTTATTCTAAATGATCGTGATAATCTTGGGAAGTTTGATCCCAAAGCTGATGAAGGAATCTTTGTTGGATACTCACTATCCTCCAAAGCATATCGTGTGTACAATCTCAGGAGAAAATGCATTGATGAGTCCACTCATGTCAAATTTGATGACCTAAGATCATCATCTCTTTCTAACGATGATGATGAATTGCACAGATGGATTTCCTCATGCATAGGTAATGCTCCCATAGTCAATCCCACCGATGCATCTTCCATTCCTTTAAATCCATCCTCTTCAAACCAAGTTGGGTCACCTTCTATAGTTCCTGATCTTTCTTCTACCGAAATTGACCATCTTCCCACCGATGTACCTTCTCCCACCGAAATTCATCCCTCCACCGATACACAACCTTCCACCAATCCTATACCTACCACCGATAATTCTGTTTCTCTCCAAATCTCTGATCCCACTACATCAACCCACTTCACACAAAATATTCCATCACCTTTACCCCCTGCCACTAAATGGACCAAAGATCACCCCATTGATCAAATTATTTGTCTCTATGTGAACTTCCTCTCTCTTATTGAGCCCAAGAAGATTGATGAACCTCTGGCAGATCCTTGTTGGATCACTGCCATGCAAGAGGAACTTTCTCAGTTCAAAAGAAACAAAGTTTGGAGATTGGTTCCCAGACCTCCAAAGAAGACAATCATTGGAACCAAGTGGATATTCAGAAACAAGCGTGATGAAGAAGGAACTGTTATCAGAAATAAGGCCAGACTGGTTGCTCAAGGATACCGACAGGAAGAGGGCATTGACTATGATGAAACATTTGCCCCTGTTGCTAGACTTGAAGCAATAAGAATCTTTCTGGCTCATGCTGCCTACCGAAAATTTAGGGTCTTCCAGATGGATGTTAAAAGTGCCTTCCTCAATGGGGAACTTGCAGAGGAAGTCTATGTGAAACAACCTCCTGGCTTCGAAGACCCAGCTCATCCAGACTATGTGTACAGACTAGACAAGGCGCTCTATGGTCTCAAACAAGCTCCACGTGCTTGGTATGACACTCTTGCCAACTTTCTTCTAAAGCATGGTTACTCCAGAGGTAAAATTGACAACACTCTCTTCATCAAGAAAATCTCAGGTAACCTCATTTTGTTCAAATCTATGTAGATGACATCATCTTTGGTGCCACTGATGAATCACTTTGTGATGAATTTGCTTCTCTCATGATGAGTGAATATGAGATGAGGATGATGGGAGAGCTTACATTCTTTTTGGGCCTTCAGGTCAAACAATCTTCAGAAGAGATTTTTATAAATCAAAGTAAATATATTCGTGACCTTCTGAAGAAATTCAACTTTTTAGATAGCTCTCCTATGAAAACTCCTATGGCACCACCTTTGAAACTTCATGCTGATCTGAATGGTCAATCTGTTTATGTAACGAATTATCGAGGGATGATTGGTTCTCTTCTTTATTTAACTGCTAGCAGACCGGATATTATGTTTGCTACCTGTCTGTATGCCCGTTATCAAGCCAATCCAAAAGAATCTCACTTGGCCGCTGTAAAACGGATTTTTCGGTATCTCAAAGGTACCTTGCATCTGGGTCTTTGGTATCCCAAAGACTCAGGTTTTGAACTAATTGGGTATTCAGATTCAGATTATGCAGGTTACCAGATTGATAGAAAGAGTACCACAGGTAGCTGCTAACTCCTTGGTGGAAAATTAGTCAGCTGGTCCAGCAAGAAACAGAACTCAGTCTCAACATCAACTGCTGACGCTGAATATGTTGCAGCTGGAAGTTGCTGTGCCCAGATCCTGTGGATGAAAAATCAATTAAGGGACTACAATCAAATATACTCAAAGATTCCCATTTTGTGTGACAATTCAAGTGCAATAGCTATTGCAAACAATCATGTCCTTCACTCCAGATCAAAACACATAGACATCAGATATCACTTCATCAGGGATCACATCTCAAAAGGTGACATTGAGCTACACTTCATTCGTACAGATCTACAGCTTGCTGATTTGTTTACCAAACCCTTAGATGAAGCCAGGTTCAACTTTCTAATAAGTGAACTTGGTATGTGCAACTTTCAGTGACTTTCTTCACCGATATCTCATCGGTACCCATTCTCTTTCTTCTTACCAACCTCTCTACACCGATGTCATCATTTTGATCTCATTTCTCTCCTATCCCTGTACCGACAGTTCTCACCGATGTTCTAGCCTCTTCTCTAGAGAATCCTCCGAAAATAAATTCCCTCATCGGTGGCTTTGCTCTACACCGAAACTCACTTCGGTCTCCTCTGCACCGACCCATACATCGGTGTTCTCCTTTCTTCACCGAATTCAAATCGGTGTACAAACCTCACCGATCCAAATATATTATTCGACTCTTTGACTTCTCATCGGTAAGATTTACCCCACCGACATCCCTGGTCCACTCTAGTCGGTGTCGTTCAGTCCACCGACTCTCATATCAGTGGTTTATCCCATATATTGATACCTTTTGTCGGTGTCGATTTGCTCACTCTAAAAACCATCTATGGTTCAAATCGGTGGTAATCTTCAAATATCACCGATCTCTCTTCACCGACCCATGTCAATCTTATCCCATACACTTCCCCATGATTACATCACTCTACAAACCCTAGGTGTCAGTGATACTTGACCCTTCCCCTTCCGTGTAAATCCTTTTTAACCACACATCCCCAAATCTTCATCATTACCTTCTTAAATTTTATTTTATTAAGAAACCCTTCTCTCACACCCTTTCTAACCGTTACCGCCCTAATTCAAAATCTAAAACCTTTCCTCTTCCCTCGACTTCCCTATAAAACCCCCATCCACACCTTATTACTTCTTTTATTTCAAAACCTACAGTCTCTCTCTCAAACCTGAAACCTCTTCATCCTTTCTTCTACATCCAAACCTGCAACAATGGCTCCCACCAAAAGCGTCAAAGACATACCCACTTGCTTTGAAGATTTGAAATTCAATAACTGCAATCATGTTGCAAGATTTGAACATGATCCTGCCCATCCTGAATTTAGCACGGTAACCAAGTTCTTAACCCGCTCCCCTCTCCTTCATGATTTCTCGTGCAACCCCAAAATGAGCAAATTGCTCATTGGAAAGTTCTGGCTCACATGTGTGTATGACCCTTCCAACGAGGCCATTCATGCATCTATCCTTATTGATGAGGAAGGTGATCACGACCTCACCTTCGGTGTTGATGACGTTCGTAGTGCTCTCCGAATCGAAGCTTTCTCTGAATATGTTGACATGCATGTCGACAACCTCCTGGAGCAAGTTATCAACACCCTTGGTTATGTCCATCAATCTGAAGACAATGCCTCCAAATCCTCTAAAGGCCCCGGTACTCTCCTTCGCAACAAAATGGGTGGTGTGTGGAACTTCTTTTTCGCACATGTGATTCATTATCTTTCTCGAAAGACAAGTGGTCAGGATCAATCCCCCTCGTATATTACAAAGTTGGCCCATGCACTTATCTTCCAAAGAAAAGTCGACTTTGCCCAGTATTTCTTTACTGAATTGACTGAAGTGATCAAGCATCCGAAACGGTGTCATGTCGCATATCCTCGCTTCATCTCTATGATCCTACAACACAAGCTCGGCTCCGCTTTGGATTCGGATCGCAAGTCTCAATCTCCTCGTTTCACATACGACTGGACATCCCCCATTGTTGACCAAAAGACCCTAGATGTTGGTCGCCTCGCTACTGATCTTCCATTGCGCCAAGGTATGGTTTCTTTCGCTTTAACTCCCAATCTTCACTGGGGTGAAGCGGAAGCTCCCGGGTTTCAACACCCGGAAGTTCCCGTGGAACCTCAAGTAGAAGTGGCCCCTTCTCCCCGTCCTCGAGTGACGTCGGGTGGCGCTAAAAAGAGACAACGAAAGGCCACCGACACCTCCGCACCCGCTTCTCGAACCACGCCACCGAGAGATCCCTCGGAGGCTTCCCCGGTTCGAATCCCATCTCATAAGCGGAAGAACTCATCATCCCCTTCGAGATCTCCTTTGAAGAGGTCTCGGAAACCTTCGACCCCACCGTCTAAGCCAACTGTCGATTCTCAAAAATCGCCAGTTGTTGAAATTCACCCCTCCGGGCCAAGGGAATCCGTTATCACCCCGACCAACTCCTCTGTTTCCTCTCCACAGGCTTCAGTTGTACATTTGGAGGAACCACAACTTACCTCCCCACTCACTTCTTTGGGTGGTGGAGATGACCTCGGGGTCTCTCCCCTCGAGGGTACAGAGTTTTCACTACTTACACCCGATCTTTATGAGATCGATGATGCACAACCCACTGAGGGTTCCCCCACAAAAATAACCCCCCCACGAGACTTCTTTGAGTTTCTTTTGGAAGACACCAGTTCACCCCGAACCACGATACCCACCGATGACACCATTATTACCGATCCACCATCTCCACCTAAGATCTCTACACCAAAAATACCTACTCCAAACTCATCTCCTCACCACCGATCTCCTAGCCTGCATCGATCACCGACTCCTCACCGATCCCCCACCCCACAACACTCCGAATCATCGGGGGATAGTTCTCCTCGTCGACCACCATCTCCCCCACCGTTGCCACCCTCTCCCCGACAAAGGTTTCTGTACCCCGATCCTTCATGGGCTCGGCCAACCTCTTCTACTTTTATTGAGGAACGAATACTCCCTCATTCCCGATTATCACCGACGCATCCACGATTCCAATTACACGAGGACCATGCTCCTCCCATTACAGGTATTCGGCTACCGAGTGAATTGATAGAGGAGGTTCAAGAAAGTGATCGTCAGTGTAGATTGGTTGGTACTCAATTTGAATCACTCAAACAAGCCACGGTCTCTTTTATAGCTCAAACAAATGACCGGGTCTCGGTGCTCGAGTCACGACAACCTCAAATCTTGGCAGACACTCTTAAATATTCTAAGTATAGAGCTCAAATTCAAATAGGGAGAGATTGTTGGGTCACCAAGATTTGAAATTGACTCACCGATGTTCTTCCCTATATCTTACTTAGAATATTTTAGCATGGTTCTTTAAATGGCTTGTACAAGATAGCAACTGTTCGGTGAAGTCGAAGATCAACCGAAACCAAGCTTGAAGAAATTCTCATTGTGGAAATAAGAAGAATCTTCTCAAGATACATACAAGTCATCGTCCACCGATTGTGTCTTCACACATCGGTGGACATCCTCCCCACCGATTGTGTTTTCACACATCGGTGAACATCCTCCCCACCGATTGTGTCTTCACACATCGGCCAGATTTATTCCACCGATAAGGATGCTCAAATTGGTGGAATCTTTGTGTGAATGGTTTTCTTTGAAGACTGTTTTAAAGACTCAAGTCAAATATATCGTTGGAACTTCATCGGTGGATTTGTCTTGGAATACACATCAAGAAGATCATTTAATATGGGGCAATATCTATTACTAGGTAAAAGTGACTTGTTGTCATCTTATCTATTTTTAGATAAAGTCCCTTTCAGCATGGGTTCTATTTCTTGTACCAAGGAAAATGTGGTAATGACATATCAATTTTTCAAAAGTCTACTGGTACGAAGCAAGTCCCCTGAAGACAGGTGTCCCAATCATTTAATGCTCACCTCACTATAAAAGGAAGTAGAAGGCTCCCATGCAAACCACGCTTTCTGGAAATCTCTCTCAGTGCAAGAAATCTCCATATTGCTTAAGAACTTTATAACTTTGTTCTAAGTGTTCTAAGTTGTTTTATGTGTAATTCTTGTTGAAAGTTTTTCAATAATAGAATTAAAATTGTGAAATTTTTGAGTATTGTATTCACCCCCCCCTCCCTTCTACAATACTTGTTAAGCCAT